>OY744518.1:35365207-35582707 GCA_963556195.1 Sepiola atlantica
AGCTTTCTTACTGAAATCTACATTTAAAAATATGCTTTGTATACGATCTACCCCATTCAAATTCATTGAGTTTATATTCAGTCCGATTAACTGTTTTCTCTTTGCATAATAATTTCAGTGCGGGAGTAGGAGTGACTACTCTCCAGTACTAAGTCCTCATTCTTCAACCTATTATACCGTAGAGAAATATTAGAATAACTTTTTTTATCACTTGATATTAATCACTGCATTTTCTGTTAAACAACAATGTCGTCTACTCTTTCTTCTGTGAATCGGAGAGATGTTTTCTTTAACAGTTTTGAGAGGTCAGACGGTCAGTTTACCTCAACTAAAACTTTAATTATAATGGTTATGGATACCCAATCACCTCAACCTCATCCATTTAATCCACTATTATACAAATGGTGAACCCCGCATTGAACCCACGATTATAGAAGTATCTAGCTCTGAATAAACAAGCAGCAGACGTATAGTTTCATGCTGGTGAAGTTCCCCAAATCGTGACATTATCTCCTTAAAGGGGTGATCCAGAAATGGAGTGCTGATGCACTTCCTGAAATAGTCTTCAGGTCCATAATTTCATGCGTTGACTTTGAGGGGAACGATAATGTGTTCACCCGATGCCTGAGCAGCATCTCCTCCTTATTTGTATTTATGTTCAAATACAAACATATAGTAATGAAAACAAAGCAACAACTCGAAAACAATGAAGTATACAAAAAGACAGTTATTGTTCGCGAGACGACTGGGTTTGATATGAAATTGTGTCCTTGTAAATGTGTATAAGAGAGTATATAAATGATGTGTGCATGTGTGTAGGTAAAGAGGAGAGTCTTACATCCCGAGCAAAGTGTGTTTGTGACCGCACACATGTTGGCAAGGTGTTCGTCAAGGCCTGACTCGGATGAAAAGTAGAAAGCGAGCGGTTCTTGTGAGGTGTGTCTGTTGAAGCCAGTTCTGGAAGAAAGAGAGTGAATTTGTTGTGTGACGCTTTTTATACCACAGATCGTAGCGGCATCTACCATCACGAAAGTGATAGATAATTCGGGTATGATGCTCTCTAGTGAGTGTCTGTGTAAATGTATTGAACAGTGGTAGTATAATGCTACAAGTTCTACATGATCTTATTTTGAAAACTGAAACACAAATATGTAGAAATAAATGGATGAAAGTGATTCTATGAAAATAAAAATTATAAAATGATTTAATTGAATGAATTACTATGATGATGATTGATTAATTGTCTGTAGCTTGGACGTGGTTGATCTAGCATCCATCTTTGAATTTTACATGTGTTATGCCAATCTGATTTGTCAAGGGCAGATAAACTCTGTTTGAATATGCACAGCTTTTTTTAATACCAATTTGAATAGTAGTTTACAACATTAGTTTTACAGTCTGGGAGGATGGCTATCAAAAGTGAAACATTTCTAATAACCTTTACTACAGCAATAGTTCGTTCTTGCAATGACTTATTGAGTTCACCATTAAGAGCAGCAGATGAATGATGAATAAGAATCAAGCACACTAGAAATGCAAAAGTACACATTGAGGTAAGCAATGGCGAGGCATCTGTCATATTAGTACGAGTCGACTCAGTGTCGATTTCAATGGAGGCCACTATAATTGACAGTAAATCAATAAAAACTGTCTTCAAAGTGTTTTGTTTTGTCAACACATGTAGAATTGTTCATAGCCTTGCAGTGGAAAAGGTATTTAGCAAAAGCAATGGCAAAGTCCATCCATACATAATATATCAACCTTGTTGAACAAACAAATGTAAAGTAAAGAGTTAAGAGGGAAAAAAAAAGTTAAGAAATGTTCAAATGATCAGACAAAGAAAGTGTTGTTGTTTGTTGAGTTTGTGAGTATGACCAGCTGTCGCTATACTTAGAAGTCCATGACTGTGACTTGTGTTGTTTGCCGATATGACGGTTACCAGGGCCTACGTATGGTCAGAGTTCATTTGCCCGATCAATTTTATTCACACCTTGTTGAAAAAAACAAAAGTATAGAGTTAAGAAGAAAACAGTTAAGAAATGTTCAACGGTCGAGACGAAGAAAGTGTTTCTGTGACTGACAAGCTGTCGCTAGTCTATGACTGTTTGCCGATATGCCGGTAGCTAGAGTATGTGTAGTAGTGTTATGACTGACAAGGGTTCCTGTGGGAAGTTGGAGCTCTCAGTGCATCTCACTAGTGATGGCACTTGGGCACTTGCTTATATAGATAATGCAAACAGGTGCCTGGCTTCCAGAGACAAACTCTTTCTGATTGGCTGAAGTATGATATAGGCAATCAGTAGAGATTGAGTATTTTGATCCAATCAGTGTTAAGTATTTCAACCAAATAAACATCGAATATGAGGAATTGTTGTTTTTGTTGTTTTTGTTGTTCTTACGTCTCATAAAAAAAACATTGTTATCGGTTTAATAACGACGTAAAATCTTTAACAGATTTATTGAACAACTTACAGATTAACTAGTAATGTAGGAGCCGCTTGATGCGTTATGATTAAAGTCTGTGGTGCAAAGCACATTTGTTTATATCCCAATCTGTCATAGCCGAGGTGGTGCACTCTCAGGGCAGATAACTCTCCTTTCTTCGGTGCAAGGGACATAACTCAGCATTATTATTTTTATTCAGGCAACGCCTAACATTAAGTAAGTTCGATTTCTGCATGAAGTCCTCCTCGTAGGTCGCAGCTATTTGTTAACCTGCCAGTTTGAAGTTTTTTACCGCTGGCACCGAGAACAGTAAGGCTCAGTGGTTGCATGCAAAGTCGGGGAAGATTTGGCCCAGAACCAACAAAGTACTGGGACAGTAGGAAAATGATCCTTAATACAGGCCTGTATAGTGTACTTGTGTTGGATAATGGCCCTATGGGAATGGACGTATCTGTTGGAAATCGTTGGTTTGACTTGCGCCAATTAGCGCGGATGCAGTTGAGTGCAGAATAGGGCCTGTTCTCACAGTCAGAGCTAACAGACGTGACAAGGTCACCGTGTGACGAGATCCCAGATCAGGGGTCAGTGTGCACCTGCGAGAGGCTGTGACGTCACGGGCCCTTGCGTGGGAAACAGAGGGATCCGTGATGTCACTCGTTCTTCGTGAGAAGCGAGTTTCGTCAGTTTGGGTTTTGGAGGCAAACCGAGGAGACGTGATTGTTACCATGTAAACTACAACAGATAAAGGAAATATTTCCCTAAGAAAATACAAGCGAGAGATATCCTTTACCCCCCCCCTCGCTATGAATGGTTAAGAAAATAATTGTTAAGTAACTATGATAAAGTAGTGATTTGCTCTCTCTCTCTCTCTCTCAACGTAGTGAATGGCCCAGGCTGATAAATAACAACGCTTGTAATAAAAAGAATTGAAACTTAAAGAGATTGTTGTTTGGTGAGTCGGTCGGGAAGCTTTTGTTACAGACAACGGACGGCGTGGCTCACGGCAGGAAGGAAAGAAGAAAGAGTTCGTCCACTAGACGACATCGAGACGGTAACCCTCTACACGGCGAGCGAGAAATCTAAAGGTATGCAAACAATATATGAACTATGTGATTTATGATGTTTAAAAAATGACGAGTATTAAATGTGAACTGCCACGGCCCTTTCCGGGACTAAATAGTAAACGTGAACCGCCGCGCCCCCAAGCAGAGGGCTATGCAACACTTGTTTATTCTCTGACTAAGGGCGAATGTTTTTTTTTTGGCATTCTAATAAACGCTAACACAGCTAGATATCAGATAACAATTTAATTACATCTTTTTAGAAGGTATTCCAATATTTTTTATAAAAATATTTTGAAAATTTAAAATTTTAATGCCATCGTGCTGGTATACATACAAGTATTTTTTCTCTTTCAAAAAATCGAGTTTCAATGTGTCCGCACTGGTCACAGACCAATGAAACGATCCGTACTTTCAGCAAATTAAAAATGGATACAAAAAACATTTAAAGAACAAATTAAAATTATGACCCCATAATATTCTTATCAGGGCATTTAAATATTTTATAACCCCTCAGTCATTATATAACTGACTTCTAGATGATTTTATGTTACCCACTGTGAAAACATTATCAGCTTTGATCTCGAAAGTTTCAAAATTAGATGATTTTAATTTTCTAGGTGACATTTTGTAAAATTTTTGAAAAATCAGAAAAACTGAATTTTTTGTGCATTTAGTTCTTTTGCTTTTTACATTTGATTTTATGGAAATAAATTCATGATTTTAAGCAGTTTCTCAATAATATGTATAGTTGCTAATTAACTAATTACTGGACATTACTAAGAAATTCCTTACTAAAATTCTTCTAAGTAATTATTATTTAGTAGTAATTTTGGTCATCATATGTCCGCCCCCCAATCGTAGACCTCAGTCGCATGTTTGTCAGGCCTCGTATAAGTATCGCCACTTGTCACTTTCATTAATTTGCAGTTCTACACCTGACACGTCTTTACTTGCCACATGCAGAGGAAGAGACGACCAGAGGTCGACGGATCCTGATGCTGAATCCTCCTGGATTTTCACCAGAGTCCTGTTGGCCGGGTAGCTTTGACACTATGACGTTGCCACTCCCCCTACCGTGGGGAGGAAGGGTTGAACTTTAAGGGAGTGTTTTTGTTGTTGTTGTTGATGGAACAGGGGTTCCATTGCCTTTTACTTGTGTTTTATCATGGTCATTTTTATGGAGAACATTTGTAGCAGTTATACGTTGTTGAACTATTTTCTTTGTTTCGTGCCCATCTGATTTATTATCTAATCAGAACACTTTGCGTGGGAGTTACTTCCGCTGAACTATTTACACAGTCTTCTCCCGCTTTTTCTAACAGTCGGATTGAAGATGTCAACCGAAGCAGAACAGTTGGATTTAAAACGTCAACCAGAACCGTCGTGCATACGCTCGCTCCGACTCCAAGCGCCATGGAACTTTTCCTTTAACCTCGAACTTGTTCATAACCTCTTTCTGTTGTTGATGAAGTGGAGATATGAATAAAACTGATTTTTTTTTAATCTAAAGGAAGCGTTTGTCCTTCTAACCACAAGTTAATGGAAATAATGTAACTTAATATTCATTTTACACATTAAAAAAAGCGGACCACTTGCTCAGCTGTTGCTATTATATTCTACACATATGTAAGTGTGACATGCCCCTCCGTTCAGTCTAGAGAGACTATGGACACCCCTGTAAGGGGCTGGCTGCACGTGCAATTGTGAAGCAAGGGTTGCGCAATTTCTAACAACACTTCTCCTGAGTCAGCACTGCTTGATTCCAATGGCAAGCAATTCAAGACGATTGGAAACAATGCCGAGATAAGCAGAGAGCACATACAGCACCTGGTATTTCCAAATGGTCACCCATTTAGTACTGGCCAGGCTCAACGTCGCTTAACTTCGGTGATCTAACGGGAACCAGTGTGTCAACGTGATTGTGCCATATATAAGTGTAAAGGGTATGAATAAAACACATGTTAATGGATTTACCTGTGTCTTTGGGTGAATATTTTGAATTCTGGAATCGACTTCTTTTATTTTTCACTCCATATTACTAGTTATATCATATCACTGGGTGCAAAGTCATCATCATCATCGTCATCAATTTAATTTGTCATGCTAGCATTAGATGGCTTTTAGAAATTGACTTCCAAACTAACCAATCTCTCGCCAGGTCTTTATTTATCCCTCTTTTGTCGCAAGTTCTTTCTGATCACTTTCTCACAGGTTTTCCTTGGCCTTCTCCTGCCAATTGAACCTGCTACCTCAATTGTTCTACATCTACTAACCCAAGAACTCTTTTCCATTCTTTCAACGTGGCCCTACCATCGAAGTCTCCTGTTCTGCACACATCCACTCTATTGTCCAGATATAATCTTCCTCTGGGCTTATCAGATCTAATCCTATCTTCATCACTCACATTACACATCGTATCATTTCCATATCATTTCTCTTCATGCAACAGGACTGCTGCAAAGAAGGTGGGCTCCCTCTACCGTGCCAGTAAACTTCTCACACCTGACATTATCCTATATCTCCACAAAGCCACCATCTGCCCATGCATGGAGTATTGTTGCCACATCTGGGCTGGTGCATCGCCAACTTGATAGGTCCACCAAGCTCCCGCCCCTGTCCCATCGCCGCAATGTTGCTTCCTTGTGTCTGTTTTATAAGTACTTCAATGGATTGTGCTCTGATGAGCTTGCTGCTCTGGTACCCCAATGACGTAAATTCACTAGACCAAACCGACAATCTGCAAAATCCCATCCATTTACTGTGGAGGTCCCCAGATGCCAAAGAGCTTTCTACTCCAAAAGCTTATTTTCTCATGCAGCTGGACTCTGGAACTCCCTCCCTGCTCCCTGCTTTCCTGCCGTTACTGACATGCAGAAATTTAAAACTAATGTAAACAGACATCTCGCTGCGTAGCTCCTAATTTAGGTTGACCCCTCTCAAACCTTCACCCTTTTTTCTCAGTGGCTCCTTACGTCTACAGTGGCGGCCTGCCTTGTTTGGGGTAAACTATGATAAAAAAAATTTTTTTAAAACACATGTCCTCAAACCTCACTAGCCAGGTTTCACTTCCATACATCATTGCACTGCATACACATGCCTGATAGACTCTTCCCTTGGTCGACAGTTGTAACGATGGCAGAATTTCCATGAATTTACACCATCGACTCCTAACTCTTGCCCTCACACTAGCGCTTGCTCCACATCACAAAAGCTAACTCGACAAGTTTTCTCTTGTGGTTTCTTCTCTAACATTTGGCAAATGCTAGACATTTCTCCCGCCTATCGTGCATACGTTCTGTGCGTTGCCCTGGATTTCCAACAACTCTAATCAATGAAAAAAAAATCCAAAAGATATACAGTTAAGTACAACTTTTTGTTATAGTTTTTCCAAGGATGTTGATTATTTCATTCTGTGTTCTTTTAGATATGTACAAGCAGGGCTACCTGGTGTTACCCAGGAGTATTGGTAACAAAATAGAAGAGTTGAAAAAGGGTTGTGTAATATGTTTCTTTTAAAATCTCTCTCTATCCCTTTCCCTCCTTCTCTCTCTCCAAATCTTTAGTCACGTTACTTTTTGAACACACCTCTCTCCCTTGATTGCTGCTCTCTCTCATATATCTATATCTCTCTCTATATATATATCTATATCTATCTATCTATCTATATCTCTCTCTATATATATATCTATATATCTATCTATATATATATCTATCTATCTATATATATATCTATATATCTCTCTCTCTCTATATATATATATATATATATGTATATATCTCTCTCTATATATATATATATGTATATATCTATATCTATATATGTATATATCTATATCTCTCTCTATATATATCTATCTATATATATATCTCTCTCTCTCTATATATATATATATCTATATATATATCTATATCTATCTATATATTTATATATCTATATATATATATATATATCTATCTATATATATCTCTATATATATCTATATATCTATATATATATCTATATCTATCTATGTCTATCTATCTATATATATATATATATAGTAAGCAATGAAAATATATATGGCAATCAAGCTACACAGAGGCTCCCGTGTCTCATCCCCGGTGGGATCGTCAGGCTAAATGCATGGAGTTATTTTTGTCAGGTGTTTTTATAGACATGGCTTGCTAGTTAACCAATCAGATTCTTTGTTGTTCCCTCAGCCAATCGTTGGGCTTCCCTCGAACAAAGGCTTTGTTGGTGACGCTCCTATTTTTTGTTAACAATGGATTTTCCTATATCCTGTTTCCTTTGTTTTGTCAATACAGTGGGCGAATTTATTTTAACAAGTGGTTTCTTGTATTTCTATTTTAGGTTTTAAATTTTAACTAATTCAGTTTGTTATCTATTTATTTATTGTATATCATCCTAAGGTAAATTTATTTCTGTGTAAACAGCTGTTTGCTATTTCACTTCTAGAGTTTAATAGGTTTCGGGGATCTTTAAAATTTAGGATTTCGTATTTTTCATTCAGGCATAATCTACACGGGTCGTCTAAGTTTCTACATGTACTGGCCTGTCTTACTATTTTCCATTCAATTATTGGTGAGTGTCCATTTTCTTTGAGCTCCCAATAATGGTTAGCTAGTGCTGTTTTAGTTCGACGTTCTTTGTTTTTAAATGTGCTTTTATGGTCATAGTATCTGGTCTTAAAGTCTAGGGATGTCATACTCACGTAGTATTTCTTGTTATTTGGTCTTTCGTTGGCAAATATCGTTGCTTGGTATACAACACTTTTAGTTAGGCATTTATTTTGTAGTGGACAAAGTTTACGATTTATGCAGTTACATCTTTTCTCTTCATTGCTAACTTTTTCGTTTCTATTCGGGTGGCTATTATTAGTGTTTTGTTTATTTCTATTAGTATTGTTTATATTTTTGTTCTTCGTAGTGTTATTTTTGTTATATTTTCCACTTTGCTTATTTTTTTCTTCTCTATTGTTGTCTTTTAGTATTTTGCTGTTGTGTGCCTTAATTATCATTTCTAGGTTTTCACAGCAGCTGTAGGATAGTTTTAGATTATTTTTATTGAAGATTTTATGTAGAGGGTTGGTTACGGGGAAGTGTTTTTCAATCAGATTTAGGAATTTTTTGCCTAGTTTAGTTTTTAGCATCTGGTTATAGGGAGGGGTATAGTAGATTATATTTCTTTTTCTTTTGTTTTTATTTTAAATTTTGTTGTAATTATTGGTGTCCTGTTTTTTATATTTAATTTCGGTATTGTGGTAACCACTATTTTTTAGAGCTGTATTGTAAATGTTGATTAATTTTTTAAAAACGCTTTTGTTGCTAGAATTGTTGATAAGCCTACTTTCGATCGAATTCGGGATATGTTTTATGATTGATGGGGGGTGATTAGACTTTGGGTGTATATATATATATATATATATATCATATATCTATATATATATATATATCTCATATATCTATATATCTCATATATCTATATATATATATATATCTCATATATCTATATATCGATATATATATATATATATATAATTATTTTTATTTATGCAGACATGTACAAATCGCCACTACACTGGCATGTTGATGTTATCGATCAATAGTCATTAGAAAATAAGATCTCATCAGGCGGAAAAAAGGTCTGATCTTTCACTCAGATGTCCATATTGGGAAAGAATGAAAAGAAAGGAAAAAGAAAAAAGAAAATTTTGACTTTTTCTTATTCCTTTCTTTTAATTCTTTCCAAATATTAACAATATTTGCTTGACTTGAATGAATCGGCATTCACCATAGGCGGGTTGAACCGGCTTTCTCCAAAGGAGGAAGTTTCTAGGGAATATCAAATTTATAAACGGTCGCATGTATTTTCCAGTCAGGGGAGATGATGATGTTAAGTTTTTTGCAGTTCTTGCAGGGAGGTGTTGACGTCCTCCTACATACAGCGCCTGGTATTCCGAAATGGTCACTCATCTGGTACTGACCAGGCTCAACGTTGCTTAACTTCGGTGATCTAATGAGAACCAGCGTGTCAACGTGATTATGCTTGGTGCTGATTGGATCAAATACTCAATTTCGCCAGAGAATAGTCAGTGAGAAGCCAAGTTGCCTAATGAACCCTCGTCATTCTTAACAACCAACACACAACAAAAGCGCCCATCGAAACCTGCCTTTATCCTCTTGCAACTGGCATTGGCATGTTGACTTTACTTACAAAGATGACGACACTTCAGCACCTAAACTTACTTTCTAATAATAATTATATGAACTCGGAATATACTAGTCTCATGAACAAACTAAATACTCCTACCTGCATATGTACGTTTAGTTTGTTGCCAGTTTGAGCTGGTTTGGAGACAGTGGGGGTTACCGGTTTAAATCAGGAAGAAAGTCAGAATGACGAACTTACTTGGAAGAGTCAGTACGTCTGGCCGAATCCGACTGAAATAGAAATGTTACACAAGAAAAGGGATCACCATTCTTCCTTGAAATAAATAATGTCTCCACAACTAAATAGATAGTAATATTTATTCACAGGAACCCAAGAACAAAACAGAGATGGTACAATGGGCTGATTCGTGTCGGTTAGATAATGTCATATCCTGGAGTTCGGCATCTTGCTTGCCTTTAGCAGAGAGATCAGGACGAAAATGCTTCTTGTCGGCGTGAAGAAAAATCTCAAACTGCTTGACGTTGAATATTGTCTTTGGTGCCAAATATGTTGACACGCATGAATATTGCTACACATAGACGTGTCACACGCCTACGCAATAAAGAGGCAATGATTACGCAAGCACAAAACCGAATCACCATCTCAGTTAAAGCTAACATACATTGTTACAAAATAGTTCGCTCATGTAACTGCTACATACGGTTAAAATAACATTCTTTTCTTATGGACATATGATAACATTTTCCGTGTCCAGACTTATAACATTTTCTTCGTCTTAACTTTTGAACTTTTAACTTTTTTTCGTCAAGACACGTGAACGTTTAATCTATTCTTTACTAATTCATTTCTATTACTTGTTGAATGAAGATGAGAAAATAAAGACAATATATTACGTAGGCATTAGTGTTTCTCATTACTTTTAATGAATGCCTTTTCCACTCGAAACATACTTGCATTTTTTTGATTCAATCGTTAAAATGTAAGTAAAACAAAAAACTGTTATTCTGAATTCCTTACATGAAGCTTCCTGACTCAAAATGCACCAAACATTGATGTTTTATTGTTTTTTTTTCCTTTGCACAACTCAATAATGTTCTGCAAAATCCAAAACAAAAAAACAACAATTTCCCTCCCTCTCCTCTTCTTCCCTCTCCTCTCTTTCTCCCCCCCCCGTTTCACTCAACCAAACACCATGACTAAATACTTAAAACATATAAAGAATTTGAAGCATAAAAACTTCACCAAAATGACCAGATTCGGCATTAAATAACTTGAAAAGGGTTGATATGTCGTAAAACAAAACAACCAAACCAAAAACCATGATTAAACATTTGAAGATATAAAGAATTTGAAGCATAACACCTTCACCAAAATGACCAGATTCGGCATTAGATAACCTGAAAAGGGTTGATATGTCGTAAAACAAAACAACCAAACCAAAAACCATGATTAAACATTTGAAGATATAAAAAAATTGAAGCATAAAACCTTCATCAAAATGACCAGATTCGGCATTAAATAACCTGAAAAGGGTTGATATGTCGTAAAACAAAACGACCAAACCAAAAACCATGATTAAACATTTGAAGATATAAAGAACTTGAAGCATAACACCTTCACCAAAATGACCAGATTCGGCATTAGATAACCTGAAAAGGGTTGATATGTCGTAAAACAAAACAACCAAACCAAAAACCATGATTAAACATTTGAAGATATAAAGAACTTGAAGCATAACACCTTCACCAAAATGACCAGATTCGGCATTAGATAACCTGAAAAGGGTTGATATGTCGTAAAACAAAACAACCAAACCAAAAACCATGATTAAACATTTGAAGATATAAAAAACTTAAAGCATAAAACCTTCATCAAAATGACCAGATTCGGCATTAAATAACCTGAAAAGGGTTGATATGTCGTAAAACAAAACAACCAAACCAAAAACCATGATTAAACATTTGAAGATATAAAACACTTGAAGCATAAAACCTTCATCAAAATGACCAGATTCGGCATTAAATAACTCGAAATAGGTTGATTAGGCGTAAAACAAAACTACCTTACATGAAGACCACCTTTGACAAAAACGGGTTTAAACATTTTTAGGAATAAATAAGGATGAATTTTCTTCTAAAATCGCACTTATTTTCTCTTTCTTTATTCAACTTCCATTCCAACCTGTTATATGACACGAGTTTCACTTCTCTGAGAATAAAATAGATAATGGCATTCCCTGAATGTCTTCTTTCAAAAAGTTTAAATTGATTTCTATCTATTTCACTCACATTAAGACTGTTGTGGGCGGTGTATGACCACAATCCCTTGGTGTTGTAGTATTGTGGCCAATGCCACAACTTTCTTTCTTTGTTTGCTCAGTCCTTCTTCGTCTCTTAGTTGGAGAACAGCGACTGATCTTGCAAGATCTCGCAAAACAACGTGGCCGAAGGATTTCGGCCAGCTTGACCACGCGAGATTTGAAGTCAATAAAAGCACACGCTCCTTCTTTCTCTCTCTCTTTTTGCCTGCAGCGTTCTTGGACGAACGCACACAAAGAACTCTCGTCGACAACCCCCACCCACGGCCTCGGCCGAGAGGGTGGAGGGAGGGATAGAAAAATGTAGCCCTTTTCTTCAGGAATCTCTCTTTAATCAAAACGAACTCTTATTCCTTCAAACATACACATTACATTCCACACACACACAAAAAAAGACTTTCAGCCCGCTCGCATACATACACATATATTTACGCTTACAATTATGTTTTAGTAACTAAATTGTTTCTGTTAAATATAAATGTTTTCCTTTTTAGTAACTTTATAAAATTCCTATTCTTGTGTTGTTTAGCTTTCCCATTCCTTCGCGTTCTTTTTAACATAATTTTAAGTAAAAATGTTTTCTTCTTTCTTTCTTGTTTGTCTAAACCTCTTTATTTAATTCACACGTGGTCCGGCACTTCGACCAGGCCAACGAGGTCGGCCACGTTTAAACAGTGGGAGAACATGCCGTTACAAAGGCATCTCTCTCACAACCTTATGGTCCGGGGATTCATTCACGCATAACCATTTTGTCCGGCCATCCTTACGCCACTGTGGTTAAACTCCTTAATCCTTTGTTCTCTTTCGAATCTCCCGCCATAACTTCACTCCACAGGGAACCAAAGTTTACCCCACAGTATCTCCCCTTCAAGGAGAGTCCAACCCTCTTCATGTCACAATAAAATTAATTTAGTATGAGATAAAATCGTACCTGTGCCCCCCCCCCCTTGTGCCCCAATGTTCACAGCTCGAATTCAATCCTCCTGAACTAGCTCTGTAATCAGAGTCGGCACACACAAGCAGAAGGGAGGTCGTTGGTATCGCCTACATTCCTAGTTCATTTACTGTCATTTAAGTCTCACTCCCATTTAAAATCGACCTGCTTGTTTTTTGGTTAAAATAAAAATTGGAAAACAGTATCAGGTCTACTCATGGCTAAGATCAAAGTGTAGTATCTGTTCCGATGGATACTGCACCCCATAGACTGGTATTGTCTTGGCCTTCGGGGCTTGATTTACGCCGGTCTATGGGTCTGTCCTGTGCAGTTCTAGGAGGTCCACCCTCCCAGGCTTCGCCTCCCCTCTTTGGGGAGGAGTAAGTTTATTGCTTACTGCTTGAGGCGCCCCTACCGGGTAATGCCGACGGGGCTGCCCAGGCAATTTTAAAACCCCACTTTCTCGACCCGACCTTGGGTCACATCTTACTTGTGGGAGTAAGATAAAAACTGGCCTTGTGCCTAACTCCTGGAGAGGAGTAAATCAATACTCATTGAAAGAGTTGTGAAGGTCTTACTAACCTGCCCCTGATTTTATTTGTTTTTCTATCTTTTTTTGTTGTCCCACTCAATCATTTTCCATGAAATAGTAAATATTTTTGGTAAATAACATTGATTTTAAATCATTGGGAACATTTTAAGTTACAGACAGTAAATGTGGTATTGTGGTGATTGCTGCCTCTGAACGATATATTTTTAACTAATATATCAACTAGCTGATGTACACACTAATATCCAACACAAGGCCCTCAAAAGTATGGAATGTCGAGAAATCTGTGGTCATCCTCCATCTATCCTACACATTTAGACCCATTCGTACAATCATTGTCGTTTTCATTCTTTCAGCATTTGTCCATCACTTTCGCTTCTGCAAGTTAGTTGTTCAGTGCGATGTCCACACTTGACCATAATCGGTGAAGAAGCGAGAAAACCAAATACTTAAAATACCAACATTCTTGCGATATGGGCAACAAATTTTAACCATTCACAATTGAATCTGTTTATCTCTAAATAAACTGGTTATTTTTATATTCGACAAAATTCCTGTTTCTCATCCTTCTTTGCTCAATGCCATATTGTCCGGATGACTAAATAGTTTTAACTCTTCATCATCTGACAATTTCATTATCCCTTATCCTCGAGCAGCTTTTGGTCTTGGTAAGTGGTGATTCATTAAAATATGAAAAAAGTATTATTAGACTTGAGAAATAGAGACAAAATATTTGTTATTTGTGCCATCCAGAACTATAAAAATCCGATTTTCATAAATATAGAGGTAATTAGACACTATTAAAAATTCGGACCAATTAGATTTCAGGCACCCCCAGAACAAGTAAATACGAGGACTGATTCCAGTTGACACCAGTTGTTTTCACTTCCAGTAAACACCTGTAGACTACTTGCACACACACATTGAAGATGTAAGCAGACGGATAATGCTTAACACATGTTCTGCGTTGCTTGGTTTTTCATATTTAAGACCGATCACCATACATCGGCTCTTGCAATAAGACTATTGAGAAAGGTATGAACCCCTGATGCCTTGCTAGATCTGTGTAAAATAGCAGATGATGTTTAATGACTTGTTTATAATAAGTATTGTGCTTTGATATGAAATGATCCATGAGTTTTGATTTACTCCTCTCCAGGAGTTAGGTACAAGGCCAGTTTTTATCTTACTCCCACAAGTAAGATGTGACCCAAGGTTGGGTCGGGAAAGTGGGGTTTAAAAATTGCCTGGGCAGCCCCGTCGGTATTACCCGGTAGGGGCGCCTCAGGCAGTAAGCAATAAACTTACTCCTCCCCAAAGAGGGGAGGCGAAGCCTGGGAGGGTGGATCTCCTAGAACTGCACAGGACAGACCCATAGACTGGCGTAAATCAAGCCCCGAAGGCCAAGACAATACCAGTCTATGGGGTGCAGTATCCATCGGAACAGATACTACACTTTGATCTTAGCCATGAGTTCATTTTATTTATCTCCCCAGGAGGTTAGGCACAAGGCCAGTTTTATCTTACTCCCACAAGTAAGATGTGACCCAAGCTCGGGTCGGAAAGTGGGGTTTGAAAAGCCAGCGCCCGAGAAGGTGAGCACTCTGGCCATTAAAAATTGCCTGGGCATCCCCGTCGGTATTCCCCGGTAGGGGCGCCTCAGGCAGTAAGCAATAAATTTACTCCTCCCCAAAGAGGGAAGGCGAAGCCTGGGAGGGTGGATCTCCTAGAACTGCACAGGACAGACCCATAGACCGGCGTAAATCAAGCCCCGAAGGCCAAGACAATACCAGTCTATGGGGTGCAGTATCCATCGGAACAGATACTACACTTTGATCTTAGCCATGGGTTCATATCAAATGATTCAGGAGTTGATATGTCATAAATCCAAAAGTGTAAGACTGATGTAACTTTTCAATCAGAAAATGAAAGATGGAGTTACTGTTTTTTATTTTCCAATTTAGAAAAGTGACAAGTTTTTTCGTTTTTTTTTTCTAAAAAAACAACTATACTTTTATTATGACGATTGAAATGGTTTGAAATAGTTTTTGTTAACTTATGTTTGGATTTAAGTATATTAAATATTTGTTCAGTAATACCATATGAATTAATTCTTATGAGAAGCCCTTTATGCCAGACCTTGTCAAAGGCTTTGGATATATAAAGCGCAACCACCCTAGCTTAACCTGCCTTGTCCAGTGTATGGTATATGCTTTCAAATATGACCGTTAGGATATCCGCAGTAGACCGTGCTTGCCTAAATCCATACTGATGGTCAGAAAGAAGTTTAGCATTAACGAGGTGCCGAACTATTGCTAGATTGATTAAGGATTCAAAGATTTTAGCGAAAAGTGGGAGTAGACTGATGAGGCGATAATTCTGAGAGTCAGTTTTATCTCCAGAATTCTTGAAGACTGGTACCACAGAGGCAATTTTCCAGCTATCAGGGAAGCAAGATTCAACGAGGCATTTATTGTAAGGTTTATAGACGACAGGGGCCAGTTCAGCAGAGCATTTTTTAAATTACTATTACTGGTATAAGATCAGGCCTACATGCTTCTGAGGTGTCACGGTTATTTATGATGTCCCGGACATGAGATGGGATGATGACCAGGTCATCAAGTGTGGCTTGAGTCCACAATAAGGAATTTGTGAGAGAGTGGTTTGCAGAGTTCAAAGTGAAGTTTAAGGTGAAACGCTGGGCAAGTAGTTCAGCCTTGTCAGTTGCCGTGCAAACGACATTATTGTGATTGGATAGCGGGGGAAATTGTTGATTGCCCATTGTTCATCACACTATTGAAGATTTTCCAGAAATCATGAGTACCTAGTTTCTGCGACTGAATACGTTTTCTGGTCATCTCTGTATACCTTCTCTTTGCTTCACCTATCAGTCTTACAATTTTTTCTTGACGCTATAAATTTCTGTCTATTCATAGTTGACTTCTGGCGGCCGAATTGTCGGAATGCTTGCTGTCTCTGCAATAGCAACTGCACATTTCGAGGTGAACCATTGCGGAGAATGGGCTTGCTGTAGAATTTTCGTATGGGGACATGTGCTTCAATGCCTGCTTTGACCCATTCTGGTACTTCATTTGCACACTGATTAGCAGGGAGAGAAAAAGTTTCACTCCATGGGGCGTCTCTGATGTGATCTGATGGAATCAAAATCAGCCTGCTTGTAGTATCTCGTCGTTTTGAGCAACAGCTCATCAGCTTTGGGACGAGATTTTAGGGTGATATTAATTACCACGCAGACTATGAGCATTCATCACACAAGCCTCGGTCAAGAAGTGAGGCTTGCTAGTTCATACGATCAGGGAGGCGTGTCGAGAAAGTGACTGTTTGTGAGAGGAGATGGACTATGAAGAAACTATACGTGGAGTTACCAGCTGCGTCTGTATAGCTGGAAAATCCAAGCCAGTCACGGTGATGTGCATTAAAATCCCCAAATACATGTATTGGTAAAAATTATTTGTTGTATATTTTGTTTTATCGGCTGTTAACTGTACTACATGATTGCCAAAAAATATTTTCAAATAAGTTATCCGTCCAACACATGCCAGCATATAAAACAGACGCTAAACTGAATGATGATGATGTGATTTTAAAAGCTCTGAAAACATTTTCAAGAATTATCTCCCTTGAAAGATGAAAAATTCAAATTACACTCACTGTGTATAGAGACAGACTTTGTTTAAATGTTTCTATGTAATTAACTTTTACTAAAGTAAAAACAAAATTAATTCTGTGCGTAAAATTAAAAGTATTATTGATTACATAAATTAACTTGTAGTTATCTTAATAAAAAAAAAAAGGTAAATTCATCGTAGTAATGGAGAGAGAGAGAGAGTCAAGGGAGGTAACTTTCGCAAAAATACACTTTTTTTATTTTAGACTAATTCAACTAAAGAATTTTAAGTTTGTGTAGTTAAATCGCCGAATATATCTTACGACAGACTAAACATTTGATGCCTGTTTACTTACGTTCAAGACTAAAAATAGGTTCTTTCCAACTCCCATTAAACTTTTGCAGTGAATCAAGATTAGTAAAACGGATGTTTAAGTGAAAAATACATTGTTGGCAATGTTTTATATAAACAGAAAGAAAAGTGTGAAGAAACAAAACAAATAAGCGGCAAATAAATGTTACCAAAGGCAAGAAAAGTTACTTTTCTACCTACCTGTATACTTTTGTTGTGTGTTTTAAATTATTTTAAAGCGTCTTTTAGTTCAATCAAAAGTGCGGTCAAATATGTTACGTTAGAACATAACCAAAAGAAAAGGCAGACAGAAACCTCCACGTGCGTTCAAAAATCGAAAATTAAACAAAAATACAGGTAATATAAATATACAGTTCGGTTGAACATTAAATTTTCGCCAGCTTGGTGACAGTTATTAGCTGTAGTTGTGTTTGATTTTCGTTTTTTGGGCGATTATGGTGATTATTGAGGCTTCTGTCAGTCATTATTTTTTTCGTTGACGTTCTAATGTAACATAGTTGACCGTACTTTTTGATTGAACTAAAGAAAAAAACGCTTCAAAAAAATATGCAAGTTGGTACAAAAGTAACCTTTCTTGCCTTTGGTAATATTTATTTATTTTTTTCATCCTTTCTTTTGTTAACTATTGTAAACCATCGCCTAATTTTTAATTATCAAAAATGAGTCTTTACTTACTTGCCTCCCAACGAGGGCAGATTCAGACACAAGGTCGTTTTTTTTTTAATATGAGGAAAATCCAGCTCCCCCAAAAAGGGCAATATGGACTGAGACAAAAATTAAAATCTAGAAGGATTTCTCCTTCACTGAACGAGGACAAAAAAGATGAAGTATAGTATTAGAACATATACTACACTTTGATCATAGCAAATAGTCCAATGATGCTAGTCTTTCTCGTTATTTCCATGGTAAGTGCTCGACTGAGCTCTGATCCCTGCTTCCTCTTTGAAGGATATTCACAAGAACTCGTCTTCGTACCACAAATGAAAATAACTTTCCTTTCTTTCTCCGTGTGCATATCAGGTGGAATTTCCATGAACAAAGTTTCTTTCCAATAATTTAAGGAGAGTAGAAAATGGACATTGAGTTTACTTTCGGCAGCCTCGTAACTCTCGCTTCCCTTATTTTGTCCTCACATTCCATGGGCGATGTTTCTGACAAAGGAGGAAGAATTACTGTTTTCTGGGTCAGAATCTATCCACCTAACTCTTATCGTTGGCTAGCTTTTGACTTTGAAGTAGAATTTTTTTTTTTTAGCTCTCTACATAAAGTGGCTTCATGCCCTGTCTGGAGCGATTTCCATAAAAATACAAAAAACTCCCGTTTATGTAACACATTACCAAGAGACTGCTTTCTTCCAGACTACATGATCATCTTCAAATCCAATGTCCAGAAATACTTGTTATAAAACGTCTCCATTAGCAATGAAACTATGTTCATTCTATGGTAACTCAATAAAAAAAATAAAAAATAAAATAACATAAGCTTCAACATTAAGATAATCAAAATAAATAAATAAAAACAGCATTCAACATTAAGTTGTGATTTACTGCAAAAGTAGAATGGAAGTTGGAAGGCCTATTTTTAGTCTTGAAACAGCCATAAAATATTTATTCTAATGGAAGAAAGTATTTTGGTAAAGAATTTACAAGTATTTTCCTTCACTCTTAAACTATGTTTAAAGAGGTGAGTCATACGTTAAAAAAGTTTATTTTAAGATGAAGCAATAATTCTAACGCTAGAAACCAAGGGAGATAACCAGAAGTTTTACTTGAATAATAATAATGCATGAAGCTTGAAAAAAATATTTTGGCGAAGGAATGCACTCTTCAGTGGTGTTCTTGTTCTATAGGTTATTAAATTAATCATTAAATACTTTTCATAAGTTTTTACAATGGATTCATGGACACCTGATCTGAATAGAACATATTTAAATCTATTTGATATTTTATGATTATACACCTATTGCCACTGTTCAGTATAGCCATCTTAAGTAAATCAAACTTTGTCATTTCTACCATAGTTTTAATTCATCATCTGACAATTCCATTATCCCTTATCCTCGAGCAGCTTTTGGTCTTGGTAAGTGGTGATTCATTAAAATATGAAAAAAGTATTATTAGACTGGAGAAATAGGGACAAAATATTTGTTATTTGTGCCATCCAGAACTATAAAAATCCGGTTTTCATAAATCTAGAGGTAATTAGACACTATTAAAAATTCGGACCAATTAGATTTCAGGCACCCCCAGAACAAATACGAGGACTGATTCCAGTTGTTTTCTGTTTAACTAAAACTATTCTGCGTTGCTTAGTTTTTCGTATTTATTTTAAGAAAAAAGGAGGAGGGGTATATTAAAAAAAAACTTGTAGAGATTGTATCCCTACAAAGGTGGAGTTAGACACAAGGTCGGTTTTTAATGTAGGGTGTGTCTTTTTTAAATTAAAACTATTCATTTACATTTTGTAAATTTATAGGTTTACAAATTTTTTTTTTTTTTGTGCGCAAGTAATTTACAAGTTGAACCAGAAAACAACAGGTGTCAATCCGAATTGGTCCTTTTCGCATTATTTGCTAATTCTGGGGTGCCTGAAATCTAACTGGTCCAAAAATTTACCCTGAAAATGTTATTTCATGATTAGCAGTGTCATCTGGTGTTATCCGGGAAAGAAAGAGGTTCTTAAATTATTTAGAAGTCGAAGTCACCAAACACCAAGCAGCTTTGTGGCTGTATGAAGTTTGACTTCTATTAAGTTGATCTTAGTGAATTGGATAGAATTGGGCAAAATACACTGCCGAAGTCACCATCTACAGCAGTGTGTGCTTTATAGAGCTATACATGTCAGGACCGGCGGGACAGTTATAAAAGTGTGTGTGTGTGTGTGGGGGGGGGGGGTTAAACACATGCATATATAACTTCATTATTGATGACCGTAAAGTGTTGGGGGGGGGGGAGTCAATGCATGTAAATCAAATGGCAATAGAGCTATACATGTCAGGACCGGCGGGACAGTTATAAAAGTGTGTGTGTGTGGGGGGGGGGGGGGGGCAAGTCAATGCATGTAAATCAAATGGCAACGCTATAGGCATTTAGCTAAGAAAGTTATGGGTACACATACATATTTTATTTATACAGGTTGTAGGTTTAGATCATTCTCAACCGTGAAACTTAATATTTTAACTGAAGTACGGTTTTTAATTCTGAGAGTTTTTGCTTGCAAACTTTTGTGGCAACATAAGGTGGGTGTCTAATAAGGTTAGTTGGGTAAATTTCCACGTTGAGTTTAAAATTAGGTAGAGTGGAATTTTCCATTTAGAATTTGAGTATGGCTACATGTTTCAGCAGTAACGTCACACAGTCAGTGTTCGCATGGCTAATCTGAACTACTGAAAAGGGCAGTTGGGCTTTTGGATAGTTGCCTCACCCCTCATGTGGAGAAGGGGGTTGTTTTGTGTGTACGTGCATACTCTAAAAAACAAAAAAAACAAACGAATAAAACGCCAGATTTTTAAAACCCAAATGTATTTGTGACATTTTTTTTTTTTTTAGTAATAAGGTTTGTAAAAACTGTTATTGAGAAGACAATGACAGAGATGGAAACTGACTTCCACATCACCACAGAAATAGACCCGCTGAAGTGAACACATCGTGAGTATTGGAAAAAACCACAGCTATTCTACACATTCATAGAAATCAAATTATTTATGAAAAAACTTGTTGCTACTTTAATGAATGTAGTAGAAGTTTAAATCGAGTTTGTTCGAAAAAGCTTTATTCTAAAATCTACACAGGTTGCTGCGAGAAAATTGATGCCTATAAGAAAATGAACAAAGGGAAGTAATTCATTCTCGAAAAGTAAAGAAGTACATGAAGAGTTTTTTGACAGCCATAAAACTCAGCTAATTTATTTAGAAAGAAAAAAATAAGGATGCTGAAAAATATGGTAGAATTATAGTCGTAGAAGTGAAGAGGAGCATCTGCTCATAAACTATTTGGATATATGCTACCAAGATTGCTAACCTGTAAAGAAAGTATCACTACACGTTTTTTTTTTTGAGTCTTTATAAAGGCGGCACACTGTCAATAATGATTGTTTGATAAGATGCTATCTTCATAATAGGAGTATTGATTTACTCCTCTCCAGGAGTTAGGCACAAGGCCAGTTTTTATCTTACTCCCACAAGTAAGATGTGACCCAAGGTCGGGTCGGGAAAGTGGGATTTAAAAATTGCCTGGGCAGCCCCGTTGGCATTCCCCGGTAGGGGCACCTCAGGCAGTAAGCAATAAACTTACTCCTCCCCAAAGAGGGGAGGCGAAGCCTAGGAGGGTGGACCTCCTAGAACTGCACAGGACAGACCCATAGAAAGGCGTAAATCAAGCCCCGAAGGCCAAGACAATACCAGTCTATGGGGTGCAGTATCCATCGGAACAGATACTACACTTTGATCTTGGCCAAAAGGAGGAGTAACCAAATTGGTAACAACCTTGTAATTCCTTCGAGTAATTAAGTTCCTGATGGTTGAATGTTACTTCATGCGATTGGAGAAACCATGCAATTTGAACACACCCACAAAAAAAAAAAAAAAAAAAAAAATCAAAGTATTTCAAAGGGTAATTTTTTTGTTGTTGCAACAGTCAGAACATAAGTTTACATTGTTCAGCCAGCAAAGGCAACTTGCAAATAATAAGTTCAAAACAATGTAGAAATGCTTCAGTGGTAGAGATTTGAGGCGGGTTTTCCTAATATGTAGTCCCAGACCACATGATAACAACGGCAGTCAACCATTGATTTAGTCACGTGATCACAAATATAAAAAGACATGACTCAGAAGTTTCCTCTTTTCCCTGGTCTGACCACCAAGGTGACAACATTGTTTGCCCATGTCTCCTCACCATCAAACCGGTTGTTTGGCAGGTTTTTTTTTTTTTTGGAGTAGGAAGTGGACGTTGGGTTTACTTTCGGCAGCCTCATAACTCTAGCTTCCCTGATTTTGTCATCACATTATATGAGCGATGTTTCTGACAAAGCGGGAAGAATTGCTGTTTTCTGGTTAGGAATCTATCCATTTAACACTTAGTGTTTGTCTAGTTTTTGACCTTGAAGTAGCATGTTTTTTTTAGCTACTTACATAGGGTGGCTTCATGCCTTGTCTGAACCAATTTCCATAGAAAAAAAAGGAAAAAAAGACAAGAATGTGCCCCGACTCTTTTCTATTCAGACCAGTTTTGCTGATGTTCTTTTGGTGACCAGATTTCTGCAAAGTCCACCTTTTCATTATATCCAAATATTAGGAAACCTTGATATGTTTGCATATTTTGGTGTATTTGCTTAAAAGCACAAATAAATCAAGTAAAGTTATTTTAGTCTTGAGAAAATACTTTGTAAGCTCCTTGAACAGACTTTCACTGAAGACGTGAAATGAAAGAATTACACCAAAAATGGTTGTATCATTTTACCGCTCCAAAAAGCATCCAACTTCTGATGTAATCATCTACTTGTATAAGAGTCAGATTTTAAGATGGAGTATTGCCATCATATTTGGAGAGATGCTGTTTAACTCACTCTTTCTTTTCTTTGACAAAGTATAGCAATCTAGTGCGTGTGTATCTCTTCCCTACAAGCCCCTTATCACAGAAGGGACTTTGTCTTTCTCTCGTCTAGCATTATTTTCATGGAAGGTGCTCGACTGATCTCCAATCTGCCTCCCACTCTAACATTTACAAGAACTCATCTTATTACAACCACTACATAATTTTTTTTCTTTCTGTACTTACAACTAAATGGAATTTTACCATGGAACTTTTTCCCTGCATAATACATGGTTGTTTTCAAGTTCATTGTGAACAAATACTTGTTGAAAAGTTCTCTTAAGTTCCATTCCATTCATCGTTTTCAATCCTTTCATAGTATTGTTCATCATCCAACAGACAATCTCATTAATTCTTGTCCTCGAGTGGCTTTTGTTCTTGGTAAACGGCAACTCATTAACATAAAAAACATATCCTTATTTTTCTTAAATAAAAAAAAAGGTTCAATGTCAGAAATTATTGGCATTCATTTTGAAGCAACTCATTATACATCTTTGATCTCTTACAAAGTGTAGTTTGTGAAATTGTATTTAATGAAGGTCTTCTAAATAATTAACTGGAGTGTCGGAAGATTCCAAATTTATCTGCATTCACAAAGTGTTGAAATAGTTGGATTTTTGAGAAGGAGACTAATAATTCGTATCATTCATACCACTATTCTCATCTTAGTTGTTATATTCATAACGTTTCAGCCGATGTAATCTCCAACCTTTTTTAAATGCATCTTTTCAATCATCATCATCATCGTTTTAAGGTCCATTTTACATGTTGGCACGTGTTGGACAGCTTTTAGAAATTGACTTCCAAAGTAATCTATCTCTGGTCATGTCATTATTTAAACTACATAACCTGAAATGCAACAAATTTTCTTAGGAAGTCATTTCCTTAGTTGAGGCAACAATCTTGATGTCAAACTATTTATTTAATCCTTGGGGTAGATTGTTCTCATTCCATCAGTCATGACTGAGGAATAGTGTTAATGTTACTTAGTTATTATCGGTTGTAGTAAGAATGGCACCTTCACCCCCCCCCCCACACACACACAGAAGACTCATTTTGAACCGAGTGTTAACCAATACTTTTTACCCATTACAACACCACATGTGGCGTAACAGGTAACATCGTAGATGTGGATCTTATACAGAATGTAAATTTATTCTAAAGTTTCGATACTGGAACATTTCAAGCCGGATGAGGTGCTGCTGTAGAACAAGTGACAGACTAAAATTTCCAGTACCCCCCCATCAATCATAGTAATGAAAATTCTAGTGAATTGCCAAAGATAATTTGCCTATCAAATCAACCTATTAAAAAAAAAAAAAAATTACAGAAAGTAAACAATTTAGGTGTTAACAAATATAAAAACAGGATTCAGTAAATAGCTCCCAAATAGATAGTATCAACTCGAACAATATTATTTTACATATGAAAATTTCAGCTATTTTGAGTTAAAGATCAAATTCAAATGTATGATTGCGGACTGGTGTTGATATTTCAATTTTACAAGTATTGTTAGATTTAATCGCTCCATTAATAAAACAACTTTTAGACAAAATTCGACTTTGTTCATCAAATTTTATTCTCGGGTGATACATCTATTGAAATGCTTCTCTAACAATTCAATGACTTTTTGGTAGAAAAATGTCTTTGGTCTCAGTTTCCTATATAACCTTTTCATTGGAGCCAAACTCTTTTGGCCCGAAGCATTCTTTTGAGGTCTTAAAACAGCCAATAATTGCTGGGAACCAAATCTGGAGAATATGGTGGGTGCAGAAACAACTCAAAGTTCAATTCACATAGTTCTGCCACTGTTGCAATCGACTTGTGACAGTGAATTGTCTTAGTATAAGAACACCCTTTTCTTCCTTCCAACGTACCAATAATGCTATTGATGGTTTTTCCTATTTCAAGATAATTGGACAAAATATTTTGCGCATTCCAAAATACAGAGGCCAAAACCTGATGTTTTCACCTGACTGCCGATTTGACTCTGAAGTGAAGTAGTGAATCCAGATTTCATCCATTGTCACAAAAACTCATTTTTGTCATGTTAAAACAACGCTCTGAATCGTTAACGTGTTGTTTTTGATTGACTGTGAGCAAACGTGGCGCCTACTTTAGACAAAGCTTTCTCATTGACAAATGTTTATGTAAAATGGTGAATACACTGGCTTCTACTCCACTGCTATTTTACAATTGGACAAAACGAGTTTGTGGACTTAAAAAAAAACGTTTATATGGGACAACTACCGAATTAGGGCAATCTGATTAGCATTATTTGTATCTTTACGATCGTGTTTGATGTCAGTATATCACCTTCACCGCAATCATTGTTCCCAATGGAGCAGAGACCGAATAACATTTATCAAACCATTGCTTTATTTCAAAAGTATTTTCCCCCATCAGAAAGCAATGTTTTATCAACATACAAAATTCAGATTATTCCATTGTTTTAAAAATTTTCAAAAGTAGCTTCACTTAAATAACTGTAATTTGTAAACTAATAATCCGATCATGCTCAAATTTTGACACGTGTCATTTGAAGGTGAGTACTTTATAAAAATCATATGGATTTTTAAAAAAATTAGTGGCGCCATCAATGTCCAGCACAGGACTTATTGAGTGATGCGTTATGCAACGTAAAATTTAGTTGCAATCAAAATAGTGGCACAAAAGGCAGAGTAACACTTCGTTGTTTTTATTTTCAGGAAAAAAAAAAAAAAAAAAATTGTAAGTTGTGCACATGTTTTAAAACCGTACCCAAAAATGAATGCATGCAAAAAATAATGAATTGATAAACGATGTTTCCTGAAACAAAAATATGAACAATTTTGAATACTCCCTAGTTTACTTTAAAATGGGTGACGACAGTCACATGACCCTATCTTTCTCGCTCTTTCTCAGAAACATTCAAAGAAAATGGATAGGTGTTAAACAGCAGCAGGTTCTTTCGATCTGACAAGATGGAAGATTCTTAACTCATGGGAGCTGGGTATTTTTACCCATCTTATCGATACCCCCTATGTATTCATACACACATCTCACACTTGTTAGCAATGAACCAAAACCCGATAGATATGTAATGCACTCAATTCTTTATAGAGAGATGGACAGAATCTTCTCATAGCACACAACAAATAAATATGGTTATTATTAACGATGTCTCATCGTTTCATCACTTCGGCCTTAAGAGAATTTCCCCCTTTCAGCTTCTTTCAATTGACTGCCTCTAACATATCATTCGTATTTACGAGAAAGAACATTTCCGTTTATCTCTTCAGATACCAGAGAGATGAGCAGCCATCATGGATTCCACACCTTTTGTATTTGTACATCATTATTTGCATATTTATACAACGTAAGTTGTGTCTACACTAAACATAAAAAAACAAATGTTGGATCAAAAATAACTAAACCCTTCCTTTCTTAACATGAACCTGAATAATACGTAAAGTAACTAAAATCTGCAATGAAGACATTTAATAATATTCCCAAGAGTAACTTTATCCAACTTAAATAAATGAAGGAGTTGATAAATACTTAAATATAAAAAGGAATAAAAATATTGTAAAAGCCTAGAAAAAACCCCCCCAAAAAACTTACTTTTAGTGAAATATTTATGTTAAGATCTTTTCAACTAACATTCAAGAGTATCACCAGAATTTAAATAGGACATCCGTTAAATTATTTATTTTCAGACTATTCAAATAAGAAAATTCTGACTTGTATAAAACCTGCTGACAACAAATGTAAATTGCTTTTAAATATTTTTACATGAAAAGTTAACGGCGCATAATTTTAGATGGAAAATCTTTGGATACAAATTTACTGAAATAAAGCATTTTTTCTTAATTATTATTAGAAAAAAGAAAAAAAAAGACAAGTGAACTTTTCTGTTGAATATTTCGACGTGTACATCACCATTTCCAAAACAAGATTTTTTCTGTTGTCTATTTTAAGAATAGTGTGTGTGTGGGGGGTAGGGATATCAAATATTTATATTTTTCATGTAGGGTGTGTTTTTATTTATTTACAAAACTTTTTAATAAATAAACGAAATATATACATTAAAAAAAAAAAAAAAAATTCATAGACTTGACTAATCTTCTGTTTTGCCCCATCAAATTGAGACAATTAAAAGTTTACAAAATTTTTTCTGTAAGCAACAAATACAAACAAACTAAATAAAATTTAACAAATGCATAATTTTAACTACAAATCATTTTATAACTTATTAAAAAAAAAACTTCGCTATTTACTTGCCTCCCTACAAGGGCAAAGGTAGGCATAAGACCCTCATGGGGAGGCACCATGGAAGATTATTAAAGACTGCCGATTTTTAAAAACTGTACATATTTCATTTATTTATTAAACGCTTTTGTAAATAATTAAAAAAAAACGCACCCTACATAAAAAATAAATTTAATATACCCCCCACTTTCATAAAATACACAACACGAAAAATAAATGTTTATGTATTGTAAAAAAAAGAAAAAAAAAAAAAGACGCACCCTATAAGTTTTGTTTTATTATGCATTCTGACCTCATAGGGAGGCAAGTAAATAGTAACACAAAAACATTCTAGAACGAGAATTCTGCAATGTTTCGTTCGATTATTAAAAAGTTTTGTAAATAAAGAAACCGCATCCTACATTACCGGTGTAGACTGAATTTCGTTTCTTTTTCCTCTTTCAAATTCCGAGGTCTTTATTCTTTATATGATCCTAAATATTACACCCTTTTCATCTTAATAGCGATTTTTTTAACCTAGACATTTAAAATGCCCCGAAGGTTAAGAAACTTTAAAATCTCAGGTTTTAAAGATACAGGAAGATCGCAGTAGGTCTCTCAGCAAAGCATGCATATACATACATGTGTGTGGATTGTCTGAAAAGTAATAAGGCATGTTGTGTGAGCTATGGGGGAAAGTGTTGAGCAGATTGTGTCCTCTAACATGATATAACCTCATTACATTTACTTTCACATACTTTTTCAAGTTGCTTAGCTTTTAGCAGAGATACAAGACTCGATGGTTGAAGGAAAACTATCAAGCACTTGAGATATGGAGATAACACCATATTGTGCACTCATGTTCTAGAATCGCACGAAAGGTGCAACAAGCAGGACTGAGATCAACGTAAAGCGAGCAAGGTGTGTGGTGATTTCAGACTGTTCTGATGAACAGAAGTCAGCTCGACATAAAAAAAAACGATGAATGTTTGGACATGTGGTCAGCAAGTTCTTGTGAGAGGGCAAGATGATCACATGGAGAGATGCTGCAGTTTGACCTTACTCGGTAGGAGAGAAGAGTTATGACAGAAGAAATCGTTGCTGCCCCACCACGACAATGCACCCTGAGCATTTCACAGATCATGGTCGCTTCAAACATCACTATACCAGAAACTACTATCCCCATTCAGTCAATCTTGTTTATGTGACCCCCCAACCCTACCCCATGCTCAAGGGATTCATTCAAGAAAGCTTTTTTTTTTTTGAAAGCATAGAAGACATCAAAAGGGTTGTAATAAAAGAGCCAATGGCCCTTACAAAAGAATCCTTTCATCAGAAGAGAAAGGAAAAGATTGGTAAAGTGCATTTGACTCGAAAAAGATTATTTTAATAAAGAAACAATGTAGTTTTGGAATTGAAAAAAATTACATGTCTAGTTACTTTTTAGACACTTCATGTGTATACATTATATATATATATATATATATATATATATACATACACACAGAAATAATCCCATTAGTCCTACGTAAACTTCTACAACAAATAAAATTTATCTAACAATCTTTTTTTTCTAAATATTTTTATAGAATCTATTAAATATAAAAAAGTATTTCTTTGACAAAGTTGTATATTAAATTTTTTATCGTAATTAAAAAGTTTAATAAGATTTAAATAATCAAATCCGTGCCCTTCAATTATTGAATTGCTCCATTTTTATTTATTAATTTAAAAGTTGCGTAATTGCAGGCAACTTTTAAATAATTTCTTCAATCATATTCTGTTCAACCGTAAAGAATTTCTCGTTAAAATCCTTTGAAACATTTCTGAAATATTATTTTCATTATTCCACATTTATACAACTTTAGAGGTGAACTGTATGCAGATGAATACCGATATAGTTGAAGTGTAGACAAAGTTGGCAGACATCTCAATACGACTAAAACGCTGATGATGATGTTATCTTGTCACCGTGCACACTTCACGTGTAAATGCTTTAGATGGTGGGAAGGTCAATGATGTAAATAATTAAAAGAGATGGTGGAAAGAGGGGGGGGGGGGGGACAGAGAGAAAGAAAAGGGGGAGAAGAAAAGAGAGGAAGAAAAGAGGGAGAAAAAAAGAGATGAAGAAAAGAGGGAGAAAAAAAGAGATGAAGAAAAAAACAGAGAGGAAGAGGGTAAATAGAAAGAGGTCTCATATATATATATATATTAGAAATTAGAAGTTAAAAGATTTGATATATTTGGTTTTGTGTTGCATTTTCAATTTTTATTGACCATTTTTGTTTTGATATCTTACCCAGAAGGGCAGAAAAGAAAAACATGATTGCAGTAATAATAATAATAATAATAATAATGCAATAATAAGGCTCATCTATTGAAAACTACCATTCTTTAACCGATACGGTGTTGGGAAGAGACCAGAGAAGTGTCCAAATAAAAGACTCAGTGTGATAGCAGTGTAGTGGATTCGATTAGCGGCCATTCGTTCTGGTAGGCTGCAACAAGATTGGTTGACGAGTGGCTGCAGTAAAGGGGACAACAATTGTACCCAGGTCATTAAGGATGAACAGTTGGTGAATCGAATGACACAAGACTGACACTTCAAGAGACAGTCACGCAAAAGAGAAACCATTATTCCTTCATGTCCAGTAACTGCAGAAGAAGTAGTAGTAGTAATAGATTGGAGTTTAGTCTTGTTTAGAGCTCTTTATCCGATGTGTCGGAAAAACTGGGTTCAAGTTATTTAGATGATAGAATTAAGATTAAGAGATAGAAAGAAAACCCAGAAAGGCTTTGTTGGTCAAACAACTGAAAATGTTACTGTTGTTCGTTAAAATTTGTCAAGTGGGAGGTTTTATCTTGTTAATTTTAATTTTTTTTTTTTTACTTCCGACCGAGAAGAGAGAATCTTTCCTGGATAGCTGTTTTTTTTTTCAGTGGCGATGCTGTTGAATAATGCTGCTGCTCCTGTCTTCCTTGGCGATTACTCCAGAAGGATTTCCTCAACACTTACCAGGAATTCAATTGTCTCATCAATATAGTTGTTGGGATCAGTGTCCTGAGAGTCAGTATCATGACCTAAAAGAAAGCGGAGGATGATTATAAGAAAACGTGCGGAAAAGAAAAATTTACGATAACTCACTAGCCAAATTAGGCGATTTTAAATTTAAAAAAAAAAAAAAAAAAATCTTTATAGAAGGTGTATTCTTATCTATAATAAAGAACCTGTCTTATTTTGCATATATTGTCATCTATAGTTTATAGCCTACAAACTCAATATTTTAAACTGAGTCAGCCGGAATTTTTATTTTAATTCAATAACGTTCAATATTAAGCAAATGCGTGCTCTCTGGATTCTTGTCATTTTAATTTTTTCTTCTTCTTTTCTTAAGTTCACCCCAAACAAGGCACAATGTCATCGAGACGTAGGGGGCTATTGTGAATTATGGGAATCCTATATGTGGAGTTTTGCAGCAAGATGCTTGTTCACATTACATTTAAATTTCTGCATGTTAGTATAGTCACGGAAACAGGAAGGGAATTCCAAAGGCTAGCAGTATGAGGAAAGAAGCTATTAGAGTAGAACGCTCTCCGGCATTTGGGGACCTCAACAGTGAAGGGGTGGGATCTTGCTGACTGATGGGTTAATCGGGGGGGGGGGGGGGGGGGGTTTACACAGAAGGGGCACCAGTGTAAACACATTCCATTAAAGTACTTGTAGAACAAGCACGGAGATGCAACATTGCAGTGATGGGACCGAGGCTAGATCATGTATAGTGAAGGGTCTATTAGATTAGAGACTCTTTTTGGACCCTGTCCAAGAGAGAGGCTAGCGGTTGATGCACCACCGCAGATGTGACACCAATACTCCATGCATGGGTGAATGGTGCCTTTGTACAGATGTAGGATACTGGCAGGTGTGAGAAGTTTGTTGGCTCAGTAGAGGGAGCCCATCTTCCCTGCGATTATGACTTGAGATGCAAGACAATCCAAGCTTTCTGGATTATCCGAGACTAGCACCAGTTTGACATAATCCTACCAAATTCACATAGATTTGATAAAGTAAAAATAATAATAAAGTAATCCGGCTAATGAGTAGACCCCCACCCCCAACCAAAATTAAGAGAGAAAACAAAAGTGGACATGTTTAATCCGATACATACCATCTCTGAGAGCAATCCGTCGCTCTCGATAGAGGTTGTATTCATCCTCCTTGTCGGCACGATATTTCCTGAATTCTTCCAACATACTTTGGCGTTTATCAATTAATTCCTGAAAAGATGGTAAATTAAAGTTGAGAAAGAGATAAAAATAAAAACAAACAAAACAAAAAACAAACCCTCATTTTATAGCAATGCCAATCCATCTAAAATAATCTTTTTAGCTGGTAAATTATTGAAAGCAAAAGGTTTCCATTCTTAAAACTGATCATTCTTATCTAATTTGGTGACTGTGTACCGCATATCTAATCAGAATCTAAGAAATAAGAAGAACGGGGTGGGAAAAAAAAAAAAAAAAAAAAAAAAAAATCCAATTCAAATAAATATTTTTTTCTTTTCTTAAAATCGACATATCAACACATTGAAAGTTAATGCCAATAACGATTTTATTTTTTTAAATATTTTCTTCGTGGATTTTGTTTTTATTAGGTATTTATGATGAAAGTTATTCGTATATCGCTGGTCAAAATTACATGTTATTCTCGGGACAGATTCTATTTAATGCACAAATGGGACCCTGTACTACAACTCTGGACCTGGGAGCAGTGGGAACTAAGGTGTGGCCCCTACACTCCCAAATTGGGGCCTCACCACTGGATGCAGTTTAATTTCATTCCCAGGACATATTCTATTTAAAAAAATTTTTTTTTTAAAAGCTTTACAGAACAGAGAGAGACATCTTAACAGTGACCCTAAATTATCAGAAATCTAGTAGGTAAAGACCGTCGGTCACTTAATATTCAGAAACTAATCTAAATCTCATATCAAATGATCACATCAATACAAACCTTCGAAGCCTTTGTCTGACTCATCTTGTCTTTAATTTCAAATTGAACGTTATATTTCTTCATATTCTTCTTAATTTCCCTGATTTGTTCCTTGGTGAGTAAGCTGATAGGGCGTGGCCGCCACAGTAGTTGACAAAATCGATCCAGGGATTGTTTCTGGAGCAGACGGCCTTGGAATGACCACAACCAATAAGCATTGTCAACCTAAAAAAGAAAAAGGGACAAATTTATAAACAAAAATAAAATTTTATGGTTATTTCTTTGGAGAATGTGAAGACGTATTGATGCCAGGAGAGTTAGAATTGAGGAGAAAGAAAAAGGTTAAATAATCTAGAAGAGAAATTAAGTTTTTTTTCGGTTTAGATATAACTAGCGGTATTCACCCGGCATTGCCCGTGTAGAGATATATTACTGGTTAGAAACAATTTCAAAGATAGTCAGGTTTACAAGTTTCAATTATTTAAAAATAACATTCGTAATAAATAATCAAGTAATAAAAAACAGGTCTTTTGTTTAATTTCATTTTTGTGAAACAAAGAAAATCTATATAAGTTTGATCATTCGGACTACTGTTCCCATTTTGAGTGGGAGAAGTCTTCAGTAATTCGCAATTCTTTGTATCGCCCACACCGAGAATTGAACATTCAACTATCAGATGACTCAATGAATTTTACTTACCACAGGTCCTTGCAGACTAGTATGAATTTTGGGAGCCTTAAACCTATTCTCGCTTTTAATATGTAGGTCTTACTACTTATCAGTACTTTTATTACTACATATTACGTGTGTGTGTGTGTATATATATATATATATATATATATATATATATTATAACATAACCTTACCTATTATTCCTAAGCTGATGGAACGAGAACATGCTACCCCATGAATTAAATAAAGGGTTTTGTTCGAAATTCCGCCCAGATTCCAGAGTTCGACAAAAATATTCGCGAGTTCAAAAAGATACAGCTGAAGAAGGCCGGAGGTTACAGGGGTCGAAACATTGTGATAACACTCAAAATGAGAACAGTATAGTCTGAATAATCGAAATTGTACAAATTATCAATCCTCATCTCAAAAATTCAGAAACAGAAGAAAATCTATTAAAAAAATTCCATTTCTTTATGTTCTAATATATTTCAGTTATTTTATGGACCTAACTAATAATTAGCCCTAGTGACCCCAGATGGAATCAAAGGAAAATTTCAATAGTCTTTAGATTCTCTGAAAAATTTAACTCGTATTAGAATTTGAATGTTCCAACTGTAACACAAACAAACATTAACTTTTATATACAAGATTAAAAGCCGCATATTTCTATGATGTATATAGATTTTTAAAGAGAGTGGGAGAAAGAAGAAAATGTTACCTTGTGGCCCCAATAACTGACACCAGATACCACATAACGGCCAGTCGGGTCCCATTCAACATCTGTAGCCATGAAGTGTTCGGTCTGAGCCATAACAGTCATATCATTTGTGTCAATAAATTCTAAGATGCCATTCATGCTGCAATAGAAAATCGAGACTTTTATTAGTAAAAAGAAGTTTACAACTTTTGGCCGAATTGCTTACAATTATAATAAGCAGTTTTCATTTTATCTGGAAATTAGTATTTATTGAGTTTAGACTAGAGATTCGGCTTTCTAAATTTTTTTTTTTACGTTTACAGCATATCAACTCAGGTTTGTCATTTAAAGCTGTACAGCACAATATTCCTGATAAACTATTAAGATATTGCCAAGCTCAGTATTTAGGTACAAGTCACAGCGGTTGTGACGGGTTCTGACTCAAAACAATCCATCAATATGTGTTTCACTATGTATGATTCCTAAAATGGGGGGGGGGCTCCATTTTCAAGTGTTTGTGTCTGACGTGTAACCTGATATAAATGAGAACCCTAACCACCTCTGGAGATTCTGTAATATAGCATTTTTGTATAGAATATTTTCTAAATAGGAAAGATTTGAGCCGACGGCTTTTGCACTTGTTTCTGTGACTCAGAAAGGGTTACAAAAGACCGACCTGAATGAAGGGAAGTATGGGGAGAAGCAGTTAGATGATCTCAGATGCAAAACAGTGTAAAAAAAAAAAAAAAAGAAAAAAAAAAAGAAAGACAAGCTTGAGGACCTTCAATTGCAACCAAACAGACAAGGTGTCTATTTTTGCTGCTCCTGCTGAGAAAGGTCAATAGATTCTTTAGAATAACAATTTAAAAAAGGGGAGGGGGGGAGAAATAAAAGCAAGATCTTTATTTTTCATGCAACCTATTTTTCTTTCTTTTCGTTAAGAAAAAAGATCTTTCTTTTATTCCACAACATAAGAAAACTAATATTTTACAGTATCAATGTTTTGTAACATCTGAAACAGGGAGAGAAAAAGAATGCTTTGTTTGTTTCACGGCATATCAACCCTTTTGTGTTATTTAATGTCGACTCCATTTATTTTGGTAAAAGGATTTTATGCTTGAGGTTCATAATATTTTTTGAACATTTAACAGAGTCAATATTGTATAGAGACCATTTGGAGATCAATTTCGTTTATATGTGTATGAATATGAGTATGGGTAAACATCTGTAATTTTTTCTTTTTTATTTTAAATCATAGTTCACCGCAAACAAGGCAGGCCACCACTGTAGACGTAAGGAGCTACTGAGAATTAGAGTGTAAGTTTTGGGAGTCATCCTAAGTTGGGAGCAGTGCAGCGAGATGTGTTTACATTAGTGTTAAATTTCTGCATATCAGTACAGTCGGGGAAACAGGGAAGAGTTCCAGAGGCCGGCAGCTCGAGGAAAGGAGCTATTGGAGTAGAAGGCCCTCCGGCATCTGGGGACCTTCACATGGGATTTAGCTGATTGTCGAGTTGGTCTAGTGAATTTACGTCGAGGGGGTACTAGAGCAGCAAGTTCATGGTATCGTATGCTGGATTTAGTGGGCATGATTTTAGCTTTATATAATATTGTAAGACTAGTTTCTGCCTTCTTAGGGTTAGAGAAACTTTATGCGCTTCTACATACAAACTTTCCATTGGAGATTTTCAGAAAGTTCCCAGCACCAGTCGCAGTTTTTCTTGGTGAAAGGTTTCTAATGGCTTTAGGTACGATTTGCAGGCTAATCCATAGATGAAGCATCCACAGTAGTTTGGCTCATACTAGTGTTCAGTATAATTTTAATAATGTATATTTGTCTGCACGCCAATTAGTGTGTGCCACTACTTTGTCCAATTGGATGGCTTTATTGCATTTTATTCTTAAATGTTTTATGTGAGGAATTAATGTTAGTTTTGAGTCAAAGTTGATTCTGAGGAATTTATACTGCTGTACAACGGATATATCTATCTCGTCCACTTTTAAAACTGGATAGAAGTGCATTTTCTGTACTTGACAGAAGTGCATACATTTTATTTTATTTCAGGATATTTTAAAACAGTTTTCAATTGTCGATCGATTTATTTTTATTCAGGCATTATTGTAGTTGGCATTCAATAAAATGGATACTTTTGGATGCATAGCAGATTAAAAAGTCATTTGTTTAATTTTAAAATTTATCAATAAGTTTTTTGTATTTATTAGTTGTTTGGTTTGTTTTCTGTACTGGACTTGCATATAATTTGATCCCTGTATAGGTTTCCACTATTTTTCTTGCTTCGGAGAAATTAACATTCCTGGTATATTTTATGGGTATGACTTTTTTTTTTCTTTTGTATACATCTCAGTTTTTTTGTGCAACTTCGGAAAAGCCTCAATAAAGAAAAACAAATAATAAATAAAAATAAAGACATACTGGTATTATGTATGTAACCGTGATGGAATAAAGACACCGTACACCAAAAATTGCATAAATTCGAGCAAGTAGTTTTTTTTCATCACAGATAATAAAATTTTGTCATTTTTTTCCCATGCTCGCTTGTCACGTCGCCGTCTTTGAAAAACAAGGGACGTAAGTCAGCCCGTCGTGACAAGCGAGCATGGAAAAAAAATGACAAAATTTTATTATCTGTGATAAAATAAAAAATAAAAAAAACCTACTTGATCAATTTACGTAATTTTTGGTGCACGTTATCTTTTGTTCCGTCCCAGTCACATACAGGTTTGTATTTATTATTTATTTTTCCTTATTGCGGCTTTTCTGAAGTTGCACTTTTATTTAATAATATAGACAAGTTATTCTTAATTAGAGTTTGTGTATTCAAGTGTTTTGCATCACACTTAACGCACACTTGGTGCCCTCTGCAAATTTCTTTAAATGCCAAAGATTTGGACACCATAAAGCATTGCAATGGAATTAGTATGTAGTTTTCTATCTTTTCTAGTGTTTACCCAATTCCTATTCCCTTTGGTGTTGTTGGTTTGTTAAATGCTAAGATATAAATATTAGCTTTTATGATTTCATTATTTCTTCTGATACTTATTCTTTCATATTCTTTGACCCCTTGGTTTTGTAATGCAGTTTCAATTTCTTCTTGGCTTGCTAATTGAACTTCTCTGCTTGTCTTTCGAGGTATTTAATTTTTCATGGAAACCAGGGTTGCAGTTAAAGTTTCCTATTTTTTAAAATTTTCACTAGATTCTTTGCATGTTTTGACTTTTCCATTTTGGAGAGTTTTTTTTTTTTTATCATTAACATGATGTGACAAGCTAGAAATGACCTTTTCTATCAAAAATAGTGAACGCTGGTTTAATTGCTTTTGTTCTAGTGACTGGACATCAACGAATCTTGGGAATTTTGCTTCTGTCTTGAGTTCAGTTTACGAATCAGGGTGGCTTCTTTTGAGTTTTGTTTGTCTTTCCATAAAAGATATATAAATTCACTGGTTCTGTGCTCCGCCAAACACGTGGAATCCAAATTCTATTGGAAATTCTTATCGCCTTAATTGAGACAGGAATACACTACGAGTCACTGCTAGTTTTATATTTGGTACCAAATAACTAAAAATTTGTTAATATGTAGCAGTGATCACGCCCTTTTCCCTTGACACGATGGACCCTCAGTCACCGTCTTCTAGCTTGTAAAAAAAGTTATGGAGGGGATGGATTTTTGATTGAATAAAGATCAAATTGAGTAGCAGTCAGGATTAACTTTTTGCTAGGGCATGTCATGACCAGCGACTTTATCGGATCAGGCCACTCAGGTCATCTAGCCAAAGTGCTGTTCCAAAACCAGTGATCATTTAGGCAACCAGGACACAGATTGCTCAGCCACCAGGATCTCGTCCTTAAATATCAGAGGTCATCACCTACAGCCAATAGGTGGCCCCCATTAAGGGGGGGGGGGGGGTCCTTACCCGTTGTCAGAAGTGCAGTCAACATATTCCGACAGGGCAGGGGGGGGAAGGTGGAGAAAGAAAAAAGCTATTAAAATTTTTCTCACAAGAGATAAATTTATTACTTTATGGCACCAGAGGCATGAAATGAAACGCCAGTATTAGATCGGTGTTCGATCTTTATTAAATAGTTTATATTCATATGAGATTGTTAGGGTTAGGGTTTACTTACTCATTAAATTGCAGAAAGAAAAGGCAAACCCATTTTTTTTTTAATAACTTACCTAAAATTAATGAAATATCAGTTCAGTCACGAACGACATTTGAGTCCTTCAGATAAATGTGTACACTACTCGAGTAGACATAAAAAAGGGGCTTACCTTCTGAGACCAGCCAGAACTATAAACTGTCCAGATGGGCTCCAAAACAAGTGATTCGCTTGACGTTTATCGAATGTTTCTGAAAGAATTCAAACCACCAAAAGTTAGTAAATCAAATCTTTAGTTGAAACAATATCTAGTGTTAACAATTCATTGTATACACATAATTGACCAGGAACCCCCCCCCCCCATCACATTTTGTATTTGGAAATAATGGGGGGGGGGGGGGGGAAGCTTTCATTAATGTTAAATAATATATAACAAATACTGACCCAACAGGTCACGGGTGATCTAGTATTTTTTTTTAAGTTGAAGAATTATGTTCATTTATATATTTTAAAGCTCAGCTAAGACAGACCAACTGTCTTACCTAAGCTTCTAGTGGCCATGTACCCCTCCCCACCGCTTTACAAATGGTAGATATGTAGTTTTAAGGCCTCCTTTCAGTCTCTAAGACAATGATGGAACCCTCTGCAAGGGTGCCTGCACCAGCCGCACATCTGAAACCAGTGTTTGCCTTCAATGACAAGTAGTCCAGAATTACTGTAAACATGCTGGATTAAGCAGAGAAAGACTGGTCTTATGTGAGAGTTTTCCTTCTAGCTGGAGGGAGAATATATGGATTCATACCTTTCCTAAAAGTGAAAGTGATGTAGTAGCCCAAAAGAAATCGAACTCGACATGCAGAGTCTGCAGTCCAAGTCACTTCCAGACAAGTAGTAATGTTATTAAGATTATGATTTGATTTTATATTGACACAGCATAACAAATTCCAATTAAAGTAGCCTAATATAAATTTGTCTTATCAAAATGATTTTTCTGCAAACCCTTTTTTCTTATGACTGTCAAGTCAAATAATTTATGATGAGGAAACAAAACAAAATTCTACTTACTCAGAGTTTCAACTTTTCCGCCTTGTCGTATATTACAGAAAGTAACACAGATCCGAGGATTTTCACCATGAATGTAAGCAAATTTGCTTCCACTTGGTTCCCACGCAAAGGCAATAATATTTTCTGGAAGGAAGATTTAGATGAAAAATAAATAAGTAGATAAAACAAATAAATATTTAAACAGGAAACTGTGAAAATTTTATTTATATAAACATTGACAGAATTGATAAAATTAAAACTATACTATAACAAGTTCTCGTAAATATATATATATATATATAAAAAAAAAAAGTACTTTTAAAGAGTTTTCAAGTACCTTTGTGTATCTAACTGATGCCCTTATATTGCAAACGGCTAGCAATTGTAACCGTTTTTGATAAGCAAAAGTATTTCAATTACTGGTCATCTTGCTTTGTCATATGACTGGCCTATAAACATTGAGGCCCAGAAAGTCATACTCGTGTTGGGCAAGGGTAGGTCACTATAATCCAATGTACAGATCTCTTTCTGCAATCTCAGCTGTCGTCAAAAATTTGAAAGGTTTGGTTGCCACAAGTCTTACAGGCCATGCAGATCTGCAGTTCGTCTAAAATGTCATCAGTTTAACGCCCATTTTACATGTTAGACGGCTTTTAGAAATTGACTTCTAAACTAACCTATCTCTGGTCACGCCCTTATTTACCACTCTTTCTTTCAAGCAACAGTCCATTCTTATCACTTTCTCTCATGTTTTCCTTCGCATTCCCCTGTGCATTGAACTTGCTACCTCAAGAATCAAAGTCTATTCTGCACACATCCCTCTATATTGTCCAAATTTAATCTTGTGCTGAGGTCACCAGATCCAAGCCTTCCTTTAAGACTCACATTAAAAATCTGCTGTATCATTCTTATATCATTTCTCTCCATCCAACGCATGTTCTCAACTTTCACTGGCCAAGTTTCCCTTCCATACATCATCACACTATGGAAGCATGCCTTTTGGCTCTTCCTGTGGTAGACACTTGTAATCCTCTGTTAGTAATGGAAGAAGTTTCCTGAATTTCTACCATCCACTCCTAATCTTTGCAATCAAACTTGCGCTGGTCAGCTCCTCCCTCTACTCCAATGGTATCACCAAGGCAACAACTCCTGAACAATCACAATCGCTTCGCCATCCAGATATATTTTCTCGTATGAGAAAGACATGGCAGTAGAGAAACGTGATGAGACAGTGAATCTATTTATTTATCCCAACAATTTTTCTTTATTCTAAACTCAGATTTATGTAGCCTTCCAAGCAAACGTTAAAAGCTGCACTCCATATAGTTTCTAAGTTTGAATTGTTATAAACAAATTTTCTAATAAAAAACATTAAAAATAATTTTGCATACTAGTATTGACGGATATTTGCAAAGTAGAGTATATTAACATTTAGAGTTGGCTGTGAGTTTAGCCCTACCATTATGGTAGTCCTGATATTGCGAGTTATCTTTTACTACCAGGGAAGGGTATATAGCAGCTGTGTTAAGAGCGTGATGCTGAAAGGAGACGAGTCATGTCCCACCACTAAGTCCTCACTCACCAATTTTAAGCATAATAACAGAGCAATGATCAGATGGATATGGATACCAGTTCGCGGGGCTGAATATACCAAAGCTTGATGAGCCCCTGACAATTATTTGGCCACGTTGAGGAGAGATTCTTGGATTAGAAATTGCAAAGACATTTTAGTGGAAAGTTGAACAATACAAGAAAACTTGGATGCAAACCATCAACAAGGATCTTATACAATGGAATTTAAACGGAATCAATCCTCAAGACTGCCAAGTTTGGAGACTGGGATTGTAGGCTGTTGCAAAATGTCAGACCCCAGACCAAGAGAAATAAGACAATAAAATAGATGACTATAGTCAGAACTATAATTACTGAAATGGGATTCATTTTTATAAAAGTAAGTTAATAACATTATCCATGATGTTAGTAGGTGGATTCTACCATATTGTTTAGTTTAGAAATGAAGAAAACCACTGGTATCTTATATCATGTGATAAAACATTGTATCTTATACTGTGTGATAAAACATTGTATCTTATACTGTGTGATAAATAGCACTTTTAAAAGTTATAAGTGAAAGTAATTATCAAAATATGAACATGCAAAATTAATATAAAAATAGAAATTAAGAATTTAGAGATTTGGTAAGAATTGAACTGAGAAAAATTGACCAATCAGACTTTTATTAAATACCAAGGAAACCAGGAATAAAATTTTTTGTCCCTCTCCCTCTCTCAATCAAGAATCTCTCATCCTCTGACAGAACAGATACTACACTTTTATCCTAGTTCAAAAGCTAGTCATTATCAGTGATTTTTCGCTGAAAGAAAACTGGCGTTCCTTGGAGTAATAGTAGCAGCAACAAGTGTCTCCAGATTTCCAGTACTCTCCATTCCATTCATTTATTATTTCATCTTAATTTATGGAAATGTGTGATGAATTTATATTTAAAATAAAAATGAAGAATTGTGAGAGCTTCTGTAAGGATTGAACCCAAAAAATTGACATACCAAAATTGCATTAAATCCAGGCAAACAGTGATTACTGCTTTTAGCTCTCTACTCTCACCAACTTTGCCAAGATAATTTGGTAATTGTGGTGTTGAGATAATTTAAATGAAATGTTTCTTAACTGTCAAAACTCTGGGAGCGAAAGAATACATTTCTTGGAAAAGTCATTCATGAACATTGGCTAGCTGGTCCAGCAATAAATCAAGGGAGGCACGAGAGCGCTCTATTCCTTAATAGACTTCACAAATGGCCTATGCTGGAAATCTCATTTCTTTGATCAATCATAACTCAAAAATCAATAAACCAAATTAGTTAAAACTTTGCACAAATGTTTTATTTGATAGGTTCTATAAATGTGTAGAATTTCAGCATCATTAGTCAAGGCAACCCAGAGATCCAGAAAGTTCAATCATGAAATCATGTTATCTGTGTGTATGTGCCACCCTGTATCTCATCAACTATTTGATGGATTCAGCTGATTTTTGGCAGATAGAGGTTCTAGGGTCTAGTTGATGGCATTTTAATTTCAGTTTACCATATACCTTAGTTTTCCAGAAAATTCCAAAAAACCTTATGAGAAGGTATTGTATTGAGGCATAGCCTTTACAAAAGTAGTGACATTCCATGAAAAATGCCAGTATACTGAAATCATATGCTCTTAATAAGGTTAAGATGAAAATTCATATACACTAAATGTACAAAAGCAAGGAAATTCCCAAATTTTTACACTTTTATTGTCATTAAGGGTATGACTACATATCAACAAAACCATTTCATTATCACATTACTACAGTATAAATCTCTATGCATGAGTGGATGAAGTGTGTGAGGTGAGCTGAAGAAAAATTCCTACCAGTAAAATACATAGGCCTATTGTGCTCGCATACCCTTAATGACAATAAAAGTGTAAACATTTGGGAATTTCCCTGCCTTTGTACATTTAGTGTATATGAATTTTCATCTTAACCCTATTAAGGGCATATGATTTCAGTATACTGGCATTTTTCATGGAATAATAAGTAGATTAAAAGAAATTGTCTTCAAAATTCGGATTTACTGGTGTGATATTCTGTGATAAAATTATAATACAGACAGAATTGTTATATTGAAAGGTTTAATTAAAATATAAAGGATAATGGATTGTCGAATTATGAGCTGGCTAAAATTTGACCGAAAATAAAGGAGTTTTAAAGAATTGTTGGTTGTTGACATATGGAACTGTCCGAAAATTAGATTTGTCGGATTCACAATGACTTGTGAAAGTGCCAAGTAGAAAATAGAGAAGTTACTCATAAACGAGAAGAAGCTTAATAGGTTTAACGTTTTGGTCAATGAGGATTGTTCGGGTCACAATTTGTGAAAAATGTTAATTAAGGATATTTAGGTGAGGGAATTGGTAAAAATAAAAAATAAAATACAAATATGAAGTAGTTCGATTCCCAAGAAATTTTTCATGTTGTAAACATGTGCAATGCGGCATGTTTAGTGAGTTGCATGCTTGCTGTGAGTGAGAAATATGTAAGAGAAGAGAAATCACCCAAGATACAGGAAATATCTCTCGTTTGGGTTTGACCACCCAAAATTTGATTTGTTGAGAAAAAGTAATAGTTCTACACGAGGCCTTCTCCTGTGGTTACAACCCACTCAGAGTCTTCCAAATTTAATGGGTGTCCAGATAGGAACTCCTAGGCAGTAGTTTTCATAGATAAGGCTTGCCATTATTTTCAGGTGGATGTTGGGTGGTCTACATCAGAGAACCCGAATATCTATATATATTCCAGCAGTGGGAGTTTGGTTTTCTGGAGTCTGACGACAGTTGGTTGGCTGAGCGTCTTACAGTAAGTTGGCCGTCTGGGCATCTCACGGTCAGTGGAGGTTTGTGTGTCTCTCAGACAGAGATGTGTCCTTAGCTAATGGATTGTATTCGGTTGGATATGTTTTTTGATCCAATCAGGCTAAGAGTTTTAGTTTGCAAGTCTGTTGTTCTGTAGAAGAAAACGAGTATCATTGTAACATCATTCAAAATAAAATTTTGTTACTTGTTTTAGACTGGAGTTGTAATTTTGTTTGGAGAGAGAATCCTTCTGTTGCCCCACTGACCGAGACCACACAATTGACACTACAACCGGTGTCGGAATTGGATGACTTTGGACTGGCACAACGAGTGGATAATCATCGAATGTGCAGTGAATGCACACAGACACATGTTCATATCTCCACGAGATTGAGCACCACTGGAACCGATGCTGCTTAGATGGCATATCAACCGTTTTCGGGTTATTCAATGCCGAATTCAGTCATTTTGGTAAAAGTTCTTTATGCTTCAAGTTCTTTATATCTTCAAATATTTATTCATGGTTTGGTTGTCTAGGTCGAAGAGAGAATTAAAAAAAAAAAAAATTAAAAAGAAAAAAAAAATCCAAACCTTTTACTTTAAATTCGTCCACAGGAATTTGTTTTTCTCGAATACGGAAAATTTCAAAACTGTAGTAAATTCCCTGAAAGAAAGGAAAAGTTGCAGAGATTAAAAAAAAAAAAAAAAAAAAAAAAACGCAAACAAACAAGGGTAACATTCAAAGTTTATTGTTCAAACTATAAATATAATATCAAAAAGACAATTTTTATTTGATTCATTCTCGTTTAAAAAAGGTGTAGGATGTTCTATTTGTATTGTACACATAAATTGCTTTAATGCCATCTTCCATTGTTTTTCAATCAGGCAAAAAATATTAGAACTGTGATCGTGCGTTTGTTTACTGCACAGACCGTGATCGTCTGAATTTGCTGCTTGATTTCGACAAAGGCCGTAGTGTCGAGTGTCGATTATGTGTTCTCAGTCACTACTCTAACAAAAGCATTTTCCGTCCAAACAAGCCGTAACTTGAGTTTAACACAAGCAACAATGTTTTACATTGAGGTTACAAGAAACCCGGCTTATCCACCAAACAACAGACTTGCAAAAAAAATGGACAAACATATCTCCCAACCGAACACAAACAGTCCAAAGACCCATCTGTCTCTACCCACAGAAACCCAACTTAACACCCCATCCTGCTGAAATATAGAGATATTTGTGTCATTTTGGGTAGGACCACATAGTCGGACTACTTGAAAATCAGTGGCCATTTATTCACTTAACATAAAAACTTACTGTCCAAGATGCCCACCATCCGGGATTATCATAACTTTTGTAAAGTTTCAAGTGGCTCATAACCACAGTATGTAACCTTGTATCCAAGAAAAACTTATTTCAAAGAGGCAGCAGATTTTTTTTTTTGATGGTGGTGGGAGGGTCTCTCTAAATATTTCTTCAATTGCAAGTCTGTCGTCCATAGCATGCATCTATGTAGCCCACTAAACATGCAATATTGCACATATTTACAGAACAGCTATATTCAAATTTAATTTGTTCCACAATCGGTGGAAATACAAAACATTATCTCCTAAATCGTTTAAATAAAAAAACAAAAAAAATTCCAGGTTTTTTTCTTACACATACTCCTTCAAAGCCATACAAATTGTCCTCCAAAAATGAAACTGATATTTATAAAATGGTTACAAAACCCTCACTGAAATTATTCAACAAATCGGAAAGAAAAGAAATGTCTACAAAAAGGAGACACGAAAATACTTACACTGTATTTGTACTGATCTTTTTCCTCAACCTTTTTAGCTTTTGAATAGCGATCTACTTTCACACACAAATAGTCGCCCTGTTTTTGCCAGTGCATCTTGCAGTCAGCAACACCGAATATATTTTTCTTGCATAGTTCTGTCCTTTTTGGTATATTAATAAGGACCACTCGGGCAGGCACATCCTTCTGTTCAGGCATCGAGTAGGCTATCATATTATCTGTTGGTGACCAGCTAAAGTCTCTACAAGAGGCAACGAAAACAAAAATCATTAGAGATTATATTAACACTTTCAACAAGTAATTAGAAAATAAATGCCAAGAGTTTTCAGGTGTGGATAAAAAGTTAAATTTAAAAAAAAAATTTTTTTAAATGAAGAGAGGAGGAGGAGGAGGAGGATGGATGTGTGTGGTTGTGGAGAGAGGGCAGTGAACCCCCCCCCCCAACCTCTTTTTCCTAAACAACTTTAGTTCTGTTTTGGAAAGGTCAACCATAGATTTTACTGGCATGACGTAGGCACAACGAATGCTACGAAACCGAGAAAGTCGAAGCAAGTACGCCGTTCCAAATGTTACCGAAGTCACCCCAGCCATGTTTGATTCTAAAACTCTGCCAGTAAAATCTATGGTTGGCGATTATGAAACAGTACACCTTCAATCAATTGCAACTAATAAAGTCAAAATTCAGAGAAAGCTGGGGAGATGGTGGATGACAGGAAGTAATTTTTTGATGAAATAAAAGTTATTGAACTCCTCTATCTCCATCTGGAACCGTTTTAACTCTTAGCTCTCACGGCAAAATTAACATTGAGTTCTCCCACACAAGATTCCTGAATTCTGATTAGTAAGAAAACTTAATTTTACACATTATTTGAAAGAGGATAAAAATTAACAGAAAAAAGTATTTATTTATTTAAAAATTTTTTTATTTCATTCAATTTGATCATCATTATTTCATTCAATTTGATCATCATTATTTCATTCAATTTGATCATTACAAGAATATCCCCACCAACAGAGCAACAAGAATAAATTTTAATTTGATAGTTGTGTTTTAATTTTGAAAACATGGAGAAAAAAATGACTTGAATTATTAGAAAAGTAATTTGTACTAACTTGATCATCGGCAACTTCAAACTTTTTTTATCAAGCAAACCAAAAGACTGAAAAGAAAAGAAAGAACAATTAGGAAAAATAGTCTGACATCACAATGTATTCTAACTGAAATCCTTTGATATTATAATCCTTGTAAAAAAATAAAAATGATTATCAACTAATGTAAAAGTTGAGAAATTATATATTTAACCAAACAAAGTTATCTTGTGAAATTTTAAAACCATTTAGCTGACATATCAAACTTTGATTCTGACTTTGTAAGTTTCATTTGTTATTGTTATACCATGTTATTGACACTATAATAACATACTTTGCTACAGTTTATTTAAAAATTATCTAAACGTTTTTTAAATTACGACTGAAAACAAATATTAATAAATAAAAATCGTCATGGGGAATAACTAATTAAAAAAAAAAACAACCCAATTCTCTCCCATACAAATCTTATATGCAACCAAATAATAAAAACCACAACTTTACTGCTTCCAAGACAATATCGGCTAGGTACAGCTAGTAATACATATAACAAATACAGACTCACAGGCCTTGGGTGGCTTCACTACTTAAAATTCTAAATCCGACAAACTAAAGAAAATTGCATAAAAACAAACTACTACATCAATCAAACTGAAATGTCAGGCAGATTCAGAGCAATTGTTACAATCAACCAACTTTTATAAAGCTAGTCCATATAGTAGAAAAAAACAAAAAACTATCCATTTGTTTATAATATGACAGAGTAACATTTAAAGAAAAAAAAAAAACCCCTCTGAGAGCAGATATAAACCGATCTTAAATGTAATAATCCGACTAATTTGTATTTTTCAGTCATTAACCGTTTCCTTTGTCTTTATTGCAGAATGCGACTCATCATGTTTTAACTGCCTCCAGGATCTGCTGTCTTTCACTACTCTGGAAACCCAGAAACACAATCTTCTTGGTGGTTTATTGCCTTTTCTGCACCTTTCCACCATTCCTGTTAGACATACTAGATTAGGTTTATGTTTTTAAAAATGTTTTCTGGGATAATTACAGATCTGAGATTAGAAATCCAATCATAATTCTGACAGCAACGTAAAAAGTAGCCAGAGAAAGAAAAAGTTTCTCTTAAGATTAATTTCATTTATGGAAATAAACACGAGAGAAAATACTGGTTACAAAATGGACTGGTAACATATCTGGTGATTTCTGAAAGACAGGTTGTCTCGAAAATTTTATAGCTCTGGTAGTGAAGGGTGACATTAACAATGACCAGATGACAAACTACATGGGTCACAATGATTGTCCCCTTAATATCGAGTCAGAATTATTAAATGAGCATGACCTCTGCACATCAATTTGTTTTAGTGGATCATGTATGATGTAGTGGATCATGTATGATGTAGTGGATCATGTATGATGTAGTGGATCATGTATGATGTAGTGGATCATGTATGATGTAGTGGGTCAAAGGTTGGAAATTGGTAAAAAATTGATATCTCAGGATAGTTATGGCAGGCGTTTTTCTGTTGAAAAGACCAAATTTGTGATTAAAGGCCACAAAAATTAGGTCTAGCTCAAAAATTCAAAAAGTTTTGCCTGTTTAAACTTGAAGGATGTAGCTAAAAATCATGCGTTTTTTTAATTTTATGTCGCTTTTTTAAGCAAAATTACTATCACAGCAGTTTTTTTTTTGTTTTATAATTATTTTTTTTACCTCAAAACACGCAATATTTAAAAATAATTGTCAAATTGCGACATAGGCATTGTTGAAAGACGTTTAATATTCTTTTTTTGAAATGTCTTGCTGTTTTAAATATTTATTTCTCAAAATAAAGGTAAATGTATCAGAAAAAAAATTATTTGCTCATATTTTCTACCTTTCGATCAAAATAGCTAAAATAAAACCGGGAATCAGCACAAACTAAACTATATAGTTTTTAGAAAGCTCTTGCTAAGTGGAATTTGAGCAGTATTGAATCATTTTGTACCGATTACCGGTTTAGAAGATATTTCTTGTTAAAAAGTAAAGCCATTTCCAATTTTATTTTCTTTCTTTTCATTTTACATGTTCTGCATTGCAAGTATTACAATTTTATAGCATTTATACAATTTTATATTAACCTTATGGGTACCTGAATTGCCATGAAATCATAATCTAACGGTCAAAGTAAGATTTTAACATTATTTTCCATAGAATTAAAAAATATTGTTTTGGACCAATTTCTTGTTGAATTTGCAATACACCTAAAATTTCTCGAATGAGATATCCAGGGATTCAAACTTTCACTTAAAAATAAAGACAAAAAAAACAAAAAAAAACTTAGTAAAATATACCTTTTTGAAAAGCTATTCTTATCTAGTTCAGATAAAAATTATGTGATGACCACTTATATGAAAATATTGAACAAAAATAAATGGAGTTGAAAGCTTCATCACAATGAAAAGTGTGAGGTACAGTAACAGGACAGTTTGATATCTTGTGATACATTCAAAAAGTTTATCGAGTGAGAGTAGTATAATTCAACTTAGACAATGTTAAAGGTATCAATATTTATATACATATATAAATTTGTAAAGTTCTCATAAAAGCAAAAATTTGAAGAGGGCCTCTTCTAGTGTCATGTCTTTGTGGACAGTAGCAAATAGTGCCCTCTTTCATCACTTTGGCTCATTCATTATGAACTACATGATCAGATTCAAGCCAGAGTCTCTGAAGTGTCCACTAAATTACCCTGTTGACTAGTTTTCCAGAAAGTTTAAATCGAATGCCCCGAAGTATTTTATTGTTTCCCTCAAGTCCAAAAGCATCATTTAGCATTATGATTTCCCAGGAATGTGGCAAAACCTTGTGTAATGTTTGAGTGATGCTAAGCCATGGTCTTTTAAAAATAAACTTTACATTGAACACAATGATTAAGAGTTTTTGGCTAGTTAAATATAATTAGGGGTTTCAAATAAACTTACTGGTGTTTCATAAACACTTAGTGTGTCCACTCCAAGCCTGGCAAAATATTCACCCGTTTTATTCCACCTGAAAAAAGAAAAGTGAAATGGAATTAAAATGGTGATATTTGGCGTTTCTTAATATAAGTGAAAATTCCAGTGGCAGTCTTATAAAATTAAAATCAATTATTTAGTTTAGTGGCAATACACATGAACAATTGAAATTACTCAAAATATTTCAATAATGGAATACATAGAAAGAGCTTGAACGTAATTTTTTTTTAACACAACGAATTCAACTCAAAAGGACACATTACCAGAAGCGTTAAGGGTTGCTGTGAATTAGGAGCCAGATTTATAGGGGCATCCTAAGTAAGGGAATTGCGCAGCGAGATGTTTGTTGACATTACATTTAATTATTGGACGTATTTACATTGAGAGGGCACAAATGCAGCAAGCTTGTTGGAGTACATCCCGTTGAAATACTTGTAAAACAAGCACAGAGGTGCAACATTGAAGTGATGGGGCAGGGACTGGAGCTGGGTAGACAATGTGGGCATTAGGTTAGACTCTTTTTTAGACCCTTTCCAAGAAGGAGAGACTAGTGGTTTGTGCACCAGTCCAGATGTAGCAACAATACTCTATGCATGGCCAAAATGGTGGCTTTATAGAGATATAGGATACTAGCAGGTGTGAGCAGTTTACTAGCCCGGTTAATTGGAGCTTTATTTTATCAAAAATTGTATAAATTACAATCTTCTAATAGAAATGAAGGAATTCTGTCAAATTGTCCACATTTTGTATGCTTTTATTCATTGAGAATCAGAATCAATTTGTTGAGAAATTTTGTTCAGATTTCTATGGATTGACTCTCTCAATGATTCAGCACTTAGAGATTGCTTTTTACACAATTTTTCGACTATATCTCATAATAGAGCCTGCATTTTTTCAGATATTTTCTCTTTCGATGTTTGAATTTACAGACCATCGTCCGTTTAGATAATGTAAATGCACACAAGTCAAAAATGCTCTCCCATTAAATACAATGACTTTCAATATATTTATATTATAAAAGATATGCAAACATTTTCAGAGGATTTACTGATTCTGGTCTAAGCACAAGATGCAAAAGTGTTCAAGTATAATGTGAATGAAGTACGTTCAAACTCGTCGGCCTAACATTCACAGCTAACATGAATTGGAACAAATACATAGAAGACATTGCCAAGGCTGCTGCAAAGAAAGTGCTCCCTCAACTGAGCGAGAAAACTTCTCAGACTTGAGAATATCCTATATCTCTACAAAGCGCCATTCACTCATACTTGGAGTATTTTGTCACATCTGGGCTGGTGCACCATCTACTAGTCTCTCCCTTTTAGACATGGTTAAAATAAGAGTTGCTAATCTAATAGGTCCCTCACTGTCCACCAAGCTCCAGCCGCTGTTCCATCGCCGCAATGTTGCATTCTTGTTCTTGTTTTACAAGTACTTCAATGGAATGTGCTCCGATGAACTTTATGCTTTGGTGCCCCCTCGACCAACCCGAAAATCAGCTAAATCCTATCAATTTACTACTGTGGAGGTTCCAAGATGCCAGAGAGCCTTCTACTCCAATAGCTTCCTTCCTCGAGCTGCTGGTCTTTGGAACTCCCTCCCGGTTTCCCAACATGCAGAAATTAAAAACTAATGTGAACAAGCATCTCGCTGCACAGCTCCCAATTTAGGATGACCCCAAAAACGTTCACCCTAATTCTCAGTAGCCCCTTATGTCTACAGTGGTAACTTGCCTTGTTTGGGGTGAACTAAGTTTTTTAAAAAAGTACTTACTTAAAAATGGGCCAGGTTGATTGGCTTTCACAATGAAAACCACGTTTCTTTTGACCAGTTCTAATATCCCAGATAATAATGGCTTGAGGATCTTCTTTACTGTCCAATAGCGGACTAAATGAAACGAGATATCTGCAAAAAGAAAATTAAAATAAAATAGTTCATTCTTTGGCTTAAATCAAGATAAAAATACTAAAAAGTTTGGAGAATTACTTTTTACATGTGTCAATATTTTCACATAATTGTTATATTAGCGTAATTACATTGTATAGTGGAGCATGGTTTTTTATCAATCTGCAGCTTCATAACCAAATTTATTCTCACCTTGTTCACAATGAAAATGAGACCCATATTTGTTCTGATTCAAAGCCAATATTCATGTGGTTGGCCTCGCTCCTCGCTATTAACAGACTTAAACCCTCCTTTCTATGATGACATAATTCCTCATTGGGTTTGTTTAGCCCCCACACCACCAATTTAACTTTTATCCCTACCGGACATTTGTGTTCTTGAATAATTCTAACAATGCAACTACATGGAAAATAAGCACTAGGCAAAACAAGCTAACACACCCACATTCAATATATTACTATTGAAGAGAAATAAAATTATTTTAGATAAATTCAGTCAGTTAAGATTGATAGTTAAAAACAGCAAACAAGTTAAATGCAATTGTTAAGCTGTTATCTCTATCTGTATGAAATTAGGTAGGTTTATATATTTGTATGTACACGACTTAACTAATTAACATGTTAGGCATAAGGGATCCAAACATGGGCTATACTTACTTTTATTGCAAAGAAGGTAAAAATAGGGTGGAAGCCCTTTTTGAATATTATATAAGTACTAGAAATCAATAAATACTCCCACCATTCACTTTCCTTCGATTATTTCAAAGGGTTTTTAGTGGACACAATATGCCACAACCTTCCATTTGAGAATTTAAATATTTCAGATTTGCATCGCATTTGATCCATAGCGATTAGACACAAATTTAGCAAGATTGCCCGAAGTTTTAACCTTAAATTTTAGACATTTTCTAGAATCAAAACAATGTAATGGATTTTGATGAAAATGGAAATAAGGATTCTAGACATAAGGGTTACTATCATATCTTGATTTTAATGTTCGTAAGGTTACATAAAAGTGGTACAATGAGTTTTGTTCGGGAAATTTGTATTCTTTTAGTACAGAATAAAAACAATTTTTAAATTTGCAACTCAAGTTTATCATCATTTGATTTCATTACAACAAAAGAAAAAAAAGAAATTAATAAACAAAAACATTGTTTCACATTTATCAGAAATCAAAGAATAAAAAGAAGTTTGTATTCACTTGTAGCAAATAATGGTTTGACATGGTTTAGAAAGGGGAGAATGAAATATTTCAATGAAAATAATTTGGATTTTTAATATTAACTTTGTGTGTATAAATTTAACAGGGACTTCATTTTCAAGGGAAAGTAATCAAAAATGATTGCAAAAAGAAGAATGAAATGTTAATTCCAAACTTTAGAAAAATCTTGACTGAATAACATGCTTAAATTTGAGTTTTACCCTTTGCCTAAAGAAATTTATGCTGAACAAGAAACCATACAATTTGTATTATTCAAACTATTCTCAAGTTAGTCACTATATTCACAATGTTTCGGCTCATGTAACCTCCAACCTTTTTCAAGAGCATCTTTTCTAAAAGATACACCTGAGATTACATCGGGCAAAACGTTATAATCATAATGAATAATAGTCTGAATAAAAAAATATTAATTCTTGTCTCAAAAATTCCCAAATAATTCAATTTCTTCAATTTATAAGAAAAAAAATTAGCGTTCAAGAAAGTAAAAAGAATTTCAGGTATAATTGATGACCCCTAATTTTGATAGTAAAGTGACAAAATCAAAGAAAAACTGGCAGGTGATTGAAAAATCAAAATAACTGAAGGAGACTTTAATTTTAAAAATTAAAAAAAAAAAAAAAAAATGAAATTTTAAAAGTAATATCTTATTTCTGAATAATAATAATAATAAGTTTGTTTTTTTTATCCGAGAAGGAATAACTCACCTTTCACAAGGTGAGAAATCAATAAGCTGTACACCAGGATGACTGAACTTCATTATCTGTTCAAATTTGCTTCCACCCCAGAGGGCAATGCCTTTTTGATGGAAGGTGGCAAGGTAAGTTCCCTGGGGAGACCAACGGACATAAGTTTCTGTCCAGCGCTAAGAAAGATAAAAATAATACATATATGCACCACCATGGAATGGCATAAAATCGTCAAAAAGGGAGGTGAGTGGGGTAATAACTCAAATCGGGATATTTAGATCATGGATATACATAAACAGATAAATTAAAACAAATGTCTAAACATTTCCCCCAAAATAGAAGAATTTAAACTATTCCAAAAAGGAAATTATGGAATGTAGGGAGTTATTTGAATTTAGTAAATTCTAGTATACATTAAATAGTAAATTGTTTTTAACACCAATATGTGGTCAAAGCAGAACAATTTCCAATGCAATTGATATTATTAATGCTTATGTTTGAATTTGTTTTGAAACATGACATAAATCTATGTCACGCCGAAGCTATAAATAATTTGTTACGGTAATGTTTTAAGCTCTACTTAGAAGAAAGTCCGAACAGCTAAGTTGATAAAACCAGACTGAAGTTTCGGTTTCTGGTTGGGCATCCGCTTTACTTGTTGGGAATTTATTATTTACTATTAATGCAATATTCTCCATTTCTAAAAGTAATTAAGATCTGATATTTCGAAATGAGACAAATTCCTCAATGTATTATGTTTAAAAAAAATTGTCACAGAGAGACGGACAAAATCTCTATTTATATAACATATTCCCCTGCTTCGCGCACACATGTTCAGCAAACATTAATAAATCAAATTGCATTCATTTCATTTTATTCGAATGTATTGAAGCTTAAGCGTCGGGACTTGACAGACTTTCTTACATTTAGTTTGTTTTATGGCAAATCAACCCTTTTTGCTTGATTAAATGCCAAAATATTGGAAACGATTCGTTCAGGTATGCGAGTTTGGAAATTATTTAAATCCAATAATTTTATAAATAGGGATTAAAATAGCATGGCCATCAGAAAATAGTTTTATATTATCGCACTAAAGTTTGGCTTCGATAGAGAATTGCTCAAAACATACTATTCATTGTCAAAGATTGGCATTTTAGCATGATGAATCTTTACCACTCAAAAGCGTGCTGCAGTTAGAAAAGAAAACATTCAGATGTTGCTTTCTCTCCTGAAAATGGTTTAGAGTATAAAACAAGGATTTTTGTTTTATAATCATCATCATCACTGAAGCAGGTCATGTTGACTATAAGCAATTAAAAAAATGGAAGAGTTGAATACTTACACTCCGTTCTTCAATCAGAGTTGGTTGGCTGGGAGAATTAGAGAAAATGCCTGTCTTTTCACCGCCATCATAGATAACACTGAATTGATCATAGCTTTCACTATTTAGTAGCCAAGAGCGTAAATTACCCTGAAAAAGAAAAAAAAAAAAAATTTATTAAAAGGTGTTGTAGTTTGCTTGAAGCACTTTGCAAAAAGTTAACGCTTGAAAGCAATGATAATTTGATATTCGTTTGAAGAAGGTCAAATAGTGTCTTTAACTGAATGTCGCATATTCTCATTGCTTTCAAATATCAACTTTGTAAAAAAGTATATATTTTAGCTATTTTGAGAGATGCCTTTTAACAACAAACTTCACGTTTTACCTTTTTACTAAGGCAACTTTGATACATGATATTGAGAGGAACCCGTTGTGGCTAAATCCACACACTACGGCAATTCTTTACATATATATATATATATATATATATATATATATATATATATATTTATTTATTGATGTTTGTATTACAGAAGAGCAGAACAACATTGGTATCGTTGGTTTCAGAAGTCAGACCTAAACAGAGGCTGAAGAGAGTTCCGATAAAGAGACCTCTAGAGGTCCCCTTTGTTATTATTTGAAACCGACAGTATCGATGTTGTTCTGATCTTTTGTAATACAAACATTAATATTATGCTCTTATTTTTCTTGATAATCGAGCACTCTGCTGGATTCTCTCCTATTAACCTTTTATATTTATATATGTGAAATTGGTTAAGGAAATGTTGAAAAGAGGAGTAAAAAATCAGCAAAAATAAAGACACAACAACGTTGTTGTAGCTAGGCCAAGATATTTCGGTCGATGGTTACGACCATATTCTTTTCCAAACGAATAGCTACAATGACGCGGTCGTGTCTTTACTTTTGCTTCGATTTTTCACATTTTCTTAACCTAATTTCCAATTTTGTCTGAAACTCATTTCATATTTATTCCCGCATATTTACACACACACACACACACACATATATATATATATATATATATATAGAGAGAGAGGGGGGTGGGGTGGGGGTAGAACCACTACTATATAGGATTTTTCTTCTATTTCAAACAAGCAACACCCATGCATAGGTGTCACACAAGAAAATCACGAATAAATTCCTACTACCACACCTGAACCCCATAAGTAATGTTGATTGAATTTTTCACTATCTATAAATACTAACATTGCTACCTGGCGTTGCTCGGGCCATGGACAACAAAACGGAAGAGTTAAAAGAGGTACGTAACATATTTCTTTTAAAACTTCTGTCTCTCTCTATCCCCCACCACACAGTCAAAAAGGATCCCCCTTCTCCGATAGAACAGATATTACACTTTGATTCTAGTCCTGAGGCCAAGAAGGGTATTTTACTTTGAGTTTCAGACCACAAGTTGATGCTGAAAAAGAATATATCAGTTTTGTGGGTGTGTCTTGTGTAGTTTCTAGTTTTTAAAAGGACACAAACAGACAAGCTCTCTTTATATATTTTTCGATAATTAAAAATTTAAATAATGAATATGTAAACATTCATATTTTTTCATAACTAAAAAAGAGCATCCTCGCAGTACCCTACGTGCATAGAGGTATGGATTTTTTTAAATTTTGGGCTTGTGGGTAATTTTAAATAATTGTGTCTATATAGAAACACTGGAAGGAAAGTACTATTTTATAGTAATTTCTCTAAGGAATATTTGTAAGAATATTACTTACTCCTGTGGTGAAATTAGTAATCAAAGAGAAAATAACAGATTGGCGAGAGAGAGAGGTGGGGGGACAAAACAAAAAACACAGAAAGTGAACAGAACTATTTTTTCTTCTTCTGCAAACACGCACCAATAATTGGACTAAATCGCATACGAAGCAGATTATTATATGTAGCTTTTGTTTAGAGAGCTATACCAAAGAGGAGAAAAATCTCATTTTGCTTTAGATATGATAGTTTTTTTTGTTTTTATTTTCATTAAATTTCTAAATTCTGAAATGGCATTTCTCCAGTTATTAAAAGAAATGTGCGAAAAATCTACTTACCATGTCTTTGTATGGCTTAGGTGTTGGAGGTTCCCATTCATCAGGAATATTTTCATATCTAAAAACAAAGACCAATAAATGAGTGAAATTAAAGAAATATATATACGTACATCAACTATGCCATAAATTAATATCTAACAAGTAAATATTCTAAAAGCATAAAGATCCAACAACTGTTTAGCCAAAAAGTTATGTTAAAGATTTAGAAATTTTTAATTTCAAAATTCTTTAGTGTTAACACCCCCTTTAGTATATATATATATAAAAAGAAAATATATACATTTATTTCCTGATTCCAACAATGTGCACCAATTTAGTTTGGGGGAAAAAACAAAAGACCCCCCCCCCCCATTAAATAATTCCATTTATTTATCTACCTCCCACAAGGTAAGATGTGACACAAGGGGTCGGGAAAGTGGGATTAGATAAGCCAGCGCTCGAGAGGTGAGCACTCTGGCCATTTAAAAATTGCCTGGGCAGCCCTGTCGGCATTCCCGGTAGGTCGCCTCAGACAGTAAGCAATAAACTTACTCCTCCACAAAGAGGGGAGGCAAAGCCTGGGAGGCTGCACCTCCTAGAACTGCACAGGACCGGCAACCCCCAATAGACCGGCGTAAATCCAGACCCAAAGGCCCGGACTAAATGATTCCATTTACTTTGAGTGATATTAAGGTTCATGTTTATGCAGAAACAAGTTAATATTATGAATATTAGATAAAGCATTTTCATTAATTACTCCCGGAAAACTATTCAAATGGGAGTTGTGGGTTTTCTAGAACACAAATTGTGAAATCAGGGATACAAAACTAATAACCAATTTAATTTGCATCAACTTAGACCTAATGGTGAAGCAGTTTAAATCTAAACAGTAGAGGGAAATGTGTGGAGAACAGTTGAGTTAGCAGGATCAGTTGGCAGGGCCAAGAAAAACATGGGAGAAAAGGGGATAAATAAAGACTTGGCCAGAAATCGGGTTAGTTTGAAATTCAATTTCTAAAGGTCGTTCAAGATATGCCAGCATGTAAAACAAATGTTGAAACCGAATATAATGACTGTTGCCTTAGCGTCAGTCGCTTATAAAGACATGCAGCTGGAAACACCATCACGAGGTTTGAATGCACCAGATTTCTCTTCCCAAATCCATAGGTAGGTCATCATATTCGGTTTAACGTCTGTTTTACATGCTGGCATGTGTTGGACGGCTTATAGAAATTGACTTCCAAACTTAACTCTGATCAGGGTTTTTTAAAGTCATTTTTTCAACTGAAACAAAAATTTAATAGGCCAGATTCCCTTCCTGACGGCATAGGTAAGTCATATATACGTGTGCACGATTATCGGTTTAAAATAATGAATTACTTCACATTTGAAAAAATAGCATCATGGAAAAACAAAAGCATGTAAATTATAGGTATTAATATAATTTTAATATTTCAGACAACCCTCTGCCCTTTATAAAATAAATGTATTCTTTGATAAAAATTGATTGCATAGGAAACTTTAACTTTGAACAATGTTTATGACGTTTTTGTGTCTACGAGAGTTTGTCAACCCTACATGAAATTTAGTCAAAGAGAATTTCTCTTCTTTCTTGTTAATATCTAGTCTTCAATGTATCTTTCATGTTATAAATATTGCCAAGCACAAGTTTTTTTTTTTATAGTTTTGTTAAAACAAGATCTTTCTCAGTCTATATATACATAATTTTTTTTTTTAAAAGCTTATACGGCACAAACGTCTATATCGTCATATCACGACTCTTCAATATGGTGAGTGATTTCATGCAGAGATTTGAAACCTGACCAATTTTAAACTGATCATCCGCATCATACATCTATATTAGGTATGTGGTTGTCATGGTAACCACCTTTAAGTTATTAGACTTATGAATTTAAAATTTTGTATGAATGATCGCCTGCCCTGGCAGATTTTCACAAACAACCTCCACCATGAGACCTCACTTGAATTGCTTTATTTACTCGACTTTCAAATGAGATTGGATTTGAGCTTAAACTGTCTATGTAAATTCTAATTTAACAATAGTTACATTGTCAAAAATTAAACAGATTCTTAAAATTTGAATAAATTCTGACCATTTTCAGATACCACAAAATTACTATTTTTCTAAATGCATAACCTCAGTAATTACAGCTAAATTCCAATAGTCTTTTCTACCACTATGACGAGTTTGAAATATTTTTGGGTATGATCTCTTGTCCATATTAAAGTTCCAAGTGTCTACTTATTATAAATCATCCCTGAAATGGGTAGCTCAGCTAGTTGTTTTAATATCGAGAGATGAAGCCTTACAAGATCCCACCTTGAACTGTACATCAAGTGTGTCTGACAACAAAGTTAAAGAGATTTTTAGATGTAAATCTTTTGGAAGATTTCAAACTAGCATTTCCAGAGTTAAATCTGGATGAATACCGAAAGATAAGACAAAAGATTAAATTACTTACTTCGTAAAGTCAGAGAACTGGTTAACGACAAAAGTATGTTGCTTGTCAAGTTTGTAATTGTTAGCCATTTTGACAGCTTCAAGAGCATTCTCTGGGCAGGCATATTCAAGGAACACGTATCTATATAAGAAAAAAAAATAAAAATAAAAAAAGTATTACACAAAGAGTACAGTTATTATTTTGCACATTTTAAATGAATAATAACCATCGATTAACCACCAAACAATAAAAAGAAAAATATCTCAAGTTTAATGTCAAATTGTTCAATTAGTTTTTGAATGCACAACTGCCAACTGACTGAAACTAAAAGTCAGCAGCAGCAGCAGATTGACCTAGGTTCAGTGTCCTTTTTCAAACACTTCACAGTAAGTATGAAGTTTTTTCTGCCTCCTCATACTCCATGGACTAATTTGGTCCCTGACAACATCAAGCAAATGAATATAAGAGTATTTTGCATACCATAACCAGCTAAGCATCATGGTCAATTGGAATATGTGAAGTTTTATAAGTGTACCTTTGGACGTTTCCGAGTTTTACTCTAACACACATACTCTTGTAGCACAGACATTACTTTTAAGATCTTTAAATCTTAGTCTATACAATAAAAGATTTTTTTTATATCTGTCGGTTTTGAAAAGCCAGCTTAGCGTTCACATAAGAATAGCAGAAAAGCAAAAATCACCAAACTTGTATATAGATCACAGCGGAAGATAAACGGAACTCAAAGGCAACAAAATAATGCATTGCAATGCAGGTATGAAGATCCGGTTGATAAAGGAACTTTAAAAAGAGTAAACATCTAAAAATGTCCTGAGATTCGAGAAAGTTGATTCATTAAGTCAAGTGGAATATTGTTAGACATTGTTTAACTGATTAAAAATAAACTAATATTTCAGCACCATAACTAAAATAATCTTCAGTTTTTCTCATACGTAAGCATTTTTATAACGAAAAGAAAACTCGCTCTGAATTAATCTTAGAGAACTACAATTCATCATAACTGCGCTGACGTGCAACATGATATTACGATATTTACGTATAAATTAAGCCAAATCAGCAATATGTGACATTGGATTTTTGCTTAAGAAAAAGAAAGTAACTAAAAACAAAAAGGTGGCTTGAAATCCAACAAAGTAGAAAAAAATTTATATAGCAAGTTCTACAGTGGTGAACACAAGTTTGATTGGACCAAGGATTTATATCCTAAACTAGTCATGTTTCAATATGAAAAGTGGTACTTATGTATGTAAACAAATGTGAAATAAGGCATTTATAAATAAAATAACAGGAAAAAGAATTATTTATTTGTAGTTGAAAAATATTAACATATTGAAATATATGGAAATTAATCCAGTATTTTTCATTTTATGAACTTCAAATTCTATCCGATGTCCTAAAACAACGCAATCATGACCGATTCAGGGGAGATAGGTGAAAGGTTTTTACTTGGAAATAAGACATGGCGTCATTCGTGTAAAAATTGCTACTCCTCATTTTTATTTTTAATTAAATACTACTGGACTAATTTCCGTAAATTTCAATGTACGTTAATATTTTTCCACTACAAGTAATTCCTGAAGTTTTCCTGTTATTTTATTCATAACTGCCATATTTCACGTATGTGTTTAGATACATAAGTACCTGAAAAGACAAACAATTTTTGAAATGTATAAAATATTTGAAAAATCGTTTCAATTGTCTTCTGCAAGAAATATTAGATATTTGCTAGTAATGACACAGGGAGGAGCAGGTGCTAGTGTGATTGCAAGAGTTAGGAGTGGATGGAGTAAGTCCAGGGAACTTCTGCCATTACTAACCAACAGAGCATTAAAACTGTCAACCAAGGGAAGAGTCTACCAGGCATGTATACACAGTATGATGATGTATGGAAATGAAACTTGGCAAGTGAAGGTTGAGGACATGCATTGCATGTTGCACAGAGGGAAATGATACAATGGATGTATAAGATGAGTCTTAATTCTGATGACCTCAAAGGAAGATTAAATTTGGACAATCATACGAAGATGTGTGCAGAACAAGACACTTTGATGGTATGGCTACGTTGAAAGAATGGATGAGTTTTTGGGTCAATAGATGAACAATTAAGGTAGAAGGTCCAGTTCAGAGGGAAGGCCAGGAAAAACACGGGGAGGTGGGAGGAAGAAATGATAAAATGGACTTGAGAAAGAGGGATAAATAAAGATCTGGCCAGAGATAGGTTAGTTTGAAAGTCAATTTCTAAAAGCCGCCCAACACATGCCAGCAAGTAAAACGGACATTAAACCGAATATGATAATAGAATATTCGTTTATTATGTTTATTAATCTAATTATCAACGTTGTGATGAAACAACTGGCAAGACCAGCCAACAGATTCAGTCAATAGAATACAAGTTATATATAAAAAAAATATCTATAGTAATATTACACATCTGGACAAAATTAGGTTTACGGCTAAACAATTTCAACCTACAATTGTCCACATGGACCCATGGCGTAACAGTTAGAAAGCATTGATTATCAATTCTATTGAGTCTTCAAGGTTGAAGGTTCAATCTTTACTCCAGGTGATAATATCTAAGAATAACAAATTACCACTTCTATAAGATCATGGCTGACAGAATGAGAACAATCTATTTGTGGATTAAATGAATTGTTCAGTTTGAAATTCCATACAGGTTCCAAAACCTGAAGATCAGCAGTTCCATCCGACGAAACATTGTGAACAAAGAGAATAGTAGTTCAAATCAAATGAAACTTAATTCTAATTATTTTCAAAGATATTTTGAATTAAGTCAGTGACACAAGAAACAATAAGCCAAAGTTTATATTGATCCAGTCACATAATTTTTCTCCCTCCTTTTCAAATTTTCATGACCTTATACTCATAAAGTTTAAGTTTCAATAATAAATTATATACTTTGGGGAAAAGAAAAGGCTTTTCTTTAATCGACGGAAAATAAAGTGATGCTGCTTAAACATGTATTTACCTAAATAAACTAGTGGCAGAGATTTATATTTAAAAAAAAAATATCTGTCCAAATTTAAGTGCATCTTATATACACTATTTTTTTTTAAGGATTTTATTTAAATTATTTTCCTGAATTACAAAATTCAAGCAAAGAGGGATTCATTATATCAAAAGAAATTTAGCAATGGACGACTTTTTTTTTTATTTATTTTTTTATACTTGTGCCGAGTTTTGAAATACCAAAGTTAATTCTGCATTTAATTTCTTCCTGGGTGAAAGAGGCGACCAATGGAACTTTAATCACCTGTCCTACTGATTGGACATAAACCAAAAGTTCAGTCATTATATAAAACAAAATGGTGTATTTATACACGGTATTATCCAGGTGGAGAAATTGCATGGTTGATGGGTTAGAGTAAAATTTTAAGTAAAGCGAAGAAAAAAAAAAAAGAAGGTTGATATATATTAAAGTTATGTACAGGAGAGAAACAAGATCTTTTACGATAGTATTATTAACAGATGTAGCCCCCTCATCCTTCCCACTTTATTAATCAGAATCTTTCAGAAAAGCGATTTATGATTTTGTAGGAGTTGGAAAGGCCATTTTATTGACTAGTTCAGTCTGGTTAGGTGAATTCATTAAAATAAACCAGATGATAAAAACAAACAAAAAAAACTTAACGTTACTATCAAGTGTTATTGTGTCACACAAAGTGGACATAATGAGTTTGATAGTAATTAGCACTTCTCTTTGATTACCAATGATCTATCTTGTTAGTACTAAGACAGATTCAAGACAACTAATCATATCAAGGACAACCGCAGAGAAACTAGTGTCAATTTAAAGTCTTCAAGAATGAAAAGACAGGGCATATATAAGGGAGCTTCCATTCTGTAAAACTAACCCTAACAAAAAAAAAAAAAATTCACGAGTAATTTCGTTTTTTTTTCTGTAAATAAAATAAATTTCCATGCTTCCTCATTTGGTTCATTCCAAATGATCTCAAGAAACTAAAATAAAAAGTATGTTACTAAATTCTTGCATCAGTTTATGTATTAGGAAGGCCCTTTGACTTGTATACAATCATTTATATAGCAACACACATGAAATTTTTTTTAATTGCTTAAAATATCTCAATAATAGCATATATAGAAAGAGATTGATGATCTAAGACCGAATCTTTTTAAAGTGAAAAAATCTGACAAAAAATAAGGAAGTTATGACTATTTGTGTGTCTCGCACGATTGGATACATTTTATGTACAAGAAACTAAAATCTAATACTAGGACTGTTTAAAAATGAATATATTGCAAGATTTCTTTGGTATTATTGTAGATTAACACCTTCCGCTAAATCATGCCCAGAATATGAGATTCTACTTTTTTTTTTTAAGGCAATTACATGTTAACACCCTGAAAAACTTAGCAAAAAGAACGAAACAAAAACAATTATTTTAGAATTTAGAGTGGGGATTAGTTTCACAAATAAATTTAATGTGAAATAATCCCATTTCAGGGCCATTATAGCGTTTGACCATTTTTCTTTCTATGGGAGATAAATCCTGTGCGTTTTTCTTGTTTTTTTTTTTTGGGGGGGGGGGGGGGGGGTCTCCTTTTTTGCTTTCATTTTTTTTTAGACGATTATATGTAGCTTCAAGAGGGTCTTTATGGGAGGAGGGGGGCTTGCCACTCGGACTTCGGGTTAGTGTTAGGGCAATTACATGTTAACACTCTGAAAAACTTACAAAAAAAACAATTTAGAATTTAGAGTGAGGGATTAGTTTCACAATATTAATGTAAAATAATTCACCATTTCTGGGACATTTCAGCGTTTTAGGTAAGTTAATTTTTTTCTACAGAAAATAAATCCTGTACGTTTTTTTTTTTTAATGGGGTCTGCTTTTTTTTTTTTTTTTTTTTTTTTTTTTTAGACAATTATGTGTGGTTTTAATGGGCTTTTTTGTAGGATTGGGGGCTTGTCACTGAGATTTAGTGATAAGGGTTTGTTTTAGATGGAGGTTTTTTTAGGGGGTGGCCTTTCACTCGAACCTATAGTGGTAGAGTAATTATTTATTTTATATCAAGTTTTTAGCTTGAAAATTTTTTTTTAAATTGCACTAAAAGGCAAGAATGGCTGGGAAATGGGAGATCATTTTACGTTAAATTTATATGCGAAACCGACACCCCTCCCTCTAAATTACTTTTTTCTGCCAAGATTTTTTGGGTATTCACATGTATTCGCCTAAAAAAAGTAGAATCTTATTTTTTTTAAATTGGCTACTAGAAAGTCATTACAACTAGAAGTTAGAAAATTGAATATATTTGAAAATCAGTATTTCTTGGAAGTATTTTTTATAAAAGAACACAAACAGCATTAACTTTTTTTAAGCACAAAAAGTATGTCTTTATTATTTTTTGTTTTTCAAAAGTCCATAACCGAATTTTACAAAGATAGTTTATAACAAGCTGCTACTGCTGATTGATTGATATATCAGCAATACTAGTTAAATTGTTGACTTTCGTTCAAAAGGGGACAATATTTTTACGGATAGGGTAATTTAAAATTACTACTACGGAAAGGCAAAACAACATACAATTATAATTCTAATGCATAAAAAAAGATATGGTTGATTTATTTACCAGTTGGGGTACGAAAAATATTATTTTTTAAATGTTCGATACACGTTATGTTGAAGGTTTATTTTTAAGATTATATATAAAAGAAAATAATGGATCAATTAATTTCGCACCCTGACAATAATTGAAAATTTTCCTGATTGTTTTCCAAATTTCAAGACGAAATTCCCCAAAGACGAATGGTACGATGTCTTTAAAAAGAGGGGTAGGGGGGTAAAAAACAAAATAAAAAGCGACTTAAATGGCATAACATTTTTATGACTTTATTTGCTGAAAACTCTTCAAATATATTATGTAGATTATTATTTATTAATGCATGTGAAAGGATATTCATTTCCGAACAAAATAGTATTTTGACGATTTAAAGTGCTATGACTATTTTAGTAGAACTACCTCGAAATCAGTGATTATCCAAACTGTTTCATGTTTCAAGTGTGCGTATAATTAATGTATTTTTAAACGATAATACACACATAACTATACATAACTAGCTGTACCTACCCGGCGTTGCCCGGAATTCATTACTTTCAATGCATTTCACCATTTATTTTCACATTAAACTTGTATATAAAACGAAATAAAATGTTTCTTTTTATATACACAGACAAAACGATTCAAAGTAGAAGAAATCCGACCCAGATATAAAAGTGAACATGTTTTTTCCCTCTCTTTGAAATCAGCAGCGGAAGTAAAAATAAAATTTAAAAAATTTCCTTAAAAAATGAGCTACAATTATTTTTGTTTCTAATAATTAGTAGCAAAGATTTTAACATTTGTACCTCAGGGCCTTTTGATGAGTATTGATTTACTATGGGGTGCAGTATCCATCGGAACAGATACTACACTTTGATCTTAGGGCCTTTTGATGAGTAGCAAAGTGTACTGTTCTGATACCACATTTAAGATTTTTTTTTGTCCTCACTCTTTGAGGAGAAATCCTTATAAGCTGAGGCAATTTAAATTTTTGTTCCAATCCAGAAACACTGGATTTCCCACATTAAAAATCGACTTTGTGTCTAACTCTGCCCTCGTGGGGAGGCAAGTGAATAGAGATATCAAATTACGGCATTTCATGACAATTACATAACTTAGGTGTAATCATGCAATTTTTTTTATATAGTGGAGAAGAGGTAGACACATAAAAACAGCCATTGTTTTATATATCATGTAGGCAGCAATTATTAATTTAAGCATACACTGTAAAAACTCAAGAATTATGTCAGATTTGTTTTAATCAGTCTTCCATTGACATTCATCTTTCACAATATGTTTTCGAGAAACGAGACATCTGTCGAAGGATAATCTGATTAAAACCTGTGACTTCATTTACATCCAAAATAGTATGGTTCTCTTCTGGTACAAATGAACTCACCTTTGAGAGAGTAGGAACAGTTCTAACCCCCTCCCCTCCCCAAACTTCAAGAACAATCATCTTTTAATATAAATAGCTGAGCTAAAACAAAAATCCAATTTGCGCTATGTTATAGAGGAATATCAAATGAATATAATAGTCGAACCCAAGTCATCATGTAATATACACACACAAAAACATATTGTTATGAAGTTCTATCTGAAAGGATATTGAGCCCTTTGTGTATAAGGTCTACTGTTTTGCTTACTTGTGTGATATAAAACAATATCACATGGTATTGTTTTTCATCATTTCAATACAGAGATAGCATTCTAAGTGAAATAAGCAAGCTTTGTGTTTCAAAGTATAAAATTAACATTAATTTGAATATACCCTGTTATCATATGATTATATATATATATATATAAATAAATAAATAAAAGAAAATTGTAGTTTGCTTGAAGCATTGCTGGTAAATATAAATGTAGGTTTGTAATCCGAGGCAGGAGCAATGTGATATAGGTACCGGAAGGTGGAACAGATGAACAAAAATAAACGAGAAGAGAAAATAAGAATAGAATCTCAAATCAATTTATTAATATTTCACGTAAAACAGATTAAATACCAGAACAGTAAATAGAAAAAAGTTTACTGTCAAGCAATTAAAAAGTTCTGGAAAAGGTAAACTTTACTTTTTGAGAGTGGGACCTCTCATTATCAAAAGATAAAAAATATAACAGAGTGGTCACAAAGGCAAGATGGACACAACTGTTGACGAATGCCGCAGAGAATTGGTGGCAGATTCGCAGAAAATGAGTTTAAATAAGCTAATTGGATATCAATATTAATTATTCCTATCATGATTCTTTTTTTCGATTTTACAGTTGCCTCCCCTTGACCGTTCGATTTCTAGTGGCATGTTAGCGACTGGAATTTGTCAAGTTTAGGATTAGAATTGAATTGGGAGGGAGGAGGAGGGAGAAAAGTTGGAAAATAGTAATAAATAATAAAGTGTATGAGTAGACAAATATTAGTGGGATGACAAGCTTTAGGCTGAATAATTATACAATGAATTGTGGGGAAAAAAAAAAAAAATCATTATAGGAATAATTAATATTCCATTATAACACAAATATATATATATGATAACATGTAAAGTGAATCACATATATATGGAAAATAAAAATTGTTTATATATTCATTGACATTTTATCTTATTTTAAGACTTTCTCAAGATGACTAATTGAAAAAAACATAGAAATTAATATTTTAAAATACATGGTACGCCTAGGACATGAAACCTTTTTTTTAAAAAACGAAACAGACATTAGAATTCAAAATATACGGCACACTTATGAAATGGAATGTTTTTTCCATTAATATTGATGCCGTGTACAAAGTTTTGTTGTGAATGTGGTGTTTATATATATATGTTTACAAATATAGTTTTATTTCATTAGAATTTGTGCCCAAAAGTTATTTTCTGCAAGCTTGCGGCTGCGTAAATAACTTGATCAAGTTACGATCCACTTCTAAATGGTAAGTATTCGCCAGGCAAAAAAAAAAAAATCAACTATTTTAACCTTTTGTAAATCTTATATATAAAATATTTAAATATTGACCGGTAGAGATTTATAAACAAAAGCCACATAAATTTTTTTATTTTTTAGATTTACCATTTCTATTATTAATGTCATAGTTGGAGGAGATAAACTCTCACCTCAAAAGGTATCATCCTGCCACCCTGATCACTGTGTGCTATATTTTACAATGGATTTTGTTTGCTTTACACCAGCTTTCCATCATTTTTCCAGCTTTCTCATTGGCTTCAATGTTTGATGACACAATAGATACACACCATTTCATTTAACGAATAGGCTATATTGCCGGTCCCGGCAAAATAACGATTCCTGCGTTATTTTGCCGGTTCATGTATATTTAACTAAATTGTTAAACATACAGTGACGCCCGGCACAATAATGAGTCTTACGTTATTTTGCCGGCTCGTGTTTATTTAACTATAAATTACTTTTTTTTATTATTATTTAAATTATTTTTTTTGTATTATTTAAAACTTTATCAAACGAAATTTTATTTATAATTTAAAACTTTGCCTGATTGTTTTTTTAAGTTTTTTTTTTATTTAAAACTTTGCCTGATTGATTTTTTTTGTTTGTTTTTAATTAATCTTTGCCTGATTGATTTTTTTGTATAATTTAAAACTTTATTAAGCGACAATATATTTTAAAATAACGATAAAATTAATTTTACTTCCGGTTGATTCGATTAGGAGTGAACTCTTCAAAATTACGACTTATTTTATGATTTCATTGAAAGAACATTTTAAAATAGAAACTGTTTAAATCCAGTGATTTTCTGTATATTTTAACATTATCGAAGTTTTTCTTCATAAAGAAAATCAGAATTTTACATTAAAATCTTTCCTTTGTAAAGCACATTTTTAACAAGTAAATGTTACCAAAGGCAACATAAATTATTCTTCTACCTGTATAAGTTTATTTGATTATTTATTTTTATAAAAAAAAAAATCATTTATCAAAATAAATAAAATAAACAAATAAACTTATACAGGTAGGTAGAATAATAATTTATGTTGTCTTTGGTAACATTTATTTGTTGCTTATTTTTTTCTTTATATATAACTTATATATAACTTTAAAAAAATTTCAATTACTTAAATCGAGAGCAGACTTAGTAATGTTGGGAAAATTCATCAACATTAATTCTATTATGAAAAGTAAGCAGATATTTCTTTAATCAACACAATAGGGCAGGTCGATTGTTTTTATTTCTTTAACCGACACAACTGATGATGAAAACAAATTGTTTTTAAATATTTGCCCTTATTTATTTAATTACCTTTTCTTTCGCAAGGCCATAACAATTAGGTTTAAAAAAAAAAATGAACCGGCATAATAACGATCCCTTTACATTAGTAAATAATTATTGTGCCGGGCGTCACTGTATGTTTAACAATTTAGTTAAATATACATGAACCGGCAAAATAACGCAGAAATCGTTATTTTGCCGGGACCGGCAATATAGCCTCTTCCTTCATTTAAAAGTCATGCTGGATTTTACATATTGTAAGAATTTGGAAAATCCAACTATGCAGGGAAGTAGAAATATAACAGGACCCCCCCCCCCCCCAACTCTCAAGTGATTTTTTATCCTTCCCAAATATGCTAGTGACTTAAACGTATGTAAAATTGATGTTGGAACTTTTTACTTTTGAAAACGGGTTTAACTATTATTTTAAGTTAGGTATGCATATATGTTTATATAATCTAAAAAAGAGCTAATTAACATTATGTTTCCCTAAGGCTTTTTTTCTATACACTTTAATCATATACATGCATATACCTTAGTTCTGGAAATGAACTATGGTTGAAGAAAAAACCTAAAAAAAAAAAACACTTTTTAACTGTTCTAATTCACTGAAATTTCTAATTAACTGAACAAATCACCCATCTCTCACTAAGCTATCTCTATATTTCTCTCATCCCCTCTTACTATATTGATTTAAACACTAACTGAGCATTTAGAAAAAGAATGACTTTTCAGCATTGCCATCTAATTTACATAATATCTGTACACAAACACATTATGCAAATTAGATGCCAAATAATAAATCTCTTTACTTCTATCCATAAAGATAATACAGAAGTAAAAAAAGTTATTTTAAGTTATGCAAGAAGAATGTCCTAACATGTCACAGTTCATGAACTTTTGAATGAAATCAAAGTAGAATAAGTAGTGGTAGTCGTTGTGATCCAACGAGTCACCGGTACATCTAGTATTTGCGTGAGGTAAATTCAGAAACTAGTTAACCAATCATAATAAATTTTTAAAACACAGCTGCTAGTGGTATTTCAAAGTTTTGTTGGAGAGCAATAACATGGGTACAAACTTATATTCGAAGATTCACAGATTTCCTATTTGCACGAAATTTTATCTATTCTTATTAGACATCAATTATACAAGATTTGCTGAATTTCTTTTAAGACCCTTTAAGCTTAACCCACAAATTTTAGACATTTGAATCATTTAATGGATTTTGATAAAAATTGGAATATGGGCACAAGATTTTAATAGATATGTATCTTGATTTTAATCTTCCTAATTGTACATAAAAGTGGTGCAAAACTATTCTCTTCAGTGACTTAATTTTATTAACTCGTAGAATACCTGTCCCAGAACAGATATTCTGCTAGTTACCTATAAATTATTATTATTATTTCTTTAATGAAATCTATATCTAAACCATTATCACCGTTTAAAAAAGCATTTTAAACTTATTACAAATTAAATAGCAAAATAATCTTACATTATATGCATTGTTTTTATTCATACTATTCTTCTCAACATTGCTATTTTCAACTACGATTCAATTGACGTGACCGCAAGCTTTCTTCAGGGGTATTAAAATGTAAACATTGCTTTTCATATAATTATATTACGTAAAAAGCAGCATTTAAATTTTCATTTTTTCAACTCTCCAATTAAACAAAGTTCAATACTGAAAAAATTATGTTGAAACTTTATTTTATCTACAATTCTGGAGATTTTCTTCGATGCACCCACCCATTTAAATGTAATTGTTTATAATTACACACATTTCCCTAAATTTTTTTTACATTTCAAGAGTCACCTTACGCCAAAAACTTTTAGTAAACTCATCAAAGCTGAAAATAACCACAAAAAGAAAATGAGAAAAAGCAAAATCGTTCAGACGTACCCACTCGTTTTACCATCAGCCAACGGGTAATGCTCAGTTCGGATTTTACCAAACTTTTGGAAAATCTTTCTGACGACATTCTGCAGCTTCTCCAAACGTTCAGGACCAACTTTAGGGACATGGTCAACAACGATGACAGAATCAAAACCATCATATTCAGTGGGTTTCTCTTTCAAGATCTCAGCAACAAGTTCTGCAAACAAATATAAACATTTACAATACTTTGATAAACAGAAATTTAAATAAATACAATCAACAGATTTGTAAAATGAACGATGTACAGCATCTGATAATTAACAGTTTTCATAGACATTGTGTATTACAGATTGCAATATATATATATATATATATATATATATATATATATATATATCCTTTCTTGCTGCTTCTAGACACGTGAATTTTCCTTGTATATTTTAAATTTTTGTACTTATTTGAAAAATCACTCATTTCAGTATCACTAAAACTATGCTGACTATACATAAAGTAAATACACATTGAATAAAACAAAACTTTATTATTATCTACTATTAATCGAAGATTTAATGAAATCAAAAATAAAGGGAAACATTTTCTTATTTTTAAATCCTATTTAAAAATAATTCTAAACTTGACTATATTTTGAAGCTACAGGGTAAATACAGCTAGTTGGTAATATTTATGTAATAAAGGATATGAATTAAACTATTTTTGTTTAGTATTTCAATTCTTTATTATTAAAGTCATTTTTTTCTTTAATTAAATGTTCTAACCAACATCTTAATTTTTCCCCTTTTTAAAATAAGTGAATTTGGCGATTGTGAATGGTTTCCAACAGAAGAAAAACATAGTTATTGACTAAGTTACTTTTCTACTTACTTGCCTAATTTCTTTGGTTTTAAAATATTTTAAAGCGCTTTTATTTACATTTTTTATCCTTGCAAACGCGCCGGATTTTACTCAATGTGAAACTTGAAAATCAAACAAAAATACAGCTAATAAAAATAGAGAGATCTGTTGAAAATGAAACAAAAATACAGCTAATAAAAATATAGAGATCTGTTGAAAATGAAACAAAAATACAGCTAATAAAAATATAGAGATCTGTTGAAAATGAAACAAAAATACAGCTAATAAAAATATAGAGATCTGTTGAAAATGAAACAAAAATACAGCTAATAAAAATATAGAGATCTGTTGAAAATGAAACAAAAATACAGCTAATAAAAATATAGAGATCTGTTGAAAATGAAACAAAAATACAGCTAATAAAAATATAGAGATCTGTTGAAAATGAAACAAAAATACAGCTAATAAAAATATAGAGATCTGTTGAAAATGAAACAAAAATACAGCTAATAAAAATATAGAGATCTGTTGAAAATGAAACAAAAATACAGCTAATAAAAATATAGAGATCTGTTGAAAATTAAACAAAAATACAGCTAATAAAAATATAGAGATCTGTTGAAAATGAAACAAAAATACAGCTAATAAAAATATAGAGATCTGTTGAAAATTATACAAAAATACAGCTAATAAAAATAGAGAGATCTGTTGAAAATTAAACAAAAATACAGCTAATAAAAATATAGAGATCTGTTGAAAATGAAACAAAAATACAGCTAATAAAAATATAGAGATCTGTTGAAAATTATACTTTCGATCGATTGATGACAGTTATCAGTTGTATTTTTGTTCAATTTTCGAGTTGTTAAATCTACGATATCAACATTTCACATTGAGTAAAACTCGGCATCATATTTACAAGGCTACTAATGCAAGAATAAAAAAAATGTAAATAAAGCGCTTTTAAAAACACACAAAAAAATAGGCCGGTAAGTAGAAAGTAACTTTTATTGGCTTTGGTAACACATTTGTTTATTTTGCCCATTTTCTGCCTGTCGGACACTCTTCATAATCGATGGTAGTTTAAAATTTGTTCAATCACATTTGGTTTTCTCTCCAGTTCTTTTTCTGAACTGTACAGGCACCAATTCAATTTACTTGAAAAGAGTAGCAAGATACTGAACAGAAGAAAATCCCTCTTGTTATCAACAGCCATCTATTTGCGGGGTCTGATCGTCTCATTTATGCTATCAAAAAACACTTGCTCTATTCAAAAAGTGCTGTGCAAGACAAAGTCACTATAAACAGGTCTTATCACCAACCAGTGTTCTATAAGGATTGTCCTTTATCGATTCGATATCTGAATAATTTTTTGTCTGGCTGTGCTGACCATCTTGTGGTGATGGGTGGGGTGAACTGCTCCATTAAAACTCTTTCTAGTCAAGTGAATTTTAACAGATGGTCATATATCAAAAGTCTCATACAATAATGGCAAGGGGAGAGAGAATATCAATTGTCCAGATCTAAGTGCCCATATTCATGTATCACCTCTCACTGAATTCTCATTTTACAAAAATCTACCCTTCCTTTTATGTAGTAATTCTTCATCCAGTGCATTTTTTATATTGTTCCATTCTCATTATATTTAACTCCCGACCCTGCCAGACAGTTCTTCCCTTGAACAATTCTATGAGTGCAACAAAACCGAATGTAACCATTATACAAAACTAGCTAACTTGCCCACTTCGATATTTTACAACAGTTTATGGTTGCACTTGAGTAGACAGCCACCATAACACTATATTCTAAGAGGAATTGTATATTAAAAAAAAAAGCATTACAAATTTATAAAAATTATTCTGCCAAAGGTACAAAATAATTAGCCTGAAAACTTTAAGCTATCAAATTGTATGCACTCAATTTCCATCAAAAGTTCCTTGAAGAAATTTACAGAATTGTTTTAAGACTATCAGCAATTATCATAAATACATAATATTAATTAATTCAAAACCTGATTAAAATAAGTGGGACATTTGTCAAAAAATGTTAATGAGAAAATACTTTTCAATTAAGAGGAGTACGTAAATAAAAACTAAATCATTGCAATTTACTTTTCTATTTCAATAAATCCAATTTCTGAAATGTTTTCTGGAAAAATAAAGTATGAGGAATGTAAAGATATTAAGGTGTTTTCATCTAATCTGTGCGTTCAGCCATGGAAATGCCATTTAAAATTTCTGACAGATTTAACCTCTTATAGAAATGGATGCATGTAAAAAGTTTTAAACACCCTTTTTTTTTACAGCTAGCTTATAATTGATTTACTCTCTATAAAAAAAAGTAAAAATAAGTTTGATCTCAAAGTTTTACTTGGTCGTAAAAATATTCTTAAGAGAAAAAGGCTAAACCTGTCTAAGTACAAGTAAACACATTTCCATGAGCATATTTTAACAAGTATTGGCACGTTTGATAGTAATTAATTGATCACTCACTGAGCATCTTTTCTATTGATAAATGATTTTTGGGGGTTGTGTTTAACAATTTAAAAAAAAGGGGGGGGGGTCAACAAATAACTGTTACTACTAATTCTTTTTGTGTTTTGAAGTATTTAAAAGCACTTTTATTTGTTTTATCAATGACTTCTCAGTTTTATAAACCAGCTGTATTTTTTTTACTTTTCGATTTTTGAGCGATTATCGACGCTCCATATGGCAGCTTTTAAGCAGCCATTTCTTTTTTGTTCTAACCTAACAGGTTTGACTGTACTTTCTGATTGAACTAAAAAACGCTTAAAAATAATTTAAAACACAAAAAAATATTCAGGTAGATAGAAATGTAACTTTTCTTGTCTTTGGTAACATTTATTATTTGTTGTCTATTTGTTTGTTTTTTTCACTCCTTTTTTGTTGTTGGAAATTGTTAAACCACGATTTTTCTTTTAATAAAACACTTTCTTTCTAAATCATTAAAAACACCCAATATCACAAGTTAAAAAAATGTTCTTAATACAAAAATCTGATGCAACGTCTTCTGACTACCATCGTGTAAATATTTTCAATACTTCTGATATAACGATGTCGGGTCACCAAAGTTTATCAACATTGTCAGTATTTAGACGGATCATTTGGGAAAAGTAGATGTTACTTTCTTCTAATACCTTTCGGAATGAGAGAAATTTGTCATGTCCCCTCCCTAGAAATGTATAAGTGAATTTAGTTAGGTAGGGTAGATTAGACTTGGTAGTGCAACTAGCCTAGAAAAACAACAAAACTAGTTCCTCACTTATCCCAGCACTGCTTCAGGCAATCTTGGATTTCTCCTTGCTGCTGAAGCCATGTCAGGAGAAGCGCAGTAATTTACGGCACAGGTACTCTTCCAGATTGTCACTCAACGCAAATATATGACATGGGGAGGAGAAAACTACTTTCTTGTTTATTACACACCTGGATTAGGTTTGTTGGCCATTTTTAACCAGAGCCAACAAAACAAAAAGGGGTGAAAAAAACAAAACAAATGTTACCAAAGGCAAGATAAGTTACTCTTCGACCTACCTGGATATATTTTTTTTGTGTTTTAACTTATTTTAAAGCTTTTTTTTTTAATAGTTCAAAACAAAACTAGGTGTCAAAGAACAAAAAATAAAAAAAGCCTGACATTAGATGGTTACGTGGAGCCTCAATTATAACGCCAAATATACTGTTAATAAAAATATAAAGTTCGGTTGAACATTACATTTTCGCACGATTGGTGACGGTTATTAGCTGTGATTCTGGTTAATTTTTGCGACAATTTTCGAGACTCTACGTGACCGTCTAATATTGGCCATTTCTATTTTCGTTCTAACTTAATACTGACACCTTGTTTTGTTTTAAACTAAAAAACGCTTTAAAATAAGTTAAAACAAGAAAAATTATCCAAGTAGGTAAGAAGAGTAACATTTATTTGTTGTATATTTGTTTTGTTTTTTTTCACCACGTTTTTGTTTTGTTGGCTCTTGTTAAAAAAAATGCCTGGTTTGTTTATAATAAAAGTGAACTTATGTATGTCCGGACCGATTTGCGGTATGAATAAAGTGAACAAAAAAAGGCAGGCAGAATAGTGGCGGATATCATTCAACAACCCATTTTTAAGCTGTTGGCTGCTTCGCATACTCAATATTACCTAATAAATATTCTTTCAATGATTGATTGATTAGCTCAGAAAATGAAACAGTTGTCATTTTTTACAGAATATGTCGTATGTTTAACCAATCTACCATCTGTTTACCTTTAAGTTATTAATTAATTTCGTTTCAGTGATATCAAGTAGTGAATAGGAATTAAATTGTGAAGCAATAGCGAGCAGGCGAAGTCAGCTAGTTTTAAATAGAAATACAGTATTTTTAAACAATTATACTTGAAACTAGTAAACATAACCAGGTTTAATCACATTGAAAACTTTACCCCCCCCCCCCAAAAAAAGAACAGGCCTACATTTAATATTTATCTGCATTAATAAGACACATGCATGTCTACTACTTTTAAGGTTGAGACATAAAACTTAGAATTGTGTAGGAACAATGCTCTACACATGCACAGGGGACCAGATATCCTTTATTCTGAGAAGGGAATATATATATATATATGTATTCATTTTCTTATCTTTGTTTTTGCTGGAGATGGGGAATCCTACCGGATGTCTGGCATTCACCTGCTATTTCAGACACTCCAGCTAAGAGATCTTTTTAAGATTCTAACCGTCCCTTTAAATGCAATTGTTTGTATCTCTTCTGCACTTGGTTCACTGGGTATACTCGCCAGATAGCTTTTGAAATTCTTTTTCATGAGTCCGGTTGCTCCCATAATTACTGGAATGATGGAGATTTACTTGAGATTCCAATTTCTTTTCATGTTGTGCATAAGACCTTGGTATTTAGTTATCAGCTCTGTTTAAGCCAGCATTATTAGGGACACTTACTTCAACTAGGGTTGCTACTCTCTCCCTCTTGTCCCACATCACTATGTCAGGTTTAACAACTCCGTTTACTAAATATGTAGTTGTAGGGATTGCATAGTCATAGTGGATGGTGTATGACTTATTTCAAACTGTTGTTTCTGGTATATGCTCCCAGGACTTGCTACTACACTGGATATTCAACTTTTTACAGATGGTCCAGTGATGATATTTACACACTCCGTTGTGTCACATTGTATAGTAACCATCCCCCAGCAGAACCTTACAACTGGATGTCAGGAGGATCACACTCTCCACTTCTGTGTGGCAGAACTTGCACTTGCTGAGACCACTCATCTTTTTAAAGGCATTGGTCATCAAGCCGTAATCTTGGGCAGCCATTATGATTCTCTCCTGATCATAGTGGAGCGATCCTTTTTTCAGCCAGTCTACAGATTCCTCCTTATCTATATATTTCTGGGATAGTTCATCCAGAATATATTTAGCATGTTGTTGGCTGGCCCATTCTTCCAGTTTTCTGCAATGGAAGGTCTTGGTGTATTTCAGTCGGCTCTTCCGAGCTATTTCCATGGCAGGCTTGTTTTCTTTTTCTGCCTCATTTGTAAAGGCAGTCATGTCAAAAATGTTTGGACAGTTTTGTGATAAAGGTTGTTCTACATGCTCTTGTTGTACCATCATACGGTTTGGGTTCTGGGAGCTCATCAGATAATGGCCGCTGCTCACAATAGTGGCTCGATGTTGATGATCAATTTCTGAGAGACGCATACTCCCTGCTCCTATTGGCATATAATATACATATATATGAAGACGCATGTGTTGAAACACGAATTAGTGTCAAGTGTCTCACTAAATGTTTATTTAACTTTATAAAAATATTGAGGACTTTTGAAAAATTGTTGGTTTTGTATTCATTATTTTAATCCACGATTATAAATTAGCTTTAAACCAATATAATTACACAAAATTGGCAAAACTTACCCATTTTTAAGACATTCTAATGAGGGTGTAACTACAGAGAATTAAGTTTTCTTCTGAGTAATTTTAAGTTTTGGGCAGGGTCAGACGATCTCGCAAATGTTTCACATGACTTTAATCAGTGTTAAAAAGACGATTTGATTATTTAAAGCACTCAAAATGATAGTAAAACAAATAAAACAAACTTTTTCCTAAACACATAACTAAAGTAATGCAAACTCTATTCTTAACATTGTATATTTTTGATAAAGTTGAAGTTGTTTGCTAGACAACTTAATCCAGGGTGTCTCAATAGTATGAACCCATCCTGGGATTGGTATCCCAGCTAGTATTAAATACTTGGAGACAAGTACACCACCAACCCACGCTTTTTTTTTTCGTTTCAAAGTCATGGACATAGTAACTTTAGAAAAAACTGTGGTAAAATTGTCGTTCCCCAACCAAAATGGCAGACAATAAATTGTCTGCAGTTTTTGGATCTCACAAATGAATAAGTAAACCTAAATAAATTGTTTTGGATTAATTTAAAACTTACCTAAAATTATTTTAAAGGGAATACAATTGGGAAATTAGTTCAAAACAATTTCATTTGTGAGGTCGGAAAAAAATCAGAAAACGGCAGACGATTTATTGTCCGCCATTTTTGTTGGGAAACGAGAATTTTACCAAAAATGTTTATGTTGCAGTTTTTATGTTATTCAGTTCATATTAAAACAAAGAAAAAAAAACTTGGGGGTAATACTCGTACATATAAATGTCTAACATATTTTTAATACAATTTAAAAGTTTTTATAGCTTAGTAATTATCTTAAAAAAGCCAAATTTAATTTTTTTTTTTTAAAGAAATTAAGTATGCACATCTGTTATAAAGAAAACTCCAGAAAGAAAAAAAAATGGAAAAAATCTGCGCAGACAAAGAAGTAACCAAAAAAACTTTAAAACTTTCATAATCGTTTAACATATGGTAACTTAAAATCTCAGGTGTAACAAGGTTATTTCTTTCCAAAAACAGAAAGTCGACACTTCGTACTCAGATTTTTTTAAAAAGCACGTGTAAATTGCCAAATATTACAAATATTAAAATATTCATGACCTGTTGTAAAGTTTAAAACGTCAAATTATGTCTGTTTAGAATAATAATAAAAAAGTTTTTTTCTAACATCTTTCTTTTAGTACGAACACGCAGGACTACCTTGGGTTGCCCCCCTTCCCACTGAGGGATACATGTATAAGAAAATAGAACAGTTAAAAAGTTTGTTACATCTTTTACCCCCCCCCCCTGCAACTGGTTCAATATAACAAAGAATTTCAGTGCTGTTTCTGAAACTACCAGTAAAAATGAATTTGGTCTCTGATGGTCCTAAGGGAATGATTAAGTATTTCTTTTGATGATAACCATGTCAGGATCATAGCGAATCTGAGTTTTTAACTTTTAACTTGACACACAGAATTACGAGTGTATATAACAGATTACATAAACAAATATTATTGTACATTAACATCCTCAGAAAGGAGAATCTAGTTTTTTTTATACGATTACGTATGAACACCCTGAAATTTTTTTTTTTGTTGTTAGAATTTAGAGTGGGTATCAGTTTTGTATATAAATTTAACGTAAAATATCCCACATTTTCGGTTCATTCTGTTTTTGAACATAGAAGCAATTATTTATTTGCTATGGGAGATAAAGTATGTACTGTTTTTTGGGGGGGAGGGAGGGGATACTTTTTTTTTTATAAGCGATTACGTGGTTTCAAGACATTGCAATTAGGTCTTAATGGTAAAAAGAAAAAAATGATTTAACAGCCCTAAAAAGTTAGAACGTCACGGAAATGGGGGAATCATTCTGTTAAATTTATATACGAAACTGATCCCCTACTCTAAAATTGTTTTTTCTTTCCGCCAAGTTTCTTAGGATGTTCACACTTAATAAACTCCCGAAAAGTAGAATCTCATGTATATACATATATATTGGAGGAGGGGGGGGGGGATAAACTGAGGCAGTTAATCTAAAAAAATACCCCCCCCCCCACCCCCCAAAAAGCTATTTATTTTTCTCAAAAACTTGACACGTGCAACAAATCGCTACATCAGATCTGATGCCACCTGTTCTTCTGGTCGAAGTAAAAGTTAACATTTTCTTCCTAAAACGACGAAATCGAGAATGTTAAAAGCTAACCATATCTAAATATATTTAAATAAAATCTTAATAAATAGTAAAAAAAATTAAAAAAACATTTGACAAGATCTCGCAAGTCTGTGCGTTTCTCGCCTATACGTAACTTTGATAAATATTCTATTAATCGAATATTTACTGAAATCAAATTAAATTAGAGAAAACTTAAACGATTTTAAAAATGCTATTAAAATAAGAAAAAATGAAAAAACTATTTTGAATTTTTTTAAAGTCTTTCAATCGGACAACGTCGGGTAAATATAACCGGTATTAAATATTTCAATTTCTCTTTTAAATAGTTGGTTAAAAATAAATAAAAGATCACGATTCTCTTAGAGTTGAGTTCTAGGAAATTAGAAAAGACTTGATTTAACTGGTTAATATAATGATGTAGTTGTAGTAATTCGGGCCATATGCACCCGGAGGCTTTGTATTATGGGCCGCCGGATGGTTAAAAAACAGAACAAGAGGCTGTTGAAATAACAACCTGTCAATTCATGAAGGAAAAAAACCACAAGAAAATAGATAAACGACCTTTTTAAAAATTTACAAAATTCTAGATTATTTTTTTTTTTTTACAAAAAACAAAACAAACGTGGTTAATTGTCAGAGAAATGGAGAAGACGAGGTTAGAACAATTAAATAAAGCGTCCAGTTCAAAACTCCGTAAAAGGTTCCAGAATTCGAAAAGATGAAACTTGCAGATCGGAGGTTAGATCGGCCGAGAAGTTGTGAATATAAACACAAAGATGAAAATAGTAGTCCGAATAATCCAGATAATACCTATAGGTACGTCGTGTAGCTGGGGGGGGGGGAAATAAAAGTAAGTATACATAATATGTAAATGAAATAGATTCAAATTCATTCGAATTTTTCTAGTACTAAAAATCCGTGGGAAATGAACACGAGGAACATCTATACAAATAATGCCATATGTACAGTTTATCTTCAAGTTATAATCATAGAATAATAATCATAATAATAATAAAAATATGTGGAAGGTTTTTCAGTAGTTTATAGTCAATTTTCAGATTTTTAAAAAATTGTATTTGGCGTAGACAAAAAGCTTTCAGATCAGGATAGGAAAATTGGATTCTACACACAGTGAATTTAATGAAGTAATGGTTAGACATTTAAGAATTTATTTTTTAAATAATCGGTTTTAAGAATAAAAATAAATGAAAAACAATTTTTTTTGTTAAATAATTAAGAGTTGTAATCTTATGTTAAAGATTAAAGAAAAAACACAAAAAATGGAATGTATTTATTTTTTTCGGATTTACTTAGAATTTTGACAAATCTTTACATTAGTAATTTAAGATTAAAAAGCAATTCAACTTTTCTTTTTGCATTTATCCCGCTAAATCGGGGTCCGTACCGAATTCTTCCATCAAGGTCTGTTTGATTGCGATAGTTATTCTCTGGTCGATGAGTCACTTCATCTGTCGCCACACAAAAACTTAACTAAGAAATTAACTTTTTATAAATGTCAGTGAATGCCCTTTTTTGATCCTAAAAAAACGAAAAATGGTGGTTTATGAAATATTGGGTCAGTACGTGAAATGCAACATGGAGTTTTAGGCTTTGATAAAAATAAATTCAAGATTGTCAAAGTAAATATAAAATTGATTTATAATACATGGTGAACAATAATAACGAATAGAAATTACAAGAATTTTGTAAAGAGAAAATCCAAGCGATTTTCGACATTTAAAAGATGAGAAAGAGACAGAAACGAGTAAGAACCCCCCCCCCCAAAAAAAAACGAAAACTTTCTATTATTTTATTTATTATACGTAAGTAAAAAAAGGTCAATACCGACAAGATTTACATATATATTTTCCCCATTTACAGAGAGTAAGTTCCGGTAGTTATTTTTGTTCCAGAAACATCTTTTAAAAAGGCAAAGAAAAAAAAGTGAATCTCGCCGGCCGAGAAAAGCCGGCATGCTACTAGAAGAGAAAGAAGAGGAGAGAGAAGAAAGGGGAGAGGGGGTGCAAGCGTGGGATTCTCTTCCTTTGGTTATAGATGAAAGAAAACAACAAAAAAAACTCTATTAACCTTCTTCAGAAACATCATCAACGTATCCTTCTGGATCACTGAAGTTTGTCTCTTCTTCATCGTCATCATCGATTCCGTTTTGCATGGTTTTCTCAATCCTTTTCTTTGATTTCTTCAATTCCGTGGCTTCACTATCCGCAGCCATTAGTGAAACCTCGTGCGTCGCAAAGGAGCAAAAGAGCGCATGCGCATAACAGTTGACCCAACTCAGCTGCTTCCGGTCCCTAGTTTACGTGAACACTCGGTAATTTCCGTAAAACGATATTCTATACATTAAAATAAATCTAATAATTTGTTATTGTTAAATATAAAAGGAACAGGTATAAATAATATCACATTAATGAAAAATCCATAACATAACTCATGTATAACTTTATAGAAAGATATTAAAAAAAATTTTTTTTTAATAATTAAAAAAAAAAAAAAAAAAAAAAATCAATCCGGATGTATCTAAGTTTGACAGAAATGGCGCATTTCATCAAAGTTTTTCTTGATACGAAAGAGGTACACGAGAAAATAAAGATTTCAAGACCTTGCTCAACTTTTTGACGGACAGATCTGCATACGTGCCATATCTAAAAAGTGGCATGGTCTTATACTTATAAGTTTTCACATTGTATATTTTCATGCTATTGTATATAAGATGTGTTATTGTTCCCTAAATCATGACTGCAGGTTTTACGTAGGTAATTAATCAACTTTATTTTGGTGAATCGCAAAGGAATGGTCAATGTGATTGTGGCGTTTTAGTCATTGAAATGTTAGAGTAGATTGAATTAGCTAAGATAATTAAGATAATATGAGCATCTTTTCGCTCTGGTGCAACCATTTTTATACAAATAAATGTTGTATTTGTTAATATTTCTATTAGGAGCTTATCCCCATTTATCAGTATTAGGAGAAAAAAAATAATGTGCTAGTATTAAGAAGGCATTAAAAAGTTTTTCAAATAGTTTTATTGTTTTAAACTTGGTGTATGAGTATTTTTCTTAGTGTGTGGTTTTGTTAAAAATGCAAACTGTTGCGTTTCGGCACGATTATGTGGGTAGATATAAAAGTTGTTTCGTTTCGCTTCATATGGTGGAAAGGTGAATAGATAAACACAAACAGAAAACGCCATTTCGGTGATTTATTTAATTAAAGTTCTAAATAGTTTTATCTTCGGTGGTGAGTATTAAACGTATTTTAATCTAAAAACAGTTGAATACGGGATAATCGTTGTCAGTTGTAAACTATAATTCTTCTCTAGTGTTTTTGTTAATAACTTCCATATAGTTTTTTTTTTAGGACTATTTTTTTTAAACAATATATTGTCTACTAAACTGTTTACAACCTCATTTTATCGAAAGCGGAAACTAATTGAAATATATATATTTTTTTATTAATTTGAAAAGGAAGATGTTAATCAGTATTTATATATATATATATTATTTTAATGATTCGGGGGGGGGGGCTTTAAAATGTTATGAAGGTGTGAAATTGTCAGTGCAAGTTTCACTCATCAATTTCAACACGTGCTTTAATTTATTTAAAAAAATATTTTTCTAATTATTTTCTTACGGCGAACTTGTATTCATTGCTCACTTAGATGTCATTTTTAAAGATTGTTTAGAACAGCCAAATTATTGTCCTCGTAGAAAAAAACATAACAGTGAAAGTGACCCTTTTTATTTTCTCCACTGACAACTAAAGGACATTATTTCCAAGGTTCTTTACTTTTGACAATTCTATTTAACATTTTTTTTGTGTATTTTTCTTTTAATGTACGATTTAAAAAAAATCGTGTCCGCTTTTGTAAAGGTTTTGCAAAGATTACCACGGAACAAAAAAATGTTTATTTATTTATTTTTTTTGTAAGAAAGAAAAGTTTTAATTTTTTTTAATTTATTTATTTTACTTTTGCTGACCCAGGGACATGTGGACGCAGCCATCATCATTGGTTTAAAGTGAACACTACAGCTGCCATCACCAAATACGAACTAAAGTTTAACGGGAGACATTTTCTGTTGACACCGCTTGATGTGTCAATGAAAAGATTACAATAATTTTTCATTCATAAAAATATTTAAAAAGATAGACCCTTTTTTTTTACTTTAGAGTGGCCAAATTGTCATATCAAGGGAGATAACTTATCTTAAAATGACGAAACCCATTTCATTCGAAATCATATACGTGACTAAAATAGGAATTGAATAATGATTTTTTTTAAATTTGAAAACAGCCATTTTTGTTAACAAAAAAATTTGAAGAACAGTTAAATATTGCATAAAAATACGTATCAACTAATGTTAAACAATTTTTCTCCCGCTAACCCTAAGTTTGAGTAAAAAAGTCGTAAAAAGTCGCACATGTAATCGCCTAAAAAATTGTCTGATTTTATGATCTTGTCACTGGGACTTAGGGTTAGTGTTAAAAAAAATTTGACTAACATTAATTGATACGTATTTTTAAGTTGAAATAAGTTATCTCCCTTGCCACCCAAAAGTAAAAAAAAAAAAAAAAAAGGCCAAGAAATATTTTTTATGCTTTTAAACTTTATCGCGGAATTGTAAGAAGGATTGAATTATTTTTCTTTTTCGATAAGCACTGGATTAAGTTCAAGGAACTTCTGCCATTACTAACTACCAGAGCGTTACCACTGCCAAACTAGAGAAGAGCCTATTAGGCATGTGTATGCAGTATGATGATGTATAGAAGTTAAATCTAGCCAGTGAAGGTTGAGAACACGCTTTGCATGGAGAGAAATGATATGAGAATGATACAATAATGTATAATGTGAGTCTTAATTATAGGTTTAGATCTGATGACCTCAGAGGAAGATTAAATCTGAACAGTATAGGAAGATCTATGCAGAAAAGTAGACTTCGATGGTATGGCGACATTTAAAGAATAGATGAAAGTTAGTAGATGTAGAACTGTTGAAGTAGCAGGTCCAGTTCACAAGGGAAGACCAAGGAAAACATGAGAGAAAGGGGTAAGGATTAACTTAAAAGAAAGAAGGATAGATAGAGACCTGACCAGAGATAAATTAGTTTAAAAGTCAATTTCTACAAACTGCTGAACACATGCCAGCATGTAATATAGATGTTAAATCGAATATAATGATGAAACACGGGTCTGGGTGCATGAATGTTTTCTGGGTACTCTAGTAAAATTTCTGGTACCAAATTGCTGCCCTCAAAAACTCTAGATCATGTGATATTTTTTTTTGCATTGTCTGACAAAAGCATACCTTCCCATCAAAAGTAATCGTTTGCTAGAAAAAAAACAACATAAGGAAGACACACATTTTGTTTTGTATTTCCACCCGGACTTAAAGTTAGTGGCAGGGTTTATGAAGAGTATGTGTTTTTTTATGACTTTTAACACTGACATCTTGACGTTGATGTCAGTTTGGCACCATGTACCAGCCAGAAATGTGTAACAATATGACGCAAATGCTTCTGTGCCATGGGGTTAAAATCTCATTTTGAAATCAATTTAAACAAAATTTAATTTTAACTTAAAAGTCATTAAAAAAACATGCCCTACCTTAACCCTACCGCTATCCTAAGTCTGGATGGCAATACGAAAAAAAAATCTCTCACTGTATAATTGCCTTGTTTTTGCAGTGCACAATTAATTTTATGAGAAGCTATGCTTTTTCATCAGACATTGCACAAAAAATATCACGTGACCTAGTTTCATTGGGTTTTTTAGAGGGGGGAGCAATTTGATGCTGCAATTTTACCAGAGAATCCCTTTCCATTCACTATTGTCGTGAGCTTTGTAATGTTTAAATATTCAAAACAATACAAAAATATATACAGCTAAAATAGAACCAATCTGATGAACATATAAAAAAAATCCTTTGATTCTAAACCAATCAAAATTTATTAACGGAGAAGCGTAATTAGATTGCGTAAGAAATCTTTAGTTGTATGCACTTACAAAACCTGAAGTCTTCGTAGAGGGAATATTTAGTTAATTTTCTATGTGAAAATTCTCTCCATGATTGCAATGAGAGTCTCGTTGTGTGTGGATGTAGAAGTTTGCACGCCCAGGTCGTCAGTCTATATCGATCAACACTTCACCACTGCCACCTTGTAGAAGTGAAAGTAGAAAAAAACCCCCAAAAAATGCGCACACACGAAAAAAAATCAAAAGTCCGACTCCCAAATTGTATTAACAATTCTCCAAAACACGACAACACCAACTCTCAAACAATCCGACCCTAGAATTGTAATTTACAATTCACCAAAACACAACGACGCCAACTCTAAAAAAAATCCGACTCTAGAATTGTAATTAACAATCTTTCAAAACACGACTCTCATCAATCGAGTAACCCGACGCAAAACGCTAATTCAATTACTTTCTTCTTTTCGCGCTTAACACTCAAAGTATCATAATTTTATCGTCACACCCTAGAGAGGAAAGTTTCTATTTTTTTCTTTTTTGATAAGAATTCACCCATGCAAAACAATGCTCATTTGCATAAGTGGACTCATGTAATCGCACAAAATAACAAGATTCTATCTTGTAAGCGGAACACTCTGAGTTCAATCCACGATGAACGACGCACAACGCAACCCTCACTCTTTTACCTCGTGGACTCGCATGATGGTTGCTTCAGCATTGCCACCTCCCGTAGAATGCACTAAAGTCTTCCTTTACTTGTCGTAGACCAAGAAATTCTAGTCACTGTTGGCTGGTAATTAAATTACTGTTGCAATCGCTTTTACTGAGGTAGGTTGGGAGCTTGCGTTTTTCTTCTCTACACGTGCATAGAAATTTGAATCTGATTTTAACAGCTGTTAGATTTTTGAGATTGTTGCTTTTAGCTGATTTCTTTTCAATACAAAATCTCACTTTCTTTTCAGCACGGATTTGTGTGACATTTGTGTCGATCTGTTGTTTTCTGTTTAAGTTTATACTTTGTATTGAGGACATTTGTCACTTTACGTTCATGTGATACTAGTTTAAGCTAGCAAGGTTGGTGCACCAGTCCAGATGTGCCAACAATACTTCATGCAAGGGCAAATGGTGGTATAGGATACTGGCAGGTGTGAGAAGTTTACTAGTCTGGTAAAGGGAGTCCACCTTCTTTGCAACAGACTTGGCAGTATCGTCTATGTATTCATGTTACCTGTGAATGTTAGGCCGAGGAGTTTGAATGTTAGACTCTTAGGAAAGGTGCTATCAGACATGGAAATCAGTGGTTAGAAATGGTTTCTTATAATTGTTAAAGGAAAGGAGTCTTGTAACCATCTATTTATGGACACATTCCACTACTGATCATTTTTTAAGGATTCAGCCATTGCCTTCGATATGTGTGCATTCGATTTGCCTGCATCTCGAGAAAAGAGCGTGGTGTCATCAGCAAATCTGCCTTTCTAAGAATAATTCCATCAGGGAGGTCGTTTATGAATATCAAGAATAATAAAGGTCCAAGTATCAACCCCTGGGGCACATCCGCATTAATGTGATGTTGCTTAGATGTACGGCCATCTAGAACAACCCGGATCTTTCTTTTCTCTAAGAAAGATCTGATTATATTAAATATTCGTCCAGTAATAACTTACAAATTAATTAAGTTTTTTATAATATGCAGTACATAAGAAGAGGTGATGATCAGATCATCAAGTGTGGTTTCTGTCCGTAGTGGGAAAATGAGAGAGAGTGGTCTGTGGAGTTTAAGGCAAACTGCTGGGCATAAAGTTCAGCCTTATCCATTGCCGCGCAAGCAACATCATTGTGGTTGGATAGTGGGGGAATTGTGGATTGTCCATTGTTCACCACACTATTATAGATTTCCCAGAAATCACAAGTTCCTAATTTTTACGACTCACTGCGTTTTCTTGTCATCCTAGCTGCGGTTATTACACTCTTACAATGATTTCTTGATGCTATAAAGTTTTGGCGATTTGCAGCTGACTTATGGCGGTTTAATCAGTGGAATGCTTGCTTCCTATGTGCAATAGCAGCTGAGAGGCAGGTCGGGAAAGTGACAGTTTGTAAAAGGGAACGTGCAATAGAGAAACTATGCATGCTGTTACCAGCTGCATCTGTGTAGATCGAGAAACTATGCAAATCTCTGTGGTGGACATTAAAATCCCCAAATACATGGATTTTGGTGTTCAGATCCAATGAAAATGGTGCATCTACACTATCAGAGACATAGTTGAGTAGGATACAGTCCTGGGTTGAAGGAGAACGGTAGAGGAAATATAGGTAACTAATGCTGTGTTGTAAGGTTAATCTAAAGCAGATGTGGGGCTGATCATCTGATTCTAGACTAAGTTCGTTAGTCATGGGGAGGGTGTTACGGATATAGACTCTAAGCGCATGCATATGGTTTTATGGCAGAGTGTGAGGTATTCTGGCATGTTAAAACGATTAGAGGAGATTGAGTAGTGTAGATTGGTTTCGCTTAGTGTTAAGATATTTGAGGTTTTACAAGAAGGAAGGATTCTACATCGATGTTAGTTCTTAGTTTGTCTACATGCACTCTTGATGGCATCATAAAGGAATGGTGTAATCCACTAAAACATCCTTTATGCCATTGTAAATAGATGACATCATCATTTGTGACGTCATCCATTAAAAAGTTGATGGAAGACATTGGAAATCTCGGTCTTTTGGTCGGGATCAAAAGGTAGTATCTGTTCCGATGGATACTACACCCCATAGACCGGTATCGTCTTGGCCTTCGGGGCTTGATTTACGCCAGTCTATGGGTCTGTCCTGTTCAGTTCTAGGAGGTCCACCCTCCCAGGCTTTGCCTTCTCATCTTTTGAGAAGGGGTTAGTTTATTGCTAATCGCCTGAGGCACCTCTACCGGGGAATGCTGACAGGGCTGCCTAGGCATTTTTTGTAGGCCAGAGTGTTCACCTTCTCGGGCGCTGGCTTTTCAAATCCCACTTTCTGACCTTGTGTCACATCTTACCGCTGTGGGAGGTAGATAAATAAAAGATCCTTTATGATGTCATAAATGAGGAAGTAACAAAAAGATGATATCATCCATTAAAATAACATAGACAAGTCATTTCTGTGGACAGTGACTGTATGGTGCCGTGACTAGGATTCGACCCCTATAAGCCAAAGGAATAAAAGAAAGAAAAAAAAGAAAGAAAACAAAAACAGAAAAAAACAAATTCAAGAGCTCACATGTGTAGCAGCAAAGTTTACATTTCGGTGCCGAAAATTAAAGTGCTTAAACTCGTTTCTGCACAGACCGCTTTTGCGCATGCAGCCGCCAGAATTAATAAAAACAAATAATAATATTTTGAACCAATCGGAGGATTTTTCTGAATTTATAGAAATTATCCTTTGGGAGCCACCTCGACCCCATATAAACCCAGATTTTTCCTTTGCCTGCATGTTTAGCCCAAATCCACGAGAGAGCTAACATCGACATTTCTCCAGCCCCTATCTGTCGGGCTTTGGAACACTGAGAATGCCTTGTTCTAAACTCCTTGGAATGCTGAGAAACACCTTTTCTAAACTCACGCACACATAGTTACACTGACATCAATGCACACATAGACACAATGCATTAACTCTTTCACTGTCTTACGCATACACCTACTAAAGACGACACACACTTCTTGAACCCCCTTTCAATGTCGTCTGCTGATTTCTGCATATTTAAAACAAACTTATAAACTTAACCATTTTAATATTTTATACATTTCTCACTGAACTTTCTACTATGAAAACAAATGATTAACTCTATTAACTTTCAATGAAATGTAATTTATGTAATTGAGTGAAGAAGTTTTGATTACGATTTTTCAGACCCATGGACAATTCACAGCCCTTAAATTATCGACTCAGGTTTCCTCGATATCTCAACTAATGAATCCCCCTTTGTTCGGCAAGGACACTCAAATACTAGACGATTGTTCTATGTTTTCCTATCTTTGTAGACTTCCATTTTAAACATATATAAAATATCTCTTTTGTGAATTTATGCTTTTTAATTCATTATTTTGTTTGTTTTTGTTGATATCATTTCTATCGATCTTACGTCATGAATTTATTCCTCCTTCAAATAAAACCCTTAAATGACCCTAGTAAATTCATCTCTCTTTCTCTTTCTCTATCTCTCACAATAAATAAATAATTAAATCTATAAACATCATATAAATGTAAAATTTCTCATTGGCCAAACATGAAAGCAAGAAGGAAAAAAAAGAAACTAAAGATTGTGGATGTAAGGAAAAACAAACAACGCAAAACAGAAAGAAACATGAAACAAACACATGAACTTGCTTAAAAAAAGAAGCGAATAAAAAATATAAAAAGACAGAAAAAGCAGAATATGAAGAAACCAATAGAAAAAACTCAAAGAAGAAGGAAGGAAAGAAGAAAGAGTACAAATATAAGTGAGGGGGGGGGCTGTCTCTTCTTTTTTAACTTCGCACCAAAAAAATCGGCTCTTGGTAAACATTTTTTTTATTGTGTTTTGATATAAGTCTATTGTTTAAAAAAAAGAAGATTTTTAGAATTGTAACTATTCATTTAACTATTTCTTCTTTTGTAAAGATATTTGAATTTGCCGGTACCTATTAAGGTGAGAGAGAGGCTGACGATAGTACTACTACTATGATCAGACAACACCGGAAAGCAATTGGATTTAGTGGTTTAAATGAATTTGACTATAAAAGGGGAGGGGAGGAGATAATGTTGTGCCTTTGAAAGCATGTGACAGGGTGGGCAAAGGTAGGAGTAGCCAACGAAAATACTGAAAGAGGAGAGGAAGACAGGCCAACACAAGCTGCAAACACATCTCAATACACTAAAAAAAAGAACCTTTTAGGCGTGGGGGGGAAAATAAAATAGTGAAATACCTGGTAATGTGAGAGGTGATTTAAAAGTCCTATTGATAGGTTTCTTAAAAGTCCTGTGGGAGGTGAGTGAAAAGTCCTGGTTGTTTTTCTTTCTAACTCGGTAGAGGGGTGAGGTTGATTTCCTCGCTCTGGTATCGGAAGCGAATACCAGTGGGCAGGAGCCTGTTCAAAAAGGAATTGCTTGGTTATTTTTTTTTAGCTGGTACTCAAATACCTTTTGGCTGATGAAAGGGTTAATTGCACACTTCTGATCTGGTTCAGAGATCACCTGGTTGATTTTTGTTTTGTTGTTCTTGTTTTTGGCTGCCTGTCATGTCTCTGCTGTTTCATAAATTATGTAATATAAATGTATGACTTGTTGTTACTTATGCAATATGAATGTATGATTTTTGTTTGGTAATTTATGTAATAAATGACAAGTTTGGCACGGGAGGTGTGTGATACTATGGACTGCCCCCCCCCCCCCTTCCAAGGCTCCACACACACACAGTCAAAAAGGTTAACTTGAGAAGTGACTCAGTGATTGGAAGTGAACAAAAATCGAACCACTCCAGAGGGGTGGCACCTGACAGCTTGTTTGATGGTTTCCAGGTGGACAGCTGAGAAAGCAGGCAGAAATAGTAATTTTCTGCTGATCAGCTGGAGGTGACTTAGACAAAGACCGGACACTTAGGATTTCCAGTTGAAACTGAATATATTTATCAGTGAGAGCAAATTTGGACATATTGGAGTCATCAGGTTAGAGCAGATCGGGTGGAGCAGATGATGAGATAAGCTGACGACTTTAACCAAACGACAATGATAGCCTCCACAGACAAATTATTTCGGTTAGGTCTTAGTTGATATACGGGAACTTAACTAAGATGTGGACACTAGCATTTAGGTATCCTTTTCCGCGACCGTGTCATATACACGCCAGAGCACAACTGACTTATATACAATGTATTTGAGTTTGTGGTTTTTCTTGTGAGTCTGCGTTGCTTTTGTTTTTGTATACTTGTAAACAAGTGCAGGCGACCTCAACAGTCGCCAATGCAAGAGACTACACAGGCAGAAGACAAAAAATAAACCACGACACACAAACATTAACGTCGGCAATCAGCATGGATCAGCATATGGTTTTACATATATGTATATATATATATATATATATATATATATATATCTAGACAGCATCTTCTCTTGCAGGCAAGTATTCTTTAATATAACAGACAACTTATGTCTGGATATCCTTTGGTAGATCCTTTCAATAGTCCGAATCAGAATCTTAGTTTCGGGGGGAGGGGAATTGGTTGATGAATATATATATATATATATATATATATTACTAGAAGAACCATCTAGATCCAGAGGGTCTAGTATACTACTAAAACTTTGTGGAGATTGCTTGATGGTTATTTGTATCTTGTCACTATGCACACTGGATGAGGTCACAAAGAGACATGGATGACATTGTAAAGCTGCCATTTATTCTTTATATCATCCATTTTCAAGTATATATATAGAGAGAGATTGATTTCTTGATAATAATCACATAGAAGAGAGAAAGGAGGAGAAGTGAGAGTTATGTAATATTATATATAACTAATACTGACCCAACATATCATGAATGGTCTAGTGTATAGATAAATGCCGAAACTTCTCAGTCTGTCCGCGTTTCATGCTTTCCCCCATCTAATGCTGAACTGAAACCAAAACAAATTATAAATCACTTTATCTTAAAGATTATTTATATGAACAAAAAAAACATTCAAACTAACATGGCTCCATTATGGTATTAATCAATTTTCAATCTAAACACTAGACCGTCACCTCTGGACCATTTAATAATTTTCTTTCAAATTGTCACCTATTAAACTGCGGATAGATGAATGTTTAGAAGATTAAATAAACGCAAGTGTTATATGTTAACCAACTGTTCGCTTTTATCTTTTTTTTCTGACATGTATGTTTTATTCGTCGATATGAAAATGCAAACGAACAATGGTGTCCACATTTCTTCCAATATGTGCAGCAAAATTAAACAAGTGAATATTAAGTATTCAACATTTCTAGTACCAATTATCAACTGGTTTAGCCAGATGGCAGTCTTGCTTTTTGATCTGAAACAAATTCCGCCGATCAGTACGTGGTGGCAAGAGATGAAAAAAATAAAGAATCCTTACTTGTCTCACAACAGAAAAAAAGTTAGACACAAGGTCAGTGGGGAATTCAGCTACCCAAAAGTCCGTTCTGGATGGGAATACAAATAGTTATAAAAATAGACATTTGGTCAAAAGTGAATTAATAACAGTCTATTCTAACATAATTTATCAACTTTGTTTCAAGTCTTTGTTCAACAAGCAAAAGAAAGTGGCTAAGAAAGAAGTTATTAAATGTTCATGTCTTGACAGAGAAAATGTTATGTTAAAAGTACAAAAGCCACAACACGGGAAATGTTATTATGATTAAACTTATGGACATAAGTCTGGACGAGGAAAATAGGATGGAGTGTTCAGTTCGTTCATAAGTTTTGTATTATTTGGAACTAAGTAAATCCATGACTGTAAAGGTGTTGTTATATTTAAAGGGTTAGTCCATGTGCAAAGATGTCGCCATGTTTAAAAGTTAAGTCAACATGCCCATTATGCCAGTACCCAGAGGATACTGCAGCATTTAGTTGCATGTCAAGAAGTGTGGTAGTTTTCTGAGTGACAAAGATTTGTTCAGTGAGTTGGCCTTCTTGCTGGCTCTCTGCCTAGAAGGTGTGTATGTGGTCGCATTTATAGGTTTTGTGAACAGGTGCCCGGCTCCTGTGGAGACTGTTTCTGATTGGCTAAAGTCTGATATAAGCAACTGATCAAAATCGTGTATTTTGATCCAATCAGTACCAAAAATTTAAGTCAAGCAAATATTAAATGATTTAGAGATCGCTTTTCTATGGTTGTTGTTATTGCTACTACTAATGGAACACGGGTTCCATATAGTCCCTTCGACATTCCTCCATGAATAAGGCCATCCTCCTAGGTATTACTACTTATTTTAGGTGACGGATAGATTTATTGCCCGTTGCCTGAGGTAGAATACAATGAAGTAACTAAGAAATATTCGATTGTGAGTCTGTTTTTTTAATACATTTATCATATTCAGTTTAACGTCTGTTTTCCATGCTAGCATGTGTTGGACTAAACATCATGATCAAGGGAAATAACTCCAGAGGGTTTACTGTTATTGAGATCTGGTATTTTAAACGTAGAAGCGTTCAACTGGAGAACAATGATAGTTCCTTCTTTACCTATACCTTCTGGAATCTGTTAAACTGAAATGTGATGTGTTTTGTTTTTTATACCTTAAAAAAAGAATATCTTAAATTAGATTGCTCTCTATTAGACATCTTAATATCACAAATGTCATATTAATATGTGTCGGAAAGAAAGATAGAAGAAAACATATAACATTTATTTTTGTCTGGGACAAACATTAAAGGAAGTTAAAAACACCTGTAATGCATAAAGGTACACAAATGAAGTAACTTGGAGAAATGAATCCTAAACAAGAATTGCAATTGTTCCATGATGATGCAGAAAATGCACAAGTTGTTAAAAGAGATGAAATAAAAGTGTTTGAATGCATGGAAATGCAATGTTATTTACACCAGGCTTATGAAACCCTGCAACACATTTTGGAAAATTACATTGTATTGAAATTATTGTAATTTGGATGGATGCATCTAAATTTATTAAAAAGAAAATGTTCTTATGCAGTGTTGCCTGAGCAAATCAGATTTCCTGATATACTAATTTTGTGGTACTTGCAAGCATTGGGTACACAAGAAATGCAGTGGATTTCCTGATAGGTTGAAAGATGTGCAAGAAGTGTAAGACAATGGAGACAGATGAGAACTCAGATGTGGAGAAAATATATGTGGATGGTGAATTTATTGAGGTTGTTCAGAAATTTTGTTACATTGGTGATACCATCGGAGCACAGGGTGGAGCAGGTGCTAGTTTGATAGCAAGAGTGAGGAGTCGATGGAGTAAGTTCAGGGAAATTTCCTATTACTAACCAGCATAGCTTTACCACTGTTGACTAAGCGAAGAGTCTATCAGGCATGTGTACGTGGTGTGAAGATGTATGGAAGTGAAACCTGGCCTATGAGGGTTGATGATATGCATTGCATGGAGAGAAATGATCTGAGAATGATACGATGGATGTGTAATGTGGGTCTTGAAGACAGGCTTAGTTCTAATGGCCTCAGAGGAAGATTAAATCTGGACAGTATAGGGAGATACAGGCAGAACTGGAGACTTCGATGGTATGGCCACGTTGAAAGAATGGATGAGAGTTGGGTATTAGATGTAGAACATTTGCGTTAACAGGTTCAGTTCACAGGGGAAAGCCAAGGAAAACATAAGAGGAAATGATAAGGATGAACTTGAGAAAAAGAGGAATAAATAAAGACCTGGCCAGAGATGGGTTAGTTTGGAAGTGAATTTCTAAAAGCCGTCCAACACCTGCCAGCATATAAAATGGACGTTAAGTTGAACATGATGATAATGATGATGATTGTAATAAAATACTCGTCAATTTATGTTTACATTGTCTGACTTTATATAATGACTTCAATCACTTCATAATTCTCTATTCATCATTATTTTTCTTCTGTGTTTCTCCCTCACAGCAAGGTTGTACTGGATGTCTCTCCTCATCATACATGTTCAAAGGCTTGATCAGGATGAGGTTTGGCCGTTTTAAGATCTTGTTATGGGGTATGCAACCACCTTTGTTTCGGCCTTTTTAAATCAATCAAATCAAATCAAAAATAGCAACAAAATTGAAAAAATATGTAATACCATATCAATCCAAAATCTTAAGATCTTCAGTCTACCAACTGACCTATTTGGACTTTCGCATAAATAGAGCTTAAAACATTACCATAACAAAATAATTATAGCTTTGGTGTGAGATCATAGATTTATGATTTACGTCATTTTTCAAAACATATATTCAAACTTAAGCAATAATAATAAAAAAAATAAATGAATGGGTAAACATTATCAATAGCATTGGAAATTATTTTTAAGTTCAACATAATTTATTTTGCTTTAAGTATGTATTGGTGTTAAAAAATAATTTAATATTTAAAATATATTAGAATTTGAGACCGTAGGCCGATAATTCTAGTGTGTAAAATTTAGAATATGTTCAGTTATTTACTTCAGCCATTGAACGAGTCTACTGATTTTTATTCCATGATATTTGTGACTGAACTGCTTCAATACTGCTGCTATTCAAACTCGTTTCTGTGAGGTTAGGATAAGGAACATGACATTTAAATGTTTACAAGTGAGGACAACTTTAAGGATTTAGTGCCGGCCGCCTGCCTCGCCACTCTGCCCTTAACGATGTAGTCAGACGAGGTCTCGACTCAGCAGGTTTTGCATCAGTCCTTGAACCAGTCGGCTTGGACAGGGGCGATGGTCGCAGGCCTGACGGAATGACTGTGTTTGCTTTCTGAGCCGGAAAGCCGCTGATCTGGGATGCCACTTGTTCCGACTCCTTTTCACCAGCAAGGATTGCGGAATCCACGGTAAAGCCCGGCACGGCGGCTCTGCTCGCCGAAACAAAGAAGCGCAGAAAATACAGCTCGCTCACTGACCGTTTTGTCTTCCAATCAATTTCAGTGGAAACGTCGGGTGTGCTTGGCCCCGAGATTGTTAAATTTTTTCAGGACATTGGACGGAGGATTTCAACGTTTAGACACAAGCCCCGTGAGTCAGCCTAGTTGTTCCAACGCATCTCCCTGGCTATCGTTCGTGGCAACGCTATATTAGTAACGGCGGCGTCACTTCCGTTCTAACCGTCATCCGTTGACTCTCTCTTTCTTTCTCTCCCCCTATCTATCTACCTATGTCTGTATCTGTCTCTTTGCTTCTCTTTCTCTCACATTATTGTTTTATAAATAATTGGACTTGTTTTAGTTTGTCTTCACAATGGCAGCCATGATTGTTTATTTATTGTTGGTTTGAAATTGTATTTCTTGTCCTGAAATACAATTTTATGTGTACTTTAAGGGACCGTTATTTTTTTCATGTGCTGAGGAGGATCAAAAATGAAAAACATTGAGAAATTTCAATATTCCGGTAAAAAAATATCAATACTTTTGACTTACTATACATGTTATACTGGCTAAGGATGCTGTTCTCTGCCGATGAAGTCTCTACTGTCTGTCTTGTTACAGTGATGTCTTTGATGGTTCGAGAATGCAGTCTGTCGTCCAAAGAGGGTTTTAATTTGTGGCATAGTCCTCCTTATCTGTTTGCCTGTCTGGCACAAGTAGGCAGTTTGGATGTGGGCGTCAACCATCAGGGACAATTTGGCTGAGTTTTCATGTCCACTTGTAGTTGGCTTTCGATGATGGAATTGCGATTTGTTAATCATTTCTTTCAAGCTTACCTCAAACTGCCATGATTCAGGGTGTGGTGCAGGTTAGGGAAGAAGCCGACTCAAGCCGTCAGTTTTGCACATCTTAGATGTAGAATAATTGGATATTTTTCACATTTTTTCCAGTTTTAATCCCCAAAATGACTCGTTTGCAATGTTTTGCCAAAATAAGATGCATTTCATATATGAATGGGATTAAAAAAAATTCTTTATGATTTTAAAATGACACCATTAAATTTAGTTGTAAATAATATTTGTCATTTTCGAAGTCTGCCCAATTTTATTTTGCTGTTTTTATTGGGATTTCTTTACCTGTGTTTAACTCAATTATAAAGCTAAAAGTAATAAACATAAAAACAAATAAAAAATGAAATAAAATTTTTAATGATGAATGTATGAAAAATAATAATTCATTTAAAAAAACTTTTTGAATCAATTTTATTCTTTTATATTTTCATTTCATTCCTGTCAATGAAAAAATAAAAATAAGGTTCTATCATTTTTTTTTTGAGATTAGATGTCAACACCCTGAAAAATTAAAAAAAAAAAAATGTTTTCATCCTTAGAGTGGGGGTTTCATTTTACTATATAAATATAATATAATGATCACCCACTTCCTGACCAGAATGCGTTATTTATCATCAAGTTCTTGATCATATAGTATACAGTAAAAAATAGTATATAGTACAAAATGAGTAAGCATTTTTTTTTGTATTTCCAAAATGACTACCATATTGAAAATACACAAAATGGTTACTCGTTCTGTCATATGCTATGTGATCATTATATGTTAAATTAATATAATAAACTGAATCCCCCACTCTAAAGTCTAAAATATTTAATTAAATTTTTTATTTTTCCATATATTTCCCAGATGTTGATGTGTAATCGTGCAGAAAAATAGTATCTCATTTTTCTTTTTCTTTGACATCATGGGGTCAAAAGGTAAAATTTTACCTGTTTATCATAAATAAACGAATACAATTTACAACAATTTTAAATTTATACAAAATTTAAAAAAAAATCCAATTCATAAATAAAACTTATCTTTTTACTAATGAGTCACCACTTATCAAGGCAAAAAAGCCACTCGGGGACAAGGGTTAACGGGATGGAATGATTGTCAGTTGAATGATGAATGGAATGATTACTTATGAGTAGGGTTTATTACAAGTATTTGTTTACATTGGATTTAAAAACGACTATATTGTAATCTGCAGGGAAGCAGTCCAGTGGTAATGTGTGAAAAGAAGCTTTCTTCATGGAAATTCTACCTGACTTTAGGCATACTGAGGAAGAAAAGAACATTTTTTTTTCTGTTGTGGTTAAAAGACGAGTTCTTGCTGTGAATGTCTTACAAGGAGGGACCAGAGATTGGAGCCCAGTTGAACACTTTCCATGGAAATAATGATAGAAAGCGTTTCACCGTCATGAAATTTAGTGGAATCAGCTTTCCAGTAAGCGAACTTCATTACGATGAACCAGAGCCATTTACATATCTGTTGTATTAACTGAATGATTCTAAGCATTTTTATTCTTTTTTCTCTTTCTTTATCAGGTTGTTCTTCATCTGCAATCTTTAAATGGTTGGATTTGATCCACAGGACAAGCGAAAATTAACATATAAAGACTATGTGGTTTCTGGGGCCATTTCTGGGACGATATCTAGGGCCTTCTTGCAACCCTTGGATGTTATCAAGATCAGATTACAGGTAGGGATTGTGGAGATTATTTCATTGCTTTATGTAGAAGATTTATGCATATATATATATATATATATATATATATATATATATATATTATAGTTCAGTAGAATACAAAATTTATGGCATAATTAATATTTTGTAATGATCGTGCTCAATTTTACCTACAGTATTTATTTGTATCCTGGAGATTTGTAATATTTTATTTTTGTTATAAAAGATTGGTGTACTCCTTGTGATATAACAAAAGTTATAGTTATTGAAGTAAACTTTTCTTTATATACAGGGTGACCCCAAAAAAACGGGCCCCAAATCTAATTAGGTCCTGTTTCTTAGTGTTTCGTCCGAATGAAATGAATTTTGGGGCATAACTAGTTTATTATATTCACAACATCATATCAAAACACTAGGGTATTTGGCCTTTTTTTCTCCGTTCTACAGCATGTGTTCTAGATGGACTCCTTTTAGCTCCGTGCATTTCTTGAGGCGCAGAACGAAGTTGTCCATGACGTTCTTACAGACTGAATTGGAAATGGCTCTCATCTCCTCCCTGATGGCTTCCTTGAGTTCCGTGATGGTTCTGGGTTTTCTTTGCGTACATTCTGTCCTTAAGATAGCCCCAAAGGAAATAATCTGGGGGGCTTAGGTCCGGGCTATGGGGGAGCCACTCAAAATTAGTCTTGAGACTGATCACTCGGCCTCCGAATTTCTCTTTCAGCCAATCTCAGGACAGGTTTGAGGTGTGAGAACTTGCTCTGTCTTGCTGGAACCAGAACTTGCTCATGAACGATGGGTAGAGGGTCTGGAGCTCACTCTTGAAGGTTTTGAGGACCTCCACATACCGCTCCTTGGTGACTGTCACTGCTGCGCCAGATTCTTTGATGAAGATTGGTCCGATGATGCCTCTGACCGAGATTGCAGCCCACACCGTGCAATTAGGAGAGTGCAGGGGCTTGGTGGCTACTTCATTGGGTCTGGAGCACTCCCAGAAGACATTTGTCTTGGAGTTCACCTTTTCGTCATGATGGAAGTGGGCTTCATCTGAGGTCCAAAGGAGGTTAAGGAAACCTGGTGTCTCCTCAATCTTATCGAGCATCTTGACTGCCATAGCGCTCCTCTGCTTCTTGTCTGAGGCTGTAAGGGTCTGCAGCGTCTGTATTCTGTATGGGTAAGCCCTGATATCGTTCACCAGCACTCTTCTGCAAGTCTCACGGGAGATACCGAGGGACTGACTTCGCTTACGCACAGAGCGTTTCGGACTCTCCTGGAGAGACTCTCTCACACTTTCGACAAGCTCGGCTGTCCACTTCTTGGGACGTGCTGAGTGGCTTGGACGGTTCTCACTGGCAGCGTTGAAGTTCTCGAAGTGGTCCACCCAGTTCTGAATTCTGCTTTCCTTTTCACATCCGAACTGATGCATGAAACTGTCCTGGGTTTTCTTAAACGAGCCTGTCTTGTAGTAAAATTTAACCCAGTGTATTCTTTGTCCCAGCTCCCACTGAGGTCTTGGTGTACTCACGGTCGTTGATTCTGCCATGTCCTGTAAAATAAGGAGCAATCGGTGAATAAATAAAGGAGATATCACATAAAGTGTACACGGGGCCCATTTTTTTTGAGTCACCCTGTATATATTCATCATCATCACCATAATCATCATCTGATTTTTGTATTTAAGGTACTGCGATTGTCCCGGACTCTGTAGGTGGCAACACCAGGCAATGTCTCACGCTTGCTTTCCATGTGGTGTGATCCAAAGTGTTTATACCAGTCATGTTGAAAATAATCAAGTCACTTTGTACGCATTCAAGCCAGGTCTTCCTTGGTCTTCCATGCACCCTCATGCATGGGGTATCCATGCGTGTTATTGAAGTGATGCAGGAGGTGGCACACTGTACATGATCAAATCAACTGAGATGCTGAGCGCATATGGCATCCCAAATCCCACCAATACCAAGCTTCTGATAGAACACGGCTGAAGGAAGTCTTTCCTCTAGTTTTCTGCTGCGCATCTATCTGATCATAGCACGGTCATTACGCCAGAGCTGTTGCAAATCGGAAGTGTTTGGGAGCCATGTCTCGCTGCCATGTAAGATGGTGGAGTGATCACAGGCTGAAAAGACCTTGCTCAAGTCCTGAAAGAAATGTGCCTAGATGTAAGGATTGGCAGCAGCTTCCTGAACCTTCCTCAGCGAGCAGGGAAAGCACTTTGTTGTTATTCTCCAAAATTCATGGGAGCCAATTCTCTGATCAGCCACTCTAGATTAAACGGATTTGGCATAGGACTCTTTAGCTTTTTTTATAACCCTTTTGCAGTGGTTTCAGGTAGTTTTAGGAGGCTTTGGTTTCAGAGCATCTATTTCATTGAAAGCAATTGAAATAGTGGTTTCAGGCAGTTTTAAAAGCGGCTTTGGTTTCAGAGCATCTATTTCATTGAAAGCAATTGAAATAATGGTTTCTGTGTTAGGGTTAGTAAGTGCAGCACGGAAACACATATAGAGCAAATCAGGGTCTTCGTTGTCCTTACCACATGGAAAAACCGTCCCTGATGTAGGTGCAGATTTTATGCCCATGGCAATCTTGGTGGTCGGGTTTTGAGGCCATGTTTGAGTAACCTGTGATCATGAAGTCATCTACAGAAACGAACAGGCCAATGCCAGTTTCACACAGGAACAACAAGTCAGGTTTGGTCTCTGTAAATAGATTTCGACCTCTGGAAGATTGGAACGTAGACCCCAAATGTTGGTAAAGGAGACCTGGTAGTAGGGGGTCAACATTAGAAGTTGAGGTTCTGGGTTTACACTTATGTTGTGTTTTGTGACTAATTATGTTGGGATTGGAAGATTTGTGGAAGAGGTCAGTAGAGGCGTTAAGAGCAAGACACAGAGAGAATGAGTAAAGAGAGATTTTCTTTGTAGACCATTGAAGAAAGAAAAACAGTAGCAGTTCTTACCAATATGGCATCGAGAAGCTCCAGCGGAAACTACTGCATGGTCCAGACTACATTCACCAAATGGCGATACAGTAGCCTGGTATCATGCAGTTGCTGATAGGACAGGCTCCTCGTGAGTTATTCCAAGGTTCGGGTCCTTGGACTATCAGGCGGATAACGTCAGCTAGGTAAAACGTTTACCTCCAGCACCCTTATTAGTGACATGGTAACAAGAAAAGAAAGAGAGAATTACACAAATAATCTCCAGATACTACTCGCACTAAACTGCCAATCCAGGGGACAGCGTTTTCTTCCTTTGTTAGAAACATTGTTCATGGAAATGAGGACTGAGGAACAAAGTAGAGGAAGCAACAGTTACAGGGCTGCTGAAAATGCATTCACAATGCGTTTTCTACCTTCCATTAGTTTGGTCGAACATAAAAATGGTAGTGATTTGTAAAAAAAAAAAAATTCAACGCATTTCGAGTTTGTTTGTTGTCTGTGTCAAGTAGAACAGAAAAATTTTTCCAACTAATTCGATTTCTCACAACAAAAGTACGAAATTCAACAGAATTCCTTCTTCAAAGAAAAACAAAAAGAACACACAAAAAAACAAAATTTGATTCCTTTGATCAGTTTAAAACAAGCTTCATTGAAGACACACACAAAAAAAGACGTACAAAAAAAAATCATTCTGGATACACAAAAAATCCTTTTACACACAAATTTCTGTCAAACACAAAAAAATCCTTTTCACAAAACAAGAGTGATTCTTACAAAAATCCCTTTTCACAAAAGAAAACAAAAAAAATAATTCTACAATAAAAATAGAAATACTTTAAACATAACAAAAAATCGTTTTCACTAAACAAAACAAAGAAAAATAATAATTCTACAAAAAATGTAATCCTTTTAAACACGGCATCCTTCTAAAAAAAACAATTTTGTTTTACACTCATTCACCCATTAAGAAAATTGTTTTAACACTAAACAAAAATATATATCAAGTTTTTTTTTTTTACAAAAGAAAATAAAAATAATTGTTTTATTTTGCAAAACGACCAAAATGAGTCCGTCTATTGGGAGGAGAGTTGTGTAGAGTTTGGTGCACAAATTGAAGTGCTACAAAATCGTTTGTGCGCATATGGCTCCGCGCATACATCGGCTTGAATTAACAAAAATAAATAAATATAATTTGAGCCAATCAGAGGCATCTCTATGAAATTGTCGAATTTGCCTTTTTGACCCATATGAGGTGAGATTTTTCCTCAAATAATTCAGTTGAGCCAAAATCCAGGACAGAGCTAAGATCTATATTACGCTCAGCTTCCATCGCCCCATGGCTTGGGAAAACTAAATTCATTTCTCAACTCACGCGCACACAGTCATATGCATATGTACATTCTGACATAAATGAATTCATTTTAATACTACGTAACATTTCTCACTGAACTTTCTACAATGCAAACAAAAGAACATTAACTCTTATTAATAACTTTCAATCAAATGTAATTTTTGTAATTGAGTGGAGAAGTTTTGATTACGACTTATCTGACCTGTGGATAATTCACAGCTCTTAAATTGTCACCTCAGGCTTTCTCATTATCTCAGCTAATTAATCCCACTTCTTCTGCAAGGACTCTCAAAATATGAACAAACATTCTTTATTTTCCTATCTATGTAAACTTCCACTTTTAAATATAAAATATTATCTTTTTTTGACTTGTGCTTTTGAACTAATTATTTTGTGTGTTTCCATATAACATTTCTCCCGTTCTCTCACTCTCGTGTATCTCCCAAAACTGTTTTTCTAAAAATGTTTCGCTAAAATCGTCTCTTCCAAAAGTGATCCCCTAAAAAGTAGAACACTAAAAAAGGGTTCACAAAAAATTGAAGAAGCCAGAGTATGCTTGAAGAAGCTTTATTCTACTAAAATCTACATGGGGATCGAGTCGCTGCAAGAATAATGGTTTTGTGGTGGTCGTCATGCCTTTTTTTGGTGATAACTTCCTCCACAAATAAAAATAATAATAAGAAGACTTACATGCAAAACCAACGGAAGTTTATTCACTGAAATAAACCATTAACAAATATAACATATTTCCTTTTGTAATGAGTTCAGAAGTTCTTTCTTTAGTTTCAGGGTAAGTAAAAAGGAGAATGTCTTTTGTTTTGTTGAAATGCTCATATGTTATAAAATGTTAAGAGAGGCAATAGGTAATGTTTGCCTGTGTAATTGTATGAAGCGCGCGAAAGGTGAAATGGAAGAGTAATAGTAAGACGCGTGTAACCTCCGAATGAAGAGTCAGTTGAGAGAGAGGGTTTGATGTTTGTGTGTGCTTAAATACTATTTGGATAGGCTCCAGCGAGCTTAAGGAGAAAAGTTTAGAAAAATGTCTTTGGAGAAATCCCATTGGACAGAAATATCACGTGGTGTGCTCCCTACTACGTCCGCTCGTTTTGAGTTGATTTAATATATAAGGCCACGCCGGAATTTGCGTGGGCGTTATTTTTTATTTTTCACGCGCCAATACAATTATATTCACACTGCGCGCCTAAATTGTATTTATCCCAAACAACAATTTTTATCCGAATCTTAACCGTGTCAACTGGCACAGTTTCCTAAGAGAAAATGAACCAAGGGAAGTAACTCATTTTCAAACAGTAAAAAGAGAAGATTGAAGGAGAGGTTTTATATTTGTTTATTTAATTTTTTTTTGAAGCTACACAAATAAAAAAAATAAAAACATTTTTTAGGTTATTCGTTTTAATTGTTTTTAGGTTTTCCATGAAAAAGTCTGAAGAAAAAAGTTAATCTTGGAATAATTCCGTGATCTTTTTTTCGTTGTCATTTTATTTTTTGTTTAAATTTACGTTTTCAATTTTACTTATTCATCTCAAATTTTGTTGAGATAAAAAATAATGTTATTTTAAATACAATTGATTCGGTATAATACATTGCAATTTGATTATTAATTTAGAATCTCAGAAATGTAAATTAAAATTCTTACAGTTTATTTTTGTATATATTTACGATTTAAAAAAATTAAATTGGTGTATCACCATATGTAAATGTAAACAATTTTTTTTCTTCAGACTTAAGGAGGTCCCTATACTTAAAAAAACCTCCTTAAGTCTGAAAAAAAACCCAAAAACGTCCTAAAAATCATCAGCAGCAACGACTGACGACAGCATAAACAGTAAAACCCATTTTTGTCTTCTTTTCTTTTACTCTAAAACCAGCATCAGTCACGACTGTTATCCTTTCAGCACACAGCAGTTATAAGTTATGACTGCTGCTGATTTCAAACACTCCAACGACTTTTAATATTAAATACATATATATAATGAAGGATTTCTTAATTCTGTCTGCGGCTGAGGTGATGATGGTGTGTGTGTGTGTATATATATTAATGTCTGTATGTTTCTGTCTGTGAATATCCTTCTGCATGCTTGTCCACTGATTTTCAGAACAGATAAAGCACTAAAATATATGTTGTCTCCATAAAGATCACCACTTTGAGAATATTCTTATTTTTAATATTGAATTATTTCTCTAGATAATTTTTTTTATATTAACTGTCTATTAAATCTATTGGCTAAAGGTTTTTTTTCCTATATATTTTAATCACACAAAATACATGCTAAAATATTTGCTCAGTTTTGGGATTGAGTTATGTTTGAAAAAACTTCCATTTTTAATTGTTCTAATTAGCTATAATTTGTAGATAACTCATCAATGATACCCGCTCTTATTCTATTTGTATCTATCACTCTCACTTGCATGACTCCCCTTCCCCCTCTTTCTCCCTCTCTCCGTTTATTAACAATCAATGGTAATAAAGAAAGGAAAAAATAAAAAGATTAGAATAGTCTATTATATAAAGGGCAGTTGTCTGTGTGTGTATGCCAAGCTAAAAGTAAAAAAACTACAAAACAAACAGCCACAAAGTTGGTATATTCTTGATCAGCTTTGCCCTGGATGAATAATATGTAAAATTTAGAAAAAAAATTATTCATTCTTTGACCCCTAAACTGGCACAGATTTCGTTGGAAGGGGGGGGGGGCGATTTTTCAGCTAATTTATGTAGTAAAGGGAAAGGAGTTACTTCCCTTATGCTGACTTATTCCTTGCGGAATCTATATAAAGGAGAGTTGCCTGTATATATGTGTGTATATGCCCAGAGAGGGGACTGGGCTAGGCAGAGGAGAAAGAGGGGGTGGGGAGAGGGAGGGGGAAAACGGGAGAGAAAGAAAGAGATACAGATAAAGAGAGGTAAAGAGATAGAAGTTTTAATAGAAATATGTTACACTTTTGTCCCGGACAACGCCAGGTAGCCCTGCTAGTCTCTTATAAATAAAAGGGAATATCATCATGTACAGTAATGCTATTAAATCCGTAGTTGGAGAGAGAGAGAGAGAGAGAGAGAGAGAGAGAGAGAGAGAGAGACAGACACTCATTTTACCTTTTGTCTTTTTATATTTGACTCACTTTTTCCTGATTCTAACAATCTAACTGAAGCTTAATTCTTAAAGATGAGAGTTCACTTCTTTCTCAAAACTATTTTGCATCAGGAATCCACAAAGGACTGAATCCTAAAGAAGACAATTCAATCCATTAGACAATTATTACTTTTCTATTGGGAAGTGGATCTATAAAAAAAATATAATCTGTAAATATTTCAAGATATTAAGAACTTGAAACATATAACCTGAAAAGTGTTGATAAAACAAAACAACCAAATTTAAAAAGAAATGGTTGATATGTCGTAAATCAAACAAACCAAACAGCGAGTGTTTTAAAATCTTAAAAGATTGTATGCTTCACTTGTTTAAATAAAATGTTTTATTCAATGTGATTCCGACTGTTTTCCTCATTTTGGTTGTTGCTAGGTTTACAACATTTCGGCCATTTTATTATCCGCCTTTCTTCAGGTTTTTTTTTATATAAAAGTTTGTAACCTCCTGGCAACTTCGAACTGAATCCTTTATTTAATCCACTGGGTCAACTGCTCTCATTCCATGTTCTATGCCGTTTAGATATTTTTGAACAGTATATTTTTCCCAAGTTTCTTCACCAAGAATTGAACCCACAGTTTCTAGGTAGAATTCACTCTAGAATATGTTGGAAACAACACCTTTATCCATTATGCTATGCGTCCAATAGGAAAACTTTTTGGTGTTTTATTTTGCTGCATTTTTTCATATATATATATATATATATATATATATATATATATATATATATATAAAAACATTTTTTCTGCCTCTAGCGTGATTCGACCCCTCGGGGTTAATACCATCAAAATGAGGAAGAAGAAAAAAAAACTATAATACAGTCTCGCCTGAAAAAGTTGTTTTACAACAAAAGCTTACAAAAAATAAAATTAAATAAATGATTTTTTCATTTAAATTGCACCATGTGTTGATTTTCAAAAATATTTCACTCATATATATATATATATATATATATTTCTGTTTGTATATTTTGTGTAGTTGCAAGTGGAGCCAGTGTCAAGAAAGTCTCCAAATTCCAAATACTTTGGCTTCTCCCATGTTGTGTCCTCCATGTTACGAGAAGAAGGTGTTGCATCCCTTTGGAAAGGACATGTACCCGCTCAATTTCTTACTGTGATCTACAGCTTGGTGCAGGTATGGAAATTCAAAATTTTAATACATAAAGGATGGAAGTGATTTTGAAGAAGATACAGAGAAATAATAAAGATTTTACAGACATATATGATGCACATCGGCCCTATCCTCACCTTCTAAAATGTTTGGTATTTAATTATTTTTTTTAACAAATTTTTAGATTACTATCGAATAAGCACCAAATTTTCAGATTATAAAAGTTTTTTTTTTTAAAATTGACTTGTTAAATTTTTAGGTGAGAATTCAGTTTACTATGTAAGCTTAATTTAAAGTGATCCATCCGGAGTTGATATTTCTCTGAGGACTTCTTTACACTCATCTAAAATTGTTATTGAACTTTTTGGAAAAAAGATCTTCTGATTGCTATATTGATTGAACACCAAATTCTCCTTTTTGAAAAAGTAACCTGTTCAGTTTTTAGAGGTGTTTTTAAGTTACCTATGTAAATTTAATGTAAAATTATCCTATTTGCTCAAAATTCCGAAAAGGCTTTTGTAAACCGGATTTTTTGGTTAAAGACCAATCAGAAAGGGTACCATTAAACTTGCTTAGAAAATTGAACAATCACAGTTAAAACATCAGGTGTCTTTGGCCCCGATACTGCCAGATTCATGAGACATTGGATGAATGATAGCCATTTGCAGGAACAAGCCCTAAGAGACTGCTTCGATATTCCAGCATATCTCCGTAGCTATCATATGAAGCAACGGCATGCATGTACATCATGATATCATCCTGCAAGGTCTAAGTCTTTATAAAAATATTGTTTACAAATTAAAGTAGACCAACTTCATTGAAATAAAATCTTATTTTTATATTAATGAAATAAAAGTGATAATATAATATTCAAATAATATTTAAAATAATTTCATGCATTTTTTATTTTAAAAGTAATAAAAAAAAAATTGCTTATATAATCTGGAAATTTGGTACTTAATTGATAATATTTCAAAGAATTTAAAAAAAATTGACTAAAAAAGTATTTTTAGGGAAGGTGTGTGTGTGTGTGTGTGTGTGCGTGTGTTGCATACATACCCTAAAAGATTCAATTAACAATCCAGAAAGTTCTGTTAATGTCTAATGTTCATTAATCCTTATCTTCAAGTGCCTTTTAGCCTTGATAAGTGGTGACTCATTAGTTAAAAAAAAAATTTGGAAGTCAGTGTCTTTTACTTTTCCTAACAAAAAGTGCCTACTCTCAATTTCAAATAACTGAAGAATTGGCTATTATTAAATAAGTGTACTAAAACATTTCTAGTTCAATGTATTCATGATTCTTGGAGACGCATGTTAATTTCAGTGACACAAAAGATCACAAAAGTAAAGCAATTTCCTATCTGTAATGTATAAGAAGAAAAAAAAGTGTATTTTCTCAAATCCAACAACTTATTTTTATAAAACTATTATGGAGTTCTGATTTGGCATCAGAGGTGTGAAATATGAGTTGAAATTGGGAGTAGGCCATTTTTTGTTAGAAAAAGTAAAAGTCACATCCTCCCAACTTTTTTTTTTTTTAACTAATGAGTCACTATTTATCAAGGCCAAAGTCAAAGGTTAATGAGATGGATGGATTGTCAGTTGAATGATGAAGAATATTATGAGAGGATTGAAAATAATAAATGGAATGAACAAAATTTTATTACTTATGAAGATGGTTTATGACAAGCATTTGTTTACATTAGATTTGAAGACAACCATGTTGTAGCCTGCATGGAAGCAGTCCCACAGTAATGTGTTCCACAGATGGGAAGTGCTTGGAAAGAAACTCAGTCCATAGAAATTCTGTTAAGCACACAGAGGAAGAAAGGAAATTTCTTTGCAGTTGTGGTAATAAAATGAGTTCATGTCATGAATGAGGAACCAGAGATTGGAGCTCAGTCGAGCACTTTCTATGAAAATAACAATAGAGTAGAGAAAGACTAGTAACGTCTCTTCTGTGAGAAAGGAGCTGTAGAGAACAGAGGAGATCATCTTCACCTCGATTGCACAGTCTATTTTGAGCTCTGTCAAAGCAAGAAAGAATGCTTTGAGCGGCACCTCCTTAAATGTGGCAAGCCCAGTACTCAATCTTAGAACAATCTTCTTAGCATTATTATAGATACAGCTCTTAAGCTATATAGTAAACAATTTGCTTTGATCAAAACATTTGGAATTTATATTTTTTAATTATGAGTATTGAAAAAGTACAAGAAAATTTGATGAGATGGTTCACTGGAATAAATGACGCTAATCAACAAAATTAATGGGAATGACTGAAAGTACTGAATATCTATTGTTTAGAACGAAGATAAATAAGAGATGCATAATGCTGTAGGTTTTCAAAGCCCTAGGCAATAAAATTTCCAATCCAGAATTTGTAATTAAAAATAATGATAGAACAGAATTGAGATTCTATATACCAATTAAACATAGGGATAATTCACTACAGTTACGGTATATTTTACAGACAATTTCTCTCACAATGGAGCAAACTATTCAATATGTAACCCAAAAATATTAGAAAAGCTATAAGAACAGTTGGAGTATTTTCTAAGACCTCATTTTGCAGGAATTTAAAAATGTAGCCTTCTCAAATTCAAAAGTAGATCCAGTTAATTATACAAAATAATTGACTTTTTCGTTGTAAAATTTAATTCTCAATTTATCAGATCCGCTTTTCTCCAATCCCTGAACTGAAAACAAAACTCAACATTTTTATTTGGCATCATAGAATTTATTTTAAAATAATTTTATTCTCAATATCTTTAAAAAAAAGATATTTTTTTAAATATTTTCTTTTTCAAAATGTTCAGATTAATATTTTTATGGAAACGATTTCAGTACTTTTATTGCATAAATATTTTGTTACTTTAAATTACAAGGAAAAAAGTTGAGGATTTAATAGTTTATATTTATGTGATCAGTAGGAACCTAACCCTAACTCACTTCGATCATTGAAATTATCCCATCTTATATTTAACATAATGAAACATGGATAAAGATTAATATTATTATCATAATTTATGGAACATTCAAAAAAAGAAACATTAAATTAACTCTGGAAATAAAAAAACACAAACTTTTTTTAGTTTACAAAAATAATGATAATCAGAAACGAAAATATTGTTTAAATTTTGGAATCATTGAAATTAAATCAACTCACTTTTAATTTTTTTTTTTTTTTGAAATTTTTGGTTTTGAAATTTTGGTTTCGGTATCGGTTTCGGTATCGGTTTCGGTATCGGTTTCGGTTTTTTTCCCTTAAAACCTCGGTTTACGGTTCGGTTTTTCGGTTTTTCGAAAAAAAATTTTTTACTATGGAAGCTATTCATTCTCTTGTGTGATGATTAGTTATTATTCAACGTTTAGTTGAATTATGCCACTGTTTCGATAATTTTGTGACTGAATCATTCTCCATGATATGAATCATATAAGTTTTAAGGTGTTGACTGTTGTAATCAAAGTTCTGATACCTTTTCAACAGTTAACTCGTTAAAACAGTGACCAAAGATTCATGAAAGATTTCTGAAGAATAAAACTGAGTTTGAATATACATTCTATCTAATTCTTTAACCCATCAGGAGCTAAAATATAGGATGAGGAGAATGAGAAACATTTAAACAAAAATCTTTAACATCAAAAGATAGCGTTAGAAAATGAGCAGTCATAGACATATATGAATCATTAGCTTGGCTGGTCCAATAGTCCATTGTCAAGGAAATGGACTTTATGTCTAACAACTGCCGCCGAATGTCAGTACTGACCGACTCATATAAATCAGGAATTAACATTTCTCTAACATGTCGTCTGGTCGGCAACTGATATACAGGTTGTAGACATTTGATGAAGGATTTAAATCCTTCATCCTCTACAATGCTCACGGTTTGGAGATCTTTGCATATCATTGCTACAAGACTCTGGTTTGCTGCTCTTGTTCTTGGGTTTGATTTGTCCCATTTAATTGTCGAATTAACAAAAGAAAACATGTTCTCTTGCTTCACTGTGGGAATTGTGGCAGCAATCTAAAAAAGAAACAAAAAGATGCAGGTTTAACTAAAGTAATCATATCATTTAACTTGGTGGTTGGGGGGAGGGGGAGAATCTCCTGTTGAAGTTAACATGCTTGTTTGGTAGTTGGGGATTTCATTTAAAGTTGTTGTTTTTTTTACTAAAAAGCAGCAAATTGAATGTTGGTATGCTTTGGGAGGTGGGCATTTTTAGTTCCATAAAAACATTCATTTACAAACGTTATTAAAGGGGGGGGGAAGACGGTGGGCCCTATATAGTCAAAATATCTTAACGGAATGGAAATTTATGACCCGCCCTGAAGGTCATATATTTCTTAAAAATAAATGGACCATTCCTCATTTTTTTTAAATCACCCAGCTTAATCCTTATTATGCCACAGAAATTAGTTTCAACAAAAACAAAAAAAATAATCAATTTTAGCGTTTCTGTTTTGCAGACATGAGTTTTCTCCCTTTAATTTTCTATAAATAAATAATTAGCTTGGATGTACTGTTGGATTAATGGGACGCATTTGATCGATTTTGAAGAAAATTAATTTAAGTTGGGAATTAGTTCAAAACAACTTTTTACAACTTATTTTTTCTTAAACTCAAAATGCGTGAGGTGTTAAATTAAATCAGCAATGTTTTTACAATAATTCTATCATGTTCTGTTATTTCAACCAGGGCCTACAAAAATACGATGTCATGTTGTCTGTCGTATTTCTCTTTTTTTCATTTGAAAATTAAAAATGTTAATGATAAACAAACTGTAAACAAAGATTTCTTCCTACAGGGTGGGCAAAAATAAGGGTCCTATTTTTAAAAATTCATAACTTTTTTATTTATTGATTTAAAAAATTTTTTTTTTTTAGAATAAGTAAAGGACCCCTTCCGAAGCAAGCATGAGCCGTATTAGCCCTAAGGAACGTACCCTCATTTAGAAAACATTATTTTTGCTTAAAAAAACTCAAAACAGTGTAAAAAACAATACTTTAGTTTTTGTAAGTTTTAAGAAGTGTTTTTCGGCTAAAATTTGTTTTGTTTATTTCAAAAAATCTCGGAAGGGTCAGTCTACACACACATAAAGTTTGGTGAGTTTAACTTTTATTTTGTGGAAGTTATTCAAATTCAAGTTATTCAAATTTAAAGATAGGACCCTTATTTTGGCCCACCCTGTACAAGTCAATTAAATGTTTTTATTTTTTGGTAATATTCAATTTTATTCAAATCGGAAAATCTTTTCAACCGTGTTTCCTTGTATATGGTGGCTTACTGTAGTAAAAACACAATACCGAACGGTTACGGTTTAAAAAAAAAAAACCTATTCGGTATGGAGACGAAACCGAAAAACCGTGGTTTTTCGGTAAAACCGCCCATCTCTACTTTTAATGTAGCCATTTTTATGTGAACCTACTCACCTGTTTAAAAATTCTATAAAAACTCAATTAACAGTTAGATTTTCACAATCTTTGGTCCCTATTCAATTTTAGATTAATTTATTTTTAAACTGGGTTTTTTGTAAAATATTTTAGAGGAAATATATTTTGTACTCAATTTTTTATTTAAGAATTCACATGCAATTTATAAAAAAAAGAGCCCCATAAAAATTAAAAAGTACTAACATTATTTACCTTTATATAAAATTAAAATTTCACTTGATTCAAATATATTTTGTTCAGATTTCATTAAATGAGATGGGGGATGTTAAATAAAAAATGCAATATTATTGTTTGGAAAATTTTTACTTTCTTTTGTCATTGATATATATTATAATCTGTTGAGTTGGAAAGTAAGACAATCTCTAAAACATTTTTTTGGAAATTTTAATTCCTTTAAGTGATGAAATAATTTTGACTTTTTAAACATCTATTTTTATCAACAGGATCTCCAATTTTTCAAAATCTTTTAATATGGTATATTATTGAAGTTTAGAATATAGAAAAGAGTGATATCAACCGTGACTCAAATATTTGATTTTTAAGAAAATTTTGTAATTTTTATTGTTGAATTAAAATGTTCGCCTCATGGAATCTGTGTAAGTCCATTTTTTCCTATCAACACTTGTTTACATTTTAAAGACAAACTTAGTGCGAGTGACTGTTGGAAATACATATGGTAAGTTTCTTTTCCATATATTATGTTAAAAAGTCACAGTACTTTTACAACAAAAGTATTATATTAATTTTATCAATTTTTCTTTTTTGAACTATAAAACATTTTCAGACTGTTCAGAAGTAGTGCAGTGGACAGACGTTCGTGAGCTTTGAAAGTTGTGCCAGAAAAATGTAGTCTCGTTTTGAATTTCCCAAAACGAGATTACAAACTTTCGTGCCAGCAGAACCGAAAATATATCTCCAAGGAGGTTAACTCTAACACAACAGGCTAAACAATAGCTATTTTGTCCACATAAAAATAATTCAGTAAATACTACATATGTAAGATAATGAAGAGTGGCAAAAATGAATCGTGGACAAGTCCATTGGGTGGGATGTCGAGAAAGAAAGAAAGCGACTTGATAACTTAAAAATGAGAAGGTTCTGCAGTGCAAGCGACACTTGAAAGGCGGTGGTTTCAGAAACGCGAAGAGCCGAAGCGCTTAGTGATCGGAGTATCGAAGTCTTGGAAGAATGGGAGTTTACCGATGTTCATGGCACCGATGAAGCTTTATTGGTTATGGTACCCAAGCCCGTCTTGCTGTTAGGCTTTCGTGTCTGCTGACTAAAAATGCAACTAATAAGCAAGTTGGTACTGTGAAGGAATCCCCTGACTTGTATTTCATCAAACAGACAATTGGAAGTGCTTGTGAAACAATTGTTTCACTTCATGCTTGGATAGACAATGCAGAGCAAATTGCTTTCCAATCGGATGTATATATGAACAAGTTTCTAGTGGAAACCAAGTCTGTGACCTCGGCAAGAAAAAGACTTTCATGAGACAAAAGTATGTCAAAAGATTTTATTTTTTATTTTTGTGTGCATAGCCGGCATAAACAATCCGGTGATGGGAAATAAAGAAAACCAAAGTTTTTCCATAAACGTTCTGTTCGTTGTCATTCTTGTTGGATCTTACCGGGTACCCCGAAAGAATGGGTAATGCAACACATAAACTTAATAATAATAATAATAATAAATCGTTAAAATAATTTAAGATAGTTACAGGAAACTAAATATCATGTAAATGGCTACCACATGGTCATCTTCAAATCTAATATCAACAAATACTCGTCATAAACCGTCTTCATAAGTATTCAAATTTTGTTCATGCCATTCATCATTGTCAATCCTCTTATAATATTCTTCATTATTACACTGAGAATCTATCCATCACATTAACCCTTATCCTCGAGTTGCTTTTAGCCTTGATAAGTGTTGACTCAATTAGTAAAAAAATAAATAATTTTGTACGTGGTTGCCATTATTTGTAGGCTGTTATAATTAATAACACACATGAATGTCGGAAGAGGAAAATAGAAGGGGAAGAACCAGAAGCAGTTGAATTCAATAACTTATGCATTTATTACTTTTTGTTGTAGATAAACATAAAAGGAAGTTAAGAGACATGTAATACATAAACAGTACACAAAAAAGTTGAGAAAAGAGTACTGAACAAGGAGCAAGAGTACAATAAGGACCCCAGTTCATTAACACAACACGCGGAACATGTTCCGAAAGTCACCGGCGTCTTCCGGTTCGTCTTCTGGTTGACCTCGCAATACATTATTTCTTAAAGTACACAACACGAAATATAGAATGTTCTGCGTTTAAAATTTTTTTTTTTTTTAGTAAATAAAAGTAAAACAAAAAAAAACGATAAATTGTTTTGTTTATTGCAACACGAAAGATTACAAGTCAGCCGATTTTTAAAAAAGCGTATATATTTCGTTTATTTATTAAAATAACTTGCGTAATATTTTCTTATAGCCCTCCACTTTTTCTTAAAATACACAACACGAAATATAGAATGTTCTGGGTTTAAAATTTGTTTTTTTTTAGTAAATAAAAGTAAAACAAAAAAAAAACGATAAATTGTTTTGTTTATTGCAACACGAAAGATTACAAGTCAGCCGATTTTAAAAAAAGCGTATATATTTCGTTTATTTATTAAAATAACTTGCGTAATATTTTCATATAGCCCTCCACTTTTTCTTAAAATACACAACACGAAATATAGAATGTTCTGTGTTTAAAATTTGTTTTTTTTTAGTAAATAAAAGTAAAACAAAAAAAACGAAAAATTGTTTTGTTTATTGCAAAACGAAAGATTACAAGTCAGCCGATTTAAAAAAAAGCGTATATATTTCGTTTATTTTATTTACAAGTTGTTTTGTAAATAGCGACCACGTGTATTGCGAGGTCAACCGGAAGACGCCGGTGACTTCCGGAACATGTTCAGCGTGTTGTGTTAATGAACTGGGGTCCTTATTGTACTCTTGATCCCCGAACAAGAAGTACAATCATTCCTATTGCAATACGAAACACAAGTTGAAAAGCATATATCAAGAAACAAATTTGAGTATTATAATAATGCATCTGTGTTAAGTGTAACAATTTCATAGAACACACTTTTATTATAGTGTTATTATCTGCTGTATATACAAGGTATCCCAAAAGTCACTGATATGTTTCAATTTTTAATAACTTGCTTAACTTTACAGGTAAATGCATGAAATTTTGATCTAATATAAAGAACATAATTTGAAATTAATAAGCACAAGCGAAATTTTGTATCACTTCTACAAAACAAATGAAAAATGATATTGCATAAATGTCAACCATTTTTGTTTCACACCCTAATTCTCTGATTTCTCTATCGATCGTTTCCTTCAATTGCACCACAGTCTCTGGTTTGTTGATGCATACACTATCTTTCAGGTATTCCTACAAGAGAAAGATCTGGCTAGTTAAGTCTAGGGAACTCTAAGGTCAGATAACAATGTCATTGCAGGAGATTATTCTCCCTGTAAAGTGTAGCAGTAGCAACTGTATTTGCCCCATCTTGTTGAGGTCTACTTACATGGGTGGACGAAAGAAAGTTGTTAAAAATTAAAACCCGTCAGTGACTTTTCGGACACCTTGTACAAATCATGAAAATTTTCTATCCGTCCACTTTTCACACATTCAATTGAAGCCTAAACTCTGTTAGAATTATTATAAATCACTGTAATCTAAGCATTGTTTATCGCAAAACACAAAACAACAAACATTGTTACTAACATACTCTCTGTCAAGGCATTGATTGATTTCCAATCTAAACAATGGATCCTGAGTTTAGGACCAATTAAAAGCAAGGGAAATAATTTTCTCTTTTAAGCTCTATACAATAAATAAAGTTATTTATGTATTTTTTTTTAGCAAATATTTGATTTTTCTTATTAAAATTTGTACATTTACTGTAGAGTTCAATTATAGAGTGAAAAATGATCTAGAAAGTTCAAGAAAAAGATTAAACTGTAAAAAAAAATATACTCATACGCAAATCTGTTGGCAGAATATGTTGTATGTATTTATAGCATAAACAAAATAAAAATCAATTTTTTTTGTGTCTTAAATTTTAAATTAAAAAAAAAAAAAAATTAATTATCAATACATTTTATTTATTTAGTGATACAAAGTAAGTTATAATTAGTTTTATTCTTATAAAACGTTTACTGATTAAAGAATAATTTTTATTTGTTTTTTATTAAACTTTTGAGTAAAAACAGTTTGGTACTTCTGCAGAATTTGAACCAAACCCATTTTTTTAACCCTAACCTAACTCTAAACTAATCCTAAGTTTTAGGTTTAGTTTGACAAAAGTCGGTTAGATTCGGTTCAAATTCTGTAGAAACACAAACATTTTTTATCCAATTGAGTTGACATGCAAACTGGCAACCCCATTCACCAGGTTAATAATGTCAGGTGACCTTTCTCTTTCAAACATTTTTTTGTTTTTTTTCTAGTTTTCATCTTTCGAATTCTTTACCAAAATGGCATTTGTAATGATGCCTGAACATTACACGAGTAAACTTCAACCGGTGTCACATTTGATTTGTGGATCTCTTGCTGGAGGCGTGTCTACGATTGTTGTCCAGCCGGTGGATGTTATACGCACACGATTTGTAGCTCAAGGAGAACCAAAGGCACGTTTTGTTTTATCTTTGTTTTTGGGCTGCAGTTGATATGGTTGTTTTCTAGGTGTCCTTATCGTCGACCATATAGTACTTTAGAAAAAAAAAAAAATCAATGCTACGGGAAGTAACTCCTTCAATAAATTAGCAAAATTACTTCCCTTGATTAAACCAAATAAAATCAATACTAAGGGAAACAACTCATAAAACAAATAAACAGAATGACTTCCCTTGATTAAAATTTTTTTTTTTGTTTAAGTTTGAAATCAAATGTCACAAATGATTACTAGTTTCAAGAGTTCGATCCTCACAAGGCGCTCCATATGTCCTACAAGCAGCCAAAATAAGTAAATATCTATCTAATTTTTATTTGAGTATTTTTTTTAGAAGCAGCATATACGGACATTTTTAGCAAACACATTTAATAATAAAATATTCGAATCAAATATCTCCTTGCCAAGAGGTTAGACAACGCACTCTGATCTAAAAAAAAAAATACCTGAGCAGCCCCGTCATATCAATGTAAAAAGGTAGAAAAGATGTATATTTCCAGAATTACCACATTACCAAATTAAAATAAATTTCTAATCTATGTAAAAAAAAAAAAAAAAAGATGTTTTTTATAAATACTGATATAAGTTCGATTTCAGGTCCAATACTAATTGAAACCCTTGTTCAATATGAAATCATATTAAGATATAAATATATATTAAACAACATATTTCCGAATAGGAAGCTCAATGTGCATAAAGTACAGAGCAAAGTTTTAAGGATAAAAGATAACAAACTCAACTTATACCAGATCATAACTTTACTTCGCTCTAACTTCGCCTCTTCATATCTGGATACATAAATATTATTATTTCATATGTATACTTATATTATAAAATTATATATTACATATATATTTTATGTTTAAGTATTTACATAAACACTGCTCAATACATGAGCAGAGCTTCGTATTATTATGAAAATATGTATGGCAAGTAAGCTACACAGAAACGTTTGTACTTCATTCCCGGGGTAAATCATCAGGCTAAATTCATCGATTTACCTTCTAGGATCGTTTTTTTTTGTTAAGCAGTGCCCACACCAGCTTCCAACTAATCAGAGTCCTGAATGTTAGTACCCCTTTACTACTTATTCGTTCCCCTCAGCCAATGAATTTTCCTTCCTTTGTTTGGCGCTTTTCACTTTTAAGTGGATTAAACACAGGGTTACCATGTCATGGCTCAGAGGAAATGAGTCATTACTTCAGTCACAAATCATTTCTTCACTGTCGCCATTTAAAATGTTTGTATCTATTTTACACACTAATATGAGATTTAAGGTAGATATTATTAGCACTATAGAGGCTTCTGATTTTTTCTTTAGTTTCTTTTATCTACTTTAAAAAATACTAGAATTATCAATTCATTTTTTAAAATATAAATGCGTTAATTTAACTTTTTTTAGTAGTCATCTCAAAGTAAAGTTTATTTTGCATTTACGATTAGTGGCCATTTCACGTCTATGAAAAGTAATTTTTTTTTACATCTTTAGGCTTTAAAATTTCTAGTTTCCTGCTCAAACATAACCTACTGTCTGAATATCTGCATGTCTTAACCAATTGTCCATTCAAGTACCAGCGACCATCCATTACCATTATGTTCCCAATAATGATTCGATAATGATATACTATATCTGTGTTTTTTGTTATTTGTGTGCTTTTGTGATTGTATATTTTAAAAAATCAAGTTCGGTTTCTCCTATATAATATTTTATTAGTCACAGGAAAAACTTTATTTTGGAATTATTAATAATAATACAGTAAAAAGAAATATCCAATCAATCACATACTAGTTAATAATAATAATAATAATAATAATATATATATATATATATATATATATATATATATGTGTGTGTGTGTGTGTGTGTGTGTGAAAAATGACAAAAGGAAAACAAGTTAAAGTGCAGGAGAAAAACAAAAACAAGAGGTTTGACCGGTTTCGTTCGTGTTGGCGAACGTCTTCAGAAATAATCTTCATTTCTGAAGACGTTCGCCAACACGAACGAAACCGGTCAAACCTCTTGTTTTTGTTTTTCTCCTGCACTTTAACTTGTTTTCCGTTTGTCATTTTTCACACATTTTGTCCACCATGACATTTCATTTTCATGAATTATCGTGTACCTTACCCCATATATATATATGTATGTATATGTGTGTGTGTGTGTGTCTATGACATACATAGGGTGTTCAAGACAAATTTTACACTTTTTGGAAAGAAAACACGGTCATATCTTGACCAATAATTTATGTATTTTAAAAGCGAATTTCAGAGGATCTTTTGGCGCATACAGCTCACTTGAAAAAGCCACAGGTTGAACCTGGAGCATGTGGCCTTGACTGTGTCTTCTGAGAGATGTCTGAACATCAGTTTGATCCTGGCAATCAGCTCGTTCTTGATGTTGCAGGCGGTACGGTTGGTGTCTTTCTGAACTGCGTCCCACACATAATAGTCCATGGAGGTTGCAATCAGGTGAGTTGGGAGGCCAGATGTTGGAACTGGTGAAGTCGTGGAAGTTCTCAGACACCTATTTCTTGGTTTTCTTGTAGGTGTGATATGGAACTTAGTCCTGATGCCATTCTCGCAGCCATCCTCTCTACTCAGTGCTTAGCAACAGTGGGCAGCAACTCAATATAACCATTTGAATTGAGTCTGAGTCCCTTTTTGAAGATGTGGGGTGACATGATGTGGCCTTTGCTGAAAAAAACACCTAAAGGCCATCACAGTTTGAAGAAACTTGATATTCATGACATGCGCGAATTCGTGCAGACTGTAAGCGAACCACTTATTGTTCTGCACATTGTGCAACTGATCCTGGCAGAAGTTCTTCTCGTCTGGGACGAACCAGAACATCCGCGGCTCGACTGGGTGTTTGGCTTTGTAAAAGATTTTGTTAGCTTTTGTAAGGCAGTTCCTTTAGGTCTTGGTGCTGAGTAGTTGGCCTTTGTGACTCTTGTCTGAAGTGAAGATCCTCGTTCAGTGCTTTTTCATAGTTGTCACTCCGACGCTCATCTCTCTCACTTTGTTTATATTCCCTTGCCTTCTTCTCACGAAATTTCGTTGTGCAGAAACAGTCAGAATGCCTGCCATGATTCTTCTTTCTAGCCAGTACTTCCACATCTCTGTCGCAATTCTCCAGCTCACATCTTATGGCCTTCAAGGTATCCAAGGAGATTGAGCTGCAGTTTAGATTTCCAAATTTTTAAATCTGTCACAAATCATCATGATGCAGGTCATTCTCTTCCAATATTCTGGTACTTTCTAGCTGTTCATGGACTTCAGTTCTCAAACCAACTAATACTACACAGAAGCAGCTATCCGTTGCACTTTACCACTATCACATACTTCAAATGATTCTGAAATGAAAGAATATAAACAATTATCAAAGTTATCCCAACCACCCTATATATATATACAGTAGGTGTTGCATTTAAAAGGGTTGATATGCTGTCAAATTTAATCAAACCTTTTTGAATAGTAAAGCGATTTATGACTCCTATATTAAAAATAATGCAAAGAATTCTCTCTCTGTCCATCCCTCCTTATGTTTCTCTCTTTGTAAACTTCTGTTAATTTATCATTTTTCAGGTTTATAAGCACTTTCATAATGCTTGCATACAGATCGCGAAGAATGAAAGCATTTTTGGCTTTTGGCGGGGACTTTTACCATCTTTAATATTAGTCATTCCTCAGACAGGACTGCAATTTGGCTTTCATAAATTCTTCACAAGTACCCTGAAGAACATGAATTATTCTTTACGGATACCTTATACACGTAAGTGGAAAAAATTATCTTTAATCTTTGCTGTTTTCCTAAACTCACGAGACGACCCGTGACCCGTTGGCTCGCAACCACTACCACTATTCATTCTACTTTGATTTCATTCAAAAATTCATAAAGTGTGACACATCTGTTTGGATGTGTAGCTAAAAATAATAAATCTCTTTACTTTTATATTATTATTATTATTATTATTATTATTTACTCACTAGGAGTTTTCACACAAGTCATTATCAGTGATTGCTCACAAGCAATAACAAGTGGTGTTCCCTGAAGTCTGAGTGGCAACAAGTCTCTCTAGATTTCAAGCACTCTCCACCTCTTTTGATAACTATTGCAAATCATTTTGAGTCATCCCAATAGCAGTTTAACAATGGCCGTTCTTCTTTGGAATTTGAGTAGCAATAAGCCTCCCCAAGGTTTCAATACTTTCCACACTCTTCCAGTAGAGGTCTGATTGGTGCACTCCCTTCTTGGTGTTTTAACTCTCCTTGACCATAAACAACAGTTTTGTCTGGTACCAACTGAAGTTGGTGCTCTTAGTTTGCTCGTAGCATAAATCCAGTCATGGACATGCATCCATTTGTCCAAACTGTCATCTTTGTTTTCCCAGCCAATAATCACAACACGAATCAAGGGAGATCACTCTAAGAAACTTACACCCAAAGAATAGAACTCTTATCTAAATGAATAAATGCAAAAGTTGGGCTCATTTCTCGCACGAACGGTAAAGTCAAAACGGTCGGTTTCCAATTAATTCAACTTATTTAATAGACACACCATCTTTTTTATATACTGTTTATATAGATGTGATTTGCAAGGTTAACTAATTTGCATATTGGTTTTGTAAAAGTTAATTTTATTAATTAACTATTATTTGATATTGTTTTTCAAGTCAATTATTTTTTAACTTTTACTATAACAAATGTTCTTTTTCGCAATATTGTTCTATTTTCTGGACAAATATTCAGTATTTGTGTTCAAACGTTTTCTAACGTCGTTCAAGTGTTTCAAACATCAGTCGCTCTCAAGAAAAAGCGACCGACTCGATTTTTGTAAATTCCCAGTGAAAAGACAAATTTGTTTCTTCTCTTTTCTTTAGGTCACATTTAGAAGGTAAATAAATGTTTCGAAATTACCAAAATGTTAAAGTTTCGTGTTTTAAAAGTTTATTATTCTAAACAAGCCAGGCTACCTGGTATTGCCCGGGGGAATAGTAATTTATTTTTATCAGTAACAATTGATTTCTTACTATCATCACACGTGAGGTAAATCCTACTGTACGAACCGAGAACAACTAATTGAAGTGAAACTTACACCCCAAAGCCCCCAAAACCCTAACAACAACAACAACAACAACAACAACAAAAAACAATAAAAATAAACAAATACGTGAGTTAGATCTTACTAAAATAAGAAATACCTGAGTAAAGTTTTTAAAAAATGCAAGATAAGTTTTACTTAAGAAAATAAACTAATCTCACACCTCTCTCTCTCTCTTTGTCTCTCTCTGGCTATCTCTTTCTTTCCCTCTCTCCTTTTCTCTCTCTCCTGTTAATGACGTTGTATTATTATGTTATTGTTTTTTATTATTGTTTGACGCAATAGTTTCGTCAATAGTAGATGAGATGCTGAGAACAGATACTACACTTTGAATTATATATTTGCGCAAAATTAAGCACAAGGCGATCAAAAGTGTGGGAAAAAGAGTGGTTGTTGGTCATCCTTGGTCAACATTTATAAAAATGCCTATCTTACTGTTATGAATGAGTCGGCCGGTGTAACACTTACTCTTAACTAAAATCATTTCAGTCACCGCAATACCACATTTACTCTTAAAATATCTTCAAATTGTTTACAAATTTTTTTTTTCATAAATACATTTATTTACAGATATTTATTGAATTAAAATGGGGAGTTGGATCTTAGGGAAAGGACCAAGAAACTATAAAAAAAATATTTGTTTATAACTCGGCATTTATAAATGAATACCCCCCCCCCCCCAAAAAAAAACTGATTTAATCTATTATTGTATTATCTTTTAATGGGGATAGGTTAGTGTAGTATCTGTTGTCATATGACCGTCCTCCCAGGAATTACCTCCTCCCTTTTTTAATCCTCCCAGGTCTTACGTCCTCCTGTGAAGGAGAGTTAATGTAGTATCGTTTTTTTTGTCATGATGCCATCTTCCCAGGGACTACCTTCTTTTTTGGGAGGGCAGGTGATAGTGTAGTATCTTTTCTATTGCCATGATACTATATTCACAGGCATTACCTTCTGCTTTTAAATGGGGAGATCCTCCCAGGTATTACCTCCTCTATTTTGGAAGGGATATTGTAGTACCTGTACTGTTGTCATGATACAATCCTACCAGAAATTACCTCCTCCTTTGAGGATTAGTGTAGTATAGATTCGTTAATACCTCTTCCTTTGGGGTTCAGTGTGTGACAGAGCAGTCGGGGCTGACGGGGATCGGGTACCCCAGTTACGTGCTAGTATGCATCTTAGTGATGATGCTAAACCCTACGTAGAAACGAAATGGAGATATAAGACTAGTATATATTGACGTGGAAACAGGCTGATTCAGACGACAGAAAAAAAGCGTCAAAATGTCTACGAAAGAAACAAGTAATTGTCAAAATGGATAATGTTTACAACCTTTAGTTACAAACCAGCTGTGGAATGGAAATTTGGGCAAGGCAGGCGATGTAGGAGGCCGCTCAAAATGGACAATTTAATCGTCTAGGCTGTCGGTATTAATTAGGGCAGAGGTCTGCCACACGGCGAGAAAATAACGAGTAATTGTTTTTATAATGGTGATAAAATCTAAAGGGGAAATCCCATTTATCTGTAGTGTTGAAAGAGGTGTCCTCCCCCCCCCCTCTTCCAAATCCCTGAGAGAGGAAGAAAGATTTAGAGAAATATGTTGGGGAAAAAGGGTGGGTGTGACCATACACCCTTTCGGTAAGAGAAAGGATTTTGAGTTAGAATGAGAAGACAGATCACAGTTACACGGCAGAGACGCCGGTCGTGAACCGGGCTCTGTCCCGGCTTTGACTATGAAAAATCGCCGGAGAAAAACAGAATTCTCGCCATCGCTGTTTGCCCATGGTTTAGGACTTTAATAGCTAATTGCGATTGTATGCGTGCACAGAGAGACAACGTAACAGTCGAATGCAAAATACAGTTACCATACGATAGACATTACTTCAAAGTAAAAACAATTCTTTTATCTTTGTTAATAATTACTTTCATACAAAAAGACCTCGCCGATGTTGTTGCATCATTTCTATTATTGATTTGTTCTGCTTGAATAACCTTTGCCTTCACAGAGACGAGATCGACGAAGCCATCACTATTATCGTCGTCATCCCGGCCTGGAGGAATTTCGATCGACATATTTTTTATTGCCACTACAACGATCGGCTGAAGAGTGTTCACGGTCTGGCAAGATCTCTGTATGGAGAACCAGAGGTGTGAGCAGCGAGACAGACATGAGTGGGGAACTATGTTTAAAAGTGGTTCCATGACGCGGAATCGAGTGGGGTATCTGTTTACAAGTGGCACCGCGACCAGGATATCAAACACCTGTGCGTGAGTGGCCGACGATACCTACGGGGCGAGAGAGTGTGGGGTCCGGTTTATAAATGTATGTAGTTCGTTCATCATGATTTCATCCTTCCAGCCTAGCAAAAGTATGCGACTGAAGGGAACATATATTTGCTAGTATCTTCCCTTTTATTTCAACATCCTTTTTCCAGGTTTTTCGGGACTGTTTCTAGTGCTCCTACAATTATTGGTATTATAGTGATTTTATTCTTCATCCATATTCCTTTCAGTTCTCTGGCGAGTTCCATGTATTTGCTTTGTTTTTATACCTCCTTGATTGTGTGATCTGCTGGGATGGTAAAATCTCCAATTTGGCAGGTTTTTTCCTTTTTTTAAAAAAATATTATATCCGGTCTGGATGAGTTTGTCTGTTTGTACTTCCATGTCTCAAACGATTTTGTGTTTTTTATTTTTCAGTAGTATCTCCAGTTTGTGTCTGTACCATTTGTCTGCATGTTCAAAGTGCAGATGCTTGCATAGTTCCCAGTGAGTTACCTTTCTCACACAATCATGCCTAATTTTGTATTCTCTTTGGGCTAGTTTGTTGCATTTACTTATTATATCGTTTACCGTTTCATTGCTTTGCCCACAGAGTTTATATTTACTGTTTTTCCTGGATTTGTTTATCTTAGCTTTGATATAGTTCGTTCTGATCGCATTATTCTGTGCTACTGTCAGTAGCAATTCTGTTTCTCTGTTCAGGTGACCTTTTCATAGCCATGTCCAGGTGTTTTTGTATAGCTCTTCCCTAGTCCGTCTTATGAATCGTTCATGTAGCTGCTTCTCTTTCCATTTTTCTTTTCTTGTCTACTCTGTTTCCAGTTTCGCTGCTCCCAGTATTGTTACTTTTTTTGGTGTCTCTTGCTGCAATAATCAGCTTTGCTGTGTTCTATCTTATGTATTTTTCCATTTTTTTGTGTCATCCGCACAATCTTCTCTACTTATCAGTCCTTTTCTCCTTTTCACATAGAGTTGGTCAGTATCATTCTTTGGGTGTAGCGCATTATGCAGGGTCATTAATTTTCTAGTCTTCTGGTTCAGATGCCTGAGTTCTTTGGTGCAGCCTATGAATGGTCCAGAATATCTTACTAGGGACACTGCTCAGGTGTTTATTCCTTTTATCAGGTTTTTATTCTATAATTTTGTTTCGAAGAGTTTTCTCTTTTTGTCAGATATTCTTTTCCAATCTTCTCTTTTATTTCTGTTGATTTGATGTTTCCTGTTTCCAGAACTCCCAGATATTTATAGGTCACGTCGGCCAAGTGCCCTCATCTCGTCTTGGTTAGGTAACACATCACTTGATAAGTCCCGAGTGTAACTGGTAAAACAAGAACTTTGAGGCAAAATTTGACTTTATTCATCAACATAATCTCCTTCTAGAGTGATAAGATTCCAATGCTTCTCTAACAATTTTATGCCTTTTTTGTAGAAGAATTTGTCTTTGGCCTTAAAATACGCCTCAGTTTCTGATATAACTTTTTCATTGGAGCCAAATCTCTTTCTTGGAGCATTCTTTTGAGATCTGCAAATAACTAGTAGTCACTGGGGGTCAGATCTGGAGAATAAGGTGGGTACGGAAGCAATTTAAAGTGCATTTCATGTAGTTTTGCTATTGTTGCGATCAACTTGTGACACGGTGCATTATTTTGGTGAAATAGCATTTTTTCTTCTTCATTTGTAGCTATTTTTTAGCGTTTTCATTCTTTAAATATACCATTAATGCTATGTAATATTTGCTATTGATGGCCCTTCTTTTCTCAAGGTAATCGAACAAAATACCTTGCACATTGCAAAATACAGAGTCCAAAACTTTGCCTGCTGATGTTTGTGTATTTGGTTACTTTGGATGGCTTTCACTTGATGTCAGACACTAAGCTGACTGCCGATTTGACACCGGAGTTGTGTGGTGAATCCATATTTTATCCATTGTCACATATTGACACAAAACTCCTTTTTGCCGCATTGGAATAGTTGCGAACAATGCTCTGAATCATTGACGTGTTGTTATTTTTGATCGACTGTAAGCAAACGTGGCACCCATTTAAAACATTTTTTTCTAATAGACAAATTTTCATGCAAAATGGTGAATACACTGCCTTCTGATATTTTCAATTCTTCTGTTATCTCACACAACTTCAATTTGCGATCAGTTAAAACAAGTTTCTGGATTTTTTTAATGTTTTCTGGGACAACTGCCAAATTTGGTCGACCTGAGCATTCAGCATCATTTTTGTCTGTACGACCACGTTTAAAGTCAGCATACAAACCTCTTGACCATTGTTTTTGAAGGAGCAGAGTCTGAATAACACTTATCAAGCCATTGCTTTACTTGAACAGTATTTTTCCCATCAGAAAGCAAAACTTTACCAACACATGAAATTCAGATTTTTCGATTGGTTTAAAAGTTTGCAACAGTAGCTTCACTCAAATAACTGTAATTATAAACTATTAATTCAATTGGGTTCAAATTTTGACACATACCATTTGAAGGTTAGTACTTTATACAAATTATATGGATTTTTTTTATTAGTGGTGTCATCTATATGTTAGATCCGGGACTTATTGAGTGATGTGTGAGTTCTATGCCGTCTGCTATCTTGACTTTTCCTCTTTTTATCGGTACTTCTTCCTTGCTCTCTCACTCTATGTTGATACAACCACTCTAATATTTCTTAATGTCTCTGTGAGCATTTAGTGACTCTTTTTTTCAGCACCATCATTCAACTTGCATACGTGTGTCTGTACACACCGCAAACACATATATAAATTTGATGGCAAAATAATAAGTTTCTTTACTCCTATATAAGAAAAATAATAATAATAATACTTCTATATAATAATAATAATATTGATAATAATAATAATAATAATAATAATTTATAGGTATCATGTTTGCCAAGTGTCCTCATTTCCGCTTGGTGAGGTAGTTCCATGCTCTCTGCTATCTTGAGTTTTCCCCTTTTTATCAATATGTATTTTTTGCCCCTCTCACTCTGTTGATTCAACCACTCTCTAATATGGAAAAGAATATCCGAGAAGAACAGGAAAAATCTTCAAAACCATTACATATTTGTTTACACATATGTAAATTAGATGATGACGCTCAGAAAAGAGAGTTACTCTTTCTTTAAATGTTCACAGAAATATTAGAGAATGGTTGAATCAACATAATGAGAGGGGTGAGAAATACATCAATAGCTAAGAGAGAGATGATGACTTTTTCAGTTAATTATAAATTACAGCTAATTAGAACAATTTAAACAAAACGTTTTTTTCAAACATAACTCAATCCCAGAACTGAGATCTATGTTTAGCATGTATTTTGTGTTATTAAAGCATATATGAAAAAAAGACTTTGGGCAAAAAACGTTGATTAATTCGTATTTAGTATAATAATAGATTGTCAAATAGGTTATTGTTGTTGTATATTCTTTTCTTACGATGTGTTTTAGTGGCTTCATTTGGAAAAACATGTGTGGACCAAATCACTAGCCACCATATTTTTGTTGTTTTCTCAAAGCTGCAATCTGCTTTTGGATAAATAGATGACTAAAATATTAATTTATTATTTCTACAATCTATCATCGGTCGATTAGTTGTGTCATATGTTCCTGGGAGCTGTCATTATTATTTCTGTATTCAGGTGGCCGTGGGTAATGGATCCCTATACATATGTCCACCTATAGACTAGTTTTGTGTTTCTCATTAACTGCTTTTAACTTGACTATTTCAAAAATGCCTTTTTTCTACCGATCATGTGATCTTGCTTGTCTGATAATGTCTTCACTCCCCATTTACTTTAGCGATGAGAATTCTATGAAATAAAATTATCATCGCTAATTGCATAGATTAAATGGACTCATCTTACTTTAGATGCGTCCAAGTATCTCTATAAGAGGCTCTGTCTGTCTGTTGGTTTGTCACACTTGTTTTAAATATCATTTTTGAATGTGTCTACTCATCCCTATAAAAGGCTTTCAAAAAGAGTAAGAGGGAGGCAAGAAGACAGCAAAAAAAAACAAAAACAAAAAAAACAAGAAAAAACCAGGTCAGACAATCCAACCCAAACCGACATTGTTGCCTGAAACAACTTATGAAAGAAATGAGAAATAAACAAATGTATAATAATTTACTTGGGTCACAAATCAACATATCTTACAAACATTTATATATGAAAATCAGACTTTATAATTATAAACTTGTACATTTCTCCAGCTCTCCTGAAGAATAGCTCAGTTGTGGCAATGGCATACACACAGCACATGTCAGACCACCTTAGTTTCTCCAAATCAGAAGTTGACAGATGGATTTATATCAACTGAAGAAAAAGATGCACTGCAGGATCATCACAAAATGCTAAGCGCAGCTTTAAGCCAATCAGATCACTTGGCGCCTTTTTTTATCCAATGTTCTCCGAGACTTACTATATAAATTAGCATTTTGTGTCCATAGCAACCAGAACCCAAAAGATGTCTACTCATTACAGTAATCTTTGACTGTTCATCACAATGCAGTCTACGCAAGTTTCAGCCATCCATACTGGTTATTTAAAACCTGTCTTCAGACATAAAAACGGCTATCATACATTTTAGACAATTACCGAACAGCAGTAAAAGAAGTCGATGTATCTACTACACAAAACAACGAACAAATCTTGATCAACAGCGAAACTGTCACACTGTATGATGACAAACATTTATCGTTGCACTAAGGAAAATAACTCTTGTGATCTAACTAAATTATTATGCATTTGTTTATTTCTCTTGTTTCTTTCATTATTTGTTTCAGACAGCACGATAGGTCTAAGTTAGGTCTCCGACTTATTATTTGTCTTCTTGCTTCCTTCTTAGCCTTCACCACTTGAAAGTGAGTTTTACCATTTAGAATAGATTAGTTCAGTTTTTTTCTCGTTTAGTTTTTCATTCAGTTCTTCTGTCTGTTTCTGACTGTTTGTTCTTACTTCAACTTTTGGTGAACTTTCCAGGTCAAGAAGACGACTCTTGTGCATGATTTCCTCACATTGAGTCTATCACAAGAACTGTGACAGTTTTCTTATTCACCCTCAAAACTACCTTAGCCAACACGAGAGTAAGTCACGGGAATTAAATGGCAAACTGCAAAACCCACTAAATTCATCACCTTTGGCATCAGGTGAGACAGCTATCTACATTTGGTTGCTATGCCTGTAACTGGATCCTCCCCCAACAAAAACGACCTTTGTATCTATTTTTACCGCGCGAGATTAAGTGAACAGCTGCGAAACACACTAAATTCACAACCTGCGCAGTCAAAACAGGCAGCTTTACCTTTGCCGTTATGCTTACTATTGAACCTCTGCATCAGCTAAAACCTACACAAGTTTTCTCCTCGCAATATATTTTTAAATTAAGAATATGGGTTAATAATTTACATGTTTCTAATTTTTTATATAAAAGTATTTGCTATTTCAACTAAGTATACCACAGATAATTTTTGTCTTCTGTATTCTACGCTTTAGCGTTTAATTGTTGGCTATAAACAAGGGAAGAAACTCTAGCTTATTTTTTCAAGGGAAGCAATTCAGGCGAAATGGGTCTAAGGGAGGTAAATCTGTAAAATGTACCTTTTTTAGCAATGGATAACATTTATTTATTTATTTATAATTATATTTGCATCTCGATAAAAACATTTGGCAAAATGAAAAAAGGAGCGATGCCTTCTATAAAGTATCATATATATATATATATATATATATATATATATATATATATATATATATACTTATTTAAAACGTTTTTTTACTTAATTATTATTGTTTTAAAATAGTATATTAAAAGTTAAATTTAATCATTACGGTATTGTTTGATCATTAAATTATTAATTGAACCAAATTGTTATAAAACGATAACTAATTTTGTAGTAAACATAGGATTACCGCTTTGATCTTCCCATGTAAAAAAAAAAGTTTGCTTTCTTAGATTAAAGGCTTTTAGGTCCAGTGGATATTCCCGGTCTTAAGTAGAATGGATAGCCCATGTTAGGACACTAGTCTGATTATATTTCCCAGCAAAGTGGGTACCCATTTATACAACTGAGTGGAGTGTTTTCTTATAGCACCTGATATTCCTAAATGGTCACCCATCTAAATATTAACCAGACTCAATATTGTTGAACTTTGTTGATCTAACACAGGGGCAGCAACCTTTTCAGAGTGAGAGCCAGATGAGACTTTTGGAAGGAGATCGCAGTCCGGAGTAGAAAAAGGAAATCTTAGAATTACTATATTTTGTTTACATGAATAAATTGTACAAAAATTGCATAAAACACTCTACATATCTGAACTTTTTCTCAAGAGACTTCTGTATGTAATGTTATAAAAGGCGCCTGCGAAGAGCTATTTTGGAATCATAAAAAATAATGACGGGAGAAGTAGCAAGTTGATCCAGCATTCGTTTTGACACACCTCACATAAGTTTTCTGTTTCATGCCCTTTCCTCCTCTCACGTTTCCGTCTCTCTTTCTCTATTTCTATTTTCATCTCAGGCCAAGGATTTGAAATTAATAGTTAAAGAAAAATTAAATATACATGCATCATCGCTCGCTGATATTTATACATTTTCAACCCACTGTAAATCTTAATTGAAACCTACTTTTACGTCTATGTCACAAAATGATATGAATTTTACTGGGAGGTCCGCGGGCCGGATTGTAATAATAAAGCATAGCAGGGTGGAGGGCTGGACGCTAAGCCTTCGCGGGCCGGAGGTGACCCGCCCCTGGAACTGGTGATTTAGCCGTAACCAAACACATACGTCCATCGCACGTTCTTTCTCTGTGTTTTTCTCGTGCCTCTTATCCTCTCTTTCCTATTCTTTCTCTCTTCCTCTTTTGCTCACATGTCTTCCCTGTTTTCTTCTTTTCCCTGCTTTCACATGACTTGTTCCCGGTGTGATCGCAAACTTTTACCAACTTTTTAGATAGATGACTTTTAGCAGACCTTTTGATATTGTTTACACTTGACGGCACAACCTTTTGTTATAATAAAAATCACACTTTCTATTTGCCCGATAAAAATTCTTATCATTTTGCTTCTGGCGATATACAGAATTGTATAAAACGTGTTAGACTCTGAAAAAGGTTTTTCTATTTTGTCTTTTTACTATTAAAAAAAAAATAAATAGATTGACTGTAGTTGAGGGCGACTTGAAGGCTCCATTTTCATTGGCTACAACACCGAGATGTAGGGGATGGCGCTACACCTTTTCCTGGGTTGCTCCACTTATCCTTGATTCTCACCTTATAATGCTGAGTATTTAGCAAGGAGGCATCAAGTACCATTCTTTTTTTGAGTCTTTGGTATGACTCGACTGAGGGTCCAGGCATATTAGCAAATACTTTAACCATTATGGCAAAAAATTCATTCTTTTAAATGAATAAATACAAAAGTTTTTTTCATTTATCACACCTATATTACCATCAAAACAACTCACTGTAATAATACAACTCGCAATTTGGGGAAAATCTATAATGGTGTGGTGAACGATGTTCAATCAACGATTCCCCCACTATCAAACCACAATGATGTCGTTTACACGGCAACTGATAAGGTCCAGCGTTTTGCCTCAAACTCCACTTTGGACCCGGAATACCACCTCTTCCCTAAATTCCCATTGTGGACTGAAGCCACACATGAAAACCTGGTCATCACCCCATCCCAGGTCAGAAAAAAAGCTTGTGGGCTTGATCTTATACCTGTAATAGTAATAGAGAAATGCTCTGCTGAACTGGCCTCTGTCCTCTTCAAACTCTACAACAAATGCCTAGCTGAATCTTGCTTCCCCGATATCTGGAAAATTGCCTCTGTGGTACCAGTCTTCAAGAATTCTTGGGATAGTACTGATCCTCAGAACTACCGCCCAATCAGTCTACTCCCGATCTTTGCTAAAATCTTTGAATCCTTAATCCATCTAGTGATAGTCCGGCACTTAGTTAATGCTAAACTTCTTTCTGACAGCCAGTATGGATTTAGACAAGCACAGTCTACTGTGGACATCCTAACAGTCATCTCTGAATGCATATATCATACACTGGACAAGGCAGGTAAAGCTAGGGTAGTAGCACTTCATATATCCAAGGCCTTTGACAAGGTATGGCATAAAGAGCTTCTCCTAAAAATACGCTCATATGGTATTACTGGCAAATATTTAAACCCTACACCCTAATTCTCAGTAACCCTTTATGCCTACAGTGGCGGCCTGCCTTATTTGGGGTGAACTAAGTTAAAACAAAAATAAATAAAAAATATTTTGATATACTGTATGTGTAGTAGAGACGAAAACCCCCAAAACAGCTATTTGCATGTCTAATTTGCATAAGTATTTTTTAAACAGTTCATAATAAGTTAATGTTTGATGTTATTTATTTGTAATTTTATTGTCCTATTTTCATATATATATATATATATATATATATATATATATATATATATATATATATATATATGCAATAGTTTTGCCGATATTAACAGTAATTAATTAAAGTGATTGAATAAAAACTAGGATAAATTATTAAAACCTTTCTTGAAACATTTTTCATTAACTTTCAAAGGAAGAAATTTCAATGAAACTAACATCACTAGCTAGAAAGAAAGATATACTGACGAGTCATAACCAAGAAAAGTTCATAAAGGAGAGAAGGTAACTGCTTGCTTGTTATCTCTCTCTCTCTCTCTCTTTCCATTAGAGACGCCACATTTTCTTTGTCATTGTTTTAAAATTCAATAATTGTTTAAATCCCGTGGACAAACGTTTAAAATTTGTGTTCAAATGATCCTTTCTGGCATTTTCTTAGGGTGACTGACTTTATTTTCAACAAGTTGCCATCCGTTTTTAAATTGTAGGTTTAAAAAAAGAAAAAAAAAAGAGCACTCCACACCCTCGCTCAGGTGAATTGATTTCTTCTTTTTTTTTTAGTTCTTTACGGTCTTATTTAAAAGATAAATAATTACAAAAATGTTAATATTTATCGATTTATATCAATTAATGTTTATATTTATCTTTTTATGTGAAAAATGTGAATATTTATTAATATGAATAAATGTGAATATTTATTTATATGAATAAATGTGAATATTTATTTACATGAATAAATGTGAATATTTATTTATTTACATGAATAAATGTGAATATTTATTTATTTACATGAATAAATGTAAATATTTATTTATTTACATGAATAAATGTAAATATTTATTTATTTATATGAATAAATGTGAATATTAATTTATTTATATGAATAAATATGAATATTAATTTATTTACATGAATAAATGTGAATATTAATTTATTTACATGAATAAATGTGAATATTTATTTATTTATATGAATAAAGGTGAATATTTATTTATTTATATGAATAAATGTGAATAATTATTTATTTATTTATATGAATAAATGTGAATATTTATTTATATATATGAATAAATGTGAATATTCATTTCTATGAATAAATGTGAATATTCATTTATATGAATAAATGTGAATATTCATTTATATGAATAAATGTGAATATTCATTTATATGAATAAATGTGAATATTTATTCATTTGTATGAATAAATGTGAATATTTATTTATTTGTATGAATAAATGTGAATATTTATTTATTTGTATGAATAAATGTGAATATTTATTCATTTATAGGAATAAATGTGAATATTTATTCATTTATATGAACAAATGTGAATATTTATTCATTTATATGAACAAATGTCAATGTTTATTTATTTATATGAACAAATGTCAATGTTTATTTATATGAACAAATGTCAATGTTTATTTATATGAACAAATGTCAATGTTTATTTATATGAACAAATGTCAATGTTTATTTATATGAACAAACGTCAATGTTTATTTATTTGTATGAACAAATGTGAATATTTATTTATATGAATAAATGTTAATGTTAATCTCTATTAAGGAATGCAAAACTTTTTGTCTTGTGTTTTCAACAAACTTATGAAATGTTTATTATTTAAAATTTTGGTTTCAAGAATTTCAAGTAGCAAACTTTTCGGAGTGATAGCGAGCTGACAAAGCCAACTAGTTATACCATAATCATGAAATCACTTAATATTACTTTAAAACGCTAACCCTAACCCTAAACCTAACTATTTATACTACAACATTCTTGACAAGCCCCAGCATCTCAACGTTCATTGGAGATGAGTCATTTGAGATTGTCCAGTTTTTCTGTCCATTTACATTTGAAGGGATTCGATTAGATCACGTCGCAATCTACATTCTAAAATTAATTAATAATCGACATCTTTTTGCTATGCAAAATTTAAAAAAAAAATATTTGCAGGCCTATTATGGAACAATTTAAAAAGGATTACAGATTAATGATTTAATTTGAAAATTGAATTATGTGCTCGATTTTGTTTGCTATGACTTTAAAATACATCTGATGGTGAGGCCAAAATTTGGGTGCTTTGGGGAGTCACCTATTAGTTGCCATTATTTGCAAGTGTAAAATGAGAATATTTTATATTCCATTTTGTATGTGTTTATACTCGAAAATGAGTGCTTTAATGATTGAATATTGTTTTGTTGAGAACACACAACGGTCGGAAGTAAATGGTGAAAATAAAACTATGATGATGAAACAGTAATAATAAAGAAACGGTTGCATTTACTAATATCTACATACATTTATTTTCTCATAGAGAAGGTTTGTCAAACACAAACATAAAAGGTTCATAATAAAACATAGTATATGAAAAAGGGTGCACATTAGCAGAGGAAATTACTAAAGATAATTCAATGTAATTGCTCTGAACATAATCGGAATGTGTGTATTGCCAGGGTAAACACATTATAGAGAATGCGTGGGTTATGTAAAGTAAATACGACTTACTTTGCATTACCTGGGAACTATCCTCGAAATAAATTCTGTTGACAGTAAAGGGCTCATACTTGAATATCTGTCTGTGAATGATAGTTGTGACCGCTAAATAAGACAGTCATAAAAAAACCATGTCAAAACATAGAGCTAACCCAAACATGTCCGGCGAGCTCAAAGCTCACACTAAAAAGAAACCAAGTCTCAATTTCAAATCTAGCACTACACATCTGCAAGTCTTTTTTGTATTTAAAAATTGAAGAGTTAATTTTCACTTATTGCCAGTATAATCCAAGGAAGATAACTTGAATATGGTTCAAGGGACGTAATTCTGAATATAATGCTGCAGTACAGTTTTGTTCTGACCTGGAGTGGCAGTATTAGTTAGGATTACATCGATGGATTGAATATAATCTATCATTTGCAAACTATTTACAAAATATGTTTACAAAACAAATTGCCTTGAGTCATCCATAAATTGATGGTGAAACATTCACTTATTGCGTCCAGAAACTTCCATCCCGAGAGACAAGTGTCCATCTCCAGAGAAGTCTTGATCGCAATATGATGTCTTACAGCTCATCGCTTAGACCTCTTTGGACCACAGAAACACTTTTTCAGCAGGTTCGTCATGTTTGGGATACTTGTTCAGCCAGCGCCAAATTAATCCATAAATATTTGAATGTATTAAGAACTTTAATCATAAATACTTTTACTTAAATGACTGAATTTAGCATTAAATAACCCAAAATAGAGTTGATATGCCGTAAAGTAAAACAACTAAACAAACCATAATTTTGTATGCATTGACCTACTTAATGTTACGTTTCTTTTTGTTGGAAAATCTATCAAAAATAGCGATGACAGGTGATTGGCCGAATGAAACCCATTGCAGCCTATCATTATGCAGAGTTCAAACTCTATTGGATCTATTGTGGTCATTTACACATTAATACTGTTAGGAAAGGTATTAATTAACAATTTCCCCCAAGTATGGGTAACATAACAATTTGTATTCAATTAATTGTATAAAATAAATCACTTATAATAAGTATTATATTTCAGCATTAAATAACCCAAAGTGTTGATTTGCCACAAAACAGACACACTTAACCAATCTAAAATGGTTATATTTTAATTGCCATAATGTACATTCATTTTCGTTTTGAAATTAAAAATATAATTAAAAAAATGGTTACATTTACTTTATTTGATCCCACTAAGATTTAGGTTTACATAAGAAGTACATAAAAGGTAAGATTGGTGGACAGTTGTATGCTGCATGTATCTGATCTGTTCTTCTGTATGCATCTGAGTCATGTACTACGGGTTCCAATTCCATAGACCGTGTAAAACGAACTGGCAGATCTATGATTGCAAGAAAAAAATTGTCAATGGAAATGTTATCTGAAGTAGAAGATTAAATTAGTTTGATCATGTGGAATGGAGGATGTCTTCATAAGATTCAAGAAAGTTTCAACAAAGATAGTTGGTCTACAAAACATGGGTAGACCTCGAAGGAATTGGAAACATTGAAGACATGGAGATGTTGTGATTGACGAATCAAGACATGAGTGATAGAATATTGTGGATACAACGAATGAACAAGTCTAACCCCATTAAGGGAAAAAGGACTTAAAAACGAGAAGAAGAAGAAGAAGAAGAAGAATTAAGGAGATTAAGATAGTGATGTATTTTAGGTAAGAAGTTTTTCTTGGTTAAACCTGCCTAAAAAATGGCTAAAATCAGCTAAAGTTTTTTCATTTTTGGCTAGTTTTGTAGTTAAAATCTTTATACTCATTTAAAGCTTAATCAGGTATATATATTGAACCAAATTGTTATAAAGCTATAAATAATTTTCTTAAAGTAAGGTTGTTTTAATAAATAGCTTCCAATACTTTTAATCTCATAATACATCTTGATAGCTAAAAAGTTTAAAGCCAGATATAGCTTTCTATTTATTAGTTTAAATGCTTCAAAATTCCTTTCATATTTCGAATTTTATTTTCAACTATTAACAAAGGATTTAAATGTCTGATTTGTTTACGAATAAACGGAAATGCATTGTGGTGGATTTTATTTTATAATTGAATTATTCTTTTAAATAGGATTTTAAAAATTTGTTTTAATATTTTGCAGTTTTGATTTCAATAAATTATTGATTAATAGTAAATAAATAATAATCTATAAGTCACATAGAGGTCTTCTTTGCGTGTCTTTGAAGAGTCATGTGATCATACAACCGTTTCCCACTTTTTTAATGCAATCCTTTGCATTATTGTTTTACTCTGCACGTTCTTTCAAGCTGCACCGGTTGGGCAATAGAAGGCAGACAATGCAGTGTTGCATAGTATGGTCCTCCTCTCCACATTCACAGATGGTTGGGTCAGTTTTGTAGCCCCATATACTCATAGCAACCTTTGATCGCACCATTACCTTTCTCAGGCGGTTGAGTGTTTTCCACTGGAGCCAGGGTACTTCTGAACCGGGAGCGAGGGCTTCAGAAGGGGAGATTCCCATGTCAGTAGGAGAGGGGAATTCTCTAGCCGTCTGGTCCACAGCTGTAGTCTGATCTCTTCCTGAGATGTTGTTAGGGGTTCGGCATGGCTGAGGAAGCTTCTCCTTGTCTTCCGTCGTTGGATCGTTAGTTCACGTACATGAAGGAGATAGCGTTCATCACTGATAGCCTTTGTGATCTCTACTCGGCTGGCAACTTCCTGTCTCATATCTGAAGGGGCAATGCCAGTGAGGAGATGCAGGTTGTTCAGGTTGGTAGGCTTCAGGCAGCCAGTGATCATGTGGCAGGTGTTGTTGTTCAATGCTGAGTTTAGTTTTTTGGTATGCCTTGATCTCTCTCAAACAGGACAAGCATACTCTGAAGACAAATAGCACAGAGCCAAGGCAGTACATCTTAGCGTGTGTGCTGTGGCTCCCTACTTGGAGTTGATCAGTTTCCGTAAGATGTTGGTCCATGAACTTACTTGCATTTTTGTCTTCTTTACATGTTCTCTGAATGAGAGGGTGTGGTCCAGGGTTACACCAAGGTAGACAGGGTTGGTGCGATTCTCAAATTGTATTCCAGACCATGTGATGTTTAAGGGTCGGTTGGCCTCCAAGTTCCTGAGATGAAACGAGCAAACTTAAGTTTTTGCAAGGTTTGCATGCAGGTGGTTACTCTCGTAGTAGAGGAGTAGCTCATTTAAGGCTGAGTTGAGGGTTGTTTCTACTGACTCAAACGTACTCTCTTGAGATGTTACGCAAAGGTCGTCAGCATAGATGAACCACTCAGTGGTTCTGATTCATTAATTGTTCATTAGTGTAGATATTGTACAGTAATGGAGCCAGCACACTACCTTGAGGTAAGCCATTCTTTTATCGGCGTCAACGACTTTGTTTGTTTAGGGTAACATAAAAGTGCCAGTCTTTTAAGATGGCGGAATAGAGGTGACAAAGGCAAACATGCATACAGGCACACATGAGAAGTGGTCACATAAGTTTTTCAATATAGAGATTATGTCCTTCAATAACTACAAAAGGTCTGATTTTCATAAATGTATGTTTGTATGGACACTTTGTTTAAAGTTTGGGTAGTTTGATCATGAGAAAACAAACAAAAAACAGTGACGTAAGATGTCATTTCCCCATGCTGACTCCAAAAAGATACAATACATGTTATACAAGTGATGCTGATAGCTTTTTTATGTTGTTGTCAAGTGGCAGAGTGATGGGTGTAAAGCGTTCTGGATGGATGTAGCAGTACTATCTTTGGGGTAGGTAGAGAAAGTAATAATAATAATAATAATAGTGATAAAGAAAATAACAATATTAATTTGCTAATTAGTAATGGATATGACGATGATGATGATGATATTTGTTCTTTATTACAAAAGAGTGTTACACAAAACATGGTTGTAAGTGGGATGTAAATAATGAAGTTTGATCTCATTTGGAATTCAAGAATTGACTCTTTTGACAGGTCTTGAATGAAGAAATTTTAAAGATAGAGGTACATAAAAGAAACACTGAATATTTTGCTGTGTAAGGAATTTTAAAAGTAAAACAAATTTTATTAAATAAAACCAGCTTATTGCAAAACAGTGGAGATGTTTTTCAATTTCAACTAGCAAGGCGAACATGTTCTTTGCTCGTTTTCTCCAAGAGGGCTTTGTTAGGGAGCCCTGCTGGAGATATTTAGATCTGTGTAAGATAATAGCAACATCGATAAACATAAGGAACAAAAATCGTTTTGTTTCGAGTCTTCCTTTGTGTGACAACCTGCTGAAGTGCACACAAGTGCACATTTTCAGTCTGTTAGACGTAACATGTTGGCAAGTTGCAACTGCACTGTTTTAGCAAAATAAAGGTTACAGAAGGGTTGAGTTACAGAGGCCGGCTTATATTGGCCTCCTTTATCTTCTATGTAAAGTGTCATCCATGGAAAGGTTACTAGTGTTGGGTTAAAAGACAACCCTATGTAGTAACTCTCTTGGATGGAAAGGTGGTCTCACTTAAGTTTAAAAGCCGAATTTCCTTTAGAATGTCATGCTTATGCTTGAAATTGCATTTTCTTCGGTCTGTCATGCGTATGCTTGAAATTGCATTTTTATGCGGTCTGTCATACCTAAGTTTAAAGGTATAATAATGGCATAAGGCTCGAGAATTGCCACTTCCAGCTAAGAATGTGTTCAGCAGTCAGTGGTGAAGTGCAAAAATCAATTCCCTGTGTATTTTACACATATGAAAATCTAGGTCAACACATAAGAAATTTAAAAATATTATTTCTCTCATTGGAAATTTTGCGTTTTATTTTTATTACAAATTTATTTATCATAATTGGAATGTTTTATTTTTTACAAATACTCAAAGGAAATATTTTTAACAAAGCCCCCCCCTCTCCCCATGTTAAGAATGGCTTTCTAAATAATAACGTGGTCATTTAAAAAGCCATTCTTAACATAGGGTTTTCTTAACTTTTCTTTACTTTCGCCTAACAATTTAATAAACAAAAGAAAATGTGTTTTTGTCCAATAATAAGAATAGTTAAAGCCCCTGGCGGAAACGTAATATAGCGGGAACTAATTTTCACGTTTCACTGCTTACTGCTGACCACATTCTTAACCGGAAGTGGCAATTCTTTATTGTTTATAATAGCATTTTCTTTGGTCTGTTACGCTTAAGTTTCAAATAGCGTTTTTAGATGCATCCAGTTATTTCTATAAGAATCCCTGTCCATCCGTCGGTTGTTTTTTCTCAACTGAAAATATAATTTTCATCACTAAACATGCATATGGAATGGATGCATCTTAAACATATTTGTCTCTATTATCATGACATTTTATCAAACACTTGTTTAACACATGGTCAGCACCATCCTTCCCTCCACCCACTCATCAGCAAATCTCTTTAGAGAATTTCTTGGCTGCTAATTGTTTCTGAAATCTGTATGCTCATGTCTTGTCCCCGAAACAAAAAGCAACAGGTGCTGAACAAAAGTCTTTGTTCTGATCTGCCTTTGTTTTTGAAGGCCAAACAAAATGTTTCTGTTGAATATCCACAAATCACCCCCTGCCTCTCCAAAAAGACAAAACGAAAAACAACTTTTTTTTCTGTTTCTGGAGATTAAGTATCCATATAATAATTCTGTTGCCCCTCACTTAGTTGGTAAGCATGGCCGTAATGCTGACAATACACATGTGGGCTCATTCAAAAAGATGTAATTCATCCAAACTCGGCACAGTAGTCATAATAATATAGCTTTATCTGTGTAGATAAACAAGAAGCAGACGAGAACTGATATTTTAAAGTTAATTTAATTATGAAAGTTTTAGTCAATAAAGTTATTAACGAAAGTTTGTAGAATAAAAATGTGTAAAAAACGATAAAACACAACTCTAAAAATTCAACAAATTTAGTTTTTATTAAGTGGAAAATCTTTATTGAGAAATACAGTGAGAAATATTTTTTTTTCCAAATAAAGCTAAAAATGAATATTTCACAAATAAAATGAATCTAAAATTCTGACATTTCATCGTATTTGGAAAGTAACAGAACTGTGGAATTTTCATTGGGTCATGCTAGTCAGTATCATTCTCATAAAATGATTTCAGATTTTATTGATTAAAAAAAGGGATTACTTTGTTTTACGGCATATCAGCATTTCAGGGTTGTTTAATGAGGGGGAAACATAATACATAAACGATACTACTGTCATTTTAGCCATAGCTGGGGAGGGGGTGTGAGTTTATACCTTTCTTAATGGTATTGTACTTAAGTGAACAGAATAGATCTGACTGGATTTGAAGTCCACTTAGCCAATTCCATAGTTTCTGTCATTATCCTTTAGGCCGCTTGAGCTCCACTTTTTAAGTATAGCTTGCCTTTTCATACAAGTATTCCAATAGAGACCTGCAATTTGGAGAAATAGAAAAGCAGAATTTATTTTATTTGTCTACAAAATCTGTTGAGAAAGAAAAATGATTGTATAACATTTTATTCAGTTTAATGACAAAGCAAATTTGATTTGTCATTAAATGGTTTTGCTAATAAAGTAATATATTTTTGGAACAAGCTGACAGTGGTGTAGAATATTTTAGGATGGAATTAGGCGAATTCAGAAACGATGGCGAAAGAAAGGAATTAAGGGGTCATTTTGGAGAACGATTGGATAAAATATTGTATTAATAGTTTATATGTTCTATGCAATGTTTATTTGCTTTCTCACAGATTTTGTACACAAATAAAAAGAAATGCTGAGTATTCAACACTTGGAGGAGGGTAAAAATTGTTGCTTGCTGAAGTTTTCATTTACGCGGCAGGAAACTGCAACTATGATTTTCATGTCATCCATTTTTGTTGTATTCGTGAAGAAGTGAGATAAAAAAAATGGTTGTTTTCTACACACACACACACACACACACACACACACACACACACACACACACACACACACACACACACACACACAGAGACAAAAGTTACTTTCTTAAAATCGTTTAAACAGCACTACGATATTTGACACCCCAAATAACCTTTAAAACCAGTATATGAAAAGAAAAAAAAAATTATTAATTTATTTTCTATGAGCTTTCATTAATAATAGTCTTATTAAATTTTAAAATAATTGGCAAAAATGTGGCACACATGAAAAAAAAATGAATAAAATGAAAATTAAAAAGATTGAATTTTTTTTTTAATTGTGTAAACAAATATAATTTTTATTTTTTATTAATGTCAATCTGGAGCAGATTTCACTAATTAAAAGCTATCAGACTGCCATGGATATTGATTTCAATTTATTCGTTATTGTTATTACTGCTACTGAAGTAATCTGACGTTGCCTGGGCACAATGATGTCAAACTTGAAAATTTGGTTCACTTTCTTTTATTACATATTTTATACTTTTCCTTTTCCAGGGTCACATTATGAAGTTACTTTTCAATTTTTTAATTCAAGCGTTTGTTTTTCTCTACTGAATAAATAAAAAATTGTTTTTTCTTAATTTTTAACTTCCCCATGTCTATAAGCTGTCCCCTTCTATTTCTTTTGTGATTTGAACATAGACACCCACCTCGTCGCTAACCACCACCCCCAACAAATTCTTAATTTCACCTAATTCACACTAGCTGACGTACATCTTTTTAAAAATAAGTCCCCTCATAATGTAATATATATTTAAGTATATATATATATATATATATATATATATTTAAATATATATATATATATATTTAAATATTTTTTTTATCTATAGACAGGCCTATTTCATCTTTTGAAGACATCAGTATAAATTTAAACAACTGGTCTACTTACTGGCAGGTTCGAACTTATAACTCTATGTCTTATAGCCCAACAGCGTTAACCCCTCGTCTAGCAGATCAGCTGTGCCATTGAGATGTGTAAATATGGTTTTAATCCAAACTCTTACTGTTAACTACATCTAAAGTGTTCAACCAACCAGGGGAGGGAACTATAACGTTACTTCCAGGGCGATATAATTATTTTGTCCCAATCAGTGCCCTCCCTTTATTAAGGGGCTTACAATAATAATTAAATAATATTTTTACGTCTTTTGCATGTATATATATGTGTGTGTGTCTGTATACTATAGCCTTTGATCAATTATAGTGTTCAGCAGATTCTATTTTCTTATGGAAAAACACATTCAAAAAAATCAAATGGGCAGATGAAGTCCCCTTTATTCTTGGTGAGCAATCACCTGGAGATGGTCTCTCGATAAAAATACTGGTCCCCATCACTTTGCTGGGTTGGCGTCAGGAAGGGAATCCAACCTATAAAAATCTTGCTTCAATTAATGAAATGTCTTCCGAACAAAATTGGTCAAACTTCAGGCTGTGTAGTTTGAATGTTGGAAGCTTGCTTGGAAGATAAGGTGAAATTGCTGAGTTTTTTTTTTTTAGAGAAGATGTATTGAGCTGTGTTGTATCCAAGGAACATGATGGTAAGGTAAATCTGTTAGAATGATTGCAGGAACGAATGCAAGATATAAGTTGTTTTGGATTTGAAATGAAAAGGGAACAGCAGGTTGTGTTGGTATTTTTATTACAGAGAAATGGGTAGATAATAAAGTGCTTGAAGTTAATTGTGTAAGTGAACGAATCATGCTCTTGAAGTTGATGGTTAGTGAGAAAATTTGCACAGCAATATGTGTTTATGCACCATAATGTGGCTTGAATAAAGATGCGAAAGATGAGTTTAATGATAGGCTTATTATAGTAATTGGTAAGCTTGGTGAGAAGAAAATACTTGTTTTGGCAGGAGATTTTAATTGTCATGTTGGAACAACCTCTGATGTTTTTGAGGGTGTTCATCGAGAAAATGGATATGATGATAGGAATACAAGTTGTCACACACATGCCAGCATATAAAATGGATGTTCAACTGAATATGATGATGATGATGATGATGAGGAGATGTCATGTTATCATAAAACCAAAGTTGAGCTGATCCTATTTGATCCCTAATTATTTGGGTCACTCTACTTTTTTTATTTGACAAAACCTTTTGATTAGTCCATTTCTACAATAAATTGTTTCCATGACTCTATTTCTTAACGCAATATTTTAGGTCAACCATACATTTACAGTGTAATGCCATACATTTATACACTGCTGGTCTATAACCTATTTGCATGCTAAGTTTGGCTGAAGTCTATCAGTAGTTCCTATTTACTTGCCTCCCCACGAATGCAGAGTTAGACACAAGGTCAGTTTTTAATGTGGGGAAAATCCAGCTCCCCCAAAAACGGGCACTCGGGATTGGGATAAAAATAAGAATTGCCTCAGTCTAGAAGGTTTTCTCCTTCACTGACCGAGGACAGAATCGATTAAGTGTAGCATCAGAAGAGATAGTACACTTTGTTCTGAGCCAAAAGGCCAAGTTTCTGTTGGTCAAACAGATAAACCAACAAGGAAACACTTCAGTTTATGGATAGATTGTGATTGATTGGCCTCTTTTTGTCTGTAGAGACGATGGATATTTTCTGAGAGTGTGTCTGCAAAATGATGACTTTATAATGAAACAAGGGTTGCACAATCACCAACTACACTTCTCATAAACCATCATTGCTTAAGTCCAGTGACAAAGAGAAATTCAAGATGACCGGAAGCAATGCAGAGAAGGACTGGTGTTATTTTAGAGTTTTAATCCTCCTAGACTAGTTGCCCTACTAAGGCTTGAGAGTCGAGTCTACTCTATTTAGAAAAGGAAGTGAGATGCACATAGTTTATTATTATAATTTTTGATAGTGATTTTGCTTCATGCATTCCTAATAGAGTTACCTAGCATTGCCTGGGGTCCTGAAAAAGAAAATAGGACAGTTTAAAAAAAGTATGTGTAACGTCTTTGTTTTAAAACTTCTCAGTCACATTAATTTTTAAATACACCTCTCCCTCTGACTGTTTCTCTAATTCATGTGCAAACTTTTGCAACTGCTTAAATATAATAGAAAGAAAGAAATGAACAAAAAGTAATCAGCAGCCGACTGTTTGACCTAGTTTTAGTGTTGTTTTTCGAACATTTACCAGTACGAATGAAATAAAGTAATTTTTCTGACCCCTCTCCATGCACTAAATTAGTTGATGGTGACCGCAAACGGATGAATATTAGAGTATTGCTTTTACCATAACAGGCTTGAGAATTAAATGAGTGATTTTATGATTTTCTATCCCCAGATCATGATAACAGATTACCCTTCAAAAATTATTAGTGCAATTAGCAACCTTCATCATTGGTTCTTTTTGTCCACATTTTCTCTAGCTATTTTGTTTAATAACTGAAAGTGATACGTGGCGCCTTTGCTCAGAGCGACATTTAAAACAATTTTTCTCTCTGTCATCGGTGTGTACACAACCGGTAAGGTAAGGTTTACTGTGTAGTCTCAATCCAAAAGATATATGATTTGTGTAGACCAAGCATCCTCAACCAGGGTCCACATGGACCTGCTGGAGCCCACAGAAGCTTTAAGGAACCTATGAAAAACAGTTTCTATTTATTTTCTTTGATTTATTAAGAGATGTACGTTTGTTTATAGAAATTTTCAAGATTTTTATTTGGATTTTATGTTATGAATATAGTAAAATTGATTCAGTGTTATTTTTTACTAACCTAGAAACAGATATTTGATTTAAAAACTTATATGTGCATATAGAGGGTTCACAGATGATAAAATAGCTCTCAGAAGGTCCACAAGTAAAATAAGGTTGAGTACCCCTGGTGTAGATCATGACAACAACATTTCTTAATCATTGAAATTGTTAAAATGAAAAATTATATCAAATAAAGAAAATATAAGAAATTATTTCTGAGATCATGTCTTTTTCAGAAGTGTCTGATCTATTCCCTGCTTCCTTTGTTCCAGCTTGTTTGACTCATTAGTCTAGTGGTCTCCATCAATTCGCTGTTTTGATACCTCATTGTAATATAGCTTCCTATTCCAGTAGTTTCTTTCCAGGAACTGCAGGCTTGTGGAGCTCTTTTCCTGCTGATTGTGTTCCTTCTACTTATACTATAGCCTTTATTTTTACACAACTAAGGCAAATAGGCATCTCTTGTCTTTGTGATAATCATCTTTCGTTCTTATTAGCTCCTTACATCAAGTGGCTTCATGTCTTGTCTGGAGCGATTTCCATAAAAAAAAATCATTGAAAGTAAAACTAAAATCGTGTTTAATAAGATGTTAAAAAGTTAGGGGAATTGTGACATAGACAGTGACATGATATTGATTACAGACACCAAATCTCCATTATCATAAGATTACTAGAAAAAAAAAATTGTTGATATTTTATCTTTGATTTATTTTCTTCCGTTGAGTATAAAAAAAGAAAATAGGTTTCTGGCATTTATTTTGTTGTTGTAATTAATTTTCAAGCCTGGCTAGCCATAATTATGAAGAGTAATTAAATTTGCTGCCACTTTTATTTTGTTATTATGTTTTCCTCTTTCTGTCTGTCAGTCTCCTTCTTTGCGCCCTGATCCACTCGGTTTGTTTTTCCTGCTTTTAGAAATCCAATCTCATGCCCCACTGACCGGTCACTTATGAGAATGCTTCTAACAACTGTAGCATCATTAGACAAACAAACAAAACAGGAAAGAAAATATTCTCCACTGTTTCAGCCGTGTGAGGCTATGGTTCTAAAAGGTTAATTGCATTGCTCCTCTTTAGACTCTTTTGTCTCTCGTTGTCCGCTGATTAATGCAATTCATCTCGGAAATGTCTGATACTTTTTTCGATCTCCTTTTGAACTTTGTTTCTTAGTTTTTTACTGCTATCTCTTTTATTTAAAGCATATCTCTCTCTCTTTTTTTTTTACTTCTACAAGGGGTTAGTGATTCGCCTACAAAATCAACTATGTCGAGTTCAAATACCAATCAGATCTACTATGGTCATTTACACACTAATAATAATGATTAATAACAAGCCGCGCGTGTGTGGTCTCCCTCTGTATGTGACTCGATGTAGCGAGTGTAAAATGCAATAAATTTGGGCAATTTGGGGCATTTTTGACCCCACTTTGACCCCCTGGGGGCGCGAACCAGAATTTTTCTGAGGTCAAGGATGCTCATTTTATATCCAGAACAATTGCCTCTACATTTTGGCCAAGTTTCAGAAAAATTGAATGCATGGATCAAACGTTATGGGAGAAAAGGGTCATTATTTGCCATTTTAGGGGCTTTTGACCCCCTGGGGGCGTGAACCAAGTTTTTTCCAAGGTCAGCGATACTTATTTTCTATTAGGAACAATTGCCTCCACATTTTGGCCAAGTTTCAGAGAAATTGAATGGATGGATGAAAAGTTATGGGGCAAAAAATGTAATTTTTTGCCATTTCAGGACCTTTTGACCCCCTGGGAGGCTAACCAGATTTTTTTCAAAAATCGGAGAATGTCACTTTTTAACCTGACCAAAGTTACAACTTCATGCAAAATTTCAGAGAAATTCAATGGATGGTTGCGGAGAAAAATCCGGACGGACGGACGGACGGACGGACATGCCTCAAAACATAAGTCCCCCGATTTTATAAATCGGAGGACGAATTAATAATAATGAACATCTTTGTTTAATATTCAAAATCAATATATATATATGTACCACTTCCAGGTACACATCTGAGGTTAAGATCGGATTCGAACTCTGCCTGATGAGATCTCAGTTTATAGTAACTGTTGATCAATAACATCGACATGCCAGTGTCGCAGATTTTGTACATGTCTCTGTAAATAAAATTATCATATATATATATATATATATATATATATATATAATTGAGTTTCCTTAATCACATGACAGTTTCCAGTGGCCGAGTGGATATGGCGACTGCTTGCAGATTCAAGGCTGACTATGAGAACCAGGTTCACACCACCGGACCGCCTGACATTGTTACTTTTCCGCACTGATGAGAGCAATAAACTTGAAATGCTAGCATCTGTAGGTATAAATAATTTAATATTTATTTATAAAAATTATTAAAAAATTAAAAGTCGAGCACTCTCGGGGATGTTAAAAATAGACTGTCAGCAGCTCTAAAGCAAAGTTCCGAATACGTTCATTGAACACTCTCAGCTAGTCTTTTATCTGTGTCCACTTCTAGGCACATATAGATCTTAATTTCCCTTAATCATGTGACAGTTTCTGGTGGCTAAGTGGATATGGCGACTGCATGCGGATTCTAGGCTGATTCTGTGAACCGGGTTCGCGCTGCCCGACTGTCTGAAGTTGTTACTTTTCTGCACTGATGAGAGCAATAAGCTTGAAATGCTAGCATTTGTAAGTATAAATAATTTAATATTTATATATATATATATATATACATTTAAGCAAACATTATTAAACATAACAGAATTCTTCAGCCTGATTATACTTTTAAAAATGTTTTCAATTTTTCTAATGATCTTTTTTGTGTCAAAATCAAAAAAAAAAAATCTTTCATATGTATCATTAACGTTTTTGATTCTTTGTCGAATTATCTTCAGGTGACAAAAACAAATTAACAAAAAATTTAAATTCCGGGACGCCAGAATTAGCGTCACAGGAGGAATTTTATTACGTTAAGCATTTAAAAATGTTGTTACTGGTTTCATACGTAATGTTATTTCGTGTAGGTTGCTGGGTTTTAATAAAGATAGCTTTGAGTATTTTTAATTAAAAAAATTCAACAAAATCAGTTTTCAGAAACCAATTAAAAAAAATGTTTGTTTTTTAAATTAAAATGTTTAATTGTTAACGTTTCTCCTGGAATTGCACTGGTTTGTTCTTTTGATGTCTAACTAACTTCACATGTGCATTCTCGGCTGCTTTTTGAAATTCTCTTCTTTTCTCCAGCTTTTCTGTTCATTTGTTTTTGTTATCTGAAGATGATTCGACTAAGAATCAAAAACGTTAGTGATACATATGGAACATACACTATTTTCTTGATTTTGACACAAATAAATATTAGAAAAATAAAAAAGGTATAATCAAGCAAAAAATTCTGCTATGTTTAACAATGTTTGCTTAAATGAAGGGATGCTGCCTAAGTACACACACAATATATATATATATATATATATATATATGTATTTTTGACAATTTAAATAATTTTCAAATCATATTCCAAATAAAGAGTATACAAAAAGGTATTAAAATTGTTTACAGCTGTTTCAAGGCATTTTTGATTTTAAGTCATATAATGCAACATTAACTAAATATTAGACTACCGCTGTTTTCAAGTTTACTATTAAGCTTTGTAGTTAACACAAAAGAGTTTTCTAATTGATTTAAATTTGAATGTTTATATATATATATATATATATATATATGAAAATTTATAACTAAAAGGTAAACTTTTAGAGAGTTGAACCTATTGTGAGGTAAGGAAAGCTCAATATACTGGATAGGGCAAAAATATGAAAAAAAGAGAAGAAAAATAAATATTGTTATTCACTAAATGTCCTTGTTCTGAACAACCGAAGATTATGATTTGCTTCCATTTGCAGGTCTAATTATTTTCATTGACTTCTCATATATATATATATATATATATATATATATATATATATAATATAGATATCTGACATGTATATATATATCATTGAAAATTTGCCTCTACTTCATGACACATTTATAAATTTAAGTAAATTTGTTAACACATTTATGAATTGAATTAGTTTTGAAAAAAAAACCCTGCATCGTTTAATTTAACAACTGTCTAATATAATAATTAAAGTAAAAAAGATATAAAAATTATTTTCCTAAATTATCGATGGAATAATTTATAATTATCTCCATTGCATTACTATAATTTAACTGTAATGACTTGACTCAGTTATCTCCCCATTCGCAAATCTTTGATGAATAACCAGGGTTTTTTTACCCCGCCTAATAAACCGGTATCGTCCGGGCCTTTGGATCTGGATTTATGCCGGTCTATTGGGGGTTGCCGGTCCTGTGCAGTTCTAGGAGGTGCACCCTCCCAGGCTTTGCCTCTTCTCTTTGGGGAGGAGTAAGTTTATTGCTTACTGTCTGAGGCGCCCCTACCAGGAATGCCGACGGGGCTGCCCAGGCAATTTTTAAATGGCCAGAGTGCTCACCTCTCGAGCGCTGGTTTATCTAATCCCACTTTCCCGACCTTGTGTCACATCTTACCTTGTGGGAGGTAGATAAATAACTAGGAATTGATCTCCCAGTTTTTACTTTCTTGACTTTTCCTTTGGCTTGTTTTATAAATTACATCCTGGACTTTTGATCCTGTGAACATTCTTCACGAACATAACTATATCTTTATTTGGCGTGGATGATAAACATGGTTTTGATCCTGCTGTTTTTGGATCTTATTTCCTCCATTTGATGAACTTCACTTTTTCTATTTATGTTATCTAAGCATTCTGAAGAGAAGAATTTTTTTATGGTAAACTACCTGGATATTTTGTTTACTTAACAGATTTTTTTGAACAATTGTAAATCAGATGAGTTGCTTTGGGTATAAATTATGATAAGATGATATAAAAATCAAAATCTTGTGTGCTTATTTATTTGACGCTCAAGTGAAATATGGCAGTTCAAAATAAAATAACAGGAAAACTTATGAATATACTTACTTATATGTCAAAAATATTAGTGTACAACAAAAATTACGGAAAATAAGCGAGTAGAATTTTAATAAAAAATAAAATTAATTTACTATTCGGTATCTCTCTTCTTCGAAAATAAAGACGACACGCTGGGTTGTCGTTTAGCATTCGTGGACTATGTATAGTAAATAAATTGAATTTTTTTGGTGCTTGTACAGAAAAGCGTGCATATTAAATTATCAATACCACCAAAAACAGTTTTATATACTTACGCAGCAGATTTAAATAAGTATCGTCACCAAAAAGTAGGAAAAATTATCGAGTAGAATTTTAATTATAAGCAAAATCCATTTTTCGGGAACAGTCAATTGACATGTTCGAAGGCTGGCATCTTAAGGTAACCGGAGACAATTATGCCAAACGCGCTTACGTCCCCTGATTTTGTCGCCGGGTTGCACTTAAGATAGTGGCCTTCGAACATGTCAATTGACTGTTTCCGAAAAATGAATTTTGCTTCTAATTAAAGTTCTACTCGCTAATTTTTCCTACTTTTTGGTGACGATACTTATTTAAATCTGCTGCGTAAGTATATAATACTGTTTTTTTTGTGATATTGATAATTTAATACGCACACTTCTCTGTACAAGCACCAAATTTTTAATTAAAATTCTATTCCTTATTTTCCGTAATGTTTGGTGTACACTAATATTTTTCTCTTCCCTCTTTTACCGGATTCTTAAACTCGCCTTTTCCACCTTTCATACATGTATTGGTGCTTATTTTTATTGACGCTCAAGTGAAATATGGCAATTCAAAATAAAATAATAGGAAAACTTATGAATATACTTACTCATCAGTCAAAAATATTAGTGTACAACAAACATTACAGAAAATAAGCGAGTAGAATTTTAATAAAAAATAAAATTAATTTACTATTCAGAGTCCATGAACTCCGAATGACAAGCCAGTGTGTTGTCTTCATTTTAGAAGAAGGGAGATAATCTTCTAGATATCTTGATGTAAATTACCCTGATAATTGAGCACTCTGGTCAATTTTTCTTAAAAAAAATTGTATACATTTTATATATAGTACTTAAAAAGAAAGATTGTGTCTTTTTAATATGCTATTACCATAGTTTCACATGTCCGTGCGATCATCAGACAGTGTAATTCACAAATTTGTGAACTAATGATTGCCGGTACATGTGAAACCATGATATATTAAAAACACACATATACTCTTTTTAAGCACTATTATTTTCTGTCTAAGAGAGCATTGAACACTGCATACAAATTAAAATCAAACCTCTGAACTGCACCCCCCCCCAACGATTCTCATAGTCATCAGTATATATATATATATATATATATATATGAGGAAATTGGGAGATTGCCTATAAAGATATTATTCCACTCAACTCCCTCAATTATCAATTAGTGTTTTCCTACTCTGTGATTAGTTATCATATCACGGCTTGACAGGCAAGACTACCCTACTATTTCACACATAAGTAGGAGTAGAAAATATTTATTCATACCTTTTCCAAAGTTTTATCTGGTGATACCAGATCAGGCTGCCCTGTAGCTCCCTGAGATGAAATTCACCTACATTGACGTTTTTTTTTTTTTTTTTTTTTTTGTAAAACTTAATTATGTTCTACAAAACCAAAAACAAAAACAACAGCCCCTCTCCCTTTCTCCCTCCCCTTTTTTATTTTATTTTTCCTACCCTACTCCCGGTCCTGGATATGACCTTAAACTACATCCGATGGTGAGATCCGGCTTACGGACTTTGGGGAATGTGAAGCCTCCTCTTAATTACCATTGCTCCCAGGTCCACCCTGACCCGGAGTGGTAGTACCTGTTAGGGTCCCAACTATGGGTTAAATAGAAACAGATAAACCAAACCAAACACCATCAATAAATATTTGAACATATAAAGAACTTGAAGCATAAAAACTTTCACCAAAATGACTGCATTCGGCATTGAATAGCCTGAAAAGGGTTGATATGCCGTAAAACAAAACAACCAAACTAAACACCATGAATAAATATTTGAAGATATAAACAACTTGAAGCATAAAAACTTTCACCAAAATGACTGCATTCGGCATTAAATAACCTGAAAAGGGTTGATATGCCGTAAAACAAAACAACCAAACAACCAACCAAAGTTTTATGAGAGAAAGGGACTTTACAGCCACGTCCACTCCCAAACTTAGTATATCATCGAGTATTCTCAAATGATCACCCATCTAAGTACTCATCAGGCTCACTGTTGCTTAACTTCGGTTATCTAAGAAAGACCTATGTTTCAATGTGATATAGTTGTAAGCTATTCTTATTAGGTTATTAAATGGTATTACTATTTTTATTATTAACCTCTTCAACAACATTGTGTATTTTTTATTTATTATTTTATTTAAAAAACAAAAACAACTAAGATCGCGAATTAATTGACACATTTAATTTTCTCTTCTCACCTTGCAATTATAATTGCTAAAGCCAGTCAAGTAATATTCATTTAAGGAGAAAGGAAAAAAAAAACATATACGCACACACGCACGCACGCACGCACGTACAAATATAAATGATGAGGAAGAGGAGGAGGTAACTCCTTCTCCATCTCCTCCAAGGCAACACCTTTCCTATTTTTAATGTCTATTGGTGAGGCCCAAATTGGGGAGGTTTGGGGAGTGTGGAGTCGTCCTTTAGTTACCAATATTCCCAGGTCCACTTTGACCCCGAGTGATGGTATCTGTCAGAGTCTCTATTTACTTGCCTCCTCACGAGGGCAGAGAGAAACACACAAGATCGGTTTTTAATGTGGGAAAAATCCAGCTCCCCCCAAAAAGTCACTCTGGATTTGGACAAAAATGAAAATTGCCTCCGTCTACAATGACTCCTCTTTCATCGACCGAAAACCTGATGAAGTGTAGTATCAGAGTCAGAGTTCCAGCTATAGATTGTATAGAATCTTTCCTGGACACTAAACTGCCTCGGACACCATTGGACAAAGCGTTTTCTCCTACTCCACCTCACCATTTTTTTCTGCCTACCCTATTACTCAAGCTCTCCCCACCTCCAACGGTCATGAGTATAACCTTACAGTGCATCTGGAGCTGAGACTCCAATTTGAGGAGTGTGGTATCACTTCTTAGTGGCCACTCCTCCCAGGTCCACTCAGACGCTGAGTGATAGTACCTGTTGAGGTCCTATCTATGGTTTGAATAGAATCTATCAATTACAGATTACTTATTTACAAAATATTTGACGCCTACAAAACAAATTAATCTACAAACCATTTGTATCCAAAATGAAATTTATTGAATATTTAAAAATATTAAGAAATGCAAACATAAAAACTTTTACCATTTCTGGATTCGGTATTAAATAACCAAAAAGGTTGGATGTGCTATAAAACAAAACAACCAAATCAAATCAATCCTTGGGGGTTAGGGTTAATACCTCTCTTATGCTTGTAGCGCATACATCACAAATTGGGGTCCTGGGTATGACCTTAACAGACATCTAATGATGAGACCTCCATTTGGGAGTTGTGGGGAATGTGGAGTTGCCCCTTAGTTGCCACTGCTCTCTGGCCCGGAGTGGTAGTACCTGTAAGGGCGCCATCTATGGGTCAAATAGAACCTACTGGCGCTATCAAATCAGGCTGTCTGAAGTTATTAACTTCCTTACTCAAAATGCACCAAACATTGATGTTTTATTGTTTTTTTTCCTTTGCAAAACTCAATCATGTTCTGCAAAATCCAAAACAAAAAACAACAATTTCCCTTCCTCCCCTCTTTTTCCCTCCCCCCCTTTCACTCAACCAAACACCATGAATAAATACTTAAACATATAAAGAACTTGAAGCATAAAAACCTTCAGCAAAATGACCGGATTCAGCATTAAATGACCTGAAAAGGGTTGATATGTCGTAAAACAAAACAACCAAACCAAAAACCATGATTAAACATTTGAAGAAATAAATAACATAGTATTCAAAGCCCAAATAAGATCCACCTGACACAGCTATACACGGGTTCATGCAAGTCATGTTACCTCAAGTAACAGCACTTAGCTGTATACTCCACCAGACTAGATAAATTCTTGTCCTGGAATCCGGCAAGACCAATAGACCACAAGAAATAGATACTATAACATAATTAACTGATCTATTAGGGAGAGGAAAATTAATGTTCTTAACTTCTTTATGAACCTAACGTTTGACAGGTAAAGAAGAACTTTAACCGAATATCTATGTATCTCGTATAGATATCAAGTGTTAGCCACAGGAAGGGGCCCATTGATTTCTGAGAACTTCGATTGAAGTAAAATGAAATAAAAAAGAGAGAAAACATTTACAGGATAACCCACAAAATCCCCCCCCCCCCCGGAAATTTCGCACAATTACTTTACATGTAATTGTTGGAAATAGAAAACAGTTGTTGATAAGAGAAGCATTGCTAAAGCAGAAGAAAACAAACAAATGTTCGATAATGTTCCATGTGCTTTCCGTTAGCAACCGCACAATGATGTAGACAGTTTAGACAATTTCCAGTCGCGCTTTGGATGACTTCAAGTGAGATATTGTTCCAAGTTTCCATGAACAGATTTCAAGGATTTTATGTCTGTGGCGTCTATCCTTCGTAAAATCCATTACATCGAGATCTGGAAATTTTGAGGGCCATTTGTTTGGTTCAATATAGGAAGGTGTATCAGCTCTGAGCCAGGCAACAATGTCCTAGGATGTATAAGCCTTCATTCCATTGTGTTACCATGTCTATTCTTCTCCTTGAGATGAGATGTGCACCCAATTTGTGTGCAAGAAGTGTAAAACAATCGAGATGGATGAGAACTCAGATGTGGAGAAAGTATATCTGGATGGCAAAACCATTGAGGTTGTTAAGAAGTTTTGTTACCTTTGTGATACCATTGGAGCACAGGGTGGAGCAGGTGCTAGTGTTATTGCAAGAATTAGGAGTGAATGGAGTAAGTTCAGAGAACTTCTGCCATTACGAACCAGCAGAGCGTTAACACTGTTGACTAAGGGAAGAATCTATCAGGCATATGTACACAGTGTGAAACTTGGCTGAGGACATGCGTTGTACAGAGAGAAATGATATGAAAACGATACGATGGATGTGTAATGTGAGTCTTAAAAGCAGGCTTAGCTTTGAATACCACAGAGGAAGAATAATTCTGGACAGTATAGGTAGATGTGTACAGAACAGTAGAATTCGATGGTATGGCCACATTGAAATAATGGATGAGAGTTATTGGGTTAGTAGCTGTAGAACAGTTGAGGTAGCAGGTACAGTTCACAGAGGAAGGTCAAGGGAAACATGGGAGGAAGTGATAAATATGGACCTGAGGGATAAAGACCTGGCCAGAGATAAATTAGTTTGAAAATCAATTTTTTAAAGTCATCTAACGCATGCCAGCATGTAAAATGGATGTTAAATCAAATATGATGATGATGATCCAAATGTTTAATGACATAAACCAAATTATTACATTTGAGTTCACATCTAATCTATGTGTACAAGCTGATTCACTGTTTTTCTAGATTTAATTTTTTTTTCTTGTAGAACATATACTAAAAACTGAAAAAATACACACACACAAAATATTAAAAACACACACACTTACACATACATACGAGGAGAGTTTGAATTACCTACAGGAGTGTTTGAATTACCTACTAGACACCATCCTCGAATGTCTTCAAGTAACAGCATTTAGCTGGATACTCCACCAGACTAAATGAATTCTTGTCTTGGAATTCGGTAAGACCAAGAGACCACAAGAAGGATATGCTATCACATAATAAACTGGTCAATTGAGGAGAGGAAAATTAATGTTGTTAACTTCTTTACTAACTAAAAGGTTGAGAGATAAAGGAGAACTTTAATTAAATATTCGAATATCTATGTATCTCATATAGAGATCAAGTGTTAGCCCCTGGAAGAGGCTCTTTAATTTCTGAGAACTTCAACTGAAGTAAAGTGAAACAAAAGAGAGAAACGTGCACAAAGAAAAAAACGCACACTTATACATGCATACACACAACAAATAGAAATTAACAAAAAAGATTTTGTATATTAAAATGTTGTCTCACTTTTTTATTCGTATTTTTAGCGTTTGTCATTTTTTGGTTTCTCATATTTTTTTCTGATCGTTTTTTTAAAAAAAATCTACCTTATTTTTGATTAGTTATCATGAATACTTTTAAAAAAAAAATAATATCATCTGAATCTTTTTTTCCTTTTAAAATCGCCTGAATCAGGATAATGTAATATTGGTCGAGAACAAAAAGGCAATAGAAACCTAAAAGCTTCTTGATATTAAAATTGAGCTTTCCTTCTCTCTGCTTATTATTCTCTCCTAATTAAAATACTGAATGAACCATGATTGATATTAAAGACACAACACCCTATCATTCAATCTGATAATACACTTTTCATACTAAGAGAAGAATTAGGTTTTATAAGTGAGATCATTATATTTAAAAAGTATTTGCCTCATTTTTTTATTCTTAAATTATGCTACTTTCACTCTCAACTTAATTAACTTTATAGTTGCCTCTTAATAATCATCAAGTTCAATTTAATAATAAAATGTATGGAAGATTTGTGATTGGTTTGGTTTGCCTGTTGAATGACAATGCAACCTCTTTTAGGTTATTTAATGCTGAACAACAATACTCATTGTACATGATTCATTGTACACGATTAATTAAACACAAGTTGCTATTCACCCATAACTGGAGCTGGATTAAAATTGACTGTTAAGGGCTTTCTCAACAGTATTAGTATGTAAATTACGACAATAGATCTGATTGTCAGTATATATTAGTCAAGCATATTCTTCTGAACCAACATGGAATTATCTCATCCCTAAATGGGACTTGTCTCAAAAGTGTTGATGAGTTTACCTGTCTTGACAGTAAAGTTGCAAAAGAAAATTGCACAGAGAGTGAACTAAATGTGCGAATCAGAAAGACCTCGGCTGGACTGGAAAAAGTGAAAACAATCTGGAAGTCAAATCTTCCTATCAAGATGAAACGTGACATTTTTGAAGCCAGTGTTACATCCGTTCTGGTATATGGAAATAGCACCTCAACTTTTACCAAAAGATTGGAGAAGAAACTTGATGGTGTGTACACCAGAATACTAAGAACTGCTCTTAACATCTCCTGGAGACAGCACCCCACAAAGGGAACAATTCTACTGACACTTTCCTTGAATCTCAGCTCTGATTAGAGAGAGAAGAACCAGATTTGCTAGTCACTATTGGAGAGCTAAGGATGAAATCATCAGCGATGTTCTTTTGTGGATGCCAAAACAGATAGGGAAGGGTGCACAGAATGTACATCAAGCAACTAGCAGAGGACTCACAATTCACCTATGAAGACTTACCCGGTGTGATAAAGGATAGAGTGAGATGGCGTGTGAGAGCCAAGAAAATTCATGACACTACCATGACCAGATGATGATGATTTAGTCAATCATGCACCCATGAGATTTGTGAAAAGTCAGTGATAGTATCTTTAGTATGTTTCTGCACTGTGTGTCATATCCATAAGATTATCTTTTCTTTCTTATTAAATTTTTGTCTAGTTTGCCTATGTAACCAATAGGACGTTTTGAATAGACAATGGTTGTGTGGATGGATGTTGGATTTTATGGCATGTATGCTGTCATTGGGTCATTTTATGCCAAAACCGTACACATGTTTTGTATACAATTCATTGATAGATAAATTTGTTTGTACGCATAAATCTTTTAGATAAATAGTCTATAAACGATAGTTTCTATTTAACCCATAGATAGGATCCTGGCAGGTACTAACACTCCGGGTCAGAGTGGACCTGGAAGTAGTGGTAACTAAGCGGTTACTCCACACCCCTCAAAACTCCCCAAATAGGGGCCCTCACTACTGGATGCATTTTTTGTGTCATATTCAGGATGTTTTTTTAATTTTTTTTTTTGGGGGGGGGGGTTTGATAAGATTGAGAAATAGGGTAAGTAGAGAAAAGCTACAATGGGCTGAGAAAGATGGATTTTGGATTGGGCATTGAGGTAGGGTACTTGCAAACACCTTGCCATAGGAACATGATGGGATTAGTCCTGACAGTCTACGCGCCCGTTTAAGGAAGTTATGGGCCCTTTTCCAACGTTTTGCACGAGAAATATAAATATTATTATGAGTGTTATTTAAAAAGACGACTTTACAAATGTTCCAATTGCTCGGTTGGGAGAGACTTAGACTGACAACCTCGAGTGTGCTGTTTCGATCCTGCCCTCAGATTGCTTCTTTTTTTTAAAAATGAAAACAAAGTATATCTTGTTTTTTTAAAAAAATATAATAATATATAAGTGAAAAATATCTTAGATTTTAGCATATTTAGTACCTAACGCCTCTCTGTATGTCTGTCTGTCTGTACCTCTCTCTGTCTCTCTTGTCCTTTCTCTATATATATCTAGATCTATATATGTAATAAAGGAGAACGTCTGTCTGCCCATGTATGTCCCTTAATATGAAGACAAACTAGAAATTGAACCTTAAATATAAGTGTTTTAAATGTAAAATTTTCCTATAAACATAAGGAAAATAGTCCTGTGTCTATAGCTGTCTTCGTAACTGAGCTAAAGGACCTTTTCCCACATGTTGCACATTGAAATTCCTCTATTTATAAGCATTATTTTAAGAGTATGAACATGTATATCAATAGCTTCGTGATTTAAGATATCAGGCTGACAACATCAAGGTTACTATTAAAGTAAACTCCCCTTAATATACTGTTGTGCATGATGCTATCTCATATTCAAACCCAGGAAATACAGGGTAACCCTACTAGTATATAATAAAATAAAAATTTATTTTCTTCAGTTAACTGTGGAATTTCTACATGTCTCATTTGTTAGTAAATATTTGATATTTATTTACAATCACACTACTGTGATTTTTTCTTTTTTCCTTTTAAATAGTACAATTTTTAAGATGGTTACTCTAATAGCAAGAAACTCTTAGAATCTGTGTGTATTTCCATAACAAACAACCAGTTTTTGTGTGTTTTCTTTTTTAGTTTTAGGTATGCTTATAGAGAACGCACTGTGTTTCCGTGACTTTGCGTCGTCAACGTTCGGCAGATCTCGGAAGCACCCGAGAGTTGAACTGCCAAACGATAAATTGAAGACTGGCAGACGATAAATTCAGACGAAGAAAAATCAAAGTAAAATACATATATAAAAATAAAGAACGAACAAACCGTAGCCAAACAACTGTTATTAATTAGATGTTTATTTATTTTTGTCAAAGGAACCATTGTTAATTAAATATTTTTAAATAAAATGTTTTATTTTGTTCACCGAAAAGTTTCAAAGATGATTTTCTTTTTATATAACCAATGTTTTTAACCAATTTCTTGTCTTTTTTTCATTTTTTTTTTTCTATGTTTTTTGTTTAGCATTTTCTGGGTTAGGGTTTAGGGTTAGGGTTTAGTGTTAGGGTTTTTTGCTAGAAGTGACCGTTGCTGACAGAACTCAATAAATCCTTCGGGAGATTCAATGCGCTGATACAGATCGTAGAAATTCATTTTCTTTTAATGTGCTGCAGATCGTAGAAATTGATTTCTTCCAAAAGTTATCGTCTGTTTGCTGCAACCTGATTGGTTAATAGTTTCGGCAACTCTCGGGCGCTTCCGAGACCTGTCCGAATGTTGACGACGCAAAGGCATGCAAACGCGGTGTGTTCTCTATAAGAGTACCCTTTTTTAATTAAAAATTTTATTTATTACATGATGCTATTTATGGGAGTTACCATCTTGCCTGCCTCTATATGAGACTATGGTAGCACAACATGCTCACTATTTTGACATTGAGGGTGCTTTGTGAATCTTATTTTCGATGGTTCGTGCAGCCAAACATCAAAATAGTGAACTTTTGTGCTGCCATAGTTTCATACAGAGGCATGCAACCATCAAAAACATCATGTAATAAATAAAATTTTAAGTTAACAAAAAACACAAAACTTTTTCTTATCGAAATGCACCAAAATTTAAAGATTTTTTGTCTATTTGTGTATCTAAAACTTAAAATATGGTTCTATTTAAATAATAAGGCAAGTTAGAAGATAGAATGACCACAGTTTCAGCCCTTGATTAAGTTCCCAATTTCTTAGTCGAGATGTTCAATCAATTTAACTTTTACAACAGCGGAATGTTTTATCAATAAATAAACAATGAAAAATGAAACAACAATACCAAAATAAAACATTGCTGAATTTTTTTTAGCATAATTAACTTTGTTTTCAAGGGTCAAATTTTGAAAGGTTAGTTTAAAAGCATCAACCCTGACACACTCTTGTGACTATTTTTAATTTGAGCCATCAAACACGAGGACTTTTTGACAGATAATAGACAGCCTAGTATGGAATGATTTTTGTTCATACGGTGTAGCTTTATGGTTAGAGTATTGGATTTAAAGCGGGAGACTCTTGTTTAAATATATGTGTATAGATGAATCTATCTCATGAAATTGGCAGACAAGATATTGTTTGTCTGTGCAAATTAATATGTCAATGTAAATGTTTAAATTGAATTTTAATTTTGAACAATTTCATTCAATTAATTTAATGACCAATAGATTAAGTCTTAAAAAAGAATTTGCTAAAAATTGACCAGCATGCACTTGCTTTTTAATTTCATATTATTTATAAATTTAAGAGTTAAAACAACTCCAAAGTTTTCAATGCTTTAAGTTCTTATCCAACACATACCAGTATGTAAAAAAGACGTTAAACCAAATATGATGATGATGAGGATAAGTTAAGCAAATTACACATTTATTTCAATTTCACTTTTGTTTCTTCTTCGTGAAACAAAAATGAAAGTAAAATGCCTCAGGGAAAGCCGGTTCGATACAATTAGTATATAATAATAAATCATTGAAACTATAAAAATAAATACATTGAATGATTTACATATGGATCTATCATTCAAGTCTTCAGGAAACTTATTTAGATTGAGAGAGGATAACCAGTTTGTGTGCAAGAAGTGTAAAACAGTAGATATGGACAAAGTATATCTGGATGGCAAAGCTATCAAGATTGTTGAGAAGTTTGGTTACCTTGGTGATGCCATTGGAGCTCAGGGTAGCACAGGGGCTAGTGTTGTTGCAAGTTAAAAGTAGATGGAGTAATTTTAGGGAACTTGTGCCATTACTAACCAGCAGAATATTAACACTGTTGACTAAGAGAAAAGTCTAGCAGTGTGATGATGTATGGAAGTGAAACTTGACCAGTGAGAGTTGAGGACATGCGTCTTTTATTAAGGAATTCCACAGGAGATTAGTGAGGAGCCGTTTGTTGAGCAGTTTGGGTGGATGGAGGAGGAGATCCACTTTGAGTTGGGTGCCAGGTACAGGTCATCTACACAACTCAGTTCTTTCTGACCTGGCAATTGGCTTAAAAGTCATTAACCCTCAATATCATACAACACAATTCTGGAATCGGACTCCCTCGAGTATCTGCTGCGAAATGCTCAAAGCAAAAACGCCCGATTATGCCTTCTTCGAATGCCCCAAACTATCTGATTCTGGGGTTACGTCAATGAGGTGACAGATTGAATCGATCCTGAGCATCTTTTGCCGCTGAATATATCCTACGTAATCGACAACATCTGGCCGTTGTGGGACAGGGAGAGATAGACGAATAGTGTTCCTTGTGATCCTGGCCGTAGCGTAAATGGTAGTGTGGACGTTGCGTCTGAAAGCAACTCAAGGGGTTGCATTTTTGCTGATCAGTATCTAATTATGTTCTTTAAGCACCAATTGAAGGTCAAGATTAGATGTGATAGAAAAAGATTACATTTATCGGGATTTTAAAAAAGGTGGATACAAGTAGCGAGCTTGCGTGTACAAAAAGGAGTCAAGTATGGGTACATGTTACTTGCCATTCAGGTAAGCTAGTCAAGTGATCTTTGTTTTTCTATCCCTCCAGATCTTTGTTTTTCTATCTCTCCAGATCATTGTTTTTCTATCTCTACAGATCTTTGTTTTTCTATCTCTATAGATCTTTGTTTTTTTTCTATCTCTACAGATCTTTGTTTTTCTATCTCTACAGATCTTTGTTTTTCTATCTCTCCAGATCTTTGTTTTTCTATCTCTCCAGATCTTTGTTTTTCTATCTCTTCAGATCTTTGTTTTTCTATCTCTACAGATCTTTGTTTTTCTATCTCTATAGATCTTTGTTTTTCTATCTCTACAGATCTTTGTTTTTCTATCTCTACAGATCTTTGTTTTTCTATCTCTACAGATCTTTGTTTTTCTATCTCTCCAGATCATTGTTTTTCTATCTCTATAGATCTTTGTTTTTCTATCTCTACAGATCTTTGTTTTTCTATCCCTCCAGATCTTTGTTTTTCTATCCCTCCAGATCTTTGTTTTTCTATCTCTACAGATCTTTGTTTTTCTATCTCTCCAGATCTTTGTTTTTCTATCTCTCCAGATCTTTGTTTGTCTATCTCTACAGATCTTTGTTTTTCTATCTCTCCAGATCTTTGTTTGTCTATCTCTACAGATCTTTGTTTTCTATATCTCTGGAAATTTGGTTATTTTTGGAAGTTTGATTCTCTCTGGATTTTTTTTGTTAACATATCTTTGTTGTTTTTATTTGTTGGTCCAATTAACTGACAACTTTTTAATTTTAAATAAGGTTGGTTCATTTATTTGTCACAAAATTTGCATGCATATAAGACCATGAACACAGAAAATTAACTGAGCCAGACTTTTCAAGACAACTTTTGCTAAAATACCCCAAAATGACCTGTTGTTTGCAAATATCTTAAATTTTTTTCTATAAGTGTAGGCTCAAAATCCACCAAAAGTTAGAATTAACGATTATTTATATACAACAATTACTTATCTGAAATCAGTTGTTCAGTTTCCACAGGGGGTAACATTTTGCTTTTGCCTGAAACATCCAGTATTCAGACCAGGCCTAATCTGGCCCAAGTCCTTTCGATATTTGACGAAAGATTTATTAATTTCCTTTTTATCATTTATTTTCAGATGAAATGAGCACATTTGTGAGCGGCATGTCAAGCGGCATCTGTGCCAAGCTGATTGTTTATCCCTTTGATGTTGTAAAAAAGCGTCTCCAGGTGCAAGGCTTTCACGAGGCACGAGCAAAGTTTGGACAGCTTCCTATATACACAGGTACACGGCATTGCCTAAAAACAATTATTGTTCAAGAGGGTTGCAGAGGACTATACAAAGGACTTTTCCCCACTCTTCTGAAAGCCGGCTCTGTCAGCGGTGTCACATTTACGGCATATGAAATTGTCTGTCACATCCTAGCAAATTTACGCGTGTGATAATAGATTGTTTTATAGGTTTTAATTTCATACAAGTAAATTTTTATATTGCAAAACATATCTGGAAAAATAATGCTTGTTAATATATATTTCATATATATATATATTTCATATATATATATATATATATATATATATATATATATATATATATATTAATAACTACAAACTTCTATAAATCTAGTAAGTATGACAGAGATGGTCTCTCAGTTTTCTCTCTCTGCATCTCTCTCCCTCTCCATCTTTTTCATTTCATGTCAGTCTGTTTTCTGCCTGTTTCTCCCTATCTTTGTTCAGTAAACTAATTTTTCAATTCTAGTCTGGATGTATCTTCTTTTTTTTGTATCTGTATTTCCCTTCACTTTAAAGAAAAACTAAACATTTATTGTTCATGTTTAATCTGTAGTAGTTTTTTAATATCCAATTGAGGGCATTGAAAGAAATAGAGATACAAAAGAAAACAGACACATTTGATCTAGAGTTAAAGAATAGGTTACTGAACACAGGGTGAGAGAAACAAACAGAAAGACAGACTGATAGAGAAAGGGATAAGACAGACACACAGAGAAAGAGAGAGGGGCATATAAGGTGACAAAGAAAGAAACTACTTCTTATTGAAGGATGTGGTTATTAATATATATTTTTTTTTAACACTATTTATTAAAACTTATTTTATTTAATTAACTAGTTAACAATGATTTCCACAGACGCATTAAAAGTTGACAAGGAACAATTACAAAAAAAAAAAGAACATCCTAAGTTTTTAGTGAGGACATAAACCTGTCTCTCGGTGATCCTAGGCTCAAATAATCACAATGGCTCACTTCATTTAACAAAAATTAAATTGCTCTTCAAAGTCTCCCATGAAAATAAAACCTTTTTTTTTTTTTTTTTTTTTTTTTTACTTATGAAAGGCTTTCATGACCTAAAATCTTGTACGTTTCTAAAGTTCTCTTGAACACTAGCTCAGTCTAATAATGATAAACCAGCAGTGACAATGTCATATACATATACTCTCAATGTCTTATTGTAGTCTTTTTCATTCATTCCTTTTTGCACTGTTTTTGTATTCATTTTTTCTTCTGCTGGTTTTGCATTCTATTAAACATTTTTATATTTAACTCATTCATTGACACCTGTCTTGTGTCATTTATTTAAATATCATTGCATTTTATATTCTGTGCCTATACACCTATTGTCACTGCTTATTATTATTAGACTGAAGAGATGGAATAATACATATTGTAGGTTATTTGGGTCCTCCATAGCTATAAAAGTCTGAATGAATCTCATTTTTCATCTCATTATTGACTCTTCTAACTTTAGAACTGCTGATTTTTTTGATTTTTGATTTTTTTTACAAAGATTGGGCTGAATTCTAAGACTATAAATAATGCATTTTCAGCAAACGTTTCTTGATTCAATTTTGACATTGGTTTCACCCCCTCTGCCCTCACAAAAGGGACCATTGAAGGTTATGAACATCCCTAGTGAAGATAGTGCTATGAATCTGATAGGACTTGAACCAGGCACGCTGAATACTCAGCCCGCACTAGTATCCACTTGACTAACTCCAAATAGAAGAACAAGCTGATCAAACTAAACTAGTAAAACATTTTTTTTTAAATTCTGACTTTAGTTTTTATCTCTCTATAATAAAGTAAATTCGGTTTTCACCCTTACATCCAGAAATCATAACTCAGTAAACACAAGCGGTATATAGAATTCAACTATGGTCATGCTTTATGCCAATAATTGATGTGTGTTTTGGGGAATTATCCGTCCGTTTCATTCAATTACATACTCTCCTACATTAATTCCGGCTTATATTACTCTCTAAAAATAGTCATACATACAGGTAGTCAGTATCTTTTACTCACACTCAAAACTCTATTACCACCACCACCACCACCACCACCACCATTACTTTACATTGGGACTTATTCTTCATAAGATACTTTTCCATGCCACGTCTGTCATTGTTTTTTTCCTATATTCGTTCCTATTGTCTTTCAACTATTATTACATTACTAACTAAATATGGGTTGCTCCCCAAAACCTACACTTTCTGCTTTTACTGTCTTTTGATTGGTTGGCTACAATCTTATTCTGGAATAATCGAATATGATTGACGAACACTAGACAAACACCAACTTAAATTAACACATGGCGTCTCCTACTTCTCCATTCAGTAATACCAATTAGTACAACAATCAAAATTTAGATACTACGCTTTCATTAATAAAATAAATGAAAAAAAAATTGCTTTTAAATCTTTATATATATATAAAGCATGACTATATTCTAGGAATAAAGAAATATGGATTGAAAGTCACATACACGGACTATTCTGTATGCTATTCCTTATGTTAAAATCTTTGTAAGAATATGCCGAGTGCTGGTAAGGACATCAATACTTCTTGCTAAACATCATCTGTCTTTCATTTATTTACTTTTTTTAAAGCTTTTCAAAATAGAATTAAATTTTATTTGCTGATTGATATAAGGTATTTGTTTTTTTTTTCTGTTTACGATTTCTTCGACTGTTAATTATTCTGCACTTTTAACATTTACTATGGTGTTCTATTTATTTGCCTCCCCACGAAGGCAGATTTAGACACAATGTCGGTTTTTAGTGTGGGGAAATTCCATCTCCCCAAAAAGGGGCACTCCGGATTGGGACAAAAATAAAAATTGTCGCAAAAGTAAATGATTTCTCGTTTACTGACCGAGGAGAGAAAAAGATCAAGTATTGTATCAGAACAGATACTACACTTTAACGTTAATTCTATTTTGAAAAGTAAAATAAAAATAAGCCAAACATAAAAAATATTGTAAAATCGGCCAATATTCTTGGGGGGGGGGGGTTAAAAATAAGCACACACTTATATTTTTTTAAAAATATTCAAGGCAAACGATTTTCTTTAATTTTAACTGGTTATTATTAATTGGTTAATTTGAATCACGGAAACAAATCTTTGATTGTGATTGGGGCGGACAGTAGTGGGTAGAAGCGGGCAGTGGCCGATTAAATATTATTAACGCAAATAGATCACACGTTACTCTAATATGTTAAAACCTTCGGAAGAGTCTTGGAATTGGAGATGTGAAACCAATTGCTTTTTTATTGCAATTTTATGGAGGGTAATTAGAATTTCTGGGCTCATAAAGGAAGGTCTACTGGATTGGAAACAAATAACAATTACCTCAGTCTACAAGGATTTCTCTTTCAACGACTACAGACAGAACAGATGGAGATAAAAATGAAATAAAACGAACAGAAAATAGGGAAATTAGGACTTCTGTGCTCATAATAGATGTCCACTCGATGAGAACACAATAACAGTTGCCTCAGTCTAGAAGGATTTCTCCTTCACTGCCCACAGAAAGCTTCATGAATATTTTTAGGTCACATTATTTTTATTTTTTGGTGCAGTGATTTGTATGTTTAGGAATAAGCCCCTACTTAAAACGATAGAGGGGGGAGCCCAGTAACCTAAAACATAGATATATATATTTTGTTTGATTTTTTTTCATTTATCTGGTAGCATTTCTTTTTTATTAAATTAAATCATTATTTTATATTTTCCCAGGTTAAGGCCAATTATATTTTTATTTTATATACCCCCCGGGCAACGCCGGGACACAGTTCTGCTAGTATAAAATAAAGGTGTGTGTGTGAGAAAATGACTGTTTTAGGTGGAGAAAAGAAATTACTTGACATTTGCTCTTAAAATTCAATTCAAGCTAGACATTCTAACTGACAGTTTTATTGTCTTAAAAATAAATTTCGAATAATGAAGTTACACAATAGTAAACACAGGTGAACCATCTCATACATGATTAGTCACTAATAATAGAATCCAAAATGGCTGACGTGTGTTGACTATCGTGTGACTTTATTATTATTGAAATGTAAAAATAGGCTGAATATTTTTTATGCTAGTAAACATAGAAGTGGAATTTTATGTTTAATTTTGTTTTTGTTTAAAAAAGAAATGAAAAAAAAAGTGGAACTTTTAAAAATATTTTTCCAATGTCTAGTTAGATGGGAACGGTGGAGGTCTTGGACTGCCAAAAGTGTTCAAGTTGGTGAAGGATAGGCATCCAGCCGTAAAAATGCTTTAAAAACTATGTCCAGCTGATATACGACTGGACAGTCAGGCTCCACCCTCATCAGAGGATTAATTGTGGCCTGATTCAACAAATAAACCGGATGATGATGATGATGATGATGATGAATGTATAAAAGTAATAAAGGCACATATTGCCATTTCTATACTAACTATAAAATCCAACTACCATGTGATATTAATTATTTGCCCGAAGAACCCTTTGGGGTGAAACTCGAGTAGCTTGATGAACGTGCACCACATTTTAAAATATATAATTTAAAACAAATTCACAATGAGAGCGAAAAAATTACGTTTTAAAGATCAATAAAATGTTATTATTTAAATGTTATTTTGGTTAATGTTATAAATAACAAAATATATAAGAGATCTGATGCAATTGTTAAAATTACAATTCAGTTGTTCTAGTTGTTACTTTAAGAATTTTATATCTATCTATCTATATATTAAGTTATGTATGTGTGTGTATATATATATATATATATATACACACACACACACACACACATATATATACATATACATACATATATATATATATATATATATATATATATATATATATATATATATATAAGTAAATATGAAAGTGAGAATTCCGAGGCAGAAGCAATGCAATGTTGAAAAACCGGAATTTGGAATAAACAAAAATAAATGACAATGGACGGTAAATCTCTGATCAATTCATTTATATTTCAAAATTTAAATATAAAGACAGTAAATTGTCAAATTGGTGGGCTTACTGTTAAATATTTAAAGGTCCGGAATGGTAAAGTCTCTACCATTCCGGACCATTAAATATTTAACAGTAAGCCCACCAACTTTACAATTTACTGTCTTTATATTTAAATTTTGACATATGAATGAATTGATCTGAGATTCACCGTCTCTTGTCATTTATTTTTGTTTATTCTTATTCCACCTTCCGGTTTTTCAACATTGCATTGCTTCTGCCTCTGAATTCTCACCTTCATTTTTATTTGTTTACTAGCAATGCTTCAAGCAAACTACCATTTCCTTTTATATATATATATATATATATATATATATATATATATATTTCAGGATAATCTTCTAAACTAATGAACAGATCACTATGAATTTTGGAATATATATTCTAGGCAACACGGTGAGTAACATAGGCACATTATTTTTCGTAAACTTTACCATTTAGAGAGTGTGCCTACTCAAACTTGCACCCGTCTCCCAAAAACTGTTAAAATAAGTTAGATAAAAAAATTTAATAGAGGAAAGAATTGCTCTACATCAAACTTTGAGTTATATCAAGTGATACATTTCTAAAAGGATCGGTGCATGCACATAAGCGTCAATAGTATTATGTGCTTGGTATGTATTCTAGGCAACAGGGTGAGTAACGTGGGCACATTATTTATTTTTTTTATAAACTTTACCATTTAGGTGGTGCCACTGAGACCATACCAAACTCCTCAAATAAAGGAAAAACATAAAAATTTATTGCTTTAAATGCTATTTCTACTAGTATGTATGTATATATATATATATATATATATATATATATATATATATATATATATATTGTATTGAAAAAAAATTATTGTATTGGAAAAAATATTATTGTTAAGATGATGATGTAGTTTATGACATGCAAGGCAATTTATGAGTATTTAGTAGAGCATACAAATACTGCCTCGGACTGATGAATGCTCATTGAGAGCTAATCAGTCCAATCAGATCAGTGACCATTACTGAATGCAACACGGCCATTAGCACCCTTGTTGCATTCAATAATGGCCACACCTCACATTAAGCTCAAACTTGTGTCACATCCGTTTCGTGTGACGATGTTGCCTGTCAGAATTTAGCCGGTAACAGTTACCTGAAAATATTTTCTCACTCCCATCAGCAAGTGAAAGTACCTAAGGCATCCTTACCCCCCCCACCCCCCCTCGTTTATAAATGCGGGAGGTACTGCCCGAAAGGCTTGACACTTATGGCTGAAGATAGAACTTCATTATATTATAAAATTGGGTACTTTTTAGGAATATGTATACAAGAAAATTTCAGTACTTACGTCATAAATTCCGAGTTTCAATGAACACTTCCAAAATTGGCGAACGTTAATAAACTTCACCGAACTGTTTATTTTTTGTTACCTTAACCCTAACCTAACCTAAACCTAAACTAACCCTAAACCTAAACCTAAACTAAGTTGTAGGTTAAGTTTGCAAAGTCAGAAGCATCGGAACTTGATTAGGCTTTTTCCACTCATAGTCAAAACTGCTTACATTATGACTATGTCACAACTGCAAATTTTTGGATACCTATTCCTAAAAAGCACCTAAAATTGTAAAATGCTATTGTTAATTGCATGATCTTGACAGACTAATGACTTCTCATTAAGAGCTCATCAGTTCAATTAGTGGTCATTACTGAACGCCACAGAGGCATGAGTAGCGCACTTCTGGTGTTCAATAGTCGACACACTCCACATTAATCTCGATCTTGTATTACATCCATCTCTCGTGAGGAGGCAGATAAATAGGATTTCTAACAAAAGTTAATACTTCTTCAGTGAAGATCTATAAAAAGATGTAAGAGATGTGTAGACGGTCAAACATAGAATCATTAGTATTTCATTCTTAGACTCTTAAGTTAGATATACTTTTAGTTTAATATGAGATAAGACGAGCATACAGAAAGTCATGAATTAGCTTAAGTTGGTTATATGATAATTTTTATTAAACGACTTCAATTATTCATGTAGGTCACTCATGACAATACAAATAGACACACATGACCTTCTGGAGGGTGGGGGGCGGCGAATTTGACCTGCCTGATTTATGGAATCTGACACCTTTTCAATAGGTTTCTAAACGAGTTTGACTTCCTCCTTCCCCAAGAAAAAGGTTTCAGTTATGATTTTAATGAGATTTAAGACATAAGTAAAGATGCAAAACTGACATTGATTCTTAAAATTTGAGCAAACTTTGAGACACCATAATGACGGCTTAACTCCACAAAAGCATAGAGAGGTAGAAACATACAGGAAAAATGAATAACAGGAAAGAAGAGAAGAGAGAGAGAGAGAGAGAGAGAGAAGAAAGCGAGAGAGAGAGAGAGAGAGGGGGGGGGAGGGGGTACTACATTATATTTCGGTTGTGAGTATTAATATACATATCTGCTCCTAATATCACTATTAAGACCTGATTATTTTAATTAGCTGTAAAACTACTGAAAGCGATTTAATTAAATAACTATTCGCATCTAATAATTACAAGAAACGTGAGGAGAAAGAGAAATAGAGATATGAAGAAAGCAGACGCATCTAGAGTTTAAACGAGAACAGATATTCTTATCATTTTATATAGATCATGTAATCGAAATGCTTGGGTAGATTTAAAAAAAAGTATTTCAAACTTAACCATGAATTACCAAATGACATAGTGACGTATGCAGATGCATGATGGACGTATCAAAAATAGATTACTGACTATATATATATTTATTTATTTTGGTACAGACAAATTAGTACAACATTCGTACCGTCGGTTTCAAGCACAGAAGGACTTAGCCATTCGGCTCTCTTCAGCTTTTGTTGTCATCACATGACAACAGAAGCTGAAGAGAGCCGAATGGCTAAGTCCTTCTGTGCTTGAAACCGACGGTACGAATGTTGTACTAATTTTTCTGTACCAAAATAAATAAATATTACACTCTTAAATTTTAGTTTTAATTTTCAATTAAGCAGGCACTCTGCTGGAATTTTTTCTGCCATATTACAAAGAAGTATATATATATATATATATATATATATATATATATATATATATATATATATATGAGAGAGGAGTATATTTTATAGACAAAGTGGTGGGTGTATATATATATATTTTCTTTAATTGAGTGCAGAAACCCTGAAAATGAGTTAATTGAGTAAATATTTGCTGGGGTAGAGCAGGTGCATTATTTTATTTATTAACCATTGCAGCCGTTTTAAAATTTTCTCTTAAGATATTGTACATCGAGGCATTTTGTGCCAAGGCTACAGCCTTTCTCCACACCACTAAACTATTGCGACACTGTATCAAAACCGTTCTTTTTGTTGTTTTTTTTGGCAATATGAGATTAAACAACAAAAATAATCACTGGTTAAGTTTTGTTTTATCTGGATTATTTAGACTACTATTCCCATCTTGTTTGTTCTTTTCAGAACGTTTCGGCCAATGTAGCCTCTTCTTTAGCTACCTCTTTTCGAACATGAAAATCTTTATGTTGATCTTGGGGATATGGCTGCTTAGACTGTTAATCATCATGTTGTTAGTTATTATCGCCCGTAGTAAGGATTGAACCATCAACCTCCAAGAGACTGTCACTTAGTCTTGTCTTTAATCATCTATCAATTGACAGTGAAGCATTCACAAAGTCTGTGCACTATGATGCTCGTTCACTCATTTCGGCCAGAAGCTACAATATTGAGAAACCGGTGTAACATAATAATTAATACTTTTATCTGCTCATGGCTGACTGAACGAGAACAATCTACCTCCTTGGATGAAATAAGAAGTTTGGTTCAAAATCTTATATAGATTCCTTATTTTGACATTTTCAAGTTTGAAAAGATGCACCTGAATGAATTTCTGAAGTTGCATTGGCTAAAACATTGTAAAAATAACAACCAAGATGAGAACAGTAGTCTGAATAATCCAAATAATCAAAATTATCAATCCTCATCTAAAAAAAATTGCGAAACATAATACAAAATCGGTTATTTAAAAAAAAACAAAAAAAAATTTGGGATTATTTTTTTATATATTTTGTTGATCTTTGTTTAAAAATTTATTCAGAAAAAAACTGTTTTTGTTGTAAGAAAAAATAAAGTTTGCATTAAAAATTGTTTAAATGTTTGTTTTTAAAAACTTTTTATATTTTAAGTAATTATCTCTATTATGTTTGTGTGTGTTTAGAGCATATATAAACACAAAAAGGAGTGGAAAAAGACTATTTTTATTTTTACAGCTTGTGAAGTCGACCAGACTAGACGTGCAACTTGGTTATCGCTAAATCACCCCACCCGATAATGGATGAGGTGTGGCTATAAAGATGTTTGGGACCAACAATCACAATCTAAGCCCCGCGATCAAACATGTGAGGAAATAAAACACCCGAAACCCTTAATCTGCTCCTGTTGTTTATTTGTCCCCAAGCGAACCAGCCGAGACCACGTGAGTCCCACATTAAAGATGGCAAATGAAGCCAGCAATATCCAAACAGAGCGCCACTAGTCTAAAACTCTTGCTTTCGACAGGTCAGTCTGGAAAGTTATCTATGCTACAGCGGCAGATGTAGTAAAAGCTAATTCTCATCATAGGATGACTGAAAGGCATCCCCCAACAGGACTAGCAGGTAGCTGGCAGTGTGCTTATATTAGGGATTCCTTGAACAACATGTAAGTTTGTTGTATAGGCCTTTTCAACTACATGAAATAGAATTTGCAGTAATGATCCTGACCTCTCTTATACTATTTACTTGTCGGACACTGATGGACAGCTGAACTTAATGTGAGATCAGATGAATTCAATTAAAAGTTTGGTCGTTTCTATTATCATCACATTAAATATGACTTCTCTTTTTTAATACTTTTTTGGTTACATTGTTTTCATTGTAATTTATTCTTGTTTATGGTATTATATTGAGAGAGCGAGCAAGCAAGCAGAAGTTTAAACTAAAATGTGCAAAAAAAAAAAAATCAGAAAAGAAAAAACTTAACGGAAACGAACCACAATGAATAGAATCAGCTCAAGTGAGGTGTGGTATAAAGAGGTCTTTAAGTAAATGATACTTGGTCCAGAAACAGTAGCAGGGTTAGCCGGCGTTGCCCGAGGGCATAACTAACAAAATTAAAGACTTACAAAAATGTGTGTGCTACTTTACATGGCTTTTAATCTCCTTTTTTTCCCACTCCCTCTCTCTCTTTTCTCTTTTCACATATCGTAGTTTTTGAACACACCTCTCCCTCTGTCTGCTCTCTCTCTCTCTCTCTCTCTCTCTCTCTCTCTCTCTCTCTCTCTCTCTCTCTCTAATTAATGCACACATTTTTGCAACTGCTTCAATATAAAAGAAAGAAAATAGGGTGCAATAAAGAAAAATAAATCATAAGCATTTGACTATTTGATCAAGTTTCAGTGTTCTTTTTTGAACAACTACCAATAAAAATGAAAGTAATTTTTCCTTGAATAAAAATGTGCTAACTCCCCATTGCACTAATTTCGTCCTGGTGACTCCAAGCGAATGAATATTAGAGTAGCCTTTTTTTTTACCATAAGCAGCTTCGGGGTCATACTGAATCAGAATGTGTATGTTTGTAAGAAACAGATGTATGTAAATCTCCTGTAGCGGTAACAAGGTCACAATGACGGTCCAAACTTCAGAAGGAACTCCTGCTCAACCAACACCGTAACAACACTGACAAAATTATCAACTCCAACGCTTCTTGCAGCTGTAAAAAATCGTACTTACGTCTGTCTGTGTTTAATCCATCCTTTTAAAGTTGGTTGACTTCTACACATGCAAATCAGTTGCTCACGTATGTAAATTGATTCCAACTATAAAAATCCGCAATTATGAGCCCAAGTCGTTTCTCTCTAGAAAATGGCCGCCCGACACGCAAAACATCTAACACGCTTTGAAGCTGGTAAATTTGCATTGCTATTGAGTTTGTAAGTTCATCTATTTTCAAGATTTAGCTGGATGCAGAAATACAGCATTTCTTTACATAATAGACGAGACTAGCAATGCTACCCAACGTTTCCCAGGTGGAGAGATAACAAATTTAATCTTCAAAACATAGCATACCTGATTAAAATAAAACATTAATTCAAATTAATAGTTTTTTTTTTTTCAAATTATTAATTGCATAGTAAACAAAGTTTAAAATTAAGATTAGTAATAAAATTTTTTTTTTTTCAAAACATAAAAAAATTTCAAACAGTTAAAATAAGAAACCTTCATTTTATAAGATGTTACCTTCAGTAGGAAATTTCAAGTAAATAACACCTCGGCTGTAAAAATCGGAATAAAATATTGTTTTGAATGCAATGATCCTACATTTAATAATGTGAATCTGTGTTTGTGTGTGTTCGCTGCACAGGCCGTGATCGTCTGTGCATTGTCTTCATCTGGATTCAGTGCTTGATTTCGACACTCTCCGTAGTGTCAATCATGTGGTCTCAGTGACTGCTGTAGCAAAAAGGTTTTTCTCAAGTTTAATACAAGCAACAATGTTTTATTTTGAGGTTACAATGACACCCGGCTTATCCACCAAACAACAGACCTGCAAAAATGGACTAACATATCTCTGAACCGAACACATACTCTCCATCAGCTAAAGACTAAAAACCCCATCTGTCTCCGAAATCTACAGAAACCCAACTGACATCCCTTGTCCGTCCTGCTGGAATTTATATATAGATATCACTTGGATCACACTGTGAGACCACTCTAGATTAATCAGCTGTTAATCTATGGACATAAAAACCGACAGTCCATCGCGCCCACCATTTGGTACGAACATTACTTTTGCAAAGACTCAAGTGGCTCACACTCACAGCATGGAACCTCTTATCCAAGAACACATTACTATTTCAAAGACGCCATCCCATTACTTGTGTGATCTTTTCTCTTAACTAAATATTTGCCCATTGCAAGCCTGTCGTTCATAGTATGCGTCTATGTACCTCACTAAACATGCAGCATTGTGCATGTTTGCAACAATTCTATATATCATTGATTATGCTGAACAATTTGAATTATTAACAGGTAAATTACTGTTGAGCTAAACGGGTTTCAGCAGTTTGAAAAATGCCAAAACAGGAAGTGGCAGGTGTATTACTTACAAAGTTCCTACTAAAGCAGATAGTCCGATCTAATTTTGCTAACAGATTATGGTATCAGGATTAACCCATTAAACAATAAAATGTTACATAAAAAGGAGATGATTCATACCAAATTTCAGTTTTCTGTGTCCAGGATTTTGGGTCTCCATAGGTAGACAAACACAAACAGATATAATCAACTTGATTTAATCATAATGTATAGTGTTTTTATTTTGTTTTTGTTTTCCTAATAAGTCACCACTTATCAAGGGCAAAAGCCACTCGAGGATAAGAGTTAATGAGATGAATAGATTACTAGTTGAATGATGAAGAATATTATGAGAAGATTGAAAATGATAAATGGAATTAACAAAATTTGAATACTTATGAGGACAGTTTATGACAAGTATTTGTTGACATTGGATCTGAAGACGACCATGTTGTAGCTCACAGGAAAGCAATCCCATGGTAATGTGTTCCACAGATGAGAAATATTTGGAAAGAAACTCTGTTTCTGGAAATTCTGCCGGACGCTAGGCATACGGAGGAAGAAAAAAAAAGTAGAGAAAAAACAAGCAACATTTCATGTCTGAGAAGAGGGCTACAGAGAACAGAAGCGATTATCTCCCCACTAGATTTCAAAGTCGCTTTTGTATTCTCTCAAGGCAAAGAAGAGTGCTCTGTGCGGCACCTCTCTAGATGTGGCAGCAGTACTCTATCTTCGGATGTATGTGACTCGTAGAGGATTGCATTAGGAGTCAGGTACTTTCAGGATCGGTTAGAATGATCCCACCATTTTCCAGAAACCTTAGCAACAGATTGGATATAAGTCTACCCTTTTAGGTCTGGCATGAAAGTCAATCCTAGTGTGAACGAGATAGAGTCGAATTGGCAGAAAGTTTATTGAGTATTCTTCAATCTTTTTTTACTTTTAACAACAGATACAAATAAGAGAACATGTTTACTTACGGTTATACATACGTTATTACCTCTCTCTCTCTCTCTCTCCCACCACCACCACCACCATCATCATCATCATCATCTTCTTCTTCTTCTTCTTCTTCTTCTTCTTCTTCTTCTTCTTCTTCTTCTTCTTTGGTTTAAGGTCCGTTTTACATGCTGGCATGTGTTAGACGGCTTTTAAAAATTGACTTCCAAAGTAACCGATCTCTGGTCAGGTCTTTACTTATCGCTCTTTCTCTCAAGTCTATTTTTATCACTCCCTTCAATGTATTCCTTGACCTTCCACTGTGAACTGAACCTGCTACCTTAACTGTTCTACATCTAATCTAAAAACTCTCGTCGATTCTTTCAGTGTGGTCATACCATCGAGAGTCTCCTGTTCTGCACACACCTCCGTATACTGTCCAAATTTAATCTCCCTCTGAGGTCGTCAGATCTATGTCTGTCTTTAAGACTCACATTACACATCCATCGTATCATTCTCATATCATTTTTCTCCATGCAACGCATGCCTTCAACCCTCACATATTAAAAGAATGAGATCGTCAAAAGATGAAACGCAAGAAAATAATCGATAAATATCTGATATCATTGGTATCAAATATTAAGATTTTACTCATTTACAAATGAATTGTTCCAAAATCGAATAAAACAATTCGTTCATCATTGTCAATTTAAAAGTAACTTTCGTTTATTTATTGAAGGGGATATTTAGCTGACAATTATTTTCATGATAAAAAAGAAAAAAGAAAAAAGAAACTATTTAAAAAAGATTTGAATTATTACAATAAGTCAATTAAAAGGTGAATATGTTCCTTTTATTTACAAGTGTATTTAGCTGACAAGTATTTTTACATTAAGAAGAAAGATAATACAACTGCGAATATTTCATGGGCTTCTTGCTAGTAAGCTTATAATTTGAACACAAGATAATACACACATCTCTAAGAAGCGGGAGGTGTATTTTAGAGAGTTTTCCTTACCTGAATAAATCTCTAGACTTAAAGAAAAAGAGAAAGGAAAATACGATTTTTCTCGAAGACTGGAAGGCTGAAATAAGGACTTAGAATTGGTAGGAAGTTTCGGAATGACCGGACAAAGTGATTTCTTCATCTTCAATCAGATAATGTCAAGACTGCACCAGCAGCAGCAACAGCTGAGCGACGACTATAAAAGACACATTTTTGACACTCGCTCACATCTGATCTTGGTCTCACACTTGTCGCTTGGAACATGGCGATTTGTCATGACGATTACGATGAGCAGCACTAGCACCGACCTGTCGACGACCAGCAGCAGTATCTGTCAGGCGGCTATTTGCAATGACAGTAACAGAAACAGTACCAAGGCTAAACCGTTGCTACATTTCTAACTATGCTGGGCAGGTCGTTATCATCACAACAGCAAGGCGACCCTAAATGATTCAAGACGCAGGCGGCATTCCAACATAGATACGACATGATCAACATCATGGTGACTGCCCTACTACTAATGATTCATTGAGTCAGGAAACACAATGGATGAGACGTATTTTTTAAATACTGTCACCACTCATCCAGGCCCGGGGGCGACTCGAGGATAAAAGTTAAAGATATTGTCGATGTGACGATAAACGCCATCATGCGACGATTGGAAACAATGGGTGGAATGGGCAGGAGACTACTTAAGAGGAATTGATTATCCAAGAGGACAGCTCAACAAGTATTTCTTTACATTTGACTTGGAGACGACCATGTTGTTGTCGGTTGGGAAGCATACTCGTGGTATTTTGTTCCACAGATTGGATGTTCTAGGATAGAAACTTTGTTAATTTATTTTTACTTGTCAGCGTGAGTTCTGGTACAATAGACAACAGGACATTGTCTATCTCTTCGGTACCACGCTTTCACCGCTACATATGACTAGCGATGTGACCACACAAAGTGAGGCTCGAAGAATATCGGCAAAAATATGACGTCATCAACAGTGATGTAGCCACCGCCCAGAATCAGAAGCTGTTTAATTTTTTTTTTATTGTTATCGTCTGTGGCAATTTTCGTCGTCACATGGGTATAATAGAAACGTTCTTACAAATATAGAGCAGGCGGTGAAAAAAAACTAAAAAGAAAACTAATAAAATTACACTACCGAGAGAGAGAGAGAGAGAGAGAGAGAGAGAGAGAGAGAGAGAGAGAGAGAGAGAGAGAGAGAGAGAGGGTTGGGGGGTGATAAGGTCGTAAAGGTTGGATCTTCGGTTTTTGGTGATTGGATAAATAATTATAGTTTTCGTTTAAACGAACAATGAGATTAACAGAAAACTCATCAGTGCCGGGAGATCAATATCAGGCAAACCGTTTCACAAGAAGGCAGCGATACAAATACCGGCTTTCTTGTCTATTTTCTTTTTTATGGCTTTCATTTTTTTTGTAAATTTTAATATTGAGTTCTAAAAAGTTTTCTTTTTTATGTCTGTAATGGTTCTTTTCTTTCTTTCTTTTCACGTATCAATTGTTTCATTCTTCTTTTTTTAAATTTAGCCTGTCTTTCTTTCCTTCTTATTTTCTTTCTCTGTTTCAAGTTTTTCCTCTAATTATTATTTTCTTTTTTTTTTCTTTTCACGTATCAATTGTTTCATTTTTTTAAATATTTAGCATGTCTTTCTTTCCTTCTTATTTTCTTTCTCTGTTTCAAGTTTTTACTCTAATTATTATTTTCCTTTTTCTTTCTTTTCACGTATCAATTGTTTCATTTATTTTAAAAAATTAGCCTGTCTTTCTTTCCTTCTTATTTTCTTTCTCTGTTTCAAGTTTTTCCTCTAATTATTATTTTCTTTTTTCTTTCTTTCTTTTCACGTATCAATTGTTTCATTCTATTTTTTAAATTTAGCCTGTCTTTCTTTCCTTCTTATTTTCTTTCTCTGTTTCAAGTTTTTCCTCTAATTATTATTTTCTTTTTTCTTTCTTTCTTTTCATTTATCCTTTTATTCTTTCCTTTTCACTTAGCCTTTCTTTCCCTCTTACTTTCTTTCGTTCAAGTTGTTTCCTCTAAACATTCTTTTCTTTTTTATTTCTTTCTGTCTTCACTTTTTACGTAGCGTTTCTTTCTGTTCACAGACCAATCCTTTCATTCTTTGTTTCTCACGTAGATTTTCTTTCCTTTCCTTCCTTTTTCCTTTCTACATTTCTTTCTTTCTTTCACCCTTTCTTTTATAAACCTTTCTGTTTCTTCTCACAAGCGTTCTTTTTCTTTTTTATTGCCGGCTTGCTTGTCTTTCTTCCTATTTACGGCTTTCATTCTTTCAAATTTTAATATCGATTTCTACAAAGTTTCCTTTTTCATCCTGCAACTGTTATTTTCCTTCTTTTCTTTTCTTTTTACGTAGCATTTCTTTCTTTATTTGTTTTTCTTTTGCGCGTATTCTTTCTATTTTTTGACACATCAATCCGTCCATTTTTCTTCACTCAACTTGTCTTTCTTTCTTTCTTTCTTTCTTTCTTTCTTTCTTTCTTTCTTTCTTCCTTTCTATCTGTTTCTATTGTTCAAGATTTTTCTTCCTTTCTGTCGTTTTTACGTAGCTTTTCATTCTTTATTTTTCACGCAGCCTTTCTTTCTTTCTTTCTAGATTTTTCTTCCTATAAACATTCTTTTCTTTCTTTTTCTTTCGTTTTTACTTTCTTTCTTTTTACGTAGCTATTCATTCTTTTTTCACGTAGCCTTTCTTTCTTTCTTTATTTTTTACTGAAAAATTATTTTTTCTTCCTACAATTGTCCCTTTCTCTTCGTTCTCTATTTCTGTTTTCCATTTTCACGTGGCATTTTTTTTTTCAATCTGAATATCTTTCTTCTTTTTTAAGAACTGGTAATATCAGGTGTATCAGCTTCCTCTAATATCAAATTCACAAGCGGTCCTCAGCAGCATGTGTATGCCGGTCACGAGAAGATGACATACAACGCCTGGTATTCCAAAATGGTCACCTATCTGGTACTGGCCAGGCTCCGCGTCGCTTAACTTCAGTGATCTAACGAAAACCAGTGTGTTAGCGCGATTATGCCACATATTCTTTTTTTTAACGTAGCATTTATTCCTTTCTTTCCCTTTTTATTCAAGTTTCTTTTCCCCCTCCTACAAACGTTATCGTTCTTTGTTTTTCGTTAGTCTTCCCCTTTTACGTAAGTTCTTCTCTTCTCTTTTTGACGTGGCATTTCGCCCGTTCTTTCTTTTTCTTTCTTTCTTCGTTTTTGACTTAGCATTTCTTTTTTTCTTTTTCACATCGCATTTTTTCCTTTAATTTTGTTTAACACGGCATTTCTTGTCTACTTTTTTTCACGTAATAATTCCTTCTTTTTTCACACCGTATTTATTTCCTTTCTTTTTCACGCTGCATTTCTTTCCTTATTTTTTTTCACATAAAATTTCTTTCTTTGTTTGATTCTTATAGTGTTTTCTTTTCTTCTCTCTCGCTTGAAGTTTTCTTTTTTTCTTCCTACAAACGTTATTTTCTTTTCTTTTCTTTTCTTTTCTTTTCTTTTCTTTTCTTTTCTATACTTTAGGTATTTTCTTTTTCTTTATTACTAACAAGAACCATCATCAAAGTTTTAATAATATATTTGCTTCCCCTCCCCGTTTAAAAAAAACTTTTTATCTCATTTTTTTCTTTTAGCGTCCTTTTCTTTGCTTTCTAGAATTTCCGACCTTCTTTCAATGAGTTTTTGTTTTACATTCTTTGCCTTCGTGATTTTTTCTTTCTTTCAAGATTTCTTATTTATTTTTGCAAGAATTCTTTTCTTTCTTAAATTCTTACTTTATTTTAACGTCACATTCTTTCTTTGTTTGGTAGATTTTCCTCTCTAATCTCAATCTCTTTGTATCTAAAATCAAACGGAATTTACACGAACAGAGTTTCTTGCCAATAGCTTCCCGTCTGTGGAACACATTTCCACGCGACTACTTCCCTGGAGACTTTAACATGGTCATCTTCAAGTCCAATGTCAACAAATATTTGTCGAGCTATTCTCTTAAGTAATAAAATTTTGCTCATTCCATTCATCATTTTCAATCCTCTCATAATATTGTTCATAACCCAACTGACAATCTCATTAACCCTTATCCTCAGGTGCCTTTTGATCTTGGTAAGTAGTGACTTATTTAGTATTAAAAATTAATGTTTATGTTTCATTATTCACTTGGTGATGTTTTCGTTAAAGATTTCATAATTTAAAAACTTCTTTCCTTTTGTACTATCTTCCTTTTTTTCTGATTTTCTTATTTCTTCATACGAAACTCCATTAACAAAAATTCTTCTTATGAGAGTAATTTTGTGTCTTTCTTTCTGTTAATGTTTCTTCCTATCTTTAATTATTAGATGTCCTTTCGCATTTCCTGTTAAGTGTTTGTTTATCATAATATCCGTTCATTTTTCTTTGTTTGTTTCTTTCAAGTTTCCACATTGTTTCTTAATGGAATAATTTTCTTTCTTTTGGCGTTTCTTCTTTTTTTTTACGTTCTATTTTTTAAATTTCATTATCACTTTCATTTCTTTCCTTCCTTCTTACCACACCCTTTTTCTTCCTTTCCTTTCACGCTGCATTTCTTTCTTTTTCACTTGTATTTCTTTCTTTATTCCCTTTTCACATAGCATATCTTTATTTCATTATCACTATCATTTCTTTCCTTCCTTCTTAACACAACATTTTTCTTCCTTTCCTTTCACGCTGCACTTCTTTCTTTCTTTTTCACGTAAATTTCTTTCTTTATTCCCTTTTCACATAGCATATCTTTATTTCATTATCACTATCATTTCTTTCCTTCCTTTTCAACACAACATTTTTCTTTCTTTCCTTTCACGCTGCATTTCTTTCTTTTTTTTCCCGTGCAATTTCTTTCTTTTATTCTTTTCACATAGCATATCTTTATTTCATTATCACTATCATTTCTTTCCTTCCTTTTTAACACAACATTTTTCCTTCCTTTCCTTTCATGCTACGTGAATTTCTTTCTTTATTCCCTTTTCACATAGCATATCTTTATTTCATTATCACTATCATTTCTTTCCTTCCTTTTTAACACAACATTTTTCTTCCTTTCCTTGTACGCTGCATTTCTTTCTTTCTTTTTCACGTGAATTTCTTTCTTTATTCTCTTTTCACATAACATATCTTTCTTTCTTTGTCACTATCATTACTTTCCTTCTTTCGGTCTGTTTTTTTTCAGTGTGATTTTTATTTTCACGTAGCGTGCCGGTCTTTCTTCTTTCTTTCTTTCTTTCTTTCTTTCTTCCGTTTTCACGTTGTATTTTTTTCTCCCTTTCCTGTCTTTTTAGTGTTTTCCCCCGTGCAATTTCTTTTATTCTTTTCGCGTAGCATGTCTTTCTTTGTCCTTTATTCTGTCTCTTTCTTTTAGTGTGTCTTCCATTTTCACGTACCATTTCTTTCCTTTGTTCTTTCCACCTTTCATCGTGTCTTCTTCTCTTTTTTACGCGCAGTATTTCCTTCTTTCTCATTATAGATCTTACTTATCTCCAATCGTGACGATCATTTGACTCTAATTAACCACGTTTTTTTGCCGCAGATATCAGATACGGTGACAGGAAAATGTTACACCGACTTTTCTTCCAACTGAAAGAGAAGTTTTCGTGGCACATTTTCTCGGCAAAAGCAATCACCTATTTTCTATTTTCTTTTTTAGATACGAAAACACGTTGAATATATTAGGTTGGTTAGAAAATAACTGCTTCAAAATAATACGAGGATATTTTTATAAGGGTTAGTTGGGTGTATTTGCACACATCTATCCAGATAACCAAGTAATGTTACTACAACTAGCAAATATATGCTCCCTCGGATCGCATATTTTTGCTAGTGCGGGCAGATAGTATAATGATTAACGAACATATACTACACTGCTCCTCAAAAGAATGAGATAATGCCCGGGAGGATGGTATAATGACGAACAAACATATACTACACTGTGTCCCCCAAAGGAAGAACGTAATTCCTGGGAGGATTGTATAATGACGAATGAACATACACTACACTACAACCAAAGGATGAGGTAATGCCTGGGAAGATGATCTAATGAAAAAAAAACAGATACTATACCCCCACAAAAAGGAGGTAATACCTGAGAGAATGGTATCATGAAAACAGAAGAGATATTACACTACCCCCCCCCCCGCCAAAAAACACACACAAACAAGAAAACAAAATAAACGGAGTAGGTAATGCTTAGGATGATAGTACCATGACAAACGAACGTATACTACACCCCCACACACAAATGGAGGAAGTAATGACTAGATAGATGGTCCCATGAAAACAGAACAGAAACTACACTACCCTCCATCTCTAGAAAATATAGAAGGTAATGCCTGGGAGGATTGTATCATGACAACAGAACAGATAGTACACGGCCCCGACCCCGAACTGAGGATTGAAAGATAGTACAATAGTACATTAGTAGGTGTAGTAGTATAGTTTCGGCTTCAGACAGACATGTACCGAATCTCCATACGTTTATTTAATGTTTCTTGGAGATTCTCACTAACAACAAGGCCCGTGTCATTGCAAACACGTTGTATTGGAACGTTGCATTAACATTCTTTTTTTAGACTCATCAAAATATACGCATTAAAAACAAATGAAACAAAACTAAAGGAGAGGGAAAAAAAATGAACCGACACGAAAGAAACCCAATTATTATCGCTGGAATTCCAGGATCGATGCCAACCAAATTAACATCATTTCAAAATTGTGTCAGTTTCTTCGCAGGAAAAGGAACATTTTGTGCATTCTAAATTAGGGATGCTCAATTAACAAAAAAAAAACACCCCCCCCCCCAAAAAAAAAACATACGTATCTTCTGTACATATTTTAAAGTGAAGAACAAGTATTCTGATGTTATTTGTACAGGTAATTTTACAAGTAGTTTTATGCTTATTTCCTCTTTGATTATATAGATAACTGGGATCTTTTGTGGCAGAGATCCGCCCCCAAAATAGCCCCGTCAAAAAATAGCCCCGTCAAAAAATAGTCCCGTCAAAAAAATAAGCCAGCCTCCAAAAATAGACCCGCCCTAAATTACCCCGCCAAAAACATTACCTCGCCTTCAAAATAGCTCCGTCCCCAAAAGAATCCCGCCCCAAACATAGCCTCGCCCCCAACATAGCCCCGTCAAAAAATAGGCCAGCCAAAAAAATAGATCCGCCCCAAATTACCCCGCCAAAAACATAACCTCGCCCCCAAAATAGCTCCGTCCCCAAGAGAATCCCGCCCCAAACATAGCCTCGCCCCCAACATAGCGCCGCTAAAAACATAGCCCGCCAAAAATAGCCCATTCACCCACCTGCCAAAAATAGACAAAATTAGGGTTTTAGTAAAAAACAACGTTTTATTAAGGTTGCATAAAAGATCATTTGTTTTATATATCTGCCTCAACAAAAACTCACCCAAATAGCTGTTCACCATTTTGTGTTCCACAGTGGCATTTATTCTGCATTTTGTATAGCTTAATCATAATCCTTACTCCACCTAAATCCTAATCCTAACCTGACGTATGTTTAGACAGTTTGTCAAATGTGTGTGTGCGCGTGTACTGCGCATGATTGGCGAGACTACTTTTTTGCAAAGCTCATTTTTCCATTAAGGGTGAGGCTATTCCACAAAATTCAGTTTTGTAGCCTCGTCTAGCCATAGCAACTTTTGATCACCCCTTTCCTGTTATCACACGGCTGAGTTTTTCCACTAGATCCAGGGTACTTTTGAGCCAGAAAGAGGGATTTTCATGTTAATCAGAGCGGGGCATTCTCTAGCGGTCTGGTCCACAGCTGTAGTCTGGTCTCTTACTGAGATGTTAGGGGTTCGACATGACCCAAGGAAGTTTCTCCTTGACTTCAGCTGTTGGACCGTTGGTTCACGTCCATAAAGAGATGGCGTTCGTCACTGGTAGCCTTTGTGATCTTTACTCGGCTGGCAACTCCCCGTCTCACATCTGCAACTGATTAGGAGAATGAACAAAGATTGGTTTCTTATGGGAAAAGATTATGACAAGTATATGTTGACATGGAATTTGAAGACAACCATGTTGTAGTCTGCAGGGAGGCAGCTCTGTGGAAATATATTCCACAGCTGGAAATTTCTTCGAGAGAGACTCTGTTCATGGAAATTCTGCCGGATGCTAGGGACATGCTTTTCAGTTGTTGTAAAAAAAGAGTTCTTGCTGTGAATGTCTTACAAGGAGGAACCAGAGATTGCAGCTCAGTCGAGCACCTTGCAAGGAAATACCGATAGAGTAGAGAGAGACTAGAAAGAAAGCGGTTGTAGAGAAGAGATCACCCCACTAGATTGCGAAGTCGATTTTTGTACTCTGTGATGCACCTCCTCAGATGTGGCAACAGTAATCCATCTCAGGACGATTCTGACTCTTATATAAGGGTGCTTATTGCTTAAAAGTCCGAAAAAAAGATTTCTTTGTCTTTTAATGTTTAAGAGGTAAATAAGGGGCAGTAACTCTTATCAACTGTTGTTATTACATGTAACGTAATTTACTGCCACATTCAATTAATTAGTAATAAATGAACAACAAAGTATACGTAAATGGAAAATTTAAGATTTTGAAAATTAATTAGTAATAAATGAACAACAAAGTATACATAAATGGAAAATTTAAGATTTTATTGAAAATTTACGCATTTATTTTGTTTATACTTGGGTTTTTTACTGGGTTTTATACTGAATGAAATTCAGCAATTTGTTTGCAAATTTGGGCAAAAGCATTTACAGGTTTGAATTTCTGCCGCCACATGAATTCTGCGAGGTAGGAATCCACCATTTGCGTGTGGGTGCCACATTCAATTTTGTTTCTTTTTTTTGCTTCACACCACATACGTTCAACGTGGTTGGTGGTCGCCCCAGTTTGTGGGTCAACAAAATTGTACTTGTGATTCACACGCAAATGATGGAATCCTTCGGCACCAAGGCGATTGTATGCTCGCCAACAATCAGACACAATCGTCGTTCCCGGTCTGATATATTGCTTGATTATGGGAATCAATGTAGCCGCATCCCTTGAAGGCACAGTGACCAGAAAACCGGATTTTGTGGCTTTCTCATAGCCACCAAATACCCACAACCGCCTCGTAACACGACCGGTGTGGCTTTTCCTTCGTGAAAATAGACTTTCGTCTATTTCCACGGTACGTCCGTTACCTCCTAGAATTTGCGGATGACGTAAAAAATAGTCCATACAGAATTCCCGCATCCTCAACCTCCATTTTACGATAGCTTTGTCACTCGTAATTGAACACTCAGCTTTTACGTATTCAAAGTCAGCTTTGCCCTTCGCCCATAAATAAATAAATTTCAATATTTTGCGAATCGGTAATTTCGATTTATCAAATATACTGTTACGTCCAATAGACATTTTACTTGCACAGTATCCGCTCGTACAACGCCAATGGAAGCCATCCGTTTTCACTCGTGATGGCACATGTCGCATGTTATGCCCACAATTACAGGTCTCTTCTTCAGAAATAAGTCCATGCGCTTGCAAAAAATCTATCTGTTTTGCTTTTTCTGAAGTAAAATATAGTACGTCTTCAAACTGGAACAATTTCAAATCCATGATTCCAGTTGAAGAGAATATCAGGCTTGATAGAAATTAACGATAAAGTCTGGCTCAAAATTACAATTAAGAGTTACTGCCCCTTATTTACCTCTTAAACATTAAAAGACAAAGAAATCTTTTTTTCGGACTTTTAAGCAATAAGCACCAATAGGATTGCATTAGGACTCGGCTACTTTCTGGAGCAGTAGAATGATCTGACCATTTCTTCAGAATAATATCTGACCATTTCTTCAGAATAATCTGACCATTTCTTCAGAATAATCTGACCATTTCTTCAGAAACCTTAGCAACAGATTGGATATATGCCCCTTGTGGCAGACTAGATTGGTTAGAATGGTGGATTCTTTTTTTTAAAAAGTAAAACATTTCACCCCTGATAAGTTGAGGAATTAACATTTTTGAATGAGTATCACATTAGGACAGATCATGGTAGGCGTTGACGTGCATTGTTTATTAAATAAGGAATAAAGGCACGCAACAAAAAATAAAACCCTGCAGAAAACAGATGTTAGAGCTTGACTTCAGTGTGATTCACAAACCAACCTATACCAGCCTGTGACGTTAACCCCCTCTTCACCCTCTTTACCCGACTTTTACTTGAAGACATCTGATGGCGATGTTGTTAATGTTATATGAAAGAACTTTACGTCTTATGAGTACAAGTACAATGAATAAATAAATATCTTATTTTTTCATTCTACTTCAATACGTTCTCAGAAATAAATAAATAAAGAGGCTCCTTCCTGTGGATAATACTTAATTTCTATATGAGAAACATAGTTATCCGAGTGTCAACTTATCTCTCAAAGCTTGAGTTAGTAAAGCAGTGGAGTATATTACTTTCCTTCTCCCCAAATTGACCATGTTATCTTTCTTATGGTCTTTTCTTATTTTGGCCGAATTCTAGGACCATAATTCATCTGGTCTGGTGGAGTATCCAGCTTAGTGCCGTTGCTTAAGTTAACATTATCTGAGGTAACATCACTAGGAGAACATGCACCATTCCTCGTATGAGCCAGTGCGTAGCCATGCCGAGGAGGTCTCATTTGGGCTTCGAATACTATGAAACTTTGAATATTTGGTCAGGGTTTACTTGTAGGGTGAAGTATGCTCATGTCAGGTTGTCCTGACAAACCATGTACAGAGAGACCGACAAGACTTGAAGATGGCGTCTAGTCGGCATTCAAACGCTCTCCACTCTCTTGTATCTTTATAAAGTTACGTTGTGTTCTTTATTCGTTACCGAGAAATATGGCATTTAGCAGATTATCGTTGTAGCCTCTTTTGTCGGATATTGCATACTACCCCCTTCCCCCTTTTGCCTCAAGAAACAATGGATATCTCTTGAAAGGGTTCTGCACAATTAGAAGCTCATAGGGTGACGCTGTTCCAAACCGCATTTCATCTGACCCGGAATCGCTTAAGTTTAGTTGAAAGAAATCCAAGATGACTTCAAGCAATGCTGGAGTTAGCGGAGATGTACTGGTGTTACTTATAAGTTTTCTTTCTCGACCACTTTCTCTACCAAGGTTTGGTGTTACACTTCAACCTTATGCCATGCATTCAGACAACCAAGTCATCGCAATCGTTACAGAATAAAAAAAAATGTACAACTTATATTCATACCTTGGTTGCCGGTTGTTCCCCATGTATATGTCTCTGCGGTGATTCTCCTTGACAGAGAGCTTGCTGCCTGAAAAAAAACTTCTTATGTATACTTGCAAAAAGGACCAAGTGAAGACAAAACTGTTGAAGAAAGAAGAGATTTATTCGCTTTATTCTTGTTCTAAATCACTGACCAATTGACAGACAGGGGTCGATAATTACTGTTTAAAATAAAATGTTTGCACCTCTAGGCTTCCAATCGAACTAACGACTTCTATCACTCACTCTCTCTCTGGGCCATGTGACGTCATATCCGTTTCTATTAATCCCCACAGTCGAGTCGAGCTAACCTCGATGTCACCAAGTTGACTTTGACTGAACTTCATTTTCCGCTATTTTCAACTAGCACATGATATACTAGCGGATCTACTCGCCCGATATTTAAAATTGGGAGTCTATTATATCCTACAGTTTCATTTACGGGTAGTTTCACAGATTAGGACCCACGCTAACTTTGACCCTAACCGTAACCCTAAACCCTAACCCTACCTCTAACCCCCACTCTGACCCTAACCGTAACCCTAACAACGGGGTCAAAGTTAGCGTGGGTCCTAATCTGTGAAAGCACTTATTTATTTATAGGGATTGAGGAGATGGGTTCATACCTTTCTCAATAGTTTTAGAGAAAGTGACTTTATCGTTACAATGATATCCAAACTTACGGCACATGGTATTCCAAAATAGTCACCCATGAAAGTACCGACCAAACTCAACGTTGCTTAACTTCAGTGATCCGACTAAGACCGGTGTTTCACCGTGATATGTCCGTACTTTGTTACATTTGAAATACATTATTTTTTATTCACTTTCGAGCAACATCAACTGCCATTTCTGATAACTGAAGTGCACACATAAAAAAAATGCCGCACGCGTCTTAAAATACGAGAATGCCATGCACGCAACATGTTTTAATTCTCACCCATACAGCATTGCAGCAATGACAGTTATTTTCGCCCCCCTCCCCCAGGCTATGTTCTTTTAACCTCCCCACGGGGCGCGTATTATCGTTCCTTACGGGGGTGCATATTCATTTAATTAAAAAAAGTATAACGAAAAGAAATTGTTAACTCTTTTTATTTCTGTAAGAATTTCCGCCCATTTTTCATGTCTTAGACAATGACAACTAGAAGTACCATTCCCTGCCGTTGAAAACCTCTTCAACAGCTGTGTCTTTTGTCAAGGACATCTCTTAGATAATGGAGAGAGCGCATGTTTGAACCGTACGTAGGTTTAGATCTATACTTAAAGTAGATGTCGTTTCTTTTTTCACACTTTGTCTGAATAAGTATGGCCATGTCTACGACAATTAAAAAGAATCAAATTAAATTACAATTATTCATCATCATCATCATCATCATCATCATCATCATCATCATCATCATCATCATCATCATCCACCTCATCATCATCCTCCTCCTCTTCCTCCTCCTCATCATCATCCTCACCATCCTCCACATCATCATCCTCATCCTCCTCATCATCCTCCTCCTCCTCCTCCTCCTCCTCCTCCTCCTCCTCCTCCTCATCATCATCATCATCATCATCATCATCATCATCATCATCATCATCATCATCGGCATCGGCATCGGCATCGTCATCGTTATAGTCACACGAGATTTATCCCAGCGTCCCTCATTATACATAATACCATACCTACAATTTTTCAAAATTTTTATAACACGTTATAATATTTTACAATAATATTTCCTGAATTCGCACGATTTTACAACACGGCTAACGCTATTAACCTCATACAAAGACAACACAACTATTCCAAAATATATAAATCACAAGGTTACAGCCGCCAGTAAGAGTAATGTACACTAGCACAGCTGAATGCGTCTCAAATTTCGCCCCCCCCCCATTTTTTTCGGCCGGGGCATACCACTTCTACGACCACATAGTGACACCTTCGCATTCAGGAGTATTTCTTGACGATTTCATCCGTCTGGCTTTTTATCCATGAGCACTCATGCCAGATGTTCTGGGGAACGATGCCAGAGCATCCCCATTCAGTTACAAAGAGTTGAATCGCATTTTTATGCTCCCGACGGTCGTTAATCACCGACGCATATGACACAAAAGGACCCGTGGCAGCAACTGCCCTTCGCAAAATTCAACACAATAAAAACGAGAAGAAAAACAAAAACAAAAGAAAGAAGAGAGATACAGCCAACACTTGTTACAATTCAACTGTGCGCCTTCGGCCGGAAATAATTATAGAATTAAATTGGGAAAAAATAAACATAAAAAAGTATTTAAAAAATCAATAAAATCAATAGTGTTAAACATTTAAAAAAAATGATTGATCTCAACTAACTTGTATATATATATATATTGTGGTGGCAACCACTCATTTGCATATACGAATAACGTTACACTATAAATGGCAAGCCTAGGTTGGCCTTAGTGTGTGTTACCTAAATGCCACCGGAAGTGACGCCGAAGAGCGTACATGTCCCCCCACCAAGACTCTCTGACTCGACACCTTCATTTGTACATACTGTAACTATACCTTTTCTTTAATACACTTATTATTGCATTCTCCTTGTTGTTTGCGTCTTCATTGTATTCCTCACTAATTATTGTTCAACCTTGCAACCACAACAGTTGGCGACGAGATATGAAGCGTCAAATATAACAGTTTGACGAAGAACTATTTAAAAAAAATGTACAATGCAAAGTGTTGACGAGCAAACGGATTTTACGCTAAAGAAAAGTTTCAACCTAAGTGAAAAAAAAAACAAAAAAAAACTCGAACGTGGCAAAAGCGACAATTTACGCCGTTTTCTGGGAATCCGATTTGCAAACGAATGTAAAAATCTGTTTTATATTACTAAAGGACCAACTTGCAAACGAAAAGCGGATTTTGTTCTGTCGCAAAACGACAGGTCAGACTCGTATTACGAAAAGCAAGGAAGTAACCTACGAAAAAAAAAAAGTTCACCAGTGGATTCTAATTACTGCTCCCCGTTAGCAAAACAACAACTAAAGGAATCTTTTAATTAATAATTTGTTTGGCGGCGGTACTAAAAGGAAATACCATAGCTAGAAATTAAAGCTCAAGGAAAGGATTTTTTTTTAAAAGTTGTCACTGGATAACGGATAATACAGTAAAACGTCACGAAAAAAAAAAAATGGAAGAATTATCAAAAATGTTCATGCAATTTTTACAGGCACAAGCTGACCGCGAGGAAAGACAAAATGAACGTTTTGCTAAAACACTGGAACTACTAAAGAGTAATCGAGAAAATGTCGACAGTGTTAATTTCTCCCATACAACTATCTTTAATAGTATGGACACATTTAATTATGTGCCGGAGGAAGGAAAGACTTTTGAAGCATACTATACAAGATACGAGGATGTCTTTCAACTGGACTGCAAAAATTGGCCAAATAGCCAGAAAGTGAGCCTCTTACTCAGGAAATTGGGTACATCAGAACAAATTCATAGATTACATATTACCTAAAAAAACTGCGGAATTAGAGTTCATGGAAGCTGTGAAATTACTAAAAGAATTATTTAATCCAAATATATCTCTTTTTCATAAAAGATGGCTGTGCATGAATCTAAGAAAGATGGACAATCAAGATTATTTGACATACGCATCAGTTGTCAATAAAAACTGCTATAATTTTAAGCTTGCGGAACTAACGGTAGAAGATTTTAAATGTCTAATCTTCGCACAGGGGTTAGTTTCCACGAAAAATGCAGAAATACGCAGACGAGTGTTGTCTAAGCTGGAATCTGAGCAAGATTTAACCCTCCAGAAACTAGCAGAGGACTGTGAAAGGGCCATTACACTAAAAAAGGATAAAAAAAAATAGAAGAATCCGGAGTGGCATATGTAAGAAAAGTTAGAAAACCATACACACCAACCAAGAACTTTACAAAGAAAAGCAATCGAAATGGAACGGGATATTACAATCCTAATAACCATAAATATAGGACAGAATATAGCAAGCCTCTTTCTAGATATAACTGTAAGAGATGTGCAGAAAAGCATTGGGAATCAGATTGTCCTTATAAGAAGAAAAAATGCTACATTTGTAAGAAGGTGGGACACAAAAGCGATTGCTGCAGATATAAAGATTACACCAGAAAGAGAGTACAGCAAACAAAATCAAATACAAAATTAGACAAAGATCGGCGAAAATACGTAAAAGTGGAAATATTTAAAACACCAATAAAGTTACAACTCGACTCCGGCTCCGATATTTCTATTATAAACCTGAATACATGGAAAAAGTTGGGTAAAAAACCAACCATGATGAAAACGAGTAAATCAACCCGGACGGTAACTGGTGGTGGTATAAAATTTGAAGAAGTTGTCCTTCCGATAAAATTAAAAGGGATTACGAAGAAATTAAAAATATTCGTACTGAAAAATAGTGAAAATCTGTTTGGAATAGATTTAATTGAGAAAATTGGACTATGGGATAAGCCAATCAATACATTCTGTAAAAAATAGAATGTTCTTCTCCAACAACAGTAAATATAAAAGACGATTTAAAAGAATTATTTCCTGAAGTATTCACGACTAACTTAGGTCGCTGTAATAAATTCAAGGCCTCGTTTGAACTTAAAGAAAACGCCAGCCCAATTTTTAGAAAAAAGCGAAACGTTCCGTTCGCTGGGTTGGAAAAGATTAATAAAGAATTAGATAGATTGGAACAGACAGGAATTCTATCAAAAATAGAACACAGCGAGTGGGCAGCCTCCACCGTATACGTAAAGAAAAAGAATGACGAAGTTAGAGTGTGCGCAGATTTTTCGACCGGGGTCAACTCCCTATTAAAAGATCACCATTACCCTCTACCAAGCCCAGAGGAAATATTCACGAAGTTAAATGGTGGTAATATCTTCTCCAAGATAGACTTGAGCGATGCATATTTGCAAATACCGGTCGAGGAAAATTGCTCAAAAATACTATGCATCAATACGCATAAGGGATTATTCAAATACAACCGATTGCCCTTTGGCATCAAAGTAGCGCCTGCCATTTTTCAGCAAGCGATGGACACCATGCTAAGTGGTATTGAGTGCGCATGTGCATACCTGGACGACATTGTTGTCAGGAGCAAATCCCTACAAGAACATAAGGAACATTTGAAACAAGTATTTACTCGAATACAAGAATTCGGCTTTAAAGTAAAAGTAAGTAAATGTGACTTTTGTATGAGCGAGATTAAGTATCTTGGACACATAATAAACAAACATGGACGACGTCCAGACCCAGACAGATCTGCGGCAATAAAAAATATGCCAGCACCTGATAACGTAACAACCTTGCAGAGTTTCTTAGGACTCGCAAATTATTATCAATCTTTTATTGAAGGAATGCATAACTTGCGAGCCCCCTTAAATAATCTGCTTAAAAAGGATACACCTTGGAACTGGACGCAAGAATGTCAAACCGCTTTTGACAAAATAAAGAGCGCACTAACATCCGAATTATTCTTAACGCACTTTGACACAAAATTAAAAATAGTCGTCGCTAGTGACGCTAGTTCCTACGGCTTAGGAGCATGCATTCAACATATTATGCCGGATGGGTCTAGAAAACCAATAGCGCACGCTTCGAGAACGCTGATACCAGCCGAGAGGGCATATTCACAAATCGAAAAAGAAGCATTGAGCATAATCTTTTCCGTGACTAAATTTCACCGATATTTATATGGTAGACAATTCTTACTTGAAACCGACCATAAACCGTTAGTCACGATCTATGGATCAAAAAAAGGATTGCCGGTATACACCGCAAATAGATTGCTGCGCTGGGGTACAATCTTACTTAATTACGATTTCCAGCTACAACATCTAGCATAAAAAAAGATTTGCCATGCGGATGGACTGTCAAGACTGATACCACAGAAACACAATCTGGAAGAATCAGTCATTGCAGTAATTCGGACAAATGTTGAAGTAAAAAATATGGTAGCAAACATCATTAAGGAACTACCCGTAACTTTGTCGGACATTAAAAGGGAAGCCGAGAAAGACGAATACATAAAGGACATAAAAGAGAAAATTATAACGGACACAAAGGTGCAGGAAGTTTTCTCCATATGTAACGATGTGTTACTGTACAGTGAGAGAGTGGTAATACCCAAAACATTGCAGAATAGGATGTTAAGAGATTTCCATACGGGACATCCGGGGATAAATCGAATGAAGTCGTTAATGAGAAGCTACGTGTACTGGCGTAACATGGACACTGACATAGCAGCAACAATAAATAAATGTAAAGGATGCCAGTTAGCAGCAAAATCCCCACCTATAGTACACAAACCTTGGCCGAAAACCGACCAACCATGGTCGAGAATCCACATGGACTTCGCTGGTCCAGTATGAGAAAACTATTATTTAATTGTAGTGGATAGTTACACAAAATGGCCGGAGGTAATGCGTTGCAGGAATCCAACAACGAACAACTCAATAGGGTTCCTACACGAGTTGTTTGCAAGATTCGGTGTACCAGACACACTGGTCACTGACAACGGAACGCAGTTCACATCCGCAGAGTTTAAGGAATTTTGCGACACGTTCCGAGTGAAGCACATCACGACTCCGCCGTATCATCCAAGGTTGAACGGCCTTGCGGAAAGGTTCGTGGACACGCTAAAACGAGCGTTAAAGAAATCCATTGGAACACCAACAGAAAAAGCTTTGCAACAATTCTTGCAAGTTTATAGGATCACACCACATCCTAGTACACCATCAAACATATCACCAGCTGATCTAATGTTTGCCAGAAAGGTAAAATCAGCGTTTGATAAACTGTTGCCAAGACAGGCAATTATCCGAAACACTACACACACGAGAAGAAAGAAATATAACTCGGGAGATCGAGTATATTTTAAGTGCTACAAGAATAACACATCTTACTGGGAATGTGGAGTAGTGGATAAACGCATTGGTGATTGTACATATATGATTAAAGGTCCACAGAGTATACATAAAAGGCACCTAAATCAGATAAAAAAACGTCATATCCAAGATGATGATTATACGACAACAGTCGAAGAGGAGGAAACCATAGATATCATATACGAATTCTTTAATTTGGAACCGCCTCAATATACACCTGAACCCCGAAGATCAGGTAGGAAAAGAAAATTTAATGAACCATTGATGGTAAACCCAAAAAGAAAAAGATATTGAAATCTGTGTGACTTCAAATCTTGGGAGGGGGGTGTTGTGGTGGCAACCACTCATTTGCATATACGAATAACGTTACACTATAAATGGCAAGCCTAGGTTAGCCTTAGTGTGTGTTACCTAAATGCCACCGGAAGTGACGCCGAAGAGCGTACATGTCCTCCCACCAAGACTCTCTGACTCGACACCTTCATTTGTACATACTGTAACTATACCTTTTCTTTAATACACTTATTATTGCATTCTCCTTGTTGTTTGCGTCTTCATTGTATTCCTCACTAATTATTGTTCAACCTTGCAACCACAACATATATATATATATATATATATATATATATATATATATATATATATTGCAGCATTTTTTCATGTATATATATATAGTGCCTAGTAAAATCAGGAATGGAACCTTCCGGTCACAGGACGTTCTAAGAAATACGTTCTTCGATAACTGACCATCTGATAAATAACCCGTCGTACGCAACGAACTTCAGCACAGATTCATTTTCCATCTTAAGCTATGCTCACTCATCTTATCATTTGAAAATCTTGGAGACTATCCACGTCCGCCTCAAGAGGCCCCCCCCCACTGCAAACAGAAGGAGTGTCTCTTAGGGCTGAGTGTGATTAGTCTCTAAGACACAACCTTAATTCCATATAACATCACGCTTATTTTATTCTAAATTCGAACTTTTTTTTTGTTCCCCTTCATAACATAACACTAATTTCATTTTAAATATAAAATATTTTGATTCTATCCTACATTCTCACCCATATTTAAAATTCTACGATATCAGTCTTGTAAAGTGTGGGCGAAACTAGTCGACTGGCAATATTTTTTTCCATCCTCTAAATCTTTTAATTATGAAAAATTCAACACGTCTTCCCTTCATTATTGCACTAATATATATATATATATATATATATATATATATATATATATATATATATATATATATATATATATATATATATATATATATATATATCGGAGATCTTACCCGCAGGCCATTGTCAACTAGTTAGTAAATAGAGAAGAACTTTAACTGTAAATAGCGGAATTCGGCGACTACTTACCAAGCAGATAAGAGTGATCTACGAAACGTCGGACCATAATATATATATATATATATATATATATATATATATATATATATATATATATATATATATATATATATATATATATATATATATATAACAAGCAGTAGTACTAGCTTCATTGCGAGATTGTTGTTGATCACTCTTCGCCGCTTACTGTGAATACTCGCCGACTTGGTATTTACGAAGTTAAATTCCTCCTAAATTCCAAGCTAATTTCTGTTGGCCAACTGGTAAGTCTCTTGACTGTGAATCATTATTATTTAGTGTGAATAGAAGTGGCGAGTGTTTTCATGCTGAGATTCGAAACCCGATCGTCCGATCCCCTAAAACTGTCATCACTGCCGGGCATTTTATCTCAACACTATTATGCTTCCCCATTGTAAGAAATATTTTTTGTTTCGCTTATCACTACATGTTTTACGAATATAAAATAGCGCTATCGTCATCTAATTGCTTACCAAGCCCGTGGATGCATCAATAATCTAAGTCAAATCCACCATTTTATGGGGTGGTCCTCTGCCTCGCCGGAAATAAGACCTCTACCCTTATATTTCTGGTTTAAAGGATTTTCACTTCAATTAAAAGAAAAGGGTATGCACTGAAATAACAAGTCATTTCTCCTCTCTCCGCCACTTCTAGTTTAAAGGTAAAAAGAATCACAAATTTAGGAAGTCTCTTGTGAACCCAGAAGTGTATAATCTCTTCATATCAAAGAGAATAGTTTAATGTCTATCATGTCTTTCAGAAAGTACTCACAGAGGACGCACATCTATGGACAGTTAATACTTCCAAGAATATTTTGGAAGCAAAAATTCTCTCTCCATCAAAAAGAACGATTTAATGTCCAACTTATCTTTAGCAAGGTCTACTTATATTTTGGGTACTACTTCAGATGAAGCGCCTAATTTCCGTGACTGCTCGGCGGCAACGATCGGGCAGGTCGCGGAAGCGCCCGAGAGATGCCGAGACGAAAACGAGGCTGAAGCAGAGCTGACCAATCAGGTTGCTGTCAATCATCTGCGCTCAGCACAACCAAACAAGCGGTAGAAAGACCTTTCGAACCAGCCGCAAACGTATCCGTAAACCCTTACCCTCGACGAGAAAATATATGAAATTCCCGCCCCCCAAAAATATACAAAAAAACTTGCCTAAATATCCTAAGAAAAATAACATACTTCTTTGTTTTATGTAAAAAAAAAGAAAAAAAGTTGCCTAAATATCGTAAAAGAAATAGCATTTACTTCTTTGATTTATGTAAAAAAACACAACAAAAAAAATTAAAATGGTCCATTTTGCCCACGAAAAAAATAAAAAATAAAGTTTATTTATAGTTCTTCGGCTATGGTTTGTTCATTTTTATTTTTATTTCATTTTTTTTTTTTCAAATATATGTATTTTTTTCTTTTGTATTCTTCGTCTTATATTGTCGTCTGCCACTCTTCCATTTTACGACTTTCAGTTTTGCTTCAGCCTCGTTTTCATCTCGGCAGCTCTCGGGCGCTTCCGCGATCTGTCCGATCGTTGCCGCCGAGCAGTCACGGAAATTAGGCGCTTCATCTGGAGTAGTACCATATTTTGTTAATTGCCATCCGAATAAAGCCACTGGGAAGGTTTCGAACAGTTGCCTTAAAATAGAGTTAAAAAATTTTTTTTTTATGTTAGGTCACGTCGGGGTCACCAGTTATGGCCGGGGGTTGGTTCGAACAAAGGGTTAAACCCATGTAGGGGTCCCCCGATCAAAGGTTGTGGGAGAGATGCCTTATAGCAGCATGTCATTCCCACTGTTCGAAGTGGCCCGACCACGTGTGGGTAAAAGTAACAGAATAAAGCAAACAAAGGGCAGAAAGAAAACATTATTATTGTATCTGAAATTATATTAGAAAGAAAGCGAAGGAATAATAAAGCTACACACAAGAATGGTATTTTGTAAAATCAATAATTAAAGTAAAACATTTATATTAAAACAAAACAATTTATTTTACTAAAACATTTTGTATGGCTATCAGTTACAGAATTCATATTTTTAAGGAGTGAAAAGTTCCGTTTGTACGAACGTGTACTAGTGAAATGTTCGGTTTGTTTAAGCTCATGTTTGTACAAATGTGTATATGCGAGCGTGTTTGATGTATTTTTGTGGCAATTGTAATGGGCGTGTGTTTGAAAGAATAGTTCGTTATTCGTGGTAGGAATTAAAAGAGATTACCTACTTTTTTATACTTTTGCCTCCCCCACCTCCTCGGTCAGGCCGGTAGGGGGGGGGGATCGACGATCTCCTCTGTGCGCCTTCGTTTAGCAGCAGCAATTAAGAGGAATATGTAGATTTTTTCCCACTCTGTTGCTCATCAGGGAATTGTTCATTCATTATCAACAGAAAAAAGGGATAGAAAAAAGTAAAAAAATGAGTCCCCGACAAAAGACATGGCAAGTCAGGACACACGAAAAAACGCATGAAAAGGACTCGCATAAGAAGTTGTGACAAAATCTCCTCCCCCCCAAGGAAAACCTAACTCCAAAATTCTGACACGATACGTTAATCTGTCATCTACGGTCGAAATTCGCCTGAGCCACACCCAATCTACTGGAGAGCAAAAAGCCTCGATAGGAGACCCCCCCCAATTAAACCCGAAAAAACGATTGGCAAATTATTATCTCTGAAAGTCATAATAAAATAATGAAAATAAGCTCCCTCTCGGAGTAACCTATACCCAAAACACAACTAAATACGAAATTACCATTATTCTTAAATAAACAGCTCCGCACAAAACGTAATTTCATTGAAATGCACATATAAAATTTTAAATATGAGAATTAGACTTTATATTTATTTATATTATTTGATAAAATAAAATTGAAAATTATGGATGTTTCGATTTAATTTCTAAATATTTCAATAAATAAGTTTATTATTTAAATTCCTGGAATCATGAAAAGAAAAATTCACTCACTCCAAATCAAAATATTATCACATTACGAAGACAGCCGACGGGAAATAACTTCTTTGAAAAAAAACTCCGGAGTTATTTCCCCTTAAACCAAATATTTAATACCCTGCTAAAAAATGACATACTACTGATTAAATATAATTAATAGTGATTGACGGTAAAAGTAATAAAAGTAAAATAAATACTATATCGCCTCTATTAAAATCTACATTTACCCCGTAAAGCTTCAATACTAAATACATTCAGATTCAGAAAGAGAATCAGAGCTCCCGCTATCAAAATTATCCGACTCCCAGTAACCGTTACCTTTTAAACTCTACCCCAGAAAAAAACTACAAAGCCAATTCTATATTAGATTGCCGTAAAACCTATGTAAAAAGCTCAGCTATCCCCCATATTTCACAAATGCTCAATATTCACCAATTATTTTTGGACTTATGATAAAATTACAAAGCCTGACCTAGATGGTGAAAACAAATAAATTCTATCCTAAAATAATCTTAAGCTAACTAATTAAAACTGGTTTAAAAGCCAGTCTAAAAATCTTTAAAAAAAACTTTTTTGTTTATTTATATAAAAATCACAATCTAGGTGGAAAAAAAATTAATAAATTCACCTATATTCCAGTTTCCGATTCATAAATATAGTTATTCGCTGTTGGTATTGTTAGGAAGCAATTTTATTATTGATAACACTCAATCCATTACTTAAAAATATTTAATTATGTGCATTGTTTATCTATGTATTACTTAGAGACCTGAAATTAAAATATGTATTTGTTCAATACCATATCCCCTTAATTCACAAGTACTAATGCAATTTAAGTAAATACTCATTAATATTAGATGTACCACAACGGTTGCTAACACCAAAAAGGGAAACCATCATACACAGATTTATATGGTTTCCAAACTAAATGCAGGGTTCGTATGTTTAATATTGAAACTGTAGATAGGCCAATTAAATTATCCCATTAACCTTACCATCCATCTTAAACAAGATAGTAAATACTTAGTTCTGTCTTACATTTAGAAGTTCATCCCTAGATGTAATTTACTGTTTTTATATATAGAGAGCTGTTAATCGGTTATATCGACTTCTATTTATACAAACATAATTTGGCTGCATATTTTCAAAACATGTTTTAGTCGCAGCTATAAATAAACTTAACCTTATCAAGCCGGATCGTTTTGTCTTTAAGCTTTGACTTAAACATGTTTTGCAAATGTGTAGCCAAACTATGTTTGTGTAAATATTATTTAAAAAATCTCATGTAAATTTATTTGATCGGACGACGTCTGAATTATGAATAAAGAAAATTTTACGGTTTGCATGTTTTAACATGATATTTTAAATTTAGTCACGTGACCCTTACGGATCGAAATTTTGCTCCATTTACCAACATGAGAACATAGAGAGCGGACACATATATCTTTTGGACTGAGGAAATGGAGCTTAAGAAACATGCCACGGGTGTGTAGCCATGCTATGTTTGTATAAATAAAACTTATATATATATATATATATATATATATATATATATATATATATATATATATTATAATATAATGTCTGGTTGTATCGCTGGTGAGAGAAGATTACTTATTTTTCGTTCTGCTAGCAAGATGAGTTTGGGATTCAGTCTTTTTTTGCTCAATTCGGATTTAATGGGTTATCTAATTAAACAACGAACTTTGATTTGACTTGGGTTGCACATTTCGGGATTTTGGAACTTTTATTAGACTTTCTATATTATTTGATTTATTTATCATTAACATTGAATATTGACACATTTCGTGACTGGATAACTTTGTCGGCACCTTCAATTACACGTATTTGGACTGCTGTTTGTAACTTGGAGTAATTGTCTTTCCTGATTATGCTTCTCAATATGTGTGACCTGGATGGACTATATGGATTCAACAAAAAGTATGTTTTTGGGTTGATATGTTTTGATGTTATGTATTTTTGTGTATTTGTGTATATAATTTTATATATTTTTAGAGCGTGTAATAAACCTGTAGTAGTATAACTGCGGTAATGGTCCTCTGAAGGGAAAAAACTCATGAGCTAAGGACTTAAGGATACTTTGCTTGAACTTTGAATTCTAATAAAATTTGATTGACACCTTATTTTATTACTTCATTTTATATTATAATATTAATGCTCTATCCAGTATATTGAGCTTCAGTTTTTATCCGGATGTTTCACTAATTATAAGATATTAGTTGACGCTTATATCTTTTGTTGGATTACTTTATATATATATATATATATATATATATATATATATATATATATATATATATATATATATATATATATATATATATATATATATATATATACCGGGTGTCTCAAAAAAATGTACTCACTGTGAGAGCTACCTCAACTTACTTCAGGAATTTGTTGGTCCACAAATTACAGAGGGGTGTGGTGATGACGGCGATATTAACTTTCAGCAAGATGGAGCTCCTCCCCACTACCATCGCGATGTACGAGCTTACCTCGATGCAGTGTTTCCTGACACATGGATTGGACGAAGGGGCCCCAATGAATACCCTGCGCGTTCCCCAGACCTAACACCCATGGATTTTTTTATTTGTGGGGATACTTAAAAGGCAAAGTTTATGGCAACAAACCAAGGACAATTGATGCATTGAAATTGGAAATTGAAAGACACTGTCGTGATATTCCTAATGACATGTTTCGCGACGTTTGCGAATCCTATGGTGCGCGTTATCAGCTTTGTTTTAACAATAATGGTCATCAGTTTGAACATTTGCGAACATGATTCTTCAATTACATCTGTCTCATGTATTCGATGCTATTTCATTTCACTCTATGTTCATAAATAAAAGTTTTCTCGTCATTCTACGAGTGAGTACATTTATTTGAGACACCCTGTATATATATATATATATATATATATATATATATATATATATATATATATATATATATATATATATATAAAGAGATAGAGACAGAGAGATATTTGAATTATTGAGAACTCATAAAACAAAACCGTTATTAAGCCATAAAATGAAGTTTTAAATTTATTTGATCTGAAATCTTTCGACGATATACGTCCTCATCAGAGTAAAAAGACACTGTTTCATACCTTTTTTAGTCACTGTTAGTGTTTAAGCCGGTCCGTAAGATTTAACACTGTATCAAGGATGGCAGTCTCAGTTAAGAACGGTCGCGCGCGGAAACACTAAATTAAGTAGAAATTGAGTATTGTTCTGGTTTATAAAGCATGTTAGATATATGGAAATTTGAATTATATGGCCTAAACGGTAGCCGCGTGTAGCAATGTAGAAAACATGTAATTATTTCGAAAGCAAAATATTATAGCTAGTCTTATGATAAAAAATATTGATGTAAAAATAAATAATTTAATATTATTTACAACGACGACATTTTTTATATGAACGTTTATATATAGAGAGCAATGTTTTTATTAAATGTTGTAAGCAATTATTTTTTAACCTTTAGTAGACACGACTTTGGGAGTAAACCTTTTCTTTCTGAACTATACAAAAAAGACAATAGTGAGCAGGATAACATATAAAAATCGAAGAAATTGATGAAAAATAACATTTTTCTTTCTCAGAACACTGACTAATGGAACAGATTTTAAAATCTATATTTTGTTATTAAAGTTCCTGAACATCAATGCAAAGGAGACAACTAACTTTATTTAAAATATTTAATAAGATATAAAGCATAAACAAATCAGACTCAAACCGAATCAATACGGCAGAACTTGCACACTCGAAAGACTTTCTATTTATAACACATTTTAAAGAGTACGTAAAATTTGAACCATATATATATTAGACAACACTTTATCAAGATTATGAAAATTTTAATTTCTTTTGATAATTTAAAAATATTATAGGACGATCTTTGACAAACAAATTTTAATATCTCTACATTAAAATTCAATTATTTCGGATTTGCATGAAATTTTAACTATTAGACATGAATTAAGCAAGATTCACAAAATTTTGATGTCGCCGAAAAATTTTAATACACAATACGAGGAAGGGTGTTCAATTCTCACATTTTAGCACGCATCTCTTTGAAAATTCATGTATTTCCGATTTGTATGACATTTTAATCAAATGTATTGGACACCAATTAAGAAATATTCCCAAACTTACAATTTCAAAGGGTTGTGAAAGGGCAAGTGCTTGAGCTCCAAATTTCTGACATTTTTCTAGAGTAAAAATGGAGTCATAAAAACCCCATTCGAAATTGGTTATATTTTCAATTACAATAAAATTTGAACACATATTAAGCAATATTCTTACGATTTAATTTGCCTGAGAGAATTCTGATACACATGATACATAGACGGCGGCACCGGGGGGTGGTGCGTGGGTCACTTTTTGACTCCCCCCCCACTTTACGGTCATCAATAATGAAGTTATATATGCATGTGTTGAACCGGGCCCCCCACTTTTTAGGAGAGCCCCCCCCCCCCACACACACACTTTTATAACTGTGCCACCGGTCCTGTGATACACAGAGAAATCTGCACGTTTTAATACACATTTGATCCGATTTGAATGAAATTTGAATGATAGTTTATAAACACTAATTAAGAAATATTCTAAAAATTTCAATGTTCAAGTGAGAGAGAATAAAGTGTGCATCCTCATTTCAAAGTACAAATATAAACGATTTGCATGAAATCTCGACGTTATATTATACACAAAATTGGGATTTTCAAAATATCAATTTCTTCGAAGAATTCTAAGACAAACAAGAGTGCCGAGTTGCTTAATCATGACGAACCTACATTTGAAAACTCCAACATTTCCAGTTTGCATAAAATTAAACATCAATTAATTATAATAAGAAAAGCGTTATCTTCCACTCTATAATAAAGTTAAATGTCACATATTTTTGCTAGTTGTTTTATTTAATTGCTCAGTAAAATGTGTTTTTTTTTTTACAAAAAAAAAGAAGTAAAATCACCCCATCCTTTATTTTAATAAACAAAACATAGTTTTTAAGCAAAATTTACCCTTTACGGCGTAAAGTGTAAAACAAAAAATCCTAAACTCACTTAAGGTCGTATAAAGATAATAATATTTGAAGTTTTTCAAATCGAAAAAAAAGGAGTACCTAAAATAAAATCAATAATTAAACAAATAAAATAGTTAACACGATTTTAAATTCAGTTATTTAACATTGTGTAAAGTGTGTTTGTTTTTTTTACAAAAAATAGTAATTTTTAAATCAATTATTTTTTAAATTAAACAATTTGATTAAATAAATTTGTGCTTTAAAACATAATTTCTAATAAGATATCAAAAAAACAAACTCAAAACGTTTTAATAAAACAATCAAAGCAAATATATCATCTTTGAGCGACTCGTACGATAAACCTTCGAGAATGTGTTGTTTACATGTTATTAATCAAATAACGCGGCCCTGTATTGTGTCCATCACTCACTTTTCTTTCTTTCTCTCTCTTTTTCTTGAAATAGAACTTTCTGTGCGTTTAAAATAGAACGTTATACTTAATAATCAGAATGCGGGTAACCAAATGTTGAAGTGGACGCCGGCTGTTCCATCATATTCCATTACAATCTAATTTAATTACGTAACTCAATTATATAGATTAAAAAAAACAATGTCTTTAATTAATTCTATTTATAATTTTTATTAAGATTATTATTATCGAAGAAAATATTTGAAATACACCTGGAAATCTAAAAAAAACAATTATGAGTGTATATTTGCGAATATTAATTTATTAGAAGCTTTAAAACAAATTAATTACGTAAATTTGAAAGACGCGTGATGTTTGGGGAATTTTGGGAATGGGTATATATAGAAGTTGATAAGTAGATATAAAATATAAAGAGAGCGATCAATATTGTTTCGGCTTCAAACAGACAGATACATAATCTATATTATTAATATGTATATGTATATATATATATATATATATATATATATATATATATATATATATATATACCCTTTACGTCACATAAAAGTTAACGAGTATAAAATAAAGTGAGACATCACCTGCCTTCACTCTATTTCCATGAGATGCTTTCTTTCTTTTTCCTTTTCTGCTTCTTATACCGATTTATACGTTTTTCGTTCCCTTTTCTTTATTATATCTACTTCATTATCTTCAGAAAACGTCTTTGTGTTATGTCTAGCCGCCAATTCAAATTCCTCTTTCTCTCTCTCTCACACACACACACTCACACACACGTACACACACATGTATATTATAGATTATGACAATATGTGTATTAACATATACTATCAGTACCTTTTAATTAGTGTTCTCTTCAAAAAATATTCAGCTGAAGTCGTAAAAATAAATCTTACAGAAATATTATGTTTTTTGAAAATGTGAAAAAATAAAAATTGAAAATAAAAATCATGATTATTGGAATATAAAACGAACTTGATATATATATATATATATATATATATATATATATATATATATATATATATATATATATATATATATATATTCCATGATAAATGCGAGTATACTGAAATCATATGCCCTTAATAGGGTTGAGATGAAAATTCATATACACTAAATGTACAAAAGCAAGGAAATTCCCAAATTTTTACACTTTTATTGTCATTAAGGGTATGCGAGCACAACAAAGCTATGCATTTTACTGGTAGGAATTTTTCTTCAGCGCACCTCACACACTTCATCGACTACAGCATAGAGATTTATACTGTAGTGATGTGATAATGAAATGACTTGGTTGATATGTAGTCATACCCTTAATGACAATAAAAGTGTAAAAATTTGGGAATTTCCTTGCTTTTGTACATTTAGTGTATATGAATTTTTATATCAACCCTATTAAGGGCATATGATTTCAGTATACTGGCATTTATCATGGAATGTCACTATTTTTGTAAAGGCTATGCCTCAAGACAATGGTAATTTTTAAGTTTTTTTTTTAATTTTCTGGAAAACTAAGGTATATGGTAAACTGAAATTAAAATGCCATCAACTAGACGAAAGAACCCCTATCTCTGCTAAAAATCAGCTGAATCCATCAAATAGTTCATGAGATACAGGGTGGCACACACGTACGTACGTACGTACACAGTGATAACACAAAATCACTCCTGGATCTCTGGGTTGCCTTTACTAATGCTGCTGAAATTCGACACACTTATATAACCTATCATATGAAAATTTTGTGCAAAGTTTTAAATAATTTGGTTTATTGGTTTTTGAGTTATGACTGATCAAAGAAATGAGATTTCTAGCATAGGTCGTTTTTGAAGTCTATTAAGGGATAGAGCGCTATCGCGCCTCCCTTGATATATATATATATATATATATGTTTGTGTGTGTGTATGTATGTATATAGTTATTTTTTATATTCCAATGACCCAAAATTCAATCTTTAATCAAATTATTTACTTTTATTTTTCACTGTGGGAATTGCTTGCGGTCTTACAATTGTTTCGCAACGAATAAAATGCAGCTATTAATCTCATTTTCTCGCTGCTCGTCAGACACCTCAATTACAGGAATATATAAAGTGCCATATCTAGTACAGAGTTCATGGAGAAGAAAACAAAAAAGACAACAAAAAAAAAAACAACAGAAAGCAGATAACACTCACAATGCCCCACCCCCGCTAATCGGATGACAATTACACTCGGACCGCCATCTTGAATTCATATATATGTCTTTTTTCACACATTTTGTCTACCCGGCATTTCATTTTCATGACTTATCGTGCACCTTACCATATATATATATATATATATATATATATATATATATATATATATATATATATATATATATTAGTATCGCAATAAAAAATAAACAAATAAATGATATCTGTAAAAAAGCGATACATTCCAGCACTAGCCGGATTTGGATCAGTAGACTCTGGGGTCCTCGTTTCTAATCTCACTAGGTTCAGCCACGCTGATGAGTCGTAAACGACGAAACACGTGTCCGTGGATAATTAAATTTATATATATATATATATATATATATATATATAAATTTAATATCATGTGGCAACACACATCGCTCTATTAGTGTCCGCATTCTCAACTCCGTCCGCAATATAGGTCAGATTCGAATTTCGGAAGCTATTCTAATCTCTAAATTTCGTCCAACTCTGAATAACAGATTTGAGTTGTCTTCCCCTTTCATCCTCTGATTCTTACATCCTCACACTCCCAACCCCAACTTACTTGCCTTTGTCTCCTCCTTCTTCCTTTTATTTGCCAGCGCCATCCACCCCACACCTCAATGCCTCTCATCCTGTGTTTAATTTTTACATGTTACATATTTATAAATAAAACATTATAATTATGAACATAAATGCAAACAACAATGGAATAATATACACTTTATTTACATATATGTAGGCCTTGTGTATGTGTATACATATATACATGTATGTATATATGGGTGTATTCTCATGTGTGTGTATGTGTATGCGGATACATTTGTAATCCCTGAACTAAAGTTTGAAATTCAATAAAATAAAATAATAATAAAAATTTAAAATAGGAAAAAAAGAAAGAAAAATAAAAAAAAATAAAAAAAGAAAATAAATAAAAAAAGAAATTATAATAATAAAAGAATAAATGAATATATGAATAAATAATAATAACAAAGGAAAATTTAAAAAAAAATTAATAAATAAATATATAGAATATATTTATATAAATTTAGTTCTAGGAGTATTATACCCTAGAAATACCCTTAAATAAAATAAATATGTATTTAGATATTTACACTTTATATATATATATATATATATATATATATATATATATATATATATATATATATATATATATGTGTGTGTGTGTGTATGTATTTTTATCCCTTAATCCCCCTCTTTCCAACGTTTCTTCTCCCCCCCGTTCTAACGGTTTCCTTCCTACCCTCATGACATTAATTCATTCCACAATTGATTTAAATTTCTTCTCAAATTTCAAATCTCATTTCTAAACATATTTTTTTAAGTTGTCCCCCTTTGTCTGTACATATAATAATAACGGCGCACACGTAAATTTAAATTTAGAATTGAATAAAGAAAGAAAAATTAATAAATCATATAAAATAAAATATAATAAAATTATAATAATTAGTATATAAATAAACTAATGTTAACTTTAGCTGAATAATTATTTAATTAAATTTTTACATTTTCTGCGTTCCTACTCCCAATAGTCTGCTGCGGTGTTTCAATGGTTTGATTCCGGTTTTTCCGTTTTTTCGACCCTCTCGGTCTTTTATTGTTGTCTTTTGATGATGAAAGTTTTTCTTTCGAAAATTTAAGATTACCTCTTGCCGAACTTTTTATTTACCTGTCAGTATTTACTATTCTGGTACTTAATCAGTTTTTACGTGAAATATTAATAAATCGTTTTGAGATTCGTTTTCTCTTCTCGTTTATTTCTGATCACCCTTTCCACCTTCAATATATATATATTTATCTACAGACGCCGGTGTTTCAAGCGTTTGTAGGAAGCGATAATTTCAGACGATCAGAGAATTTGAACCCAGTTACAGAATCAGCCTAGACTTTGCAACATAGCGCTCTAACGTGGAATTACTACGTAATGAAAGGAAATTAAGTTCTATTTCTGCCTAAGAAAACGGGCAACAGACAGTAGACAATCGAGAGAGTTAAATGATATATATATATATATATATATATATATATATATATATATATATATATATATATATACTAAAGTAAAGTTTTAGTTAAAAAAACAAAAAATATTCAAGATATTTCCAGGAGATTTAAATAACACAAAATGTATTGATTAACAAATTAGATCTTATGAATCTCCAAGTATATATTAAATCCTGCAGATAAAATTAAGCTCAATGATTAACAGGTTATCTGAAACAGAGCTTTCATAATTCGGAAGATTATAAAATTATGACATAATTAATAACAATTTTGAATATCATAATCAAGCTCAGAAAATCAATACTTAACAAGGTTTGTCCATATGTACGCACGTTACAAAAATCATTTCATTATCACAATTATATCAGAATAAATGAGTGCGAAAATATATGTTTTAGCATATACCTTCTATACTTTATGTTTACCAACCTCTTCCAATCGAAATCTCGATGATTGTTAACTTGCAACAACAGAGCATATTTAAGTAAACAAGATTTTGGTACATTCCACATGAAAAACAATTTAACAACCCAGAGACAATATTGAATACAAAAAAATCATTTATTGTTCGCGAACCTGACTGGGTTAGCTATGAAGTTGTGTCCACGAGAATATGTTCGACAAAGTCTGAGTAGAATGATGAGTGTGTGCGGGTGTGCGGGTGTGCGGGTGTGTATAAGTTGAAAGAAGAAATCTTACATACCAAATTGTGTGTTTTGTGTTGAGCGCACATGTTGTGCGTATCTTTTTTATGCGGCAGATCGTAGCACCACCTGCGGTCACGAAAGGTGGAAATAACTCGGCTCTGACACCCTTTGGTTGAGAGTCTGTAATTGTTATGAGAAAGTGAGGTAATGCTAAAAGTACCCCCCCCCCACTAGATTGAGAAAAGTTATTTTTGAAATCTGTTTTCATGTATTTAATAATAAATGTAGATTTTAAAGTTGTGTGGGGAGGTGATTTTTCTACCAGATCTATTCTGTGTTCTGGTATTTTGTTCTGGTGGGATGGATGCATTTGGGATATTGGATTTCTCCGTGGCTTCGGAATAACTAGGGTATGACGCCCTACTGTGTAGAGTCTGTAATTGTGTTGAGAAATGGAGGTAATGCTCCAAGTCTTCTAGAATCTTTGTTTGTGTGTTCTTCAGAAATCACGCGATAGAAATGCACTGTTTTATGGTGTTTTTCAGATGTAAGATATATGTTAATGTAATTGGTTAATAAATATTTTGGTGGTGTGTTTGTTAGTTAAGCTAATTTTTGGCTGAACAATATTATAATACCATTTATCAATGAAACGCGTTCAATACATAAGGTGTAATTCAACAACAAAAGACCTTCTTACGATGCGCCCATTCCATCTGTGCGTTTAGCAATGGAAACTTAAGCAGGAGAGAGTGATGGATAGAGCGAGGATCGGACAGACGGACCGACCGATCGGTTCACATGGGTACGCATATGATTCAGCGTTCGTCCTTAGGTGCATTAAGATAATTACTAACCGTATTTAATTGCACGAGGAAGTTATAATTTCGTATTTATTTTTCCATTATTTTTTTTTTTATTCGACTTCAATTCTCATTCAATCCAGTAGCGAGATTATTTTCGCTGCGAGAAAACAAAGCAAAAACAAAAAACAAACAAGAAAACAAAACAACATAAAACAAACAAACAAAAAAGGACAGGGTCAGCATATTGCAAGCTAATTAAGGTGTAACAGTTTGGGAGCCGATGAAACAATAAACCTGTCACATGTTAATGAATATAAAACAAGAGATTCTATCGGAAAACAGAGTTATCTCCCCTTTTCTCATAAAGCATTATGACATGTAAAACTGGCAGAATCTTTTCGCATGTCTAATTGCTTCAATTTTTTTGCACTTTTTTCTTCTCTCTACGCATGCGTAACAGATATTACATAAAATACACAATGCTTTTCATAATTATGAAAACACTTGAACGTTTTTGTCGGAACTTTTTGGATTAAGAACTATTATTACGAACATTGTTTTAGGGCAAACTATTGTCATCACAAACGTTGATATTCCTATCTCTACAACGCGTCGCAATTTTCATTTTTATTACCAAGGAGTCAAGCCACTCGACGATAAGGGTTAATGAGATAGATAGATTGTCAATTAGATGATGAAGGACATTATAAGAGGATTGAAAATGACCAATGGAATAGACAAAATTTAAATTCTTAATGGCAAGTACTTGCTGATATTGGATTTAAAAACGACTATGTTGGAGTCTGAAGGGAAGCAGACCCGTGATAACGTGTTTCACTGATGGGAAGTTCTTGGAAAGAGTGATATTTTTCTGTATTCAAATATTGATTGTTTCTGATTATTTGTGTACGTTGTTTTTACGATCATATCTAAATACTGAAAAAAGAAACATCGCTGTACATAAATCGACAATGCACACGAAGAAGTTCTTGGAAAGAGTGATATTCACATATAGATTGTTGCTGATTATTTGTGTACGTTGTTTTTAGAATCTAAATACTGAAAAAAAAAAAGAAACATCGCTGTACATAAATCGACAATGCACCCAAAGAAGGGCCAAGAGCGCATCGGTCGAGACTGAATAAAAACATAAATATCAACGTCTATGGGGGATAATAGTTCAAAGAAAAAATATAAATAACTTTGTTTGGTTTTGTTTTGTCACTTTTACGGCATATCACCTCTTTGTATGGATGATTTAATATCGAAATTAAGTCGCGTAAACGATTATTTGGCGCCAAACTGTCATTTTTGTTAATCTAGGAAATGATAGTTCTTACTTTCACAAAGTTATTAGTGTTTAATTAAAGGTCAGTTTGGTCAGTTAGGATTTCGTTGTGAGAGAGTTATGTAAATATAAATTTAGTTAGTCTATAGCCCCCCCCCTCCAGAAGATGTTTGAAAGGATGCCAATATGGTGGGATGCCAACCAACATTCGGGAACCATATTTGTTTGGGGGTCCCACGTGGTTTGGTTCATTTATAATAGAAGGGCTTTGATTATCTAAAGGTTTGTTACTCCTTATGTTATTGAGATAAATATTACTATTCGGGTCATAAATTATTTTAAGAGAAATGCAATGAAGAATTTATATTTGTGACCTATTTGCGTTACGAAGAGAATATAAAATATTGGGATTGTTAATCGACCACGTGGGAACCAAAAATAGCGAAGATGAACTTTTTGGAAACAAACAAAGGAAAGAAAGAAAAACATTAATATTACATCGAAAACGAAGGAAAACATTAATTAATTCATCGAAATATTTTACGATTAAAAACATTTTCTATGTAAAGGTGTTAGTAATGCTACCAGGAATAATTGTTCATTTGAATGGTTCGTTACCTAGTTTCCTTTGTTTTGTAGTGTTCGTGATTGTACGAATACGTGCGTGCGAGTGTGGAAAGTTTGCATCTGCATATTTATGGCAATTGTAAGGTGTGTGTGTTTGGATGTGAGTAATTTATTCATGAATTAAAATTAAAAATGGTTACATACTTTTTTACTTTTGCATCCCTCTCTTCGACCTCCTTGTGTGTGCTGTCGGCTAAAGCGGAAAGGGAAAAGAGATGGAGAGACGTGCCGCGTTCCTCCTTTTATAGGGTCAGAAGTCTCGCGTTGGTCAAACTGATGTGTCGTTCTCTGATTGGCCGAAATTTTCAGCCAGCGTGTTTCCCCACGAAGTTTCCCCTTTCTTTAGTCAGATACAAAGAAAGGGTATCAATCAACGCCGAGAAAGAAAGGGGGTTGAAACCAACGTCATTTGCTTTTTGATTTCCGCTTGGCACGTTTGTAGCTCAAGCTACAAGTCTAGTTTTGTCGGTTTTTACAATATACTAATCATTTCATGAGTTAATACTGAAACACTATACTTATTTACTTACCTAGCACAGCTTGAGTAGATGTTCGTCCCAGTCGGAGATACGTCTTTGGCAATCAGTGAGGAATATTGGAAACCTTTTTCCACTTTTTTAATGTTATATTAAGAATGTGTAGCTAATCTCTAGTATATTTTGAATGCTCAGCTTGAGCTTGGATATAAGGATTGATTTAGTGATACGGAAGTTTCCAATATTCCTCTCTGTGGTTAGTATATCGACTTTGATGGACCCGTTGGGGTTGTTGCATGTATTTATGGAATGAGGATCTGCGTGTTTATAAATGTTCACGTGTAGAAGTATGTCAGTATATCAGATGTAAAAGCTATTGCACTTGGTGCATGGTATGTAATATACTGTGTAAGTGTGTTTCGTCTGTTATCTTTTTTTTTGGATGAATTCGTTGTATTATATAATTGGTGTTTGATATCCATTTACTTCTTTTATTAAAATATCGATATATTACACACAATACTTCAAGCAAATTATATCACCCTCTTATATTAAATTGATAATAATGTTTTAGAAGTAAAAGAATTTATAAAGTCAGAATACATTGTCATGTCATAATAGGTGTTCTATCTCTTCCCCCTCTTTCTTCACACTCTATTTTAATTATTTACTAAATTCGCATCCCAAACTACTCTTATAATTCGTTCTTTTTTTACATTAATTATCCTTCCTTCCACCAGCTAAAATATTCATGTACAGACAGATGAAAATATGAACGGTTTTCATATATATATATATATATATATATATATATATATATATATATATATATATATATATATATATATATATATATATATATATATATATTAGTATTTCATGTATCCACATAACATTTTATAAGGCGATATAATTTTTTTATGTATCAATTTTCAGTATTTACTTCAACAGTGCTCGATACGTAAGTAGAGCTAGGTAGTAAGCTATGAAAATATATTTATGGCAATTAAGCTATACAGAGGCTCCCGCGTTTCATCCCCGGAGGGAATCTTCAGGCTAAAATGCCTGAAGATTCCCTCCTGGGATGAAACGCGGGAGCTTCTGTGTAGCTTAATTGCCATAAATATATTTTCATAGCTTACTATATATATATATATATATATATATATATATATATATATATATATATATATATATATATATATAAGTAATCAAGGTTCATTTACATTCCGAAAGCCAAGATTTTATTTTATCTTACGAACACATTTTCAAAACAGACAATCTTTATTGCAATTACTTTACGAATTCGTCTCGCTCAAAGTATATCAATATTAAATCTGTAATAAAACAATAAGAGAACGAAGGAGAGAGAGAGATGAAAGCGAGAGTGATATACACTGTATAAAATAAGAGCGGTGGAAAGGTCCAACACCATACAGTAAGAAGGGTAAGAGTAATAGACAGAAACTTAGTAAGAAGTGATGGGTCACTTGGTGAGTAAATCGTAAATTACAGTTAATTAGAGCAATTGAAATTGACTTTTTAAAAACATAACTCAATCCCAAAACTAAGGAACATTTTAACATATATTTTGTGTGATTGAAATGTATAGAAAAAATCCTTAGTCAAGCGAAAGTTGATTAGCTCCGCTTTACTCTTACTACTACTGCTACTGCTACTACTGCTACTACTACTATGCATGTGTGTGCGTGAGTATCCTAAAATTCCCTATGCCAGACCGTTTCGTAAAAATATATTTATAATACACAATACTTGCTCCTTTTCTTATTCAAAATTGTGCAAAGACTTTCTTTCTATCTGGAATTTTTTCTATAAGTATATCTTTTTGTTTTACTTATTTTACATCAATGCTTTTAATCCTATCTATCTATCTATCTATCTATCTATCTATCTATCTATCTATCTATCAAAGCAACACCCGTATCTCTCTTCAACCAATTCCCTTCGAGGTCGACCAAATAGCGCCGCATTTCTCCGCCGATGAAAAGAGTCCCTGCCGCTCATCAATGCCTGGTCGACGCACAAGTGAACAGTTTTAGCTCCCATGAAAAAAAAAACACTTCCCGCTTCCAGACATCTTTGCATCACGTTTTAGAAACGGACTGAAGCGATTCTCGTTGCCCAATGGGCCTGCCCATTTTACGGCGCCAAATTTACAATTTTGAAAGAAGAAAATGCATTAAAATATCTGATAAAGGAGGACAAAAAATGAGCAAAATTCAATACACGAATAAATAGCAAAATATGATGTAAAACTTTTTAATAGTATATTTAATTTAATAATATACATGCATCTATACACACACACACACGCGCGCACACACACACACACACACACACACACACATATATATATATATATATATATATATATATATATATATATATATATATATATATATATATGGATATGTATGAATATATATATATATATAAAATATTTTTATAAATAAATATTAATTATTTATTACCTACAGACATCGATGTTTCATGCTTACGCAATCTTCAGTGTAGGGAGTTAATTCCTGAACAGGATTGATATTTTTCGGAAAGGAATGAAAAACACCATATCTTGGCCAATAATTGATGTATTCTTAAAATTCACACTCCATCTTTTAGAAGGTCTTTTGCGGACAGCTCACTAGAGGAAGCCGTCTTGAACCCTCACTACGGCCTCTAAGCGAGACCTGTACATGGAGCACACGGCCTTCACGGTGTCCTTCGAAAGACGCTTGATCACCTGTTTGATCCTGCCTTTCTTTGATCACCTTTTTGATCCTGCCTTTCTTTGATCACCTGTTTGATACTGCCTTTCTTTGATCACCTGTTTGATCCTGCCTTTCTTTGATCACCTTTTTGATCCTGCCTTTCTTTGATCACCTGTTTGATCCTGCCTTTCTTTGATCACCTGTTTGATCCTGCCAGTCAGCACATCCTTGGTGTTGCAGGCAGTACGGTTGGTATCTTTCTCAACTGCACCCTCCACATAATAGTCTATGGTGTTGGAATAAGGAGAGTTGTGAAGCGGCAGATGTTGACAACAGTGGACAGCAACTCAATATGGCCATCTGAATTAAGTCTGAGTCCTTTTTCGAAGATGCGAGCAGTATT
>OY744518.1:35587707-35642707 GCA_963556195.1 Sepiola atlantica
AGTTGTTTCGTAACTAACACTGAAATTAGGTCAGTCGGTCAGCGGCCGATTACTCTTTGTTTTTCTGCTTTCTTTTTTTTTCATTTTACTTTCATTTGTCTTTCTTTCTATTATATTGAACCATTCACCAAAGCGAGGGACGTGTTAAAAAAATAACGTTACTGAGGATGCAGAGGGAGAGAGAAAAAGAGAAAAAGAGAGAAACAGACAGAAAGGTTGTCAAAAAGTAACCTTACTGAGGATGTTGAGAGAGAGAGAGAGAGAGAGAGAGAGAGAGAGAGAGAGAGAGAGAGAATGATAGGTGCTCAAAATGTAACGCTACTGCGGATGTTAAGAGAGAGGGAAAAGAGAGAGAGAGGTGTTCAAAATGTAACGTGACTGAGGTTGTAGAGAGAAAGAGAGAGAGAGAGAGAGAGAGAGAGAGAGAGAGAGAGAGAAAGAAAAAGAGCGAGAGTTTTTATAAAAGTAACATTACTGAGGATGTTGGGAGAGAGAGAGAGAGAGAGAGAGAGAGAGAGAGAGGAAAGAGATAGAGAAACAAGGAGGACAAAAGGTGTTCAAAATGTAACGTTACTGAGAATGTAAAGTAAGAAACAGAGAAAGACAGAAAGAGAAAGAGAGAGAGAGAAAGAGAGAGAGAGAGAGAGAAAGAGGGAGAGAGAGAGAGAGAGAAAGAGAAAGAGAAAGAGAAAGAGAAAGAGAGGTTAAAAAAGTAACGTGATTAAATATGTGTGCGTGTGGAGAGAGCTAGAGAGAGGCGGAGAGAGAGCAGGCGTATAAGTGGTTTTAATAGAAAGATGTTACACACACCTTTTAAAAACTTAAATTTTGTTTTCTAAGCTATCTTGCTAGTACAATATATACAAAGGACACAATGGAAATTCACATGAACAAGTCAACTTTATTGGCACCTGTAAATCATGTATGGACAATGACATCGCTTTAATGGCGGCTATTATCGGCTTCGCACGCCAGTGCTATTACCAAAACGCGCACCATTTGAACATCTAGAGTTTCAGACCCTACAATTGTACCATTTTTCCTTCAATTGTACCATGGTCTTTTTTTTTGTTGATGCAAACCATATATTTAAGGTATTTCTACAATAGAAAATTAGGCTAGTTACATCTGAATAACGCGTAGGCCAGTTGACATTGTCATTACGAGAGATTAGTCTCTCAGAAACACCATGCCGTATAAACTGCATTATCACTCTTGCGGCATGAGCAGTTGTCGTATCTTGCTGAAATCATGTTTGAGGTCTACTTTGAATGGGTGGATAACAAAAAATTGAATCCCAATAGTAACTATTTGAACACCCTAGAACCATGTTTGAGGTTTACCTTGGATAGCTAGATGACAAAAAATTGACTCCCAATAATGACTATTTGAAAACCCTAGAACCATGTTTGGGGTTTACTTTTAATAGCTAGATTACAAAAAATTGAATCCTAATATTGACTATTTGAACACCCTAGAAGCATGTTTGAGGTTTACTTGGAATAGCCAGATGACAAAAAAATTTAATCCAATAGTGACTATTTGAACAACCTAGAACCATGTTTGAGGTTTACTTTAAATAGCTAGATGACAAGAAATTGAATTCTAATAGTGACCTTTTGAATACCCTGAAACAATGTTTGAGGTTTACTTTGAATAGTTAGATGACAAAAAATTGAATCCCAATAGTGACTATTTGAATACCATAGAACCATGTCTGAGGTTTACTTTGAATAGCTAGATGACAAAAAATTGAATCCCAATAGTGACTATTTGAACACCCTAGAACCATGTCTGAGCTTTACTTTGAATAGCTAGATAACAAAAAATTGAATCCCAATAATGACTTTTTGAATACCCTGAAACCATGTTTGAGGTTTACTTTGAATAGCTAGATTAGAAAAAATAAAATCCCAATAGTGACTATTTGAACACCATAGACACATGTTTGAGGTTTACTTTGAATAGCTAGATTACAAAAAATTGAATCCCAATAGTAACTATTTGAACACCCTGGAACCATGTTTGTTGTTTTCTTTGAATAGCTTTATGACAAAAACTTGAATCCCATTAGTGACTATTTGAACACCCTAGAGCCATGTTTAAGGTTTACTTTAAATAGCTTTGTGAAAAAAAATTGCATCCTATTAGTGATTTTTTATAAACACCCTCGAACGATGTTTGCTGCATACTTTTAATAGCTTTGTGACAAATGATTGAATCCCATTAGTGACTTTTTAAACACGTTGGAATCATGTTTGAATTCTACTTTGAATGGGTGGACGACAAAAAATTGATTCATATTAGTGACTTTTTGAACACTCTGGAACCATGTTTGATGTCTACTTTGAATAGCTTCATGACAAAATATGTAATCCCATTATTTACCTTTTGGACACTCTTTATATCGGTGAAAAATGAATAGTGGATGCTTTACTATCCATTAAATAGTTAGAAATTGAATTGTTACACGAAAAAAAAAATGATTGCTATTTTAAAAAATGTACATAATTATTACTTATCTTATTTACATTTTAAATCCCTTCCAAAATAAATGTAATAATTACTTATCCAAAAAATAAGGTTTACTATATTTTTCATTAAGACATTATAGTAAACCTTATCCAAAAAATAAGGTTTACTATATTTTTCATTAAGACATTATAGTAAACCTTATCCAAAAAATAAGGTTTACTATATTTTTCATTAAGACATTATAGTAAACCTTATCCAAAAAATAAGGTTTACTATATTTTTCATTAAGACATTATAGTAAACCTTATCCAAAAAATAAGGTTTACTATATTCTTCATTAAGACTACTTAAATGAAACATATCGAATACTTAAATACTTAAATGAAACATTATCGAATACTTAAATGAAACATAGTCTGAAAGAAGACAAGAAAAAAATTAAATACATCGATTTTATTTGTTTACAAAAAAACACACAAAAAAATCACAGTTACGATTTGTGTTAGTAATTAATTAGAAAGATTAATTCTTTTTAAATAAAAAATATGGACTGTTTAGTAAAACACTTTGTATTTCCTAAATTTTGTTTTGTTATTACTTTTTTGAAATGTATTTATTTAAAATTGTAGTTTTAGTCAACAGGACTATATAATTTTATTTTGGAACAATTCATTTTAAAATGAATAAAGGCAGACTTTTTTTTTGCTTTAGCGATATCAGATTAATAACCAATCATCATCATTGTTGATCGGACGATCCCATTTTTTTAATAATATGTGTGAAAGGTGATAACGTACGTAGGAACATGAAACGCTTTAACGTATTATTATATAGATTTCTAAAATGTATATAACATCGTATAAACCTGTCCAGGAACTGGTATTCTTCTAGTTTAGCTTATAAAGTTAAGTAAAACGCAATTGGTTAATTCGGACGTTTTCCGGATTGTGACACGTGCCGGTGATCAGAACGATCCTATTACGGTAAACGTGGGATGGGTGAAAGAGGTCAAATTGATACCGAGTTATCGCCCCTTTCTTCTCCAATCACATGCTTCCCTATTCGTGTCCGTTTATTGTTGATGCTGATTTCAACAAAGAGAGAAAATACGTCCGATTGTCGATTATTGTGTGTTTAGATCTACTAAGTTTTATGAGAATGACTTTTAGCAGATCTCTCTTGTTTTATTTTTATTCACGCCTCAGTCCCACCGCCACAAGCGAAAACCGCCGCTTTATCTTAATTTCAACTTTGGCTAAACCCCTATTTTAATAAATCCCTCAATGAGGGCGATAATAATAATAAATCACGGGTTTGATGCGATTTGAAACCTCCCTTTCCGGTACTTAAAGTTTAATCTTTAATGCCAGTTGTTTATTTACTTCCTCTCCAGGAGGTTCGGCACAAGGCCAGTTTTATCTTACTCCCAAAAGGTAAGATGTTACCCAAGGTCGGGTCGGGAAAGTGGGACTTGAAAAGCCAGCGCCCGAGAAGGTGAGCACTCTGGCCATTAAAAATTGCCTGGGTAGCCCCGTCGGCATTCCCCGGTAGGGGCCCCTCAGGCAGTAAGCAATAAACTTACTCCTACCCAAAGAGGGGAGGCAAAGCCTGGGAGGGTGGACCTCATAGAACTGCACAGGACAAACCCACAGACCGGCGAAATCAAGCCCCAAGGAAAGGACGACACCGGTCTATAGGGTGCAGTATCCATCGGAACAGTTTTATTTACTCCTCTCCAGGAGTTAGGCACAAGGCCAATTTTATCCTACTCCCACAAGTAAGATGTGACCCAAGGTCGGGTCGGAAAGTGGGGGTTGAAAAGCCAGCGCCCGAGAGGTGAGCACTCTGACCATCAAAAATTGCCTGGGCAGCCCCGTCGGCATTCCCGGTAGGGGCGCCTCAAGCAGTAAGCAATTAACTTACTCCTCCCCAAAGAGAGGAGGCAAAGCCTGGGAGGGTGGACCTCCTAGAACTGCACAGGACAATCCCATAGACCGGCAAGCCCCGAAGGCCAAGACAATACCAGTCTATGGGGTGCAGTATCCATCGGAACAGATACTACACTTTGATCTTAGCCAAAAGGCCAATTTATTTAGGCAGGTGAGTTCCTTCGGACAACCCTCATCTTTATCTATAGATGAAGATTTTACAAACCTTGGGAACTCACCAGACCTTAGGCATAGTGCCCGTTATGTAGGGGGAGGGGTGGGGGTCGGGGATAAGTGAGACAAGCTGTTCAATGTTTTTTATTTCACAACATTTTACAAACAACATAAAAAAGAACATTTGCTGACTCCAAACTAGATTCTTGCACCAAAATACCGCATTCACTCTGTGGGTTGATCCCTACTTAAAATATCCCCAAAAAACATCGATGTAAAAAAGAATTATCGTGGGAGTGGGAAAAAATATTAAAAACACCCAAAAAGAAAGAAAAATAAAGAACGAAATAAAAAGGTAAAAAAGTTAGTATGGCCCGGCTTTCCCTCATAACTAAGTGTTAGACCGCCCACTATTTTCCGGCACGAGACCGAAAACAAGCGGGTCGGTCATTAAGTGGGAGTGGGAACTTAAGAGAGGAGTGTTCAAAAAATAAATTCATCGGGAATGGGATCATGGGGTGGATGGCGTCTTCCAAGATAGTAATGCCAAGGGTTTCAAAAGACCGGGGACAAAATAAAACAGTGGAAGTGGGAATCTCTGGAAGCTCTCTAGTGCCGGCAAAAATAAAATAGGGACAGGATAACTTTCATTCCTACTAGTTTAAGAGGTTACCAGTTTTTTGAAATAAATCCAAAAAACTCTACAGGGGTGGGTTCCGTAGAACCCAGTACCGCGTGTGCCATAACTATGGAGGGAACACGAACTCAAACTTGGCGCCTCGTCGGATGCACAAACTAGTGTCATGCACCCATCTCCTATCGAAATCCATGCGATGTAATCGTTTCCAATCGCATCTGATCTTCACTTTAAGTTGGTGTTTAAAGTAAACTACCAGATCCCGATCCGAAACAGATCCAACCCCATGAACCTCATTAAGACGTGTAACCCACGTCACTAGTCTTGCTACGGCTAGGATGGCTAGAAACACCATTCGTTTCTCCCCAGACCACGGCGGTGCTGCGTTGTTGATGACAGATGCTACATCCAGGACCATCGGCTGCTCGGCGTCGATGCGGGCCGTCACCTCCCTGACGTATCCCCAGAGATGTCGAAGTTTGCTGCAGGTGAAGAAGGCGTGCTCGGCCGTTTCTTCTTCGTCGTCTTCACAGCGCGGGCATAAGGGGACGTCCCTTAAACCATCTCTGCATAATCTGCCATAGAGGGGCAGTGCGTTCCGAACCAGTCGCCAGGTCAGAGAATACTCAGAATTGTTGAGATAACTCTGGCCTGGCGCCCAATTCCACTGGGAGCGGGCCTCCTCCCTCGACAATCCAAGCCGCTCCTCAAGTGGGTCCGAAGCGGTACCCTCCACTAGATCCCGATATAGTCTCTTCCTAGACCGGGCAAGGTTACTGGACCCCGGCAACGCTCTAAGCGCGGCCCGGCATTCGGCGAAGAACAAGGGCTCCCCTCTCGGCCTACGTCGTCCTTCGACCGAGAGGTCGGGTATGAGGTTGGGAAAGGCGCTCCCGACCGCAGGGACCCACGGAGTGTCTTCCATCAAAGTCCGACTCAGGAAAGCCAGTCTCTCGGCATGTCGATGACTTGCCAAGTCAGGCATCCCCAAGCCTCCCACACTCGGAACTTGAGTACAGACCTGTCTGCGGACGTACGCTTTCCGGCCCTTCCAAAGAAGCGAGAAGAGTAAGCGCGTGAAAGCGATAAGGCGGGCCGCAGGCAGTGGTAGTACAGACAGCCGGTAAAGGATGAGAGGAAAGACGTAAGTGGCGCACGCCTCCGCTCTGCCCTTTAAGGAAAGCTTCCTTCGAATCCAAGCCCGGACCGACGATTCGACCTTTGTCTGTACTTCCGACCAGTTCTTTTCCAGCTGGAGGCCCGGCCCGAACCACACGCCGAGGATTCGAACCGGGCCATCCGACCAGCTGAAGTCACCTGGAAGAGCGGTCTCTCCGCTCCAGGCACCCAACCGCAGGCCGTTCGACTTGCTGCGGTTGACTATGGCCCCTGTCACTTCTTCGTACCGAGCGAGCGCCTTAATCACCGTTCGAATGTCAGTACGGCTCGACACGAAAACGGTGACATCATCGGCAAACGCGGAAACCCTGACTCGCGCTTTGCGAGGAGGGATAGCGATCCCGCGCAGGACTGGTGTTGTCGCCTCATCCCTTAATTTGCGAAGGAAGGGTTCCAACGCCAGGATGTAGAGCAGGGGCGACAGCGGACAACCCTGACGTACCGACCGAGAAACAACGAACGATTCCGACCTCTTTCCATTGACTTGCACCACTGCCGTCGGCGAGTCATACAGAATAGAGATCCACCTGCGGAAGTCCGGACCAAAACCGGCAGCCGCTAAAACAGCTTTCAGGAAACCATGGTCGACCCTATCGAAAGCCTTGGACTGATCTAAATTGATCAGCGCGGCTTCAGCGTCGTCTTCTGTCCCCTCTATGATCATGCGAATCAAATGCAAGTTGTTCTGAATCGACCTCCCCTTCACAGCAAAGTTCTGCTCAGGCTTGATCAAATCACCGATAACAACCTGCAGGCGGTTCGCAAGAACGCGAGCCAAAATCTTTAACTCTGTGTTTAGCAGAGTTATGGGCCTGTAGTCGTCTAAATTTCCCCCACCAGGTTGGTCCCTCTTCTTCAGTAATGTGACCACTCCTTTGGTTACCTGTCCAGGGATTGACTCCTGAACAAACCAGTGGTTAAACACATCCTTCAGAATTGGGACAAACATGGGCGACAGCCTCAAATACATTTCGTACGGCAGACCATCGAGTCCCGGAGATTTGTTCAAGCCGACCTGCTTCAACGCAGTAACGATCTCGCCCTCCGTAATCCTGCCATCACAGCCAGCTGCTCGAGCCGCCTCGAGGCGGGGCGAGTCAGCCAAATAGCTGTCAAACTCCTGGCCGCGGAGTCTGGGCAGTTGGGTGAAGCGTTCCTCCAAATGCTCACGGAACCCCTCACAGATCTCACGAGACGATACCAGGGTATGTCCTTCCAGGTTTTTCACCTTCCGAATGTACCCATCCGAACCACGACGTAAAGCAGCCTTACGCTCAACAGCGTCAACGTTCACGGCTTCGTTAGAGACTTTCTTTAATCTAGCTCTAACTACTTGACCTTCATATCGCTCGCTAGCCAAGCGATTGAGGTCCCCCGTAATTAATGCTATCTCTAGGGGATCCCCCCCAGCCACCGCCCGGGTCATCTTATCCTCTACTCGCTTTTGCGTCCTAGCCCTATCTTGAGCGAGGCGCTGGCTGTAGCGGACACAAAAGTTTCTAACCTGAGCCTTAGTTTTAACCCAGTACCTACTCCCGATAACCACCCCCACTAATCCCCGCTGGAGTAGTAACGTTAGCTGTTCCCGGAAGTCCCGTATCTCCAGTAAGGAGGTATTAAACTTCCAGTACCCAGCCAACCTAGGCCTATCACTTAAGTTCAACCGGGCCGTAACCAATTTATGGTCCGAATGTCCTAACCAAGTGAACGTGGGACAAGATATGAAATCTACGTCGCCTCTTCTAACTAACATTCTGTCCAAGTAAGTACTCGGACAGAAGGCCGCGCTAGTATGCCACGTCCACATCTCCCGCCCTGGGTGATCAACGCGAAATCTGTCGACAAGATCGCATGAGGCCATCAGGTCAGACAGACTGCTTTCCCACCTCGCCGACCCTCTATTCCCACCGACCTTATCTATCTTGGGGTCTAGGATGGCATTCCAGTCCCCCATTAAAACTACTCGCTCCGGACCCTTGAGGAACGCCTCCAACCGTCGAAAAAAGGAAACCCTCTCGCCAGCAATGTTGGGCGCATAAACCGCAACGATCCGAAACTTGCTGTTTTCAACGGCAACATCGACCACGACCAGTCGTCCCACCGCATCCGCATGAACAACGCTCACCGCCGCAGGCAGGGTGCGTCTCACTAACAAAGAGATGTCACAACTATGAGCATCGCCATATGCTGAGTAGACGTCATAGTCGTCAGTCAGCACATCACAATCCCCATACGAATCGAAGTGGGTCTCTTCAATCGCAGCTACATCTACCTCACGGGCCACGAGATCCCTCAGCACGCGAGCAGCCCTGCTTCGGGATCTCATGCCCCTCACATTCCAACAAGCCAAGTTTAAATTTGTGGTCCCCATCAATTAGTGTCACACACGGGGCTAAAGTCCTCGGGAGTGAGGACGCCGAAGGTCTGACCGAGACTGCCGGTCAGCAGTTCGGACAAATCCGTCCGTCTCGTGCCAAACCTCCCACGTCCACGGGGAAAGTTAATTTTAAAGCCCGAAAAAATGAGGGGTGAACATAAATGGGGACCCTCCCACTACATTTGGACTTAATTTCCTTAAATGAAGGGTGCTCCTCTTCTATAAGGGGTTGCTCCGGGATTGCGTCCTTGGCCGCCCTAAGCATTCTCCATAATGCTTTCTCCCTCCCGTTCCCGGTTTCCTGCCTCACAAACGTTATAATTTTGGGTGCATTTTTTAAATTTCGGGGGTCTTGCACCTGTTTTCCTCCTACGTGGGTGAAGCTCTCCAGCTGCTTAATATATCGCCTCTGCCTTCCATTGAGGTCTGATTGGACCTGTAATGAATCCGCCTCACAGATCCTTACCCCCGGCAGAAAGGGGAACCTCCTAGTCTTCTCCCGTCTCACTGGCGTAGGAGGAGGTGGTACCGGGACGACTTCTGGAATGACCTCTTGGTTGCTTCCTGGAACGACTTCTGGCATGACTCCCTCAGCAGCTCCTCCTGGTTCGGAGGCCGGCGGCGCTACTGGGATGGGAGCCTCCTCTTCCCTCTGTCTCGCCGACACTGGGGACCTATCCCGAGGGCTGTTTAAGGGAGTGTAAAACTTGAGAGGAACATTTTCCTGTTCCATTGATTCGGAGGGGGCTAAAGATTTAATGTTTTCCTCCTCTCTTGCTGACTCCCGGACTTTTTTTGCTTTTGGGTCCTTTCTTTTGGGGGGCTCCATTGCTGCTTCCACCTCCTTTCCCTCTTCCTCCGATTCTGATGAGAGGGCTGTCAGCTTCCTCTTCAAAGCTGCAGGCATCGGTCTCCCCTTGGTTGGTATAGGGGTCGGGGTGGGCTTCCTCCCCTTCTCTGTGGACTCCTTGTCTACTGCTGCTGACGATGATGTCGAAACTACTGGCGCTTTTTGGGGAACAGCCGCCGGGGGCTTTGCTGTTATTCTTTGGGGGCAGTCCTTTGCCACATGCCCTGGCATCTGACAGCGCCAGCAATGTGGCCTTCTTCCCTCCACGATGATCGACATAGACCAGGATTCGCATTTTAACTGCGCTGGAATCGCCTGAAACCCCTGCCGGTTGACCCTCATCTTCAGCCTGTATTCTCCTGTCAGAATACCATGCATTCCGCGAGTCGGCACCACCTCCTCGACGTCGCCATACTGCGACATTATCGCTCCCAGATGGTCGGAGTCGATGTAGCATGGGACGCCGAGAACCGAAACTGACGCGCTTCTCCTTTCCATATATTCGGGTCTTAATTTCATGCCCTTCCAGACTAAGTCTCCGCCCATTGCTAGCTTTTCTGCTACCTCCTGGGTTGAGAGCAGCACATCCCACATTGCAAAGCTTTTCCTGAGGATATAGGAAGCTGGGATCTTCAAGCCCACCAGTGCTTCCATGACTCTCTCCTTCAGGACTCCTACCAACCCATTCGCCTTTGCGTCCAAAGTTACGCAGGAGATGATCCTCTTCCTCAAATTTTCCAGCGTTCCCGGAGGCAGCTTCACTGTGTTTCCTTCAGTGAACTCCTTGTATTTTTCCTCGAACACTCTCCTATAATGTTCAGGAGTCTTCTGCTGTTTGGGTCCCCACACTGAACTAGTGGGTTTAGAGGAAGCCGTTACCTCGATCTTCTTTTTATTGGGTATCCGCGAACCAGAGTTGGACAGCCTTGGCCATGGTTCATTAGCCGCGATCCCCTTCCTCCTTTCCGGTCTGTGAGCTGGTTTACTTGGGCCCTCTCCCCCTGATAGACTTTCATCCCCTGAGGAGCACCCTACAAATAAACCTGGGCGGTAGTTTAATTCCGCCACCTTTAAGTCCCACGACTGGCTTTTCGTAAGTTTACTTTTATGAAAAGGGGTATCATCATACCCTTGGAAGAAAACTTCCGGAGACACCAATACTCTTGGAATCGCTGGCGTCTCCATTTCCAAAAGGAAATCCGACAACGATGGATTGTCGCTCGACGCGACACTCCCTCGTCGCGATGAAGAGGTGCCCTGCGTGGCAACACCTCCTGGGGAGCACTCGAGCGTGTCTCCCCCCGACCGAACTGGAGTATCGCACGGCACGACACTCCCCAACAAAGCTCCAGAGGTGCCCTGCGGAGCAACACCTCCTGGGGAGCACTCGAGCGTGTCTCCCCCCGACCGAACTGGAGTATCGCACGGCACGACACTCCCCAACAAAGCTCCAGAGGTGCCCTGCGGGGCAACACCTCCTGGGGAGCACTCGAGCGTGTCTCCCCCCGACCGGACTGGAGTGTCGCTCGACGCGACACTCACCGAACTCGCAACTGGGGCGCCCTTCGCGGCCACACCCCTCTCGCTGTCTTTAGCCAAGACAGCTCTGGCTTTTGAGACCCAGGTGGCCTCCATCTCAATCTGTGTCTGTCTGCCGACCACAACCCGCCGATTCGGAATCAGGGAGACCGTCGCCGTGATTCCGAATCGGCGGGTTGTGGTCGGCAGACAGACACAGATTTAGATGGAGGCCACCTGGGTCTCAAAAGCCAGAGCTGTCTTGGCTAAAGACAGCGAGATGGGTGTGGCCGCGAAGGGCGCCCCAGTTGCGAGTTCTGTGAGTGTCGCGTCGAGCGACACTCCAGTCCGGTCGGGGGGAGACACGCTCGAGTGCTCCCCAGGAGGTGTTGCCCCGCAGGGCACCTCTGGAGCTTTGTTGGGGAGTGTCGTGCCGTGCGATACTCCGGTTCGGTCGGGGGGAGACACGCTCGAGTGCTCCCCAGGAGGTGTTGCTCCGCAGGGCACCTCTGGAGCTTTGTTGGGGAGTGTCGTGCCGTGCGATACTCCAGTTCGGTCGGGGGGAGACACGCTCGAGTGCTCCCCAGGAGGTGTTGCCACGCAGGGCACCTCTTCATCGCGACGAGGGAGTGTCGCGTCGAGCGACAATCCATCGTTGTCGGATTTCCTTTTGGAAATGGAGACGCCAGCGATTCCAAGAGTATTGGTGTCTCCGGAAGTTTTCTTCCAAGGGTATAAAGGCCAAGAACGGATCGGAACAGTTGTAAAACAATAGACTCGATGTGCTCTTGTCTGCTATCGTACCTGCTACTGATAGAGAGTAGAACGTGGACCTTGGGTTTACTTTCGGCAACCCCGCAACTCTCGTCCCCTCCCCTACTTTGTTCTTTAGTCCTCACGTTCGATGAGCAATGTTTCTGACAAAGAGGGAAGAATTGCTGTTTTCTGAGTCGGCTGTTACTTTGAGTTGGTGGTATATTGATATTTTCAAAGGAAAGAAAAACAACTAAAAAACTAGGACAACAAAAATAACAAAGAAAAATAAATAGAAGTTTGATACGCACACAATTAAGATAGCATTTTTTTTAACAGCAAGCGACAAATATATTTTTCGAAGTAAATATTAAAGAAATTCAAAATTACGAGTCTTGCCGTGTTATTGAAAAAAAAAAAAATTAAGGTTCATATCTGCTAATCAGTCAATTTTTATTATTTAAAAAAAAAATATTGACATTTGTAACAAGTTGTTTACGATTTATAGTGTTTCACTTCAGCTTGTTTGTGAGAGTAATAGGGTTGATATGCCGTAAAACAAAAATCTCAAACTTTCTTTTTCTTGAATTATTTTTAGTTTCTTCCTTATATTTGTTTCTTTCTTGGCTTCTTCCTCTTCTTTTTTTGTTCCTCTTCTTCCTTACCTTGTAATCGTCATTCTTCTTCTTCTTCTTCTTCTTCTTCTTCTTCTTCTTCTTCTTCTTCTTCTTCTTCTTCTTCTTCTTCTTCTTCTTCTTCTTCTTCTTCTTTTTGGTTTCCCTCTTGTTCTTCTCTACTACTACTACTACTACTACTACTACTACTACTACTACTACTACTTTTCTTCTTCTCTGTTCTATCTTCTATATTTATCTTCTACCCCTTTTTACTCCTTCTTAGTTTTTTTAAAAAACACGAAGAAAAAGAACACACCGACGAATAAGAAGACAATAAAGTCTTCTTCTTCTTCTTCTTCTTCTTCTTCTTCTTTAAATTACTCTTACTATTACATCGTTATTAGAATTCCTTTCATTTCCCTACACCATCCTTCATCCTTTTCCAGTCCGTCTTCCTTCCTATTACTCCGGTCACCACAGGATCCTTTTCATTGTCCCTGTCTCTCATGTGAGAACCTCATGACCTCTTCACCGCGGACACGCGGCCAATCGTGCTTCCGAAGGGCATACAGTCCGGAAATCTCGTCGAATCAAACACGGCTTAACACAGCCATTGAACCAAATTGGCGACTACAATAAAAAAAAAAAGGAAAAAAATCATTTTATTTTTATTTTTTCGTCTATCGGTTTTTTTTCTATCGGAAGTGTAAAACCAGAGGTCAACGTGGCAGGAGGAAACATATATGGGTCATTGATGAATTTGGACAGTGGGGAATTATTAACGTTTGCAGTCAGTTCTATTGCTTTGGGAAATTAAGTACTGGTATATCCATCCGCATACAGCGGTTTCGCCGTATCAAATTTCTTCAGTGTGGTTATACGTGGCGAGTGTTTCAAGCTGAGATTCGAAACCCGAGTGCTTAGTCAGTAGTCGAAACATTTTACACAATTCCGGTCCCTATAAGGTAAGGGGATGTATAATGCTTATATCTGTTTGTATTCGTACTACCGACTGCCTAGAGAGCTCATTTTTGACGAATTCAAAATGCATTACGCAAAGTGTCACTCGTTAATTAATCTACTAGAATGCTCAACTAACTAGTGGGGAGAAAACGTAATATTCCACAAACAGCTGTTTCGCCGTATCACTGCTCTTCGTTGTGGCTAGATGTGACGAGTGTTTTCACGCTGATGTTCGAATCCCAACAGTTTGGCCAGTAGTCAGGACATATATATATATATATATATATATATATATATATATATATATTCAAATTTAATATTCATTCCTATCCCTTACGCGCGTTTCATGGCAAAATTACAATTTTACTTACATCCACCCAAAACGGGGATTTCTGCAGCGACATGTCTGTTCACAATGCATTTAAATTTCTGAATGATTTTACAATCGGGGAAACAGTGAGCAGGGAGGAAATTCCAAAGGCAAGCAGTTCGAAGATAGAAGGAATTAGAGTAGAAAGCTTTTCGGCATCTGGGGACCTCTATAGTGAAGAGGTGAGATTTTGCTGATTGTCGGGTTTGTCGGAGGTATTTACATTGAGGGTGCACAGAGCACATTCCATTTAAGCACTTGTAAAACAAGCACAACGATGCAACACTGCGATGGTAGGGACAAGGGTTGGAGCTTGGTACACAGGATGAGATGTATTAGGTTAGAGACTCTTTTTTGGACTGTCTAAAAGGGAGAGACTAGTGGTTGGTGTACCGGCCCAGATGTGACAACAATACCCGATGCTTGAGGGAATAGTGGCTTTGTAGAGAGATAGGATACTGAAACGAAAGAAGTTTTCTAGCTCGATGGAGGGAGTTAACCTTAGTATCTTCTATGTATTTGTTCCAGTTCATGTTACCTGTAATGTTAGGCTAAAACGTTTGAATGTTGAACTCTAGAGTGTTATTAGCCGTAGCAATCTGTCGTTGGAAAGGTTTTTTATAATTGTTTTAGGAAAATAGTTTTTGTCATAGTATTCATTTACTCCTCTCCAGGAGTTAGGCACAAGGCCAGTTTTTATCTTACTCCCACAAGTAAGATGTGACCCAAGGTCGGGTCGGGAAAGTGGGGTTTAAAAATTGCCTGGGCAGCCCCGTCGGCATTCCCCGGTAGGGGCGCCACAGGCAGTAAGCAATAAACTTACTCCTTCCTAAAGAGGGGAGGCGAAGCCTGGGAAGGTGGACCTCCCAGAACTGCACAGGACAGATCCATTGACCGACGTAAATCAAGCCCCGAAGGCCAAGACAATACCAGTCTATGGAGTGCAGTATCCATGGGAACAGATACTACACTTTGATCTTAGCCAAAAGCCCAAGAGTAGCATTGAACGTAACCATCTATCTTTGGTCACACTTTACTACAGACTGAAGGTCATTTTCTAAAGATTCTGCCATTACCTTGGATATGTGTGCGTTCGTTTTGTCAACATGTCGAGTATAAAGCATGGTGTGATCATCAAACATAACCGAGCAGAATTGCATCAGGGATGTCATTTATGAAAATCAGGAATAATAAAAGTCCAAGAATCGACCCATGGGGAACACCTGCATTAACATTATGTTGTTTAGATGTACGAACATCAAGAATACCCTGGGTATTTTTTTTTGCTAAGATGGTTCTGATTATATTAAATTTTCATCCAGTAATACCGTACGAATTTATTTTTATGAGAAGACCTTCATGCCAGACCTTGTCAAAGGCTTTGTATATAGAAAGCCCTACCGCCCTAGTTTATCCAGTGTATGGTATATGCGTTCAGATAGGATATCCGCAGTAGAATGGGCTTGCCTAAATTCATACTGTTGGTCAGAAAGACGTTTAGCATTTACGAGTTGGTGAACCAATGCTCGATTTATTAATGATTCAAAGATTTTAGCGAAGAACGGGAGGGACTGATGGGGGTAATAATTTGACAGGTTAGTTCTTCACCGAAATTCTTGAACACTGATACCCCAAAGGAAATTGTCTGGTATCAGGGAAGCAAGACTCGGCAAAGCATTTGTTATAGAGTTTGGAGAGGACAGGGGCCAGCTAAGCAGAGCATTTTTTAAATTGATATAGCAGGAATAAGATCAGTCCCACATGCTTTGCGGGTGTCAAGGTTTTTTATAATATCCAGGACATGGGGATAAAATCATCAAGTGTGGCTTCTGTCCGTAATCTGCATCCAACATTCATTTAATTTTTGCTTTTCATTCTAAATGTCAATAGGAAAACTTATTTAACTCCGTTTTTTTCTGTATTTAAAGGTTCATGGTGTGTCGTGTTCATATCTGGTTTCCCCTCTTGTTTAAAGTTCTCATATTCAATCGAAAAATGTGGGGTTTATCGATTGAATACGAGAACTTTAAACAAGAGAGAAACACACAGATATCATGAACACAATACAGCATGAACTTTATATATATATATATATATATAACGAAGTTAGATAATGTTTCTCTTTGAAATTTTAGGTTAAAAGCAAACATGTATAAATTAGATGAATGTTGGATGCATTTTAATTTTTCAGCCTGACTGTGGAATTTTATACACTGATGAAGCCTCTTGATAAATATCACTGACATTTTAAATAGCATAAAATATATGTTCTTGAAATGGGCAAAAACAGTTATCTTGAAATAAAATATGGAATGTTTATCTGAATAACTAAGTTTTACATGATGTTAAATATATATATATATATATATATATATATATATATATATAAAATATTTGTTATTGTTTATCTATGGACGTATACGTTTCGTCTCTTTTCAATCAAGACTCATCAGCATAGAAGTACGACTATTCACCACCGGTCACACGATTCGAAACCCTGGACTACAAGTATTTTTTCAACCTACAGTCCAACGTCGCTAACCGCTAGGCCAGTTCTGAACAGTTTATAAACAATGATAATTTTAACACAATAACGGCGGCGAAAGCGTACAGGCATTCAAACTTCTATAAGGGAAGGAACGATGCATAAAGCAAGTGACGCTACGCTGTGTTACTACTACCATTTTACAGTGCTCTACTTTTTAACGAGGAGCTTCAAATATATATATATATATATATATATATATATATATATAATCGAACAATATTGGACGCACTGCCATTATCATCGATGGTGAGGTTAGTCTTTTTTATTCATATCATTCTTAAAGAGGAATAGATATTCAGACGAGGCAAAGATGAATCACTTCAGAACTTTTTTCCCATAGAGAAAAAACAACTATCTAGACGTCTTTCAGTCGACCCTTTTCAAGGCAGCCGTCGACAATAAGGATGGAGTCACGATTAAAAACGTGGCAAGAAAACATAAATAAGTATCTAGTGTAAAAATGGGAAAAAAAATAAATATTAAAAATGGGGGAAAAAAAGGAAAATACCTTCTTATGAGTTCTAAATTGTCGATGTACTCTTTTTGCTTGCACAGAGACAATTGTTGTAGATTAATCTAAGACAACCTTGGAATGGTTTTTGAAGTTTCACAGGTTCTAATTAAACGGAGTTGTCTCCCTTGCCCAGAAATAAATTTTAATTAATTAATTAAAATAAAAAACGTAGGAACGGGAAATAAATAAACAAATCTTTAAAAAACCCACACATTTTATTAAAATATACAGTATAGGGAATATATATATATATATATATATATATATATATATATATATATATATATATATATATAATGGTAATAATCCAGGTAAAAAATATACACAGGGTGGTAATCCAGAGCATTTTAACCGGGTTTATAAAAAGTGCTCAATATCAAAATAGAGCTTCATATATGATAAGTTTATAGTAACTGTTGATCGATAACATCGACATGCCAGCGTCACAGATTTTGTACATGTCTGTGTAAATAAAAAAATTATCATATATATATATATATATATATATATATATATATATATATATATATATATATATATATATTAATACTGACAGTAAAACTAAAATTAAAGGACAAACAAAACTTTTGAAACAAAATTTAAAAAATTTAAAATTTAATTCATCTCATTTTCTGCTGAACTATCCTCACTGACAACGGTTTTTGCTTTTGCACGTTTCAATTAAGATTGAACACACATCTGAGAAGGGGAACCTCCACCGAACCGGCTAGTAAGATGTGAATGTAAAAAATATTTATATTAATAAAAGGTGGAAACTTCAAAACTCATTCCGCCATTATGTCTTAATTTACTTCAGTTTGTGTTTGTCCGTTATGCATCTGCATTGTATTGTCTTTTATAACTTACCTTTATATACACACTAAAATGCTTCAAGCAAACTATATTAACCTATTATATATATATATATATATATATATATATATATATATACTAGAGAGATACTCGTCTTAGGACGGGTAAAATTGATTCCTCGAACAGAACAGCTTTACACCACGTTACGAAGATTAAAATCAAGGCATAATGCTATTGAATCTAAATTTTTGTTCAAAAGTCATTACATAATCTTGATTCTAGCAAATGTCAAAAATTAAGTGGTTTTTAGAAGAAATTGAAATTCAGGGAACCTTGCGTAATTGCTTACTTGGTCTCCAATATTGAAAAAATACCCAGAAAACTATTGGACCGAATTATACAAACATTTGCAATGAAGAACCATATTAAGAAATATTCTAGAGTGAAGGCAAAAAAAAAAAACAAACTACACAACAAGCTGACACTGAATAACGACATGTACATTGAAATAAAATGGTATTTGGGCAAAAACTCAACTAAGAATAGAGATTGGATATATTAAGACCAACTCAAGAGAGGTGAGCCAACTGGGATTAATATGTACGAAAAATAGTATAACTTAAAAAAGAAATTTAAAAAAAAAACGCAGTCGTAACAACGTTGCTTTAGACCACAACAACTTGTTGTGGGGAGTCTGAGAGGATTAAAAGACCGAGGAAGAATACCCCCCAGAGCTAGACTGGAAACCGTTGAAGAATATTGGGATCTTGAGGATGCTTATTATCATTCAAATTCCAGCTACGAAAAGGATGCTTGAACAGAGAAACGGAATTGCTATTGACAGTCGCACAAAACAACGCGACCAGAACAAACTACATAAAAGCCAAGGTAGACAACATCTACGAAAATTGTAAACGCAGACGTTGTGGACAAAGAGACGAAATGGTGAATTCAATAAACTAGCCCAGAAGAATAGAAAAACAGATATGAATGCGATGGAAAGATGGTACACTGAGAACTATGCAAACGAATGTAGTTTGAACATTCACACAATTGTTACCAGCATGAACTGGAGCAAGTATTGGAAACTGAAAGACATAAAATCGTATGGGACATGGAAATACAAACGGTCAAACTCATTCAAGCAAGAAAACCGGACATGATAATAGGCAATGAGTAGTAAAACATGATAAATAATAGATTTTCCTGTCCCAGCTGATCACAGAGTGAAGATGAAGAAGGCAGAAAAACTCGGCAAATACATGGAACCTGCTAGAGAACTCAAGGGAGTATGGGACATTAAGAAGACCACTTTAATACCAATAATAGTAAAAGCACTAGGAACAGTATAAAAAACTGGGAAAAAGACTAGGAGGCATTAGAATCAAAGAGAGGATTGATACAATAAAAAGCATAACATTGATAAAAACAGTTGAAATATAAACAAAAATCATTGAGTGCGGAAACCGTAACCAGATAAACTAGAATAGAATAAAATAAGACTACGTAAACACAACTAGAAACATAGAAAGAAGATTAGGCGAAACAAAGGGAACTAAAACTGCCAGAGCAGATAAGAAAAATCACATGAGTTGGTTCATACCCCGAAAACGCGATGGTGCCAGCATCGTTGAGGCCACAGAAAATGACCATGAATGGTCAAGGATGATGGAAACACCAATGAGAAAGGGCACCATCCAGACCTTAACTGGAGGGCCACGAGGACTGCTGGACTCCCGAGGAGACTTATCGTCACTCAAATTCTAGAAAAAACCAACGTATTTTAGGAGCGAGAATTTGATGGTAAACGGATGTTGCGAAGGAAGCAGAGAGTGCTGGAAATCAGGGGAGACATTTTATCACTCAGATTGCAGGGAACACTACTTGCTTTTACTGGTGAACGAGCGCTGGTAATGACTCGTGTGAGAACTCCTAGTGAGTAAGAAATGCTACTACTACTACTACTACTACTACTACTACTACTACTACTACTACTACTACTACTACTACTACTACTACTACTAATACTAATAATAATACGATAAGAAAAAGAAAGAAAGAAAGAAGAAGAAGAAGAAGAAGAAGAAGAGAGATAATAAGATCCAGATAAGGAGACAATAGATAGTGAAGTGGAGCCGGCAAATGAAAGCGCCAGTGATTTTTAGGGAGGAGTAAAGCCGGCCAGATGTGAATAGGGATGAGACGAAAGAAGAGAGAGAGAGAGAGAGAGAGAGAGAGAGAGAGAGAGAGAGAGAGAGAGAGAGAGAGAGAGAGAGAGAGAGAGAGAGCGCTTATCTTCATCCTCTTTATTGCCGGACACGCGCTTCTGCCGTGGGCGTTCCGAGGGCCACGAGAACGCACGCGTCGACAGCACACAACACGTTCACGTGGATTTGTATACGATAAACCTGCATGGATGATTTGTTCGGAACGTTAGCATGTGTTTTCACAAATTTGGTAAAATCACACACACACACACACACTATGATAATGATCAATGTTTATTTATTTGTATAGTTATATGCATATAAATAAATATATGCATTTCTATACCGTCAGACAAAACACATGCCCTTTTCTAGTTACCGGACGAAACCATTTCAAGTGGTGAGGGGAAGCGAGAACGCAAATAGCGAGTCAAGACAAAAACCTCAGACTTGAAATGACTTTGGAAAGAAATCTTTCACTCTATAATGAAAAAAATCAATGGTGAATGATTTGTTTTGTTTAGGTTTATCAGAAATGATAATAATTCTTTATATATGAAAAATTAAATTACTGACGTAAGTCTATGATTTTATATGAATATTTTAGTAATATATCTAAATAAATATCGAGTGCGAACCCTGGCGAAGCATACATATTTTCCGTCATTTTTAACAGATGGCATATACACTGGTATCATATAGTTTAGTAGTATTTATGTATTTATTCAAACACAGTTCTTTGAATAATATCGACTGTAAGGTTATTAGGATAGACACACAATGTTAATCGTATTTAGTGAAAGAAGCTTAAACGTCTATATTACTTACTGATAGCCTAACGGTTATAATCTCCAGTTGTACAAAAGTCAATGCCTGTCTAGCTACAATGAACAGCCGTGATACAGCGAAACAGTATGTCTATGGATGACTAAAAATGCACCACCCCTTTGCGTGTTGACCATTGTAGTAAGTGAAATCACCAGCTACCATTAGTAATAAAGTAAAGCTATTCATAACAAAAGCGAACAGAGCACTTTTCGGTGGCTGTTATTGTTTATATAAACATTTCACTTCCCCGTGGCTAGTGCGGATAGCTTAACGGTTAGAATCTCGGGCTGTCGAAAAATAGTTTAGTTTCGATCCCGGCTTCAAGCGTTTGCGTGTCTAACCAAACTGAACAGCTGGATAACTATATATATATATATATATATATATATATATATATATATATATATATATATACAACATAACATATAACTATGACAAGTAAGCCATTGAAGATTAATTACCAGAGATATATTTTCATACGACTACTACCGAGCTCTACTCATGTATTCAGCACTGTTGAAGTAAATACTGAAAATCTATACATAATATATTATATCACCTGATAATATTATATATGTATATACATGAAATAATGATATATATATATATATATATATATATATATATATATATATATATATATATATATATATATATATATATATAAATGTTAAATTAAATTAAAGATAATTGAATTATCGTTTAATAATAATAATCTATCGTGATAATATAAAGCTCAATATATTGAATAGAGCAATCAATTCTAGAGATGAAAGATGAGAATAAAAGATTCGCAGGTTTCGGAATTAAGTTTGTCAGTTAGAGTTCGGTATATATCAAAGTGTGCATTTCGAAAACCTCTAGCTCCCTGGTTGATCAGTGTAACGATAGGTTATAGATATCTATTTAGATATCGGAACTCTAACTGACAAACTTCATTCCGAAACCTGCGAAACGGATAATTCCAGCACCAAACTACTGCACAGACAGGATAAACTGGGCGTTACCAATTGCCGTCGTAATACCAGCCTCTTAACAAAAACGTTTGGATTCCTAAACAACTTGAGTATTATTCTTTTTCAAACATTCTTTTCCAATATAACAGCTGTTTTTATTTTTGACGTGTTTTTGGACAGAATCCACCCTGACTCTACGCTCTCATCTCAACATTTGGTCTTTATTTTTGCTTTATTTTATGTAAAATTTCCAAAGTTAAATGTTGCCGATAATATTTACAATTACATTGTCGGTTTTTCTCTATCCTCTGATGAAAAGAGTTTAGCTTTGAAAATCCATGGATTAAGGATATGCGGCTCCTTGATTTAAACTTTTGATGTTCTAATAAATATTGTATCTTTACAATTTTTTATTCTCATCTTTCATCTCTAGAATATATATATATATATATATATATATATATATATATATATATATATATATATATATATACTAGCGTACCCGCGTTGCCATGGAAAGTAGAGTAACGCAAGAAATTTCTGGGCTCCAACCTTTAATTATTGAATTATTTTCTGCTTAAGGTTGTATGCCGCAAACGCAGACCCTACGGTATTAATTTAAAACAGCAACCAGAAAAAAAAACGATCTTTAAGTATGAAATTTGCAAATCATCGTATTTTGTAACTATTGTTTGTATGTAGTTGGCAAAAAATAAATAAATAAAAAAGAGAAACAGGCTAGAAGCGAAACGCGTGCGAAAAAGCAAAGTACGCCATGAAAGTTTATAGCTTAATTTAAAAAGAAAAGTATTTGTTTAGAACCAAGTCGACAGGTAGGAGCGAAATCACGACCCGTTAGTTAACAGCGTTCTCTACTAACATTTGAGCTATATATTTGAATATATTTAGCGAATATAGTATAATTTTACGTAGCGACAGTAAGATACAGTAAGTGTAAAAGGAAGTCTTTGGATTAGCCAATCAAAACGCACCAAACAAAGAGATTAAAGGATAAGGTAGCGTTCCGTTTTACTTGGAAAATATAGAGAAGCTAACAGACAACAACTAGAGCGAAATAAAAACGAAATAATAACGGTGATACCACAAAATAGTTACCCTATGAAGAAGATTTCACGACGAGTTGGTGGCAGTGGTAGTAGATCTGAGTGTAAGAGTGAAAACACCCCCGACGTCCTCTATGGATGACTATGTTAGGAGAAGCTGTCGAGTCGGGAAAATGTAAAAATTATTGTTAGCAAACAAATGAAACGCATATTTCCGCAAAGCATGCATAAAAAATCGGCTTTAATGGCTGCCAAAACAGATTTGCATATGCAGCTTTTGGTCAATGAAATAGGGGGAAATTCAATCGATCAACAGCTTTTGTTTTGATTACTATTATAATAGAAAGAATCAGAGGAGCTAACCCTCTCATAGTACCAAGTCGTCTTCCCACAGTTAATTACATCGTAAAAACCGAAACATGGAATAGAACTAATTAGTCAATTTTTCGGATTATCACTTAATATGAACCACTACCGACTGAACCACTTATTGACGAATGAACGGCTAATAAACACACCATATGAAAGTACGTCTTTCCAATATAAATATAAAAACAAACATTTTCTTTCTGGAAACCTCCTAAAATGATCACTGTTCTCATGCACTATTTAGATATCTCACGTTTCTTTATTATGTATTTTATTTGGAAGTAACGTAGTGCTATGCTCGTGTACACAGAGAGCAATTAATGGCCTCTTTTTCTGTTTAGATTCCGTGAAAAGAATTAAGGTTTGCTTAACACCAAATTAATTTTCTTAAATCTCTATTATAATAATATTTGTTTCGTGTAACGTTTCGGTTAATATTATTTCCAAATTAGTTAACTATGAGGAATCGTTTTACCAAAAAAAAAAAAAAAATGTTAAATTTGACAAGTGCTTAGACCGGTGAATTATTTTGATTATACAATGTTTAACAGTTATTCATACTTTGTGCACTATGATTTTGTTAAAAAAAGTTAATAACACCTAATTATTTGAACACGATCAGAGTTTAAAATGACATTTGTTTTTCAAGTAACGCACTTAACAACATTCATATCGGAGTTGTTTCGTACGAATTCTCAACTTACATAATTTCACGATTAACTTTTGAAGATTTTGCATTACTTAATACTTGACTTCTTTCCAACTCAAATTGACAGTTTAAAGGCTTCAAAATAAATTCCAATATTCGTACGGACACGTTATAGTAACAGTACAGAACATAATTACGGTAAATCCCTTTCAAATAGGGCGATCGATACAAAAATGCCTCTGTACTCACGCCATATCTATCTATCTATCTATCTATCTATCTATCTATCTATCTATCTATCTATCTATCTATCTATCGATCTATCTATCTATCTATCTATCTATCTATCTATCGTTTTATTATATAGTTTTATTACCTATGTTGAGTATTTAGAGTAGTGATTTGTGATTGTAATTGACATACATGTATATTAAGTAATTATCAATATATTAAATAATCCTTTCTTATCATAATTTTACAAAAAATTCTTTTTCAATTAACATTTATCTCTACATTTAAGTAACAGCAATTATTCCCCCTGACAGGACAATGTTTTTTTTTCTAAAAAATAACAACATTAAGAATGATAGTGTTTTAAAGCCTCTTTTGTGGATTGTAATAATATGCAATGTGATAGGGAATTAATTTTAATAATTACTAATTTATCATCGAGATATTACTCAACTAATCTATACTTGTGATTTTTGCATAGTTTTTAGTAAAATCTGTAACATTTCGGCCTTTTTTTGTGATGTGTATTTTTGCTAGACACCTCCGAAATTTTGGTTTAGAAAAAATTCCAGTTTAAAAAAATATGGCTTATAATTGTATTACTTAAAATAAACGCTTAAAATAAACACTTAAAATAAACACTTAAAATAAACACTTAAAATAAACACTGCATTGACACAGCTGTAAACAACTATAAAAACTTTGTATATGTTCGAAAGAAGATTTAAAAAATTATTTAAATCGTCAAAAATACATACACACACACTTATACATATATATATATGTTCTTTTTTTCGATCTTTGTGAATAAATTTTTATTTATTTATGCTAAAAATTGACTTTTTGTTTAAAGTTTTCCGTATATTTAATGTTTGATGCTGTTTTTTTTTTTTAAAACTTATTTACTTTATTAACTTAGTTTTCCCCAATCAAAACTAAAATTAGACTCGAAAGTTATCAACAAATTTTTTATAGGTTCTTGTATTTACTTTAAAAAATTTAACTAAATAATTTTGAATTAGACATATTGAAATAGACTTGTTCTCAAAATATAACAGATTTTCACAACTCTACACATGTGGTAACTTGTGTTTTAGCTTCAAAGTTTACAGCTCCCCTTCCCACAAACATTTTCTTTACATTTTTCTAGGATGCACAAAGTAGAAGCTCAGTTTTACTTTTTCTAGTTGGAGTCAAATGGTAAAATTTATAACTAGAAATTACGTAAAAAAATTGGAAATATAGAGCTAAGCACAAGAGTTTGTTGGGTTTCCCGCGCAATACCGGGTATCGCACGTGTCCTTTGTCTGTAACATTGAGGAAGGTAATTCAATGTATATATTAAGGCAAGCGTTAGCACAGATCACCATCAGCAAACTGAAGTATGTGTATTGTTTGTAAACAAGAAAGCAACTGTTTTTTTTCCAAGTGACTTTAATAATGAAAGATGGTAAATTAGGACGCAATGAAAAACGTATTCAATCATTTTTGATGGAGCATGCAACCAATTAAAAGAGTTGACATAAGGCAAAGCAGAGAAATCACATTAAAAATAAATCTAGTAAAACTATTCGTCGTTTGCTTCTAAAATCGTATTCCTCATCTTTATTTCAAAGTTTTTTGTATTTACCTCTTCAGGCATCCTTTCCCTATAGAAAAAGATGTCAAAATCGGGGCAAGATTAGGGAGAAAAAGGGCTTTGAAGATTTTCGAAACGTCGAAAGAACGCCGCGATAAGTGTGTGTGAGTGTGAGGTCCAGAGAGGAGTATTTTGAAAGGGATTAATACGCCATTGATCTAGGCAGTCATTTTTTAAAGGATAATATATATATATATATATATATATATATATATATATATATATATATATATATAATAAAACTAGATAATTTCCGGACAGACATTGTATATGTGTAGAAGCGCCGATATAAAACTCTCGGAGGCTAATAATGACAGCAACTAATCAACGCGCAGTAAACGATGTTCATATATTTTCTTCAAAGCGTGCAGACAATTTGTGTCTACTTTAATCTGCGGTGGAAATCTTTTTTGATAATAAAAAAAAATGGTTGTGGGCAAATCAACGTCCCATACCGTTGAAAAGTCTCTTTGATTCTTCCCCCCCCAAACACTCGCTTGTCTGTTAACGATATATATATATATATATATATATATATATATATATATAGGTATGATCATTTTTGTGTATAAATAATGTAGTAAACACACGCATATATACATATAATATATATATAATCATTTCAAAGCATAATACATTTTTCAAACACACACATATATATGTTTATATATAAGTGTGTGTACGTATATCTATGTCTATATCTATATCTCTCAATCTCTCTCTTTCTCTCTCTCTCTCTCTCTCTCTCTCTCTCTCTCTCTCTCTCTCTATATATATATATATATATGTAGTACACACACATATATGTAATTTCTAAGCATAAAAATCGAACAGACATATCCACACACACACGCATATATATATATATATATATATATATATATATATATATATATATACATACATATATACATACATACATATATATATATATATATATATATATATATATATATATATATATATATATATATATATTAAGAGTTATGATAAAGTTATTTTTTTATCCAGATGCCAAACAACCTTTGAAGTCCCGTTATATTGTGGGCGGTCATTTTTTCCAATTCTGTTCCCGCCTCTACGCTTCCAAGATAATAAAATTAAAAAAGGAAAATATATTAAAATATATTATATATATATATAATTGTATATAATTGTATATAATATATAATTGTATATAATATATAATTGTATATAATATATAATTGTATATAATTGTATATAATATATAAATGTATATAATATATAATTGTATATAAATATATAATATAAAATATATTAAAAAAGACTAACATAATGGCTGATAATCTTAGGGAAGATTGTATAGGAAGAAAAATTAAAATTTTAAAGAGCTTAGATTTAAATTTCACGGCAAAACACGTTATCAATTATCCGGTTATTGTATACCTCATCAAATACATTTCATTTTAACGGAGTAAAAAGAGTAGATGCTACAATATAATGAAATTTCTTTTCACAATTATTATAAAAGAAAAAGGTTATTATTTAACGGAGATGTCATATATTATTAGATTATTGCATACATTGTGTAATTCATTACTTTAAACACAAAAGTAAAACATACAAACGTTATGATTCTCCGAAAAATTATGTTATCAATTATGAGTTTATTCTATACAGCGTCAAATGCTCTTCTTTAAATACAAGAGCACAAAGACCAGATGTTAACATTTCCGGAAAAAAATGTGTCATCACTTATTAGGTCCATAATATAATCGATTTTTTTAAACGCAAGAGTTAACAGAATAGGGGACACAATTTAATTATAAAATATGTTATCAAATTATTAGGTCCATAATAAAATCGATTTTTTTAAACGTAAGAGTTAACAGAATAGGGGACACAATTTAATTATAAAAAGATGTTATCAACTTATTAGGTACATAATAAAATCGATTTTTTTAAACGTAAGAGTTAACAGAATAGGGGACAGAATTTAATTATAAAAGATGTTATCAACTTATTAGGTACATAATAAAATCGATTTTTTAAACGCAAGAGTTAACAGAATAGGGGACACAATTTAATTATAAAAGATGTTATCAAATTATTAGGTACATAATAAAATCGATTTTTTAAACGTAAAGGTTAACAGAATAGGGGACACAATTTAATTATAAAAGATGTTATCAACTTATTAGGTACATAATAAAATCGATTTTTTTAAACGTAAGAGTTAACAGAATAGGGGACACAATTTAATTATAAAATATGTTATCAAATTATTAGGTACATAATAAAATCGATTTTTTAAACGTAAAGGTTAACAGAATAGGGGACATAATTTAATTATAAAAGATGTTATCAAATTATTAGGTACATAATAAAATCGATTTTTTTAAACGTAAGAGTTAACAGAATAGGGGACACAATTTAATTATAAAAGATGTTATCAAATTATTAGGTACATAATAAAATCGATTTTTTAAACGTAAAGGTTAACAGAATAGGGGACACAATTTAATTATAAAAGATGTTATCTACTTATTAGGTACATAATAAAATCGATTTTTTTAAACGCAAGAGTGAACAGAATAGGGGACAGAATTTAATTATAAAAGATGTTATAAACTACACTCCAACCTCTACGTACGAATTTAATTCTAGGACCGAAGCGGAACTGTAAACTGAACTCTCCATCCTGTTGTGAGTGCGGGATAACTACGAAACTTCGACGTCGTATGTTGGATTTTCCATCGGGTGTAGAGTCGATAATTTGATCGAATTTCACATCGCATGTTGGAAAAATTCGTGTGTACGAGTAATCGTATTGAGGTTATTGTATATATAGTCAAACTGAATTCTTTAAACACAAGAATAGAAAGAGCAGATGCTACGATCTCAGGGTTTCGTGTTTTTACAAAATCAAATTATTGATTATAAATTACAAGTGTAAAAATAAGAGGTTACAATCTTATCGAAAATTGTTATCAATTATGAGTTTTTACATCGCCAAATCCACCTAATTTAACACAAGTGTTTGTTGATGCATTGTTAATCTTGTCCGGGCCTTCGGGTCTTGATTTACGATTTACGCCGGTCTATCGGTTGTCCGTCTTGTGCAGTTCTAGGAGGTGCACCCTCCCAGGCTTTGCCTTCTCACCCTTTGAGAAGGGGTTAGTTTATTGCTAATCGCCTGAGGCGCCCCTACCGGGGAATGCTGACGGAGCTGCCCAGGTAATTTTTAAATGACCAGAGTGCTCAAATTCTCGAGTGCTGGTTCTTTCCCACTTTCCCGACCTTGTATCACATCTTACCTTGTGGGAGGAAGATAAATAGAGTTAGTATACTCGAAACACCCCACAGAAGAAAAGAAAAAAACAACATAATTATCTTTTCAACTTTTTTTTACCATATGTCACTTGCGGATAAGGGTTAATGATACGGAATGATTGTCAGAACCAAGTAGGAATATTTATGGGGACAGTTCTTCATAGGAATCTGTTGACATTGGCTTTGAAGACGACCAGGTTGCAATCTGTAGGGAAACAGTCTCACGGAAATGTGTTCCACAGATGGGAAGCTCTTGCATCTTCTTTAGTTATGTAAGCAGTCTGAAACAAAATTACGCTGACAATTAATTCATGCCTTATTTGCGAGACTGCTATGCGTCTCAGTTTGTCGGTGAGCGTGTGATCGACTGCCGTCTCTGTACCTCGATTAACGCCAACACGCCCGGTATTTTCTTTTTTGCTCTGTCTTTCAACTTTCTGTCTCTCTTTAATCTCTGTCTGTTCATCTATTTCACCACTGTTTGCGTGATCGATGGATGTCATACGCTTTCTTTGAATTCAAAAACATCTACAACTCTTTGTAGCTCAAAACATAATTAAAAAAGAACTGGACCGTTTTGAAAACAAAAATGGAGTTCTAAGTAAAGTAAAATAGAGTGATTCGATGAGTCTCACAGTTTATGTAAAAGAAAAAGAACGACACAATTTGGGGTTGTGCCGATTATCTAGTTCTAAAAAAACTATTTAAAATGTTAAATAGAGTAAAATTATGCTGAAATTTCGATTTACCGAATTCCTACCTGTAAATAGTATTAAAAGAAAAATTCCAGAATTGTTAACCACACCCCCCCCCACACACAGATGGTTGTACAAAATTAATAGACTACCTTTTGGTATGAATTAACGGCAGGAATATTTCAACAGATAATGAACGCCATGTTGAGTGACTTGGATTTTGAAATTCCTGCAAATAATTTTCAATTAGTCATGTGACAACACTTCCGTACTTTCCAAGATATGATGGCCAAGCAGAACGTTACGTAGATACGTTTAAGAGAGCGTTAAAACATCAGACGGAAATAAAACTAAACAAGAATTTTTATAACAATTTCTCAGTGTGTATCGGAATACACGTTCAGGAATGTTACCAGTTGAACTTATGTTCGCAAGAAAAATTCGATTAGTATTTGATAAACTGATACCCAAGAAAACGAAAATGTTTAAAAAATATAATACCGATCTAAATTTTTTTAAGCCGAGCGAAAAAAGGTATTCTAACGATGATAAAGAAGTCATTATTAAGAAATGATTGTAATTTATGATTTATTTGATGAACTGAAAACTCAAATACACCAGAAAAAAAAACGCTCTAGCAAGTGTAAAAGAAAAGCATCTTCAATTTTAGAAATTAATCCAAAAAGATGAAAGTATAACTTACGGAATAAGTAACATTTTGAAGAGGAGAATGTCATAGAGTGATAACACACACCACGAGAATAATAATAATAACAATAAATATGTTATATTTGTATTTGTTATTTATTGTGATATGTGAGTGTTGAAATAAAATATATATCTTATTTCCTAATCTTATGTTTGAGTGTATTTATTCTATTAACTATTAGTGTAAGATACAACAGATACACTAAGGTAGGTAATTCAGTACATATTCAAGCGGACGCAAACAAGAGCAACAGTTAATTGAAGAGGTAGGTAAGTTGGGAACCAAAATGTGTACAGGAAACGTGAGTTAGGCTTTGATTCACAATATTTACAAAGGATATGTCGTTGTGTAATTAGAGTTAATTCTCAATTTACATCGAATTTTAATTTTTTTAATTAACACCAAACAAGGTATATTGCCACTGAAGTGTAAGGGGCTACTATGATAGGAGTCAGTTTTTTCCGGGGGTTGACTCAGTGGTAGAGCAGCGGTTTCAAATCTCGCTAAGTTCAGCCACGTGTCCCTGAATAATTATATTTGAAAAATATATGTCGCTTCCCACATGTTGGCATCACATTGGTGAAGGGAAAATTATTTACACCTAGCATTTAGTCGAATGCTTTTCACGTAAAATAGCTGAATTCTTTAAAAGTATCGCAAATAAAATAAACAAATAAATGACATCTATAAAAGCGATACGTTCTTTCTAATAGTGAGGTTTGGCTCAGTGGTAAAGCTCGGGTTTCAGTCTCTGCGGTCCCAATTTCAAATTTCGCTAAGTTCAGCCACGCTGAAGAGTCGTAAGACGACGAAACACGTGTCCGTGAATAATTATATTTGCAATTAATATATATATATATATATATATTATATATATATAAAGGGGAAAAACTATACACACATTTGGGTTGTACAACTTATTATGATCTAGAAAAAGGGGGTGGCAAAAGATCAATTCCCTATTCTCATTGAATCCTTCCATAGATTAAACTGTGTAGATATCAGGGTCTCGTTGATCACATTCTGTAATATTTTCTTAATTCAGTTTTAATTGTGTTGATTCATCTAGTTTCCTTATTATTTTGGAAGTTTTTCTTGTGGTCCTTGATCAAAATATAAACATTTTTCTGTAATTTTAATCGCAATCTCCGCACTGTAAAATACCCCGAATTTTTCGAATTGTAATCAATTAAACTTTTAAACGTAAATACTCGTAAATTTAATCCGAATATCCGCATTGTAGCATTCTCCACAAATTTTTATAATTATATCTGATAATTTTTTTTAATCGTGATCCTTTTTAATTCCCTTTCTACATTAAATATGGAATTTATTTTCTTGAAAAAAAAATAGGGGAATTGATCTTTTGCCTTTGCCACCCACTGTTGCTCTTGTTTGCGTCCGCTTAAATATGTACTGAATTACCTACCTTAGTGCACTCCCTTTTTCTATCATGATTATCACCATAGTAAGTTACAATTAGTCACCGTGGCCTTTGACTATTCCCCCAGTTCCTCTTCATTATAACGACCAATCATCAACTAGAATTCTTTTCTTTTACTTTAAAAACGGTGGTAACATTTTCTCATCATTCATGTTCTAAATGTAATTGGTCATACATCTGATGAGACCGATCCAGGTCGAAATAAGTTATAATGTGCACGACCCGAATGTGTGTCTAGTTTTATCCCCTTTAACATTTATTTATGCTCTGTTTAAATGTACATTGAGCTCTCTTACTCGGATTTCCATCGAAATCATTCGAACTTGCACCCACACACACACACACACTATATATATATATATATATATATATATATATATATATATATATATATATATATATATATATATATATATATATATATATATATATACTACGGATAAAATGAATCCTCCAAACAGAACAGTTTGTACCATTTTTATGTCCTTTGAACAAGATGAAAATCAATATATAATGCTACTAAACCATCCTTATTCCAATTTTGATAAAAATCTATTACATGATTTTTATTCTAGAAGATGTCTAAAATTTAAAGCTCATGCTTAAGGAGTCTTAACAAGAAATTTAAATTTATGTAATTTTGCTTAATTGGTGTTCACTGACTATGGATCAAATTTAATGCAAATCTAAAGTATTATAATTTTCAAATGTGAAGTTTTGCCATATAATGTCCCATAAATGTCCCATATAATGTCCCATAAAACCCTGTAAAAGGCTCTATTTATTAATTGATGTCTAATTCATATTCTTAAAATGTTACAAAAACTCTGAAGTATCTGAATTTTCAGAAAGAGCTTTACTCCCTGTGCAGAAAATTAAGTTAAACTAAATATAGCCCACATTACTTACATTTACACATAGCAGCTCTGTTCTAAAATTCATATTAATTATTTCATGAATGAATCGTGTACATACAAATGTATACATCTATAATTTTATTGAACTTTATATAAATACAAGAAGAATACCCTCACAAATGAATTACCCGAAGAAAATATTTTTCACCACTTTTATGTCAACTTAAATCCATATACAGGGTGATTGATAAGTCACTTAGCTATTTATTTTTGAAATTCTAAAGTTAAAAAATACGGTAATACAAAACAGAAAGTTTATTCAACAAATTCATTTATGGGAGTTTAAAATTACAGCAAATTTTTAAAATTTCCACCTTCGTTCTGCATGCATAGCTCCATTCTTTTTTGCAAGGAATTTACGACTCTTTGTAGCATATTTGATTGATTATGAAATGAATATATATAGAAACAAATATATAAACGAACAAATTTAAAATAACAAATAGCAGTAATTAGAGAGTAAGATAACAATTATCAAAAGTTCATAGTATGTTTGTGCTTCATATGGTAACCATTTTAAATAGCTAAGTGAAGTGACTTATGAATCACCCTGTTTAATGATTCTAAACCTTATGCGTAGAACCTTATACCAATTTTGATCAACACCCATTCTATGATTTTGATTCACTTAAACATCTTAAGGTTAAACGAGTCTTGAGAAGAAATTGAAATTCAAAGAATCTTGCTTAATTGGTGTCTAATGACTATGGATCAAATTCAATGCAAATCTGAAATATTTGAATTTTAAAATGAGAGGTAGTAACTCCTAAAACTTTTTAAAATACTCAAAAGAAACTGAAATTTGGGGAATATTTATTAATTAATGTCTAATACCTATTGCTAAAACTTCACGTGAGTCGCAGTTATCTAAAAGTTCGCGAAAGGCTTCAATCCATGTTTTAACCCCGATGCATAAAACTTAATTATGCTAAATATAGTCAACATTACACTTTGTAGTGGTGTTCCAAAATTTATAATAATCGGTCAATTAGTTTAGGAGTGAATCATGCATATACCTAAGATATTTCGGTCGATTCGTTCGACCATATTCATTTGTATTGGTGAAAATGAGCTTTATTATTCAGAACACATTTTATATGTTGAGGCGTGGAAGATAATCCAAGGAGAGAAGCGGTTATAAGAGGGAGAGGGACAATAGATGCTGTATATAGTGGGTTGAGTACGCGAGGAAGAGGTGAAGTGAGAACTTAAGGCAGGGAAAGGGTAGGAGGTAAGTAGTATATATAGTATAATGCTATGTTTTTTTTTTGTAGAAGATAGATTACCATGGTGCTCAATTACGTTTATAAGATAATATTTTATTACAAATAACTAAATATTAATTCAATCGGTGATCGATATCTCCGGTTTTACAGAAATAATGGAAATCACACTCGTTGGGTTAAAGAATATATCCGTTCTTGAACCGATCGTATTATGGTGTTATATTCACCTCGATGTTTTTATACACTGGTTTTCAAACATTTAGAAATTTTAGAAATGTTAGAAATGTTTCTTCCACATAAGCAGAACGAAAACGTTTTGTGTCAATTCTACAGCCTATAACAGCTTTTTTTCCGTCTATTTTGCCCTTTACCCGCATTATTTGTTGTCTCCTTTCTTTTGTGGGCCACTGGAATTCATACCGGGGTCAAACACTCTCGTTCTACAGATTCAATGGCTTTTAATATATATGATAGCGTGCGCCATTTTGTTTTGTTCTGAACTGTACTGTTGTGTGGCTAGGAGCAAATATGAATACATTTAACAATGAAGTCGCGCGAATACACTATTGGCTTTACAAATGATTTAAAGTACTTCAGTTCCTTTGTGTCGCCTTGCATGTTGTGTACTGCAGTGATTTTCCAGCCTCTCAAATCGGGTTCTTGTACAGCTTTGCTCTTAGGTCGCAAAGTGGTTACTATAGAAATAGATGATTCTCTCCTTGGTTGGTGCTTTCCTGAAGACTGTCATTTCCAATTGTCCATCGGTTTTTCGAGTGATGATTACATCCACAAATATCGTTTTTATTTGTGTATGATGTGAACTGGATTTTTAGGTTAATGTTGTTCCATATTCCTTTGAATTCTTCAACTTGGAACGGTAGGCGATTGATATAGGTGCTAAATTTTTACGAATACATCTATGGAGGAAGACGATTGGTTCATAGGTGGCGCTGATTTCTCCCGCCACCGCGCTATTACAAGCGTATCTCTCATGTTTGCCAAGTGTAGCTTTGAGAATATATGCATTTCAGGTGAAATAGTGTTGACAGAAGTGCTCTCTGCAAACATGTTTATGTCTATACACACACATAAACACACATCCACACATACACGCATACACGTACACGCACACGCACACGCACACGCACACGCACACACATGCGTGAGATATAGTTAGAGATTGATATCAGACAGAATATATAGGTAAACTTAACTGGAACTAATAGATAAAGCAAAGGCAATCTAAGTAGAGCACATGTTTGTCTTATTAATTTTGTTTGTAAAGAGAAGAATAATGGAACGTGTGTCTAATGTGAGGTAGGTCTATTAGGTCGGGATTAGATGAGAGTTTTGCCGTAATCGAAAAAAAAAACAACATGGATTTCTAATATTATATTCTTAACAAAACCAGGGTCAATTTGGAAGAAACCAGTGCGTTGTTTTATGTTATTTTTAGAGTGTAAAGTTCCAATATTAAAAACATTCATCGTATTTCAGATTTACCGCAAAGTTTGGGAGATGAGTTATTTGTATAATTTCGACTTTCTCTAGACGTATTGCTCATTAGTCAAGTGGTCTAAGATGGAACCCATGTTAGATGCCCCCTTTTCCTAGGTTCGTATTCTATACGAGTCTTATTTTTCACTTTGTGGTATTCTTTGCTTATTTCTAGCCCCGCAATCTAAATAATCGCTTATTTAGTAATATTATTTGCGTAAATAATACGATAAAAAGCAACTTAATAGATATTATGTATTTCCTTGCCAGGAGGTTAGACACAAGGTCAGGTGTGGTTTTGAGCAGCCAAAGCACTAGGATAAGCGCACTCTGGCCTACAAAAATGCCTGAGCAGCCTCGTCAGCATTCTCCGGTAAGCGCGCTCAGGCGATTATCAATAAACTAACCTATACTCAGAGAAAAGATAAATCTGGAAGTGTGGACATCTTAGGACTGAACAGAACCATACCCCAGCCCGACAGCAACAAAGTCGCTGTCGACATAACACACACACACACACACACACACACACACACACACACACACACACACTATATATATATATATATATATATATATATATATATATATATAAATTTACATTAATGAAAATAAAATTCAATGAAAAAATATATCCAGAAAAAATATATCCAGAAAAAAGTTAAGAGCCAGAAGTGCATGCCCATTTTTCAATTTATAAAAATTATTTTTAAAAATAGGATTTTGAATTTAAATTTATTCATTAGATTTTTCCTTATAATTAACTATTTTAAATAAATTATGAATTAATTAATCGATTTTTATTTCATAAATCTTACAAATCACGTTTATTCATAGTTGCATACACTAACATCCGATATCTGATCAGTTTTCTTAAGACGAATGCAATCATATGTGTCCATTTATAACCCAAGAACTGAGTTTTATATTCCACAGAAAGTATGTGGGATCTCTAATTTACATTATGATTTAATAAAAACCGGGTAAAAATAATTACTCAGTATTATGGTTTACTATTTGCATTGTTTTATTTTCATACATATAAGAAACAGTTTTGTGTATACGTTTTTAGGCATTAAAAGAAAAACATATTCTTCTATGCACTGACAAAATATTATGTTTCGTAGTTCTCATGATTATGGTGATTTTGTCAGCATACCAACCAATCCTTCATAATTTAATACAGAATTTAATTATTTTGGTGAAAGTTTTATGCTCAAATCTCTTAATATTTTCAAATATTTATAGAAATAAATTTGCTTTGTAGACATATATTTTAAATAAATAATCTTCAAACGATATCTTCTATTAACTCAGTGATGGGGCGCTGGTCTGAAGTATTGGCAAACAATAGACGACTCCCAAATCTCTTAAATTATGAACTGTCCACGATGTAGTTTAATGTCACACGAAGAAGTTGGTCGAGTTGGGAAGTGGGGTAGATAGAAAGAAAAAACGAAGCAGATAGAAAAGAAGGGGAGAAGATGGAGTTCGTTGTGATGGGTGCGGTGGAAATTTGCTAAGTGGGTCCGAAGGAGTTTAGTGGGAGTTTAGTATCGTGTCATTGGGGTGATACTGGTTTGTTAATAATAACCGACTGATAACATTTACCCGTAATAATAAACGGGGTTTTATTGCATTTATTACGTATTACTAAGCAGTGATATAATTTTTTAGTTAATTGCAGATATAGTTTGTCAAAAGCAGAACATTACCAGGTATTATAGATGGGATTTTACCTTATGCACATAACCCCATTAAATGACTATATAATAAATTCAAGTTGGTGCTGGACCAGGATTTGGACAGAAATAATTCACCAAGTATTATAGACGGGATTTGATGCTAGTCAACGCGAAAGAGAGACGAACAATGCACATAACCCCATTAAATAGCTCTATAATAAATTCAATTTGGTGCCGTGACCAGGATTTGTACAAAAATAATTCAGAATCATTATTGCTTTGCTTTTCTGTTATATTTCATATTATTGTTCTGTGATTTTCTTTATTGTTATTCTTGGTATATGCTTGTATGCTCAAAAACGAATGATTTGTGGAAAACTATCGCATTATCGTGTATCATTGTATAAAATGTATCTTCTTAGTGTATCATAGAATAAAGTAATGGTAACAAGTAATTATTTATTAATTTGTAAACTTGAACATTTTTGAATGGGGATTCTGCACAGTATCTGAAGTAGGTTTACTTTGAAGAAGACAGAAGGTATAATTAACGGGATTTTACTTTCGGTTCACCTGTCGCCCGATACAGTATTGCTTGGATTAATTATATCACATAGATGTGAAGTTACATTGTACTTTAGGGCTAAAACATGTAATAATGTAAAGTCCTCGTTCTCCCTTTGAATATATTCAAAATCAACTCTTGAACAAAGGAACGTTGATCCATCCATAGTTAAGATAAATACATATATTTTAAGTGAAAATGGTGGTCGTTTCTTTCTTCATGAGTGCATGGTCCTAGCTTAGAGAATGGCATTTCTAGACATTGCTAACTTAAGAGAAAAATAAAGGGATACACAACACCTCATCCACAACGGGCAATTAGTATGACCTAAACACACCCGAGCAACAATTGTCGAATGGATTGATCATGTGATGTTAAAACATTCGCTTTTTAAAAAAAATTGCAAACAGAATAAAGATTTAATTAATAATAAAACAATTTACGCTGCCCCCCCCCGCATACAAAAGAAAGAGAAATATGCGATAACATTTAAAAGAAATTAAAACACATTTATTCTCGATTTTTATAAAAATGAAATAAAAACGGATATTCTTAAGATGCGTCCATTCAATAGGCGCGTTTAGTGATGAAACTGTTGTTTCAAACGTAAGCGTGACAGGCGGACGGACCGACCAGTAGACAGACATACTATCTTATAGAAATGCGCAGACGTAGCTATAAAATGGTATTTTAAACTTAAGCATGATAGATCAATGAAAATTCTATTTAAAACTTAAACGCGACATAGAGGCGGACATTCTATTTAAAACTTAAACCCGACACGTTGGCGAAAATTGTATTTAAAATTTAAACGTGACATACAGACAGAAATTCTATTAAAACTTAAACGTGACATATAGACGAAAATTCTATTTAAAATTTAAACGTGACATATTGACGACAATTGTATTTAAAACTTAAACGTGACATATAGACGGAAATTCTATTTAAACTTAAACGTGACATATTGACAAAAATTGTATTAAAACTTATTCGTGACAGACCAACAACAATTCTATTAAAATAACTTAAGCGTGACAGACCGACCGAACGACCGATCTACAGGCGGACAGGGCCTCCTATAGAAATGGTTGAGTGCATTTAAAATAAGATGCGTCCATTCGATCAGCGCGCTGAGAGATACAAATTCTATTTGAAACGTAAACATGACAGACCAACGAACGAATCTACCGCCCGACGGACATAGCGTCTTATCGAGATGCTTGGACGCATCTAATAGAATATTAAAAAGAGGAAAATCAATGATTGAAACTGAAATCCGAATGATATTGATTAGGGTAATTAATCCGTGGACATTGATGGATTATGTGCCGATTGGATGCGACCAGGTGTTGCTGATTTTTTTCGGTCTTAGGACACAGGATGGAAAAGTAATGGGGGAAGGACGTTTGTTTAAAATGAAAAGAAAAAAATTGATTGGCTAATTTTGAACCAGAAAATGCAAATTAAGTATTTGACTTGAAACACTTTTTTTCTTTTTCTAAATGCAATTGACTGCTTAGTTGTTCTATACGACAGAGGCGCATTCAAAATTTCCTGTTTTCCGTATTCATGTATTATTATCGAACACACGTTCAAACAGATAAAAAAAACACACGCAGATAGTGTGCTAAAATATCGACATTTGATTGGATAAGAATCTTAATATAAAATCGTTTTTCCGTCAATCAAAAGGGCAGAATAATACGCCTTCGAAATATAAAAAAAGTCCGTTTTAATATTTCGTGTTTAGCGCTAGGAGCCGATCAAAATCATATTTAAACCAAAAGGCCCTAGCTCCCAAATCAGTTTCTCAGTTTTTATCCAGACTTACTATAAGAGATTACGTAACTAAACTCCCCCATACCCCAGCACTAGTCGGAGGGATACGAGATAAGAAACTATCATGAACATACTGATTTCTAAAAATCAAGAAGAGCAACTTAACAAGTCTACCTAAGAAAACCTTCTGCATATCACACAGGCTCGTTGATATGCCAACTATTTTGAGCTTTCACAATTACTACTACAATCACACATTTGGCTAATTAATCTTAAAAACAAGAGAAAGGACATCACACAGCTGAATTTATTTTGGTTTATTTCCCCAATCTTTTATCTTATCAATAAAACTAAATATATTTTGTATGGATTTCTTTGTCATTCATTTGATATTTGTTAATCTCATAAAATTTACCTATAATACTTGACCATAATACTTGACCATAATAGCCTTTAGACTTTAATTCAGGCCATCGCTTACATTCGAATGGACACAATAAAGGCTTCAAAGCTAATATTGCATTTCAAACAACCACGAAATAATTTTTTTAAATATTTTAAATTTATTTCACTATTTAATATTTATTTTCCAGTCTCATTAATACCACAGCCAAGATAAAATACACATTATTCCCCATTGCTAAACTTATACATAAAAACAAACTATTCCACCCATAGTTTAACGTGTATTCCCCCTTTTTACTTTATTTTTAATTAACTTATTCATAATCGAATGATCAGCCATTTTTTGAACCAACAAATGCAAATGTACATAAATGTACATAAATAACTGGCTACTAAGAATCAAATATCAATTTCTAAGATTAAATGTTATCTAAGTATAACTTCTATAATCCGACCGACCTTTTTTATATATTACAATACCTTACTCATAATCGAATGATGAGCTATTGTTTTGAACCAACAAATGTAAATGTACATAAATGTACATAAATAACTGGCTACTAAGAATTAAATATCAATATCTAAGATTAAATGGTATCTAAGTATAAGTTATATAATCCGACCGACCTTTCTTTATATATTACAATACCTTACTCATAATCGAATGATGAGCTATTGTTTTGAACCAACAAATGTAAATGTACATAAATGTACATAAATAACTGACTACTAAGAATTAAATATAAATTTCTAAGATTAAATGGTACTTAAGTATAACTTATATAATCCGACCGACCTTTCTTTATATATTACTATACCTTACTCATAATCGAATGATGAGCTATTGTTTTGAACCAACAAATGTAAATGTACATAAATGTACATAAATAACTGACTACTAAGAATTAAATATAAATTTCTAAGATTAAATGGTACTTAAGTATAACTTATATAATCCGACCGACCTTTCTTTATATATTACTATACCTTACTCATAATCGAATGATGAGCTATTGTTTTGAACCAACAAATGTAAATGTACATAAATGTACATAAATAACTGGCTACTAAGAATCAAATATCAATTACTCAGATGAAAGTCTAACTTCGATAATCCGGCCTACCTTTCCTTATATATTATAATACCTTATTCATAATCAAATGATCAGCCGTTGTTTTGAACGAGCGACACGGGTTTATCCTTTGATGATTATCGTTACTTTATATATCTAGTTTGTCGGTACCGAATAACAAACACAACGCAACTTCATAAAAAACACCAACTATAAGTCTTTCTTTAATAGCTATTTCTGTATGTTTACCGAGTCGAGTTCTTTCGTATACTTTTTACAATTGTGTAGCTGGGCGTAAAGAGGATACTGCTGAAATGAGTGTTAGACACTGGCGAGCATGCTGTATTCGCGTGTCGTTGTTTAGGTTCTAAAATGCATTGGTGTGTTCTTTCTCCGGTTATATTTATAAACAAGGCACACTCCGCGTATGCGTTGGATGTCTCTTGACGTTTATTCATACTTAGAATCGGTCAGTTTTCCCTAACGCACTTAACTTTCTATGAAACCTTTCGCATTACGGATCAACCGAGTCTTGCAAAAATAAAAAAAAATTCACAATTTTACAGCTGCTGCTGATTGTTGCTAATTTGCCATATATGAATGTTTGGTTATTTAATTCAAAGTTTCCAGAATAGAATAAAGTACAATAGACACAGAAAAGAATACGAAGTCATGTATACATTTTTTACGCGATCCAAAAATGTGTCTGAAATCCCTTTCATATTTTCGGAAGCTGTAGAAGTGTGTAATTTTCCTGTGATTCCCGTAAACATTTTCTGGTCGATCCGTAAAAGAAAGCTCCTTGAAAAATAAAATTCTGATGCTCCACCAACTGCCAACTTCACCTCTTTCTCTCTGCACTTCACTTTGCTCATTGAGCAACAAGTCTTCAATCCAAAGAGGACACTTCTTATAATGATCAATCTACCCCCTATACAAATTGACTCCCAACCAGAGCCATCTAGTGTTTAGAGACTCCAAACAGCCAATTTACAAAGGGGGGGATAACTCAATTGGCGACTAAACCTCACATTTTTCATTGGAGCCGGGGGCTGACTTGCCTAAAATTTCTTCTCTTCTCTCCTCTCTTTCTCTTTCTTTCTTTCTCTCTCTCTCTTTCTCTCTTTCTCCCCCCCTCTCTCTCTCTCTCTCTCTCTCTCTCTATATATATATATATATATATATGAGAGATAGATAGATAGATAGATAGATAGATAGATAGATAGATAGATAGATAGATAGATAAAATGTTATCGTTTATACCGGCATTATGAAAATTGGTATTATGATATTTTAGAAAACCATATCACTGCGTATTTTCAAATTGAAATCCGATAACAAGATGTTGAGAGGTTATATTGTTTAACGATATTTCTAGATAACATCTATTTTTCAAGTGATTTAAGGACGGATGTGAAGAATGTATTATTTTATTTTTAACGAAATTTCAGAGTAATATTTTAAAAACAAGTAATTGTAGCCAGGACGTTTATTTTCGTTTTTTCCTTCATTTCTTCATATCTATTGTCTTATATGTCCGGTAAGAATTCCGCTTTTTAAAAGTTGATTTTTTGTTTGTTTGTAGAAACAATTCGTCGAAGATAGCAGTAAATATAACACTTTTGCTAAGCGTATAGATAAGAAAATGCGAATATTACTACAGAGCCCCATGATTATAACACAGATGACTGGTAATCACTTTGAAGGTAGAGCTTCCTTCTCCTATATGTGCTGCCATAGATCTTACTGAGGAGTTTCGTTGCTAGTCTTTCTCTATTCTATCGTTATTTCCATGGAATGTGCTCGACAGAGCTTCAGTTTCTTTCTTGTGCGTTGGCGGTGAATAGGTTGGCCTTGTGTCTCTTATAGCTCCTCGTTCATCGCTTTCTTCGTAGTCGCCATTCCGACGCCTCCACATCTGTCGTCAAGGTTCGCATTGCCATGATCGGATCTTGTCGCACCCTTTTTGCAGTTTCTCAACGAATTCTGTAGTGCGAACGCCTGCTATGATCCTTCCTGCTAGCTACTGTTTCCATATCGCAGTCGCAATTCTCTAGCTCACACTGCACTGTGTTCAAATCATTAATGGACACTGAGTTGCAGCTAAGATTTCTGAATCTTTTAATCTGGCAACTATCCTCATGATGAAAGTCACTCGCTTCCAATATTCCGGTGCTATCCAGTCGTTTATGGTCTTCCACTCTCAAACCCACCAATAGTACACGACAACAACTGCCCGTTGAACTTTACCGCTTTTAATAGTTCTAATGGTTCTGAAATAAAAGAATATAAAAAAATGATCAAATTTGTATCTAACATCCTGCATCTATTTAGATCACCCCCCACACACACACGTGAAGAAGGTTGTAGGTAGTGACCGAAAAGGCTGTTTAATGAACATTCTGTATTCCTATACGTCAACTGATAATAAGTGAAACACAAAAATATATCAACACGTATATATATATATATATATATATATATATATATATATATAGTAAATTATGAAAATATATTTATGGCAATTAAGCTACACAGAGGCTTCCGCGTTTCATCCCCGTAGGGAATCGTCACGCTAAAATGCATGGACTTTGTGTTGCCGGGTGTTTTTATATATACACGTGGTATTTAGTCTAGCAAGTTAACCAATCAGATTTTTGTTATTCTCTTAGCCAATCGTTGGGCTTCTCACAAACAAGGTTTGGTTGATTTTACTTCCTATTTCTTATTCTATTGTTCTGTTTTCTATAGGGTAACCCATCCCGTTTCTTTGTTGCGTCGAAATAATGGGTGACCTTATTTTAACACGTGCTTGCTTGTATTTCTAATTTAGGTTTAGTTTAGTTTAGTTTATTTATTTATTTATTTATTTATTTATTATGTATTGTTAACCTAAGGTGAATTTTATTCTGTCTAAGCAGTTGTTTGCTATTTCACTTCTACAGTTTATCAGGTTTTTTGGGTCCTTAAAGTTTAGGATTTCAAATTTATCATTCAGGCATAATCTACACGGATCGTCTAAATTTCTACATGTACTAGCCTGTCGTATTATTTTCCACTCGATTATTGGTGAGCGTCCGCCATCTTTAATGGTTTGCTAATGCTATTTTAATTCGGCGTTCTTTGTTTTTAAATGTGTTGTTGTGGTCATAACATCTGGTTTAAAAATCTAGAGAGGTCATACCAACCCAGTACTTCTTGTTATTCGGTCCTTCCATGACAAATATTGTGGCTTGGAAAACAATTCTTTTGGTTATGCATTTATTTTGTACTGGACAAAGTGTACGAGTTATGCAGTTACAGCTTTTCTCTTCATTACTAACTTTTTCATTTTTATTTGGGTGATTCCTATTTGTAGTTCTTATATTTTTTTCTTCTTAGTTTGAAACACGGAGTACATTTGGTACTTGTATTTTGTCTTCTCTTCAGACACTCATCCTGAGTAAGTCTTATAATAAAGACGAAACGTTGGTGAATACATAAATAATATTTTTTGTTATTTTATTTTAAATTTCCATTACGTCGGAACCCTTTTTCCATTCTTTATATATATATATATATATATATATATATATATATATATATATATATATATATATATTATTATTATTATTATTATTATTATTATTATTATTATTATTATTATTATTATTATCATTATTATTATTATTATTATTATTATTAATATCATTATATATATATATATATATATATATATATATATATATATACGGACACAGAATGCACGAACTTAGCTGATCACTATCGAACACTCAGCTTTTTAACGACAACACCTGAACTCCTGAGTACCTTGAGTATTCTTTTTCAAAATTTCTTTACCAGCATTTTTGTTGACAGTGATTCTCCTAACTTTACGTTCCTCCCAGCCGAAAGTTTTTGTATACATATGTGTATTAATTTTCAAAGTTAAATGTTATCGGTAATATTTACAGTTACATTACCGAGATTTATCCTTTGATGAAAAGAGTTTTTCTTTGAAAATCCATGGGTTAAGGATAATGAAACTCCTTGTTTTTGAACTGTTGATGTCTGAATGCATATTTATACAATTTTTTATTTTTATCTTTCATCTTTTGAATTTATTGCTTTATTCAATATATTGAACTTTATATTATCACGATAGATTATTATTTTAGGATACATCACCTCCCTTTAAATTAGTATTAATGTTATATATATATATATATATATATATATATATATATATATATATATATATATATATATATAGTTATCAACGGACACGTGTTTCGTCGTCTACGACTAATTAGCGTGGCGAGACCTAGCGAGATTTGAAACGGTGCCCCAATGAATGACGCCCGACGATCTACCACGCTAGTAGTTATATATATATATATATATATATATATATATATATATATATATATATATATATATATATATTGCCATTTATATTATTTATTAACATTTTCATTTGTATTTGCGATACCGATAACTGAACGTATTCAATTACTTTTACGGAAAAGCATTTACCTTAATGCTAGGTGGGAATTTTTGTTATTTTCAGCAGTGTCATGCCCCCATATGAAATATAGTCAGAAGTAGTTTTAGGACAAACAGAATCACAGAGAGGGAAAAATAGAAAAATTATTTTCTTCGTTTTTTTTAGTTATCTTATCTGCAGCAGATGTCGTACAGGCGTGATTATCATTGCAATTTCATTTTTTGATGAAACAAACAACGCGTCGTTTACAAGTATAAACGAGCCCAAAAACAAAAAACAAAAATTAAAATAAACATAAAACAAAAAAAAAGAAAAAAGAAAAAAGAAAAACGAAAACAAAAAAGCAACATGCCAAGATTCAAGTTAACCAGATTCTACCATACGTTTGGTTAAGCTAGCTGCCATGTAATATCCTGAGAAATAGGAGATATTAACAAGCAACCCCTAGTTAAGGAATTAAACATCTACTTAAATAACATTTAGTGTAACGTTAAAATCAGCAGATTGGCAGCTAAAATTTAATACCTCGAAATGCAGAGTTATACACTTTGGACATAACAACCAAAGGAATATCTATCTCATGAAGGACAATGAAGGAAATGACAAAGAAATTGGCGTTTCAGATATTGAAAAAGACCTGGGTGTATACGTAGACAACAAACTGTCATTTCATCACCATGTTAATGAAACGGTAAAGAAGGCAAATCGTACACTTGGGACAATAAAACGAACGTTTGTTAGCAGAGACAAGACCGTGATCAAGAAGCTCTACACCTCAATGGTGAAGCCCATCCTTGAGTATGGAAATGCACCACAAGTCCATCAGTTTGTCGGTGATATTGACAAGGTTGAAAAAGTCCAGCGCCGAGCAACCAAATTGTGCCTTACACTTGTGGACCTGCCATACGAAGATAGGCTGAGACACATGAAGCTCCCGTCCATGTACTATAGAAGGGAACGTGGAGATATGATCCAGACGTTCAAGATCCTCACAGGCAAAGACAACCTAGACCAGGAGAGACTGTTATCTTCAGCAAGATCACCGGAACAAGAGGTCACAACCTGAAACTGGAAAAGAAGCATAGTAGGCTAAACATCAGAAAGTATTCCTTTGGGATACGGGTTGTGAACAATTGGAATTCTCTGCCAGACTGGGTCATCGACGCAACAGACATAAACGACTTTAAGTGCAAGTTGGACAAACATTGGCTTCACAGACAATATTTAGTCAGACCTGTGCACGAACTGATATAGTGGACAAGAAGGAAAGGAACGGGAGTTACAGGCAAAAGCCCTTTTCCCAAATATATGTTATGTTATGTTAAAAAACAACAACTACAACAACAACAATACACTTGAGAAAAGGACAGAGAGAATATTTTCACCTCTGACATTTAACATTTGCATTTAATCCACTCATGCTCAACACATTTCTGTAAAGCTATATGATACTAAATTAATATTATTACAAAGGGAAATTGAATGGCTATATACAGGCAATCATGTTTCGTTCTCCAATCTTATTAATACGTTATTAATGAAATATCGCTCTTTGCAATCAAAAGTTTAAAAAATAGAAAAGATACATAATTTAATTAAAACATGATCTAACTATTTTCCACCAATCAAATAATGACAAAATCTAGTCTCTCCCTGTCTCTTCTCTCCTCTCCCCCCCCTCTCTCTCTCTCTCTCTCTCTCTCTCTCTCTCTCTCTCTCTCTCTCTCTATATATATATATATATATATATATATATATATATATATATATATAGAGAGAGAGAGAGAGAGAGAGAGTAGATGGTAATGCAGCATCAGTGCAGTTCCAACAAGAGAAAAATATATATTTAAAGAAATGAGGCTACCAACATTTGTAAAAAAACTTTTTCAACAATTGCTTGTTATTTTATCATTTTATAATTTTGTGATTTTATAAAAACAAAATTATGAAATGATAAAATAATAGAATAACAAAAAATTGTTGAAAAAAGTTTTTTACCAATAGTAGTAGCTTCACTTCTTTATATATATATATATATATATATATATATATATATATATATATATATATATATATAATAAGTTGAGTTTAAAGGCTATGACGATGAAGCTTGGTAGAAAAACCCAGTTGGATATGAGACAAGGTAAACAGAATAAATGACAATATTGAACATTTTCGATTAACTATTTTTTTACCAACATAATGTTTCGAACCAGGATTGTATTGGTGTTGTTATGTTCTTTGAATTTTCGAGGTAAACCTAATCTTCAGAAAGAAAAACATTTATAACCACTTGGTTGGAGTGTGTTTTTGCCAGGTATCCGGAAATTATTGAATACCTGTTGCAATAGACTAGCAGGAAAGGATTTTGTTATTGTTGAAACGGGAGATGGTAGTGTGTGTTGATATCATTAAATTATTGTTATACAATTTTATCAGGAATAATTATACTATTATTACGCGTATTTACGTAAATGTAATTTCAATTTATTATTATTTTGTTTTGGTTTAAAGATGTGTTTTCACGGACATTATTATTGTTTTTCCCGGGTAAAAATGTAACTGTTCTCGAATACCGTTCTGAAGAAAGACGCTGTTGCAAACAAATTTTGTTTCATTTTGTATAATTGAAAATTAATATCGTCTCGAAACAAGCATTAAACAACTTAGATACTATTGTGTGTACTCTTTATTTGCAATATGATTTGAAAATAATTTAAATCATTAAATATATATATATTTATATAATGTTAGGTATGTGTATATGTTTATATACTTCTATGTGCAGGATTCACTCATAAAATAATTAACCGATTATTATGAATTTTGAAACACAGCTGCGTATAGGGTCGTAATGTGGGCTATATTGATTTAATTTTGTTTTAGACAAAAGGGGGCTAATAGCGGGTGGAAGCGCTTCATAGACTTTCAGATACCTTCAATTATAGTGGAATTTTTACAATAGGTATTTGACATCAATTAATAAATACTCCGCAAATTTAAGTTTCTTTGGACTATTTTAAAGGATATTAGTAGGCATAACATAGGCGTCATAACAAATTTGAAATTTAGATATTTCTGATTTGCATTAAATTTGATCTATAGTCATTAGACATCAATGAAACAAGATTCACTGAATTTCTTCCTGAGACATCTTTAGGCAAAGCCTTAAATTTCAGACATTTTTCAGAATCCAAATCATGTAATAGATTTTGCTAAAAAATTGAATAAGCATTCTAATATCATCATATGTTTATTTTAATCTTAGTAAGAATACATAAAAGTAGTGCATAACTTCTGTTCGCGTCATCAGACGGAATTCTTCTAGTTAAATATAATCGTTAGTCGTAAAAATACAGCATATATATACATATACATATACATATACATATACACGAGGGGCGTTTAATAAGTAATGCCCGTGACCCACTTCCAATTGTCTTATCTAGATGAAATTTTGCATGTGTAATGATTTATCTCGGTATGGGTTATGTTGGAAACAACAGCTCTGAACTAATTGTGGTTTCTGATTTACAGGTGTTTGAACTGAGTCAGGTATGAAATGGAGCTAGTTGAGTGTCGCGCAGTGATTCGGTTTTTGTATTTGAGAGGACGCACATCAACGGAGACTTTTGATGAAATGAAAGAAACTTATGGTGATGACCCCCCATCATATGACCTTGTAAAACGCTGGCATCGTGAATTCAAACATGGCCGGAAGTCTGTGAAAACAGCTCCCAGACCTAGTCGTTCCTCTTCTGCCATTGATGAGGCATCTGTCCGTCAAGTTGAGGCTGCCATTTTGGAAAATCGACACATTATTATTCGCCAAATAGCCCAAGAGGTCAAGATTAGTACAGGGTCTGTGGAAACTATCATTCATGACCATTTGCACATGCATAAAGTGTCTGCTAGATGTATTCCCAGGTTGCTCACACATTTCCAGAAGCAAGAACGCGTCGAGTGCTCGACGATGAATTTGGAGATGTGCCAAGAAGATAAGTTTTTCAAAAGACTGATTACACAGGATGAAACTTGGGTCCATCACTATGACCCAGAGACCAAAGCCCAGTCAATGCAGTCGAAGCACTTGGACCCACCACCTCCAAAGAAGGCAAGGGTGCAGCCCTCTGCTGACAAGGTTATCTCTTGGACCAGGACGGAGTAGTGATGACAGATTTCCTGGCAAAGAGTACCATAATTACAGGAGCCTATTACGCTTCACTTTTGATGAAATTAAGAAAAGCTATCAAAATCAAGAGGCGGGGCAAGATCAGCAAAGGTATCCTCCTCCTGCAGGACAACGCTCCGGTCCACAACTCGCATGTCGCCAGATCAGAATCACGGGTGTGTAGCTTGTAAATCCTCCCCCATTCCCTTACTCTCCTGACCTTGCACCCTCTGACTTTCATCTCTTCCCATCCATGAAGTTGTTTTTGAAAGGAAAGCGTTTCCCAGATGATGCAGCCTTGACTTCTGAAGTTACGACGTGGTTGGAGGACCAACCTGGGGTGTTCTACAAAAACGATGTCCAGAGCTGCATCAAACTTCTTTAATTAATTGAGAAAATAAAAATTCAGAGCGTAATATTTATTTATTATTTGTTACAGAAAATCAGTACAACATCAGTACCATTGGTTTCAAGCTCAGAAGGTGTTTATTTCCCGGCTATATTCAGCTTTGTTGCCACTTGGTAGAGAAAAACGAGGGTATCGTATAAGCCACGATCGGATACGTTATTTGCTTTAAAGTGTTAAATTAGTATCGTCTGAATTTTGTGTTAGAGAAAAAAACTTAAAAAACTTAATGAAGTCCAAAAAGAGGGGATAACATTTAAAAATTCAGATTTAAAACTTTAAAATATTTTTTCCCGTGAGCCAGTTTTTGCTAACTGCTATTTAAATCTAAGGCGTTATTCATTTTCAAGGATTAAATTAGTTTTGTCTAAATTATGTGTTAAAGAAACATATGTGAAGTTAAAATTTAAATTAATAACAATTAAAAATTAAGAAGTTAAAATAAAAAAATAAAAAAATATGTTTTATTATTTAAAAAAATAAAAAATCTCGTAAGTCCCAGTAACGCTAAAAAGGCCTAAGGGGAGTAACTCTACAAATCGTTTTTAAATTTAATATTGAAGGTATAATATGAAAATTTTAAATATATATATATATATATATATATATATATATATATATATATATATATATATATATATATATATATATATATATAATAATTTATAATAAAAATTTAAAATATAAATTTATAATGAAGTATCAATTTATTATGAATAAAATTTAGGAAGTATATATACAGGGTGAGCCATAAGTAGGTGGACAGTAAAAAACATTTATTTATGAATAATAATATTAATAATTGCATTAATATAACTGATACATAAACCTATTCCAAATGCTGGCCACCTACTTTTGGCTCACCCTGTATATATATATATATATATATATATATATATATATATATATATATATATATATATATATATATATATATATATATATATGTAAGGTTAGTGGGAGAGAATCCCATATATATATTGACGATATGTTCTTTATTGTTACACGTTTTCTTTTGGTAGTATACATAATAATTCTGAAATAAGTAGTAATCTGTTTTTAGTATATAGGGGTACATGGAGGATGCTGTAAAACTTCATATCCCAGTACTTGAAGCTTTGGCACAGAAACCTGAGATGTATACGAAGAACAAACTTAAAAAAAAAACATCACAGTTTCTGGGCTTCATTAAGTTCATGTGGAACACATTATTTCAGTTTCTTTAGTTTGCACATTGCCTTCCGATTACGAAATATGGTCGTTGCGGAAACATCGAAGTTTTGAAAAACGTCTCGAACCATTTTGGATATGAACCACTGATAATCATTGAGAACAGGTTAGAGTCTTTGTCTTGTTTATTGTTGATGGACGTTTAACAGATTTATTATAAACTGCTCTAATTCCGTGTTCTATTGCTGTGCTCGCAACCTTGTGTCATACATGCAGCAGCCAAGTTTCTTGTTTACATTTTCAAAAGGACTAACTAAAAAAAAACTGATGGAAGACAGCGAGACGTTTACTTAACGTAATCTTTGTTTCAAATTACTGAGCAGTCGGAAGAGACATACAGAGAGAGAAATCACTAATTCATTACATGTTATCAGCCCATATAATTCCACGCCCAAACGCATCGCGTGCTTCCCAACAGACTGTCTGTTCCTACTAAGATTTCTCGTTGAGCCATGTGACGTCATATCCGCTTGTAGTACACTCCCACAGCCTAAGCAATTTTCAAGCTGGTATCATCAAGTTGACATCGACTAACCTCACAGCGGTTTTCCACTTCCTGTTATTTTCAACTCACTAAATTAGATATTAGAGGATCTACCCGTTCAATATCCAACACTGTGGGTTTAAGATATCTCGTATCATTTAATATTTTAAAAAGTTTTTTCACCATGGATTGAACTCACAATTTGTTTTATTTTTTGCCAAATTAATTTTATTGTATTGAGTATTTAGTTATTATCGATTTTGGAAATCTTAGGTATCTCCTTTTTTAAATAACAATCTTATTTCTATTACTTTTAATAAATCCTGCCACACTGCAGTGAGGATTTTCTGACTCGGCTCTTACTTCCGGCGGTGAGATAGATCTTGTCAAGGAGGCGAACGTTACAAAAGATATTGGCCTTCTGGTCGACTCGTCCTTCAAGCCATCTAAACATTGCATTCAGGCTGCAAACAAAACACGGAACACTCTATTTCTCATTCGACGCTCTTTCAGCAAATTCACTCCTGAAATATTTATACCACTATGTCTCCTTTCATAGACTGACTACTTGAATAGTGCAGCCTATATGGGATCTGCCATATAAACACTGGCTCAAGAAACTTAACCTTGAACGCCGACGATTACGCAGTGATCTCATTTTGGCCTACACTCTCTTCAATGGTCATTACGATATACCTCAGGACCTATTATTCACTCCTACATAAGAAAGAGGTCTACGCGGACACCACAAGAAACTATTTCACTGCTGATTTCGATTGAACCGTAGAAGATCAGCTTTCTCAATCAGGATCCCTTGACCTTGGAATAGACTTTCAAGAGAGGTAATAAATGTGCCAACAACGCAGCAACTCAAGGGGAATTTGGACAGGTGCTGGGCTACTGTATCCTTTTCTGTGTAAATTTCTACCACCTTTTCCCTACATGCCAACTAAAGCACGCTTGTTTTATTCTTTTGGTAAATTAATTGAATTGAATGGTTATTCTCAACTTAATAAATTATATACTAGAGGATCTACCCGTTCAATATCTAACACTGCGCGTTTAAGATATCTCGTATCATTTAATATTTTAAAAGTTTTTTTCACCTGGGATTAAACTCACAATTTAGATGCGTATATAAAATATGAATGGGAATAAAGTTATGTAAAAACCGAAAATATTTTTTATTCAGAAATAATCTTGATCTTTTCAAAGCATTTGTATAATCATATGCAGGCCAGTTTTTTATTTTATTTCAAGAGGTTCCTATGGGGTCGTTTTCTCGCGTCTTTTTATGTATGCGAGAATTGGGTTGATCTCAATTCTATCTCGAGAAAGGTAGCAATGATAGGAATATTAGCCAGAAAAAATAACCTTGTGAAATAACATAATAGCTAATCTGTGATTTATATTCTGTTTTGTTTTGCTTCTCCTGAGAATCGCAGGAAGGTGACCAGACAAATTTGCGATCGCAGAGAATTCATAAAAAGATTAAGAAAAAGAGGTTAAATAAAAAATAAAAAATAAAAAAATGAGAAAGTGAAATTAAAGAAGGTAAGAAACCAGAACAGCCATTTTAAAGATGCGTCCACTCAATCTGGCGTTTAACAAGGAAAATACGGGTTTCAAGCGTGACAGACCGACGAAAATGCTACATCAAAATTAAGCGTGAACGATAAACGAGATTTAGCGTGAATGACCACCCAAAATGCTAGTTACAACTTAGGCGTGACAGAATTTTATTTCCAAATTAACGTGACTAACTGACGAACATGTTATTCCAAACTTAAGCGTTACATACCGAAAAATTTGTTACAGCAAACATTAGAGATTTACACTGAAGCGTGACAGACGAACAAAAATACGCTTTTAAAGCTAAGCGTGACAGACATAAAGCGTGACAGACAAACCAAAATACTAGTTCAGAGTTAAGTGTGACAGACAAACCAACATGCTAGTTCACAGCAAAACGTGACAGACAAAAAATACAATTTCAAACTAAAGCGTGATACACAAACAGATATACTGTATCACACTAAAGCGTGACAGATAAACCGAAATACTATTTCAAACCAAAGCTTCACAGAAAAACACAAAATACTACTTCACACTGAAGCGTGACAGACGAACACATATACTAGTTAAAACCTAAGTGTCACAGACAAACTAAAATACTAGTTTACACTAAAGCGTGACAGACAAACCAAAATACTATTTCCCACTAAAGCGTGACAGACACACAATAATACTAGTTCACACAAAAGCGGGATGGACAAACTAAAATACTATTTCCCACTAAAGCGTGACAGACACACAATGATACTAGTTCACACAAAAGCGGGATGGACAAACTAATATACTATTTCAAACTAAAGTGTGACAGACAAACCAAAATACCATTTACTCTGAAGCTTTACAGATAAACTAAAATACTAGTTCACACTAATACGTGACAGACAAAGAGAAATACTATTTCAATCTAAAGCAAGGTAGACAAACAAAAATTCTATTTTACACTAATCGTGACAAAGAAACCAAAATATTATTTCAAATTAAGCTTAACAAACAAACCAAACTTCTATTTCAAACTAAAGCGTGACAAAAAAACCAAAATACTAGTTCACACTAAAGTGTGACAGAAAAAAAAATTTCACACTAATCGTAAAAGACAAACCAAAATACTATTTCACACTAAAGTGTGACAGAAAAAAAAATTTCACACTAATCGTAAAAGACAAACCAAAATGCTAGTTCACACTAAAGTGTGACAGAAAAAAAAAATTTCACACTAATCGTAAAAGACAAACCAAAATACTAGTTCACACTAAAGTGTGACAGAAAAAAAAATTTCACACTAATCGTAAAAGACAAACCAAAATACTAGTTCACACTAAAGTGTGACAGAAAATAAAAATTTCACACTAATCGTAAAAGACAAACCAAAATACTATTTCACACTAAAGTGTGGCAGACAAACAAAAATACTTTTTTAAACATAAACGTGACAGACATCTAGTACACATTAAAGCATCACAGACAAACCAATATACTATTTCACATTTAAGCGTGACAGACACATCAAAATATTCTTTCAAACTAAAACGTGACAAACAAACAATAATAGTATTTCGAACTTAAGCGTGATAGAGCAATAAAAATGCTATATTAAACTTAAATATAACAGATCGACTGACTCATCTAGAAAACTTGAATTTGCTATTTCGAACCAAAGCGTGACAAACCGTAAGGTTGCATCGTATAAAAAATAAGGA
>OY744518.1:35647707-35732707 GCA_963556195.1 Sepiola atlantica
AGCAAGGGCTTTTATGGTTCTATTCGACCTGTACGCCGTCCTGTAGTATCGCCTCATGTTCTATCTGCCCAACGTCCCCCCGAAGGATCTCCGAACGGACGTCATGTCATTCTCCTCCAAATGACCCAGGATCATAGTCATTCATGAACAAGTACACCTCATCCCTATACTATGTCACATTGATGGTCAGTGTCGTTTAATGAGTATCCACCCGAACTTCTTCCGGTTTTTGAAGAGGGGTCGATAGATTGACACCAGTCTTAGCTTTTAACTATCATCTGTATCCTTTTCACTGTGATATGATGCAAATCATGCAACACTGTCACGTCTTCCTGTCCCAGACAAAAATTAGCGGCGGTGTACTTCTCAACCTTCAACTAACGCTTTGTCACGCTGGTCAGTATATGAGCCGTATTCCTATGAGCACGGAGACTATACTCAATTTTAGCTCAAACTCGTCCACTATTTACTTCTAATTTCCTAAATCTCGCAATGCAATCAATTCCGCCGCTTTCTTCGGACGGACTTTTTTCGTTTGTGATTATAGAATTTATCTAACCACGAACAGTACCTGAATCAATTCGGATCTCAATATTTTTAAGTCCCAATTTCAACGCGGGTTTGACATCTTTTATTGTCGCATCTAACTTGCCCATATTGATATGGCGATAATCGCTTTCATTCCATATTCAACCATTACGCTGTTGATCTCTATAACACAACATTGGCCATAATTATTGCATCACGCCATACGATGCTCTTCTCTGATTTGAGGATATGCTATTTTCCTCGAATCACGTTTTGTTATCGTACCTCGTCCAGCATTACATGTGGCTCTAAGCCATCCAGTATTTGGGCAGTGGCCTACCAGTTTACTACAGAAAGAGAACAGCTAACTTCTATTTATTTCTTCATTCACTTCAGGGATTTCATTAAGTCGCCAACCCTATTCTGATGAAGCTGCCCTACCCTTCTAAAGGTTCTGGCCAAGATTCTCCCTCCCCCCGATCCAATGTTCGATTTCTCTGTCGAACTCTACCTTCTCTTTCACCTTCAGTCGAGTTTGAGTGAAACCAATTTTATTCTTTAGTGTTGGGGCCCTGTAGTCCAGTTCAACTCACAAGTCCATTTTTCACCATCAAAACTTGCACTGAACTTGTCCTCGACTTACCGACTCACCCCATTGTTCTCGCGGGACATTGCTGTTTATCCCCTTATCACTGTACAATGCCACCCTCTGAATACTATGTGCCATTTTTTAAAACTCCTGCAAGCTGACTGATAACATCCAGACCCAATATGGCGTCGACATAATCAATAATATTATCCATCATAATGACCTCCGCGCCTAGCAACACTCCTATATCTCCAATGTCCCTGTACGAACCCCTCTGCACAAATTTTCTTTGTGAGATGCATTTTCATTGGATTATCTATATAATTTCTCATTTATTTGACCAATCGCTGCGTTTGTTAATCTCGCTCAACAGAATACCATATTTACAGAATGACCATTAAAAATAACTGACTCATTTGTTAGCTTCTTTAGCTAAACACAATTAAACCGTAATTAAACTCCTATTTAAAAACAAAATAAAATAAAGTAAAGATTCCCGGGAAACGCCTGGTAGGAACAGCTAATATAATATAAAAAAACGAAAGTGGTGACGTCACGTAATAAACTTTTAAAGAAAATTTCTAGCTTTTCAAAAATCGATTTTTCTTCCTTTTATCTTTTCCTTTAATATTTCTTTTCATCCTACACCTTTTTCCCCCTTTCTTTTTCCTTGAATGCGATGTATACACTTTTCTTTATCTTTTTTCTGATCCAACTTCTCTCTTTTCTCTCTGATTCCGTTTGCTTATTTTCTCATTCGACCTCTTCATTTTACACTTACTCTGGCTTGTACTCTTTCTCTCTCTCTCTCTCTTATTCTGTTTGATTGTCTTCTCCTTCGTCACCACCTCTTTTTATATATACTCTCACTTCTTCCTTTCTTTCACTTTCCCATCCTGATAGTTTCGTTTCATTTTCACTTTTTTCTTTTACTTGTGCTCTAATTTTTATTTTCACTTCTCCCTTCTTTTAATGTCATGTCCTTTATTTCATTGTACTTCTTCTCGCGTTCTCGTCTATTACCGTTTCTGGCCAACATTCGTTTTACTTATATTTTAAAAACGTTTCCCGTCTATTTGAAACCCCTTCTCGTCCTCCCTTTTGCCACCCGATATATATATATATATATATATATATATATATAGATATATATATATATATATATATATATATATATATATATATATATATATATATATATATATATATATATATATATATATATATCTTTGCATCTGTATAGCGTTGTCAGTCACGTCGCAGATGGCGAATTAATAGCATCAAAGGAAAAAGAAGGCGGTGCTCGAGTGGTACGCGGGCGGTCCGCCCCGTCGTTTGAAAGCCAGTTTCTTTCCACAATCCTGTCCACTCTCTCTACCTCTCGTACGCACGCATGACATACACATCCATATGCATAGATACTAACAGCGGAATACCCACACAAACTACTGCAGATATGTTATTTTATTTAAGCAAAAATATACATTCACAACAAGCGTTTTTTTCTTTAACAAAAAACAATAATCGTGAAGGTCATTTTTTACCTTAGGCATTAATTCCGAATCGTTTTTGGGGAGAGAGAGGTCAACAGTCATCCAATTTTGTTAAAAACCTTTAGGCTTACCCTATGCTAGAAATTCTCTCCAAAATACCACATTAACTCTGTGGCTTGATCTTACTTATATGAGCTCTTAAAGAATCAAATTTCGCCCAGTTTCCACCGAGGTTCCCAATTCTCAAGGTATTGTCTCACCGTCCGTCCGGAAAACTCATTGACCCGCATCCTTGAGTGGCTTTTAGACCTTGGTAAGTGGTTACTCATGAATAAAAAGATCGTTAAACTTAAGCAATGGAAATTCTACGTTTATATATGGAGACATGTGAAGCTAAAGCCAACCCTTGCCAATCATTTCAATAACCTTTTATATTTGACAAAATACACTTGCATACACTACTATATTACTACTAAGTAATATGCGACATATACACCCATATACATACATATATACATAGGAGTGCAAGCATATACACCTATTTACATACACACCGGACTGCAAAGATATACATCTATATACACATTTGAGCGCAAAGAGAAATAGTACTATTTCCATTTGAAAACAATATTGCAGAGATATTCTATATTTCTATATCATGTACCCCCCCTTTTTCCTCCCTTCTACACATCGTATACGATTTTGTATTTACACACGAGGTGTGTCACAAACAATTGATTTCCATTCGAAATACGAACCCACAATGGTTTCCCATTAAAATACCCCTCTTCCTCGATTCTAGTGCACTTTCCAATAATTCTCTGCTCTGTTTCTATACACTATTGGAAGGATTATTCTGGGATGCTCCCACCAGAACCTGCCCCCTTGCTGATCTCGCCGAGCTTGGGGAAAAAACGAAAAAATTCACACAGAACAAGATCAAGTTGATAGGGACGTTGTTCTAGTACGGTGATATCGTTTTAATTTTTATGCTCCGAGTTCATCGCTCGTTCCTCAGTGTTCATAGATGAACGACCTGAAAGTGTATGTGTGTGTGTTTGTGTTTGTGGTGTGGTGTGCGGTGTAAACGAAAGCATGTGAAACAAATCCATGGCTGCAGACAGCAAAGATTACAGTCATATACTACTAAGATATCATGTTAGATTATAAAACAATCCGTTTAACCCTCTTTCGTCAATAGCTCACACAGCAACCCCAATCCCGTTACCTTTCAGACCGACCTCTTATATGTACGCATAAATGTGTACTAGAAGAATAACCACCCCTGGGCGGGTTTATACAATAAATGTTTATTTGCTGTATTGATTTTCTTTTACATTTTGTCAAATAGACTACAACCGAAATAGCTTGTTATGAAAAAAAAATGGTGAAATTAAAAAGTCCATGCAGAATGGTGGATTTCATAAATATTACGTATCTTATGCATTGTATACGGCTTTAATAACATCGACACGACAGTTCACAAAAGACGATCGAAGTAAAGCGACGTTGAGACTGGCCAGTACTAAAATGGGTGACCATTTGGAAAAGCAGGTATTGTATATAACACAAATTCCTTCAAATTCATCTACAAATCAATCGTATATAAAACATGTATGGTTTAGGCAGAAAATGAACCGATCATGATTTACATGCCGTAAAACCCATAGAATTAATTAATCAATCAATCAATTAATCTTACACATTGTAGCAAAATAAATAAAACAATTTGTCTAAACCCAACCAAGATTAATCTGTTTTCTTCTACAATTTGCGTCCACTTAGATAAAAAAAAATCACCCCAGCAAAAGATTTTGAACTCGATTAAAATCTCTAGAAAAATAACATTCGATTAGAAACAATAAATTCAACTGTAATTCAAATTAAAGAATCTATATTTTCATTTCTAAATATTTTGTATATAAACTTAACTATTAATACGTATAGTTTACTTTACCACTGTAATGTATAGTATCTATTTCCCAAAATACAACGAAAATAGATGTAGTCGTTTCGCAGTTCACGTAATTGGAAAAGAAAAAAGAAATAAAACTATATATTTAGTAATATATATCTGCCATACTTCTAAAAAATATTCAATCAAACTGGAGGGATTTAATAAACACAACGATAATTTGCAGCTATTCGGTTATGACTTGCTTTTGTTATGTATTTCTTACAATAAAATCTTACAGTAGAAGTATGTATTTTCAAATCTACATGGACAAAAACATTCCATGCAAGAAGAAAATAGAACACAACATAACACCGTTGAAATCAATTTTTAAACAATGCAACGTTTAAAAAAATACCGTTAGTTAAAACTAACGGTATTTTTCTATTGATTTTCATGATTTCATATTTGGTTGAAAAAGTCGAGCGGAGTTGGCGAAAATTTCTAATCCCGCAGTCGAAAAATAAAAAAAAGAAATAAAACTATATATTTTACAATATATATCTATCATACTTCTATAAAAAAGTCCAATCAAATCGGAGGGATTTAATAAACAAAATGATGAGTTGCAGCTATCTATAAGTGATTTGTTTTTGTTATTTATTTCCTACAATAACACACACACACACACACACACACACACACATATATATGAATTTATCTTGTTAGATTTTCAAAATCAGACCTAAATAGCAATGGATTGGCCAGATCGATGTTTGATTCTGACTAGCCAGTCATGTTTGAAAATTATCACTCTGTTATTAGCCACCTATTAATTGGAATTCCAACAGACTTCATCGTTTACATATTCTATCTGACTGATAATTCTTATAGTAATTTACCGTTTCTTACAAATGAAAAATTCAATACGGCGCCTACACTCGCTGTGTAGTACTTATTCAAAACAGAACGCACACCTACTTTTCTTAACATAGACATTACTTAATTACATATATTTAGAGAGTACACCGAGGACATAAATATGAACTGAAATACAATTAACATTTACATCGTTATTGACAATTCAGACATAAATTCATGTCAAACTAGACAATTTCTACACCCAAACAAAGGTAATTAGAGTTATCTGCTCTTTACTCTTTTTATTAAGTGGTGTAATACATCGTTTGAATCGAAGTTCATAAGAACGAGAGATCTTTGTCGGCGACAGTGCGCGATGTGAAAATAGGGAATTACAGTTATCTGCCCGTTATTCTTTTATTGTCTGATAAGTAGTTTCATGAAAACGTATGTATTTCAAAGCGAATTGAAGTCAATAAGAAAGGTATTTCTTCACAATTGCTTTAGTCTTCTATTTACTTACCTCCCCACGAGAACAAAGTTTACTCAATTTATTTATATGCTGAATTATTTTTACATTTGACTAAAACAAGACACATTTTAAAAAATAGCCATTGTTTATATTCCTTTGTTTTTATTAATTATATCTCATGTTTTGGTATTCTTGACAAAGGTACAGGGAGGAAATCGTCTTAACTTTATATAGAAGATATCTCATGTTTTGGTATTCTTGACAAAGGCACAAGGAGGAAATCGTCTTAACTTTATATAGAAGATATCTTATGTTTTGGTATTCTTGACAAAGGTACAAAGAGGAAATCGTCTTAACTTTATATAGAAGATATCTCATGTTTTGGTATTCTTGACAAAGGTACAGGGAGGAAATCGTCTTAACTTTATATAGAAGATATCTTATGTTTTGGTATTCTTGACAAAGGTACAAAGAGGAAATCGTCTTAACTTTATATAGAAGATATCTCATGTTTTGGTATTCTTGACAAAGGTACAGGGAGGAAATCGTCTTAACTTTATATAGAAGATATCTCATGTTTTGGTATTCTTGACTAAGGTACAAGGAGGAAATCGTCTTAACTTTATATAGAAGATATCTTATGTTTTGGTATTCTTGACAAAGGTACAGGGAGGAAATCGTCTTAACTTTATATAGAAGATATCTCATGTTTTGGTATTCTTGACAAAGGTACAGGGAGGAAATCGTCTTAACTTTATATAGAAGATATCTCATGTTTGGGTATTCTTGACAAAGGTACAGGGAGGAAATCGTCTTAACTTTATATAGAAGATATCTCATGTTTTGGTATTCTTGACAAAGGTACAGGGAGGAAATCGTCTTAACTTTATATAGAAGATATCTCATGTTTTGGTATTCTTGACAAAGGTACAGGGAGGAAATCGTCTTAACTTTATATAGAAGATATCTCATGTTTTGGTGTGTGACAATCGTCTTTACGTGATTTATACCTCATGTTTATTAATCACTTATTTCTTGCAATAAAAAAGCAGTAGCATAAAATAAAACGAATTCTTACATTTCTTATTAAAAATAATTTAATTACGAAATTAAATTCCTCAAAATATATTTATGTTTCTTCGTAAACAATTCAACCATTTCTATAGTCGGAAAATAAAAAAAATGAATTACTTCGCGGCCTTTCGAAATTTATAAGCATTTAGACTGTCGAATTAAAATTCTTAGTACATCATCATGTATTTAGACGCTATTTACATCAACACATTTCATAGAGATTTAACGGTACTCTTATAGATGACGTACTCTGTTTCCGTGATTTCGCGTCGTCAACGTTCGGGCAGGTTACGGAAGCACCAGGGAGTTTACGAGGCGGAAACGAGGTGAAAATTGGCAAACGCTAAATTGAAGACTGGCAGCCGATAAATTCAGACGAAGAAAATCAAACTAAAATACATATATAAAAATAAAGAACGAACAAACCATAGCTAAACAACTGTTATTAACTAGATGATTATTTTTGTTTTTTTTTGTCAAAGGAACCATTGTTAATCAAATGTTTTTAAATAAAATGTTTTTTTGTTTGTTTGTGCATCGGAAAGTTTTAAAAATGCAAATTAAAAAAAAAAATTTTTTTTTCAATGTTCTTTTTTTTAACATTTTTTCAAAAAACTCAATTAGTTCTTCGGGAGATTCAACGAGCTGACAGAAATTATAGAAATTCATTTTTTTTTTATTGAACGTGATTAATCTCTTCTAAAAGTTATCGGCTGCTTGGTTAATAGTTTCGTCAACTCTCGGTCGATTCCGAGACCTGCCCGAACTTTGACGACGCGAAGTCACGGAAACATGGTGCGTCAGCTATAAGAGTACCGATTTAGCTATTACCTTAACAAACTTAGCTATATATTTTTACTAGCAGGAAGACCTGATACAAATTTATTCATCGTTTTGTAAAGAAAGAAAAAAAAGAAATTAATTCGTCTTTTCACTTGCAATTTAAAAATAGATTGCAACTTTAAAGAAAGTGAGTATTTCAAGAAAAATACTAAATATTTATCCAGCAAATAAGACAATATTGCGAAACAGAACTATTTGCTAATAAAAATAAATAGTTAATTAATAAAATGTCGTTTTTCAAAACCAATATGCAAATTTGTTAACCTTTCGACTGATATCGCATACACATAAATAATTATGCGTTTATCGTGTAAGGTTTAATTAAATTGAAAAGGGCGTTTTCACTTTACCGTTAGTGCGAGAAATGGGTACAGCTGTTCATTTAGATGTTTCTATGTATAGGATTAAATCCTAAACTGATTAGACGTGCCAAGTGTTTACACGCCAAAATTCGAAACCCAATCGCTAAATCGCTTCCAATTGTAATCAGCAGTTAGGAACCTTACCTTTATGCTACCAAGCTCGCCCCAACATATTCGCGTGAGTTGGCCAGAAACTTTTATCCGAGAACGAAATGATGTATTTTGTATATTTGTATAGAGACATATGTCAGCGAATCTCCTCCCACGAACCAACAATATAATAAATAAATCAAATATAATAAATAAAAAATTAAATAATAAGACAAAAAGAAAGAAAAGGAAAAAAAAAGGAAAAAAAAAAAAACGCGCATCAACAAACAAACGAGACGAGACAAGAGAGAAGAGTGTCAGAACGAAGCAGCCATCACGCCCCTCCCTCGAAGGGACGAAAAATAAGTTGAGCCGAGTGATGAAACGGGGCAATTATTTTCGCCACGAAGGCCGAACCAGAAGACAAGCAATGGTTAAAGCCCCCCCGAAAATTTAACAAGGGACGTAACCGTCTATTATTCTGCTTCACGGACCCTGTCTCGTGCGTGCTCATACATCGTAACCGTTTTCCCGCTCGCATGTTTCGCCTTATTCTAATAATACGCAGTTACGCTTCTCTTCAGAGTCTCTACTTGTTTCGTTCTTTTTTTTTGTGGGGTGGTAGTGGCATTTTCTATTGTTGATGGACGGTGTGTATGTAATTGCTATCAACTTGGATACCAATCTAGGCTTCTCGACCAGACATCTGGTTACACTCACACAATCTACACGCAGGCAGAAATAAATAAATAAATAAATGAAAAAGAAGCCCCTTAAAAGTAAACAATACTTACATATTTTATTATAATAAAACGTTTTTAAAGTAGATACTGTTTATATTAAGCAGGCAGTTTATTAATATATATATATATATATATATATATATATATATATATATATAGTCATCCACATACAGACTGTTTCGCTGTTTCACAGCTCATCAGTTGCATCATATATATATATATATATATATATATATATATATATATATATATATATATATAAGCTATGAAAATATGTTTATGACAATTAAGCTACTACTCTGTGTAGCTTAATTGCCATAAACATATTTTCATAGCTTACTACCTAGCTCTACTTACGTATCGAGCACTGTTGAAGTAAATACTGAAAATTGATACATAAAAATTATATCTCCTTATAAGATTTTATGTGGATACATGATTATATATATATATATATATATATATATATATATATATATATATATATATATATAGGAAAGGAAGGACGAAGCTAATCCGACGTAATGGGAAATGAGGATGGTTATGGTCAAACGCTACTACTCTCCAAGAATTTAACACCTAACTACAACAAAATCTCTCCTCTCCCCCTCACCCATTTCACCCTTTCGACTACTTCTCTCACACTCTTACCCACCCTCCCACTTTCAAACCACCTTCACTTTTCAAATCTTTTCTAAAACCATGACATTACCCACATACCAAAATCACAGAGGCCCCTTCCCTCCTCTTTCCCCACCCCTCCACTTCTTCACTTACAGCCATCCACATTATTTCCGTTCACCGACAACCCTCCACTTTTTCACTCAGAACCATCCTCATTAATTTCATTCCATGCTACTGACTTCACTAAGCATGGACCTCGGTCCTGCACACCCAGTAGTGGCTACTACTTTTTCTCATCAACCCATCATGTCAACCCAATATTCTCACGTACTTGCATGACATTTTTCTTAAAATTATCATCCCGAGGAAGTCTTACAAATAAAGACGAAACGTTGATGAATATAAAAAAACATCCTTTTTGGTTTTTCTTTTTTATCTTTTTTCATATATATTCATATATATTCATATATATATATAAAATGAACTTTCCTAATTTATATATATATATATATATATATATATATATATATATATATATATATATATATAATAAGCCCCTTTAAGAAATTATAGTCGAGCACTCTCGGCGATGTTAAAATAGACTGTCAAAAAGCTCCGAATGTGTTCGTCGAACACTCTCTCGACTAGTCTTCTATCTGTGCCTGCTTCTGGATACATGTACATCTTACTTTTCTTTCATAACGTGACAGTTTCCGGTGGCCGAGTGGATATGGCGACTGCTTGTAGGTTGTAAGCTGACTCTGTGAACCGGGTTCGCGCCTCTCAACCGCCTGAAGTTGTCACTTTCTTGCACTCATGAGAGCAATGAGCTTAAAACCCTAGCGTCTGCATATATATATATATATATATATATATATATATATATATATATATATATATCTGCAGTGGTCATTTTTAAGTTTTTTTTGAATTTTCTGGAAAACTAAGGTATATGGTAAACTGAAATTAAAATGCCATCAACTAATCCCTAGAACCTCTATCTCTGCCAAAAATCAGCTGACTCCATCAAATAGTTGATGAGATACAGGGTGTCACATACGTACGTACGTACACACGGATAACACAAAATCACTCCTGACCTTTCTGGATATCTGGGTTGCCTTGACTAATGATGCTGAAATTCTACACACTTATAGAACCTATCAAATGAAAATTTTGTGCAAAGTTTTAAATAATTTGGTTTATTGATTTTTGAGTTATGACTGATCAAAGAAATGAGATTTCTAGCATAGGTCGTTTTTGAAGTCTATTAAGGGATAGAGAGCTATCGCGCCTCCTTTGATATATATCTCTCTTTTTGTAAGTACAACATTTTTAAATGCATTTCAATAATAATGGTTAGGTAGCCATAATTACCGAGACGGCGAGGCCTATATTACTAAAGAAAAAAATACATACACACACACGCCACACACACACACACACACACACACACACACACACACACACACACACACATATATATATATATATATATATATATATATATATATAGTTATTCAGAGAAACATTCTATATTTCTTTACTTTATTCAGAGAAACATTCCAAAATCTCTTACTTTATTCGCAGACAATTGTTTTTACCCATTTCAAGAACATACATTTTCATGGTATACAAAATATCACTAATATTCATGAAGAGGCTTCATTAGTGTATAATATTCCACAGCCAGGTTGAAAAATTAAAATGCATCCAGCATTCATTTAATTTATTCATATTTCCTTTTCACTCAAAATTCAAAAGGAAATCTTATTTAATATATCTCGAAGTTAACACTAACCGTAATTATTCGTATTGACTCTCTGGAATGGTTTTTTTGACTAACTAAGGTTTACATAACGTTTAATTAAGACATCTAGTCGTATACTATTGAGCTGCTACATAAGCTGGTGTTAACTTAAATAAATTTATATATATATATATATATATATATAATGAAAGAGAGAGAGAGAGAAAGAGAGAGAGAGAGAGAGAGAGAGAGAGAGAGAGAGAGAGAGAGAAAGGAAGCGAAGGGTCATGTTTAACAATAGGTTCTGTTCCTAGTGTACGAAAACCGGTAATTATCCTAGATAGTATTGTACATACAGACAGTTTTGAAAGTGAAAGGTTCCGTTTTTCTCCTGACTTACTTTCTTCTTTCGACTCACGGATAATAACCTTAATACTCTGACAATAGAAAAGCAAACAGAACTAGAAACTAGACCCATACAGGATAAATCACTGCCCGTTTCCCCATCTTTCAAGTCGCCCTGTCTCTCTCGCTATCACTCCTCACCTACAACAACTAATAATTAAAGAGTCATTTAACTATCAACCTTTTGAATGAACGATTCAAATAATGAAGATATTGATCGCTGGAATGAGAGGGTAAGACGAAAATGATAGTTTTGTAAATAGCCGAAAAGTCGGAAACGCGTCTGTTTGGGCGACAGTGAAGAGAGGCTGGGGTGGAATTGGAATGGCTGTTTATAATGAAGGACGTTCTTCGATATTTAATTTTTTTTTCTATTGTTATTGTTTGCGTATGTAGAAATGCTTTCTTCTCCTTTTTCTTGAGTTGAAGGAAACTATGTGCGTGTCAAGAGTGATTTTATTATTATTTTAATTTTATTTGTAATATTCTTGTTGTATTTCCAGTTGTCCTTGATATTGTTTACTTTTCTGTTACCTTTCAGATTTCTTTCGAGACGCCATTTTGCAAAAAAAAGATATCTTGCAAAAACAAAACAAAACAAAACAAAAAGTTCATTTTTTATTTCTTCTATTTTCTTTGTATTTTATCCTATGAACTTTCGCTCGTGTTTCATTCATTTTCATTCAAAGCCTTTTGTATGCTTCCTTCCTTTCTGTTTACCCCCCCCCCTCCCCCGGTGAAGGAATAAATCGGTTGGTGCGAGTACTATTCTACGATTTGTTGAATCCATTGCTTCGGACATTTGGTTGTTTCAGGATGTCTATTCATGTTGTATCTTTTTTCGTATGACGTGACGTATGTACCTCTTGATCCCTATTTACCCGCTACCCCACGGGGACAGAGTTAGACACCAGGTCAGTTTTTAATGTGGGAAAAATCCAGCTCCTCCAAAATGCACTTTGGATAAAGACAAAAATAAAAATTGTCTCCGTCAAGAAGGATTTCTCCTTCATTGACCGAGGACAGAAAGGTTGAAGTGTAGTATCAGAAAATATACTACACTTTATTCTTAGCCAAAAGGCCAAACAAGTTTAGGTAGTTCGTTGCTCTTCTTTTTCTTTGCGTGTCTTTGAAGCATGTGGTCATATGACAGTTTCCCACATTTTTATGCAGTCATCTGCAATAGTGTTGCACTCTGCAATATCTTTCAAGCTACACCGGTTGGGCATTAGGGGGCAGACCAGACAGTGTTGCATCGTATGGTCCTCCTCTCCACATTCACAGATGACTGGGTCAGTTTTGTAGCCCCATCTTCTGATAGTAACTATTGATCGCCCCATTCTCGTTCTCAGACGGTTTAGTGCTTTCCACTGGAGCCAGGGTGCCTCTGAATCGGGAGGGAGTTCCATATCGTTATGAGGGGAGCCATCTTCTAGTCGTCTAGTCCACAGATTTAGTCTAGTCTCTTCCTGGGATTTAGTAAGGAGTTGGTTGACGTCCATGAAGGAGATGGCGTTCATCACTGATAGCCTTTGTGATCTCTACTCGGCTGGCAACTTCCCGTCTCACACCTGAAAGAGTAATGTCAGTGAAAAGATGCAGGTTGTTCAGGTTGGTGGGCTTCAAGCAGCCAGTGATCAAGCGACATGTGTTGTTGTTCAATGCCGAGTCTAGGTTTTTGGCATGCGTTGATCTCTCCCAAACAGGACAAGCATACTTCGTTGATTAAAACAAGAGATAACATTTTCATTTAATATGCATATAGATCTTCAGGAAAAATGAAATATATATGTATGCAGAGAGATAGCGAGAGAGAGAGAGAGAGATAGATAGAGAGAGAGAGAGAGAGAGAGAGTGTACCCCTAATCTCCAAAGATAGCTCAAAGCCGTAGACACACGTCTGTCGTCTCTTATCTTCTAAGCCTGTACAAAACTCATTATGGCATGATAATTACTCGTCTAGAATCAGCTATCTTTTCATCAACTTACAGAATGTAGATTTTTGACTCCCCCTAAAATATTCGATATGCGTCGTATGGCATAAGGCCATTCAATATTTTACACCCTCAAAACATATTTACACCCTAAAAATATACTCTGTCGTTCAGGGTAGGTGGGCAAAGTCGCAATTCTTATCCTCACAGAAAATGGAAATCGGTGAATCGAGTTCAGATTCCATCTTAAGCATCTTCTCCAGGGAAAGGAACGTACCCACGTCTCCTAGCGTGATGGTCTCCTCCACTTGATAGCACGTAAACTAGCACCAACAATGATATCCTTACTTAGCTAGATGCTGACAATCTTCTTCCCACCTTTCACCAACATTTATTAAAAGTTAAAATTAATTACTCGCCACACGGGCAGAATATGGCAAAAGTCGATTGAAAGTGGAGATCCCAATCCTTTAAAATGCCCGGAGCAGATTGACAAATAATCACACCTTTCTCAGAACTACCCCAGTAGGAGAATTCCGAAAGAATTTAGGCTATTAAGGTTATTAAGAGTGGTGGTCAATCATTGATACTGATGATGTGAGTGTCTTGTTTACTGCAAGTGTCAGGGTCAATTCCTGATAATTGTGGCACCAATTCTGTCACCGCGAGCATGATTTCTCATTTTAGTGCAATGTGGAAAGGGCTGTAGCAGTCTTTTTCTAGAACTGAGTGTACATTTAATTGTTTACAGTATCTATTAAAATTGAGAATATGTAGAAAAGCCCGCATTGAAGTAGATTTTTCCACTAACATGGTTCGCCTAGCAGCTACCTCTCGATGCATTTGTATTCGTACCCAATTAAAGCACGGAGCGACGTTAGTAAATAGAGGCAACGGGATTGTGTCCCTTTATATGCTCCATTTCATTGCTTTGTATACTATTAAATGTGGATTACAATTATAATATACTACCCCCCCCCCCCCTCCTGCATAACTAAGAGTGAACTATACTCTAGTCTTGATGCTAACTGTTAACTTCGAACTTGGTGTCTATACCCTGTGCTGATAGAAGAGACTTGATACCAATAAAAATCCATATCGTCCCAGAAACGATCGTACACGAAAGTGTTGTTTATGTTGAATTCTTGGAACGTATGTTAATGAATATGTAGTAAATTTGTTTACTTAGGATCTGTAATATATATATATATATATATATATATATATATATATATAATGTATATATAATGTATATATATTCATATATATATACATATAAATATATATAATGTATATATATACACATACATATATACATATATATATGCATATGAATATATATATATACATATATATATATACATATAAATATATACATATATATACATATATATATAAATTTATACATATGTATATGTATATATATATATATATAAACACATATATGTATATACTAGAAGAATACCCGTCCCAGGACAAGTAAAATTAATTCTTAGGAAGAACAATCTTGCACCACTTTTATGCCTCCTTACGAAAGATTAAAATCAAGATAGAATGATACAAAACTTTATATCTAGGATCCTTATTTGAATTTTGATCAAAATTCATTACATGATTTTGATTCTAGAAAATGTCTCAAATGTAAGGCTTCAGTTGTCTTAAAAAGAAATTGAAATTCAGAGAATCTTGCTTCATTGGTGTCTACTAAGTATGGATCAAATTCAAATAAATTAATGTATGTCTCAAACCTAACTTAAAAATTTCACAAAATTCGGAAGTATCTGAATTTTCACGAATGGCTTTCTTCCCCCCCCCCCCCCGGGTTTAACCTCTTTGCACAAATCTAAATTAAACTAAACATAGCTCACATTTGGACTTTCCAAAATTTATAATGATCGGTTAATTAGTTTAGGAGTGAATCCTGTACATACAAATATATAAACATATAAACATAACTAACTAAATTGGCGCAGAAATTTGGCCATGCTCGCCATATTTAGCCTCTAGAGTTTTCCTTCTCGTAGACTATTTGATTTTCGAAGGATTGAGTGTCCAGTCTACCCTATTATTTCAGCAAGAGCTGGAGGAAGGGGAGATATAGTCACACATTTCCCAAGAGTATTATTGAAGAAATGCAATAGCCCTGACTTTAATCGAACACGGTTTGCCGAGCACACAGTACGCACCGTCCATATTTAATTGACTTCCCATGAGGACAGAGTTAGACACAAGGTCTAATTTTGGGTCTAATTTTTGGGAAAATGCAGCTCCCCCAAAAGGGGCACTTTGGATTGGGACAAAACATATCTAAGTCTAGAGTAATTTCTTCTTCACTTACCGAGAACAGAAAAGATTAAGTATAGTATCAGAACAGAGACTACACTTTATTCCTAGCCGAATCGCTACCGCTTCGTACATTTTATGAAGAAACGTTAAATCCACTCACTCACCTCTTTCCCTAACTACTTACTACCAATTATCGCACTGCTTCTCTCTTTATTAAAATTCGACATATTCAGTCGTTTTGACGTGTCCTGGAGATGATGGTTAGGTGTGAGAATCATTTACTGGTTCAACGAAGCATAAACACATGACTGAGAAAAAAAATGTTAGAATTGTTTGTTCGTCCCTCATAACTCCAGCTTTGCCATCGAAGTTGCCGTCTCCTTCCTTTCTTTTTTGATTCGTTGCTTGTCAGTCTCGTTCTCGTTTACCGATCCATCCGTTTTTCGCGGACTCTTATGCCACGTGTTGACATCATCTGACAGAGCCTCCCCGGCGAGGAGGACGACAGTTTCTTCATTTTATGTATTTATTCATTTATGTTTGTATTCTTTTTTTTACCGCCGTTGAAACGGTACGACACTTGTGATTGATGACGTCTCAAACCAATCACATATGACTTGTCGTACAATCAATTTCAGTCGCAGTGTCATGTATTTCTCCCGCGCCCTCCCCCACTCACATCTCCCCTCGCTACTTTATACATCTTCCCGCTCACAGTCTTATTTTTCTCCTTCTTCTTTCTCTCTAAATGATCACAATTACATGGATATTTTATTTAGAAAAATTAAATTGTTTTTATTCACTTTTAAGTTGGGAATGGAGATTTTTCTATGGATTAATATAATTACATTGAAGAATGAGTTCTTCATTCGCTGTGATTGCTTCTGGCGAAGAATGGAATTCATTTTATTTCATTTAAAAACCCTTGTATAGAATGTACATACAAATTTACATTGGAGAGAGAGAGAGAGAGAGAGAGAGAGAGAGAGAGAGAGAGAGACAGACAGACAGACAGACAGACAGACAGACAGAAACTCTATGAGGTATATGAGTGTTATTTCTGAAGTTGACTTATCGGTTAATGTTCGGTTGTAACTGACAGGAGTTGGGGGGCACTTCCACCCGATGAAGGGCAGTGTTATCTCTCTCGTCTTAGGTTGGAGTCAATTCAACTAAACTGCTCGACATCAACGGGGTTTTGGTTGCTCAAACAGCCTACACTGTTCACACCCATGTAATCTTTAAAAACGACTAAACATTTTACCATTCATCAATGGAGTAGGTGTCACAGGACATGCGCATAATACCGATTGGACCCTTTAATAAGACCTTAGCGTCTGGTACAAAAGTGAAAGTCGTGTTATTTGATTTAATAACCTATGTAAAAAAATGTATATAAAACTTTACATTATATCAAAGTAGAAGACGATATATATATATATATATATATATATATATATATATATATATATATATATATATATATATATATATATATATATATATAGTCTCGGAAGTTTCTCAACCATTAAAACTATATAAAAAAAACAAAAAAAAACATGTTAGTCCCAAGTCGTTCGGTGGAAAATCACTTTTTTGTAAGTCAATTTCCTTTTTGCAGTCACTATATTAGTTTGCTTACAATAATTTACGCTAGTCTTAACTTTATTTAAGGGATCATCAGTTGTTTACCATGAAAAACTGTTTCGGGAATTTTTCTTTTCATTCACTGCGTTTTTTTTAACAAAAATTCCTTTAATAATAATTTTCATATTTTTCAAATATTTGAATTTTGTTTTTTTCGAAAGCCAACTTATCCATCTGTATTTCTCCTCTGATGATAAGATTTCGATCTTTGAAAAGCCTTGGCTTAAGGAAAGAATAATAAACACTAGTTTATTACTGAATACACCTTGCATTGAACAATTGAAATTTGAAATAAATTTGGACAATCGTCGCATTTTTATCACTCTTTTTTCTTCTCTCTCTCTCTCTCTCTCTCTCTCTCTCTCTCTCTCTCTCTCTCTCTCTCTCTCTCTCTCTCTATATATATATATATATATATATATATATATATATATATATATATATATATATAGTGTTATAGTGAAATACATTCCAGAAGGAAATCCGGGTATGAGATCTCAATGTAATAAGCGGAGCAAGAATAAAATAAAATAAAGTAACACTGAATCACATAATCACCGGTGCAATAATTTCTTTCAACCTTCCGGCGTTGTTCAAGCATCCAAGTGAGGTGACTACATTTTTGAAAATGAGAAAAGAGAAATTCACACTCACCAATTCAATATACATATAGAGAGAAAGAGAGCGACAGCATATCTAATACATATTTAGAGAGAGAGAGACGGGGAAATGAGTTATTTAAGACTTAATTGAGGAGATTGGAAACATATTTAATGTATAATTTTTAAAGAGGGGGGACTGCACGATTTATAACGGAAGGCAATACAGAGAGTGGGAAGAAAGCAATATATACATAGAGAAAGGGGGGAATTTTACCAAAGACGTGTATACGGAGCAGGGAAGGTAGTTAAAGTATCTAAAAAAAGGGGTCAACCTGTCTAGGTACCCAGCAACTAACCGCCCATATATATATATATATATATATATATATATATATATATATATATATAATTATTTTTTTATAAATATTATTTTCAAATTGATCCATATACACATGTGTTTCATACCAAACCTGTATGGGAGGAGACAATCCCTGCCGGTCGCACGATTCTAACTTCGATACGAAATTCATTTTTGACTCAGTAGTCGGAATGCTAATTGTTGCGGCCTACACGCATTGCCGAGCCAAATTCAGCGGAAATATCAGCAAGCTGTCAAACAGAACTCAATAGGCTGGGCCTAAAATATTGCATTGCCCTATATAAGTGACTACTTGTCATGAACCGACTTAAAGTGCCACATCTAGCGAGAGCTTTTAAGAATTTGAACAATTATTTATAAATAAATATTATTTTCAAATTGACCCATATGTACATGTGTTTCATTCCAAACCTGCAATAATCAGTATGGGAGGAGACACTCCTTGCCGGTCGCACGATTTGAACCCAGATACGAAAGTCCTTTTTTACTCAGTAGTTGAAGCGCTAATCGTTGCAATATATATATCAAGGGAGGCACGAGAGCGTTCCATCCCTTAAATAACTTCACGAATGGCCTATGCTGGAAATCTCATTTTTTGATCAATCATAACTCAAAAATCAATAAACCAAATTAGTTAAAACTTTGCACAAAATTTTTATTTGATAGGTTCTATAAGTGTGTAGAATTTCAGCATCATTAGTCAAGGCAACCCAGAGATCCAGAAAGTTCAATCATGAAATCATATTATTTGTGTGTATGTACGTACGTACGTACGTACGTATGTACGTATGTGCCACCCTGTATCCCATCAACTATTTGATGGATTCAGCTGATTTTCGGCAGAGATAGAGGTTCTAGAGTCTAGTTAATGACATTTTAATTTCAGTTTACCGTATACGTTAGTTTTCCAGAAAATTCCAAAAAGCCTTAAAAATTGAGGGATAGCCTTTACAAAAGTAGTGACATTCCATGAAAAATATCAGTATACTGAAATCATATGCCCTTAATAGGGTTAAGATGAAAATTCATATACACTAAATGTACAAAAGTAAGGAAATTCCCAAATTTTTACACTTTTATTGTCATTAAGGGTATACAGTATAAATCTCTATGGATGAGTGGATGAAGTGTGTGAGGTGCGCTGAAGAAACATTCCCACGAGTAAAATACATAGCCCTGTTGTGCTCGCATACCCTTAATGACAATAAAAGTGTAAAAATTTGGGAATTTCCTTGTTTTTGTACATTTAGTGTAAAGGTATATGATTTGAGTATACTGGTATTTTTCATGGAATATATATATATATATATATATATATATATATATATATATATATATATATATATATATATATATATATATATATGGCAAATGACGTAAGCAATACTTAAATGTACGGGCGTAAAATACCTCATTAGACAATATAATCGAAAAAAAATATGGAAATAATGCACAGAGGAACTAAATATATTAAACAAATATATTAAAAAAAACAAAATGAGCGTGGATGCAATTTAGGTATTTCCGACTTCGAGGATTACCTCCTTTTTACGATAACTGAAGATAGCCTCACCAAAAAATACATGCTTTGAACACTTGGAACATTATCATATACATCTTTGTGGTAGGCCGAAACAATTGTATGCTGCAAATAAAGCATTGAATTTTTGGTTTAATTTGTCAGAATTTGTTCCCTGCATTTGAATAACATTAAATATTATCTATATCTATTGGTTCTGTAGTCAAATTCAAGTGTAGAACTTAATGGATATTAGAAATTTACACTGTACTAATATTTAATTCCAGATCAGTTATAAATTGAGATATTTTCGACAAAAAGACAAGACCTTATAAAAAGCAAAATTGTTTTTATCCCCAAAATACGACCGTTTCACCATTGTTAATACAGAGGAGATATTTATAAAAACACGGTCTGAGTTTTCTACACAAATTAATCTTCAGATTTAAAGAAAAAAAACTAACTTACTTCGGACATTGTTTACGAATAAAATACCCATCCATTTTTTAACACGGTACATGCGATTAACAAAAAACTACATATTCGCCATCTTTTATTTATTTTTTTTATTATAAAGATAAATAGTTCAATATTGAGAATTGCGTTATATTCTCCTTAACAAACACTTAAGCCTCAAACCTAAAAAACAACAAAATTATATGTATTTAAGAATGAATCTAAAATGAAACAAGAGAGATAATCAACTGGTAATTAATTATGAAGCCAGTCGGAGTTATTTCCCCATTTAGACGTTAATATAAATTAAAGCTATATTTATATAATATTCATGTTTTATAACTAACATCTAATTCATAAATACGCTGCCTTCCACTTCTATTATTCTAGGACGTATTATAGCATGAAGCATAGCGAGGTGGATCACGTGTCCACTGCCTTTAACTTTGTTCAATGGAAATCGCTCCAGACAAGGCATGAAACCACTTGATGTAAGGAGCTAAAAAATACTACTTCAAAATCAAAAACTAGCCAATGATAAGTGTTAGATGGATATATTCTGACCCAGAAAACAGCAATTCTTCCCCCCCCCTTTGTTAGAAACATCGCTCATGGAATGTGAGGACTAAAGGACAACATAAGGGAATCGAGAGTTACGAGGCTGCCGACTTCATAGCAATCGAACACATACTGAAAAGTAAGCATTTAAATGGTAACTTGAGCATCAAAATTATTTTTTTGAAAGATTCTATGTATCTTTTATTTTACTGAAACTATATTAACTATTTGCATCCAGATGATGCAACTATTTGTAAAATAATAAAAAATACTGAAAAAGTTAGAATTCAAATATTTAATTAAGCATATTAAAGTTGACTTTTTCCGAACAAAAGTATTTCAGTAAAAAATCCCGAGTCATGCGGGGTACATTAAATTAACTTTTTCTCTTTTCAACTATAGTATTGTTTTTAAAGACTTAGTGAAAAGAAACACTTCATTTATTTCCAAATGCATAGCTTATCATATCGAAATAGCGGAATGACATTTTCGAAGACTAAACCGGCATTGCATTGTTAACACAATTGCTCATCCAATGTTCGCTTAATTTTTCAAACATAAAATTTCGTAATTTCTGTTTTCTTCGTTCTATTTAAAAAAAAATGGCATCCATTTTGGCAGATTCTCCGCACGGACGGAATTTTCCTCTCGTGTTTATTATTTTTGACAAAGGGAAGTTTCTTTTCCCGAAATATTAAATAAATGATTTTTATAACCATCCGGACATCACACAAACAGCTAACACCACACTTGCTGTTATGTAAGATTTTAAAGAAAAAATAAATAGTAAGTCACATTTCGTATTCGATTTATTATTTTTGTTCCTTCCAGCTTACATCTTACCCGGAATTTGCATTGCCCACAGCCTTTTAAAAACATACTACTAAAAAAATATATTTTCAGACAATACTGATCCCACATCGACGGTGGAGATGTCTTACCAAATTCCTGTCAGATACATCCGAATATCAGCCAATAACATCATTCCAGAAGTTACACCCTTCCACTACTGTTCATTATCTGTTCTTTTCTTGTGTCTTCTCTGTAAAGGTTTGGGCGAAGGTGCCCAACGTGAGATACATGACTCAATAGGGTAGATGGTTTGGTGACTGGATCTCAATAGTCAAACAACACAATACCTCGGAATGTTTTGGATTTAAGGCTAGTCCACTTAGTTAATGAATACATAAGCACTGAAAATGGATGAGATAAAAATGAAAGATGTCGTCGCAAATACTGCGTTGACATCGCCATGCATAGCGCTGTACGCAAAACTATATCATTTGAAATGATCGTTAGTATAAAGGCGCGTGTTGTTTAAATAAATCAAGGGAAGCGCGAGAACGCTCTATCCCTTAATAGACTACACGAATGGCCTATGCTGGAAATCTCATTTCTTTGATCAATCATAACTCAAAAATCAATAAACCAAATTAGTTAAAACGTTGCAGAAATTTTTTATTTGATAGGTTCTATAAGTGTGTAGAATTTCAGCATCAGTAATCAAGGCAACCTCGAGATCCAGAAAGTTCAATCATGAAATCATGTTATCTGTGTGTACGTACGTATGTGCCACCCTGTATCTCATCAACTATTTGATGGATTCAGCTGATTTTAGCAGAGATAGAGGTTCTAGGGTCTAGTTGATGACATTTTAATTTGAGTTTAGCATATACATTAGTTTTTCCAGAAAATTCCAAAAAACCTTAAAAATGTCCATTGTATTGAGGCATAGCCTTTACAAAAGTAGTGACATTCCATGAAAAATGGCAGTATACTGAAATCATATGCCCTTAATAGGGTTAAGATGAAAATTCATATACACTAAATGTACAAAAGCAAGGAAATTCCTAAATTTTTACACTTTTATTGTCATTAAGAGCATGACTACATATCAACCAAACCATTTCATTATCACATCACTACAGTATAAATCTCTATGCATGAGTGGATGAAGTGTGTGGGGTGCGCTGACGAAAAATTCCTACCAGTAAAATACATCGCCCTGTTGTGCTCGCATACCCTTAATGACAATAAAAATGTAAACATTTGGGAATTTCCTTGCTTTTGTACATTTAGTGTATATGAATTTTCATCTTAACTCTATTAAGGGCATATGATTTCAGTATACTGGCATTTTTCATGGAATGTACTTAAACTTACCTTACCTCGTTGAAGAAAGTGTCATGACGAAAATAGTCTTCTTTTATGATGGATACATAAAGATAGGTTAGGGTTAGGGGTAGGGTTAGTGTTAGAATATATAAAGAAAGGTAGAAAGGGCTTGAAGAAGTTACGAATTATGAGAAAGATGAGACAGAGTATAAAACCCAAGGAAAGAGATGAGTGACGGCGATGTTTTTTTGTTGCTTTAAGTAAGATTTGTGATCGTTAATGAGAATATGAAGATGAAGAAGAGGAGGAGGGAGAAAAAGAAAAGGATTAATTATAGTTTTTTTTTTAAATAATGAGTCACTACTTATTAAGGCCAAAACCATTCGAGGATAAAAGCTAATGAGATGGATAGAGTGACAGTTGAGTGATGGATTTTTTCCTTTACTTTCGTTCATCCCAAACAAGGCACAGTGTCACTGAGACGTAAGTGGTTACTGTGAATTAGGGGCCATATTTATAGTTTAATAAAAAATTTAAGTTGGGGAGTTGTGCAGCAAGATGTTTGTTCACATTACGTTGACATTTCTGAATGTCGGTACAGTCGAGGAAAAAGAGAGCAGGGAGGGAATTCGAAAGGCAAGCTATTAGAGTAGAAAACTTTCGACATCTGAAGACTTCTACAGTGAAGGGGTGTGATTTTGCTGATTGACGGGTTGGTCGAGGGAATTTACGTCAAGGAGGCACAAGTGCAGCATGTTCGTCGGAGTACATACCATCGAAGGACTTGTAAAACAAGCACAGGGATACAACATTGCGGCGATGGGACAGAACTGGAGCTTGGTAGACAGTGTGAGACGCATTAGATTAAAGGCTCTGTTTTGGACCCTGTCTAAGAGGGAGAGACTAGTAATTGGTGCAATAACTCAGATGTGGCAACAATAGTCCATGTATGGGCGAATGGTGGCTTTGTGAAGATATAATATACTGACAGGCGAGATAAGTTTTCTAGTCCGGTAGAAGGAGCCGAACTTCTTTGCAGCAGACCTGGCAGTATCTTCTATGTTTTTGTTCCAATACATGTTATCTGTGTATGTTTGGCTGAGGAGTTTGAATGTTGGGCTCTCAGGTAGGGCGCTATTAGGCCAATGGCAATCAGTAGATTATTATGATTGTTAAAGGAAAAAAGCTTAAATACTATGAAATGATTGAAAATCTTCATATACCACTGACTCAATACAGCCAACACAGAACAGAGCAATGATTCACTCTTTATTAGAAACATCGGTCATGGAATGTAAGGGTTAAAGGAAAAGATAGGACAAAGGAAAAGATAGGACAAAGGAAAAGATAGGACAAAGGAAAAGATAGGACAAAGGAAAAGTTAGGACAAAGGAAAAGATAGGACAAAAGAAAAGATAGGACAAAGGAAAAGATAGGACAAAGGAAAAGTTACGAGGCTGATGAAAATAAAGCCAAGAGCCACTTTCTGATCTCCGTGTCTTGTTTCATTTTACTTCAGTCGAAGTTCTCAGAAATCAAGGAACCCTTCCTTGAGCTAACACTTGATCTCTATATGAGATACATAGATATTTGAGTATCCCATTAAAGTTCGCCTTTACCTGTCAACCGTTGAGTTAGTAAAGAAGTCAAGCACATTAATTTTCCTCATCCTAATTGACCACTTAACTATGTTATAGCAATATCTTTTTGTGGCTTTTTGGTCTTACCGGAATTCAGGACAAGAATTTACATAGTCTGGTGGAGTATCCAGCTAAGTGCTGTTACTTGAGGTAACATTACTAGAAGGTGCCCCATTTATCGTATGATCCAGTGTATAGCCGTGTCGATGGGATCTTATTTGTGCTTCGAATACTATGTTATTTTGAATATTTAGTCAGGGTTTACTTGTAAGGTGAAGTATCCTTATGTCAATTTGTCCTGACAAACCCTTTTATAGAGAGACCGAAGCCATTCGAGGATTATATCTTGTTTATCAGTGTGGATGGCTGTGTGAAAGCTTTTGTTTTTAGTGAGGCTTTCTGCTCTAGTAGCTTTTTTCTTCGTACAGCATGCCCTTGGAATCCCCTCCATGCTCATTGTTTCCCAGACTGTACAAACATGCAGAAATTTAAATGTAATGTAAACAAACATCTCGCTGCACAATTCCCCACTTAGAATGCCCCTGTAAGTATGGTCACTTATTCACAGTAGCCCCTTACGTCTCATTGGCAATGTGACTTGTTTCGGGTGAATTGAAGTAAAAAAACAACAATCCCAAAAACAAAACGGCTTCCATTTTTGGGTACTTTTAAACTTTCTTGATTGAAGCAGTTTCGTTTCAAATATTTTTTTAAATTATCTATTACTACGGTGTTACGTGATTTTCTTTACCTTAAAAAATATGACCGTAACGAAAAATATATCTTTTTCGTAAATTTGATCGGTGACCCTCCCCCCAAATAAGAGATTCTATGTTTTTCAAGCAATTACGTGTGAACATCCTGAAAAACTTGTTGGAAAGAACAAACACAAAAAACAAAATAAAACAAACAATTATTTTCAAATTAAGAGTGGGTGATCAGTTTCGTATATAAATTTAACGCAAAATGATTTCCCGTTTCCGGGTAATTGTAGCTTTTACGGTAGTCAGCTAAATTTTTTTACCACTAACCTTAAGTCCGAATGGCTGCCAGTGAGGGTTATATAAATTTGACTTATTTTCTGGGCCATTGTAACTTTTTACGGCAGTTAACTTAATCTATTTTACCACAAACCCGAGTGGCTGTCAGTTAGGGTTAGGTTAGGACTAAGTTTAGGATTAGGGTAGAAGATCGTAACGAACGTTTCGAATAATAATTAATTGGAATTTTTTGAAAAATAATTTGGTGAAAAATAAATTATGAGAATGTCTAAAAGAATAATTTATTGAGGAGAAAGAATGTTTTGAAAAGGAAAATAGAAGAGTTTATATCCGGTACAAAATTGAAAACATCAGTAAGAGGAGATGATACAAAACGGGGAGTAACCAAAACGAAATTGCCCCAGTGAAGAAAATTCAAAAACGCCCATTTTTGTACCAGACGCTTGTATCGCATTAAAGGATCAAAATGATGTCTAAGTATTGTTAACTTAAATAATTTCTTTTCGAATATGATTACTGTTTTTATGTTAGCAATCTTCTCTTAATAGAAACCGGTCCGTTAACCCCCATTAAAAAAGTAAACTTTCAAAGAATGCATCGGTGATGTAATACAAGTCGAGTGCCGGAAATGTCATTAATCAACGCTGGCTTTATTTTTCCTTGTTTATTTTTCATTAGACGAATTAAAACTCATTTGAGACATTTGAAACCAATTGTGAATTCACGACTTGGAAAAATATCACTCCGCCGCGGCGTGCTTCGGTCATGTCATAAATGTGGCGAAATTGGAGAACCATTAATTGTTGACTTGACACAAAATGAAATAAAAAAAGTCCCCAAGAAAATAAACAAACAAAAAAAGAAAACATTGCAAATAAATTATAACTGACAAAAGAGTAAAGTACCTGCGCTCTTTGCTTCTTGGTTAGAACATCGGATCCATTTCAACGAAGAGAAACATTTTATTTTTTAACAAAAGAAAATATTCCTTTCTTCAAGTGGCATTCTGTTAGCATTCATCATATCTAACTCACGGGTAGGTTATATCTATTCATGTACTACCTGCTATTCGGTAAAATAGCAACTCATATTCAATTAATCATTTACCATGAATCGGATTGGTTACAATAGATATTTTATATTCAATTTGCTTTCCAAGTATTTGCGGAGCAAAGAGGAGACAATTTGATAAAAGCTCGTTTGAAAAATACAACGAACATATTTTTACAAAAAAATACCCCACCTTAGTATGCAAGAATTAATTTCAACAGGAGAAACGAAACGAAGAGAGAAGCTTTTAATGTATCTCTATTAATATAAAGTCAGGTATGTGTATATGTTTATATATTTGTATGTACAGGATTCAATACTAAACTAATTAACAGATCATTATGAATTTTGGAACACAGCTGCTAGGCGGAACATGTGTGTAATATGGGCTATATTTGGTTTAATTTAGTTCTATGCAAAGTGGGTGAAAGGTGGGTGGAAGGCCTTCGTAATAATTCAGACACCTCCGAGTTTTGTGCAATTTTGATAATATTTCAGTTTCTTTAGAGTATTTTAAAAGGGTTTAGGGGTATAATAGGGGAACAAACTTCCAGTTGAAAAGAAAAATGTTTCAGATTTGTATTGAATTTGGTTCAGAGTCATTAGCCACCAATTAAACAAATAATATATATATATATATATATATATATATATATATATATATATATATATATATATATATATATATATATATATATATATATATATATAAAGTAAATAATAAATTTGAATGTCATCTTAACATCTCTTAAACGTAAGCTTAAAATTTAGACATTTTCTAGAACTTAAACCAGGTAATTAATTTTGATAAAAATTAGAATAATGGTTTCAAGACATAAAGTTTAGTATCATTATATCTTCATCTTAATCTTTGTAACAGGACATAAAAGTGGTGCCAAACTGTTCTTTTCAGGAAATCAATTTTGCCCGTCCTGTATTGTAAATTGTATAATTCAGCGAAGTAATTAAATATTGCAAGAAAACGATTCATATTTCACCCAGCAACAAATATTTGCTTGTTTTTTTCCAATATAATATCCATTTAGAAAATGTGCATATAAAATAATTAAATCGGTGGAAAATCACAACGCTAACTTCTAAACGAATCTGTCTCTGGATTAGTGTATAATATTGCGCATGCAAAATTATTATAATATGAGAGTGGATAAAAATCACGACACTACCTTCTAAACGAATCTGTCTCTGGATTGGTATATAATATTGCGCATGCAAAATTATTATTATATGAGAGTGGATAAAAATCACAACACTACCTTCTAAACGAATCTGTCTCTGGATTGGTATATAATATTGCGCATGCAAAATTATTATTATATGAGAGTGGATAAAAATCACAACACTACCTTCTAAACGAATCTGTCTCTGGATTGGTATATAATATTGCGCATGCAAAATTATTATTATATGAGAGTGGATAAAAATCACAACACTACCTTCTAAACGAATCTGTCTCTGGATTGGTATATAATATTGCGCATGCAAAATTATTATTATATGAGAGTGGATAAAAATCACAACACTACCTTCTAAACGAATCTGTCTCTGGATTGGTATATAATATTGCGCATGCAAAATTATTATTATATGAGAGTGGATAAAAATCACAACACTACCTTCTAAACGAATCTGTCTCTGGATTGGTATATAATATTGCGCATGCAAAATTATTATTATATGAGAGTGGATAAAAATCACAACGCTACCTTCTAAACGAATCTGTCTCTGGATTGGTATATAATATTGCGCATGCAAAATTATTATTATATGAGAGTGGATAAAAATCACAACACTACCTTCTAAACGAATCTGTCTCTGGATTGGTATATAATATTGCGCATGCAAAATTATTATTATATGAGAGTGGATAAAAATCACAACACTACCTTCTAAACGAATCTGTCTCTGGATTGGTATATAATATTGCGCATGCAAAATTATTATTATATGAGAGTGGATAAAAATCACAACACTACCTTCTAAACGAATCTGTCTCTGGATTGGTATATAATATTGCGCATGCAAAATTATTATTATATGAGAGTGGATAAAAATCACAACACTACCTTCTAAACGAATCTGTCTCTGGATTGGTATATAATATTGCGCATGCAAAATTATTATTATATGAGAGTGGATAAAAATCACAACACTACCTTCTAAACGAATCTGTCTCTGGATTAGTATATAATATGGCGCATGCAAAATTATTATTATATGAGAGTGGATAAAAATCACAACACTACCTTCTAAACGAATCTGTCTCTGGATTGGTATATAATATTGCGCATGCAAAATTATTATTATATGAGAGTGGATAAAAATCACAACACTACCTTCTAAACGAATCTGTCTCTGGATTGGTATATAATATTGCGCATGCAAAATTATTATTATATGAGAGTGGATAAAAATCACAACACTACCTTCTAAACGAATCTGTCTCTGGATTGGTATATAATATTGCGCATGCAAAATTATTATTATATGAGAGTGGATAAAAATCACAACACTACCTTCTAAACGAATCTGTCTCTGGATTAGTATATAATATGGCGCATGCAAAATTATTATTATATGAGAGTGGATAAAAATCACAACACTACCTTCTAAACGAATCTGTCTCTGGATTGGTATATAATATTGCGCATGCAAAATTATTATTATATGAGAGTGGATAAAAATCACAACACTACCTTCTAAACGAATCTGTCTCTGGATTAGTATATAATATGGCGCATGCAAAATTATTATCATATGAGAGTGAATAAAAATCACAACACTACCTTCTAAACGAATCTGTCTCTGGATTAGTATATAATATGGCGCATGCAAAATTATTATCATATGAGAGTGAATAAAAATCACAACACTACCTTCTAAACGAATCTGTCTCTGGATTAGTATATAATATGGCGCATGCAAAATTATTATTATATGAGAGTGGATAAAAATCACAACACTACCTTCTAAACGAATCTGTCTCTGGATTAGTATATAATATTGCGCATGCAAAATTATTATTATATGAGAATGGATAAAAATCACAACACTACCTTCTAAACGAATCTGTTTCTGGATTAGTATATAATATGGCGAATGCAAAATTATTATTATATGAGAGTGGATAAAAATCACAACACTACCTTCTAAACGAATCTGTCTCTGGATTAGTATATAATATGGCGCATGCAAAATTATTATGTTAGCGTGGATAAAAAGTTCGCAGTATTTTCAAGAAATTTATTTATTTTACAAAAACAACATATGTTCATCAGGTTATTTCTTAATATAGTTGCCATTAAGGTCAATGCACTTTTGAAGTCGATGTTTTCAGGTTCGAAAAACGTTTTTGAAGAATTTTTCAGAGCCAAGTAGTGGCACAATTTTTAGCTTCTTGTACGTCATGGATTCTTTTGAGGATTGGAAAAAGGAAAAAGTTTGATGGAGCTAAACCGGGACTATATAGTGGGTAAAGAAGGACTTCTTATCAAAATTCTTGAAGGATATTTTGCGTAACTCTCAATAAGGGCACTGGTGAATTGTCACGATGAAACAGGACCCAACGATGAAGTTTTCCTTTTTTTTTTTTTTATCAAAGTGTCTTTTAACTTCCTTAAACACCAAGTATTTCTTGTTAATGTTCTTTGATTGTTAAGGTAATCTATCAGTATCAAACTCTCTGTAATGATTAATTGAATATGAGTTGCTAACCGAGATCATCACTCTTTGAGCCGACTTTTGAAATTTGAACTTGATAGATTTTGAAATTTGAACTTGATAGATTTTGAAATTTGAACTAGATAGATTTTGAAATTTGAACTAGATAGATTTTGAAATTTGAACTTGATAAATTTTGAAATTTGAACTTGATAGATTTTGAAATTTGAACTTGATAGATTTTGAAATTTGAACTAGATAGATTTTGAAATTTGAACTAGATAGATTTTGAAATTTGAACTTGATAGATTTTAAAATTTGAACTAGATAGATTTTGAAATTTGAACTAGATAGATTTTGAAATTTGAACTTGATAGATTTTGAAATTTGAACTTGATAAATTTTGAAATTTGAACTAGATAGATCCTTAAGATCCACGCCGGATCCATTGCTTTGACTGTTTTTTTTAGACTCAGGATCATACTAGTAAATCCAAGTTTCATCATCGGTGATAATTTCACTAGAAATTGCTATTCGCTTGCTTCAATTTTGTTCAATAATTTTAAAGAAAGATCATTTTGAAAATTCTATTCATCAGCCCGCAACGCTTTTGGAACCCGTCGTGCTGAAAGCTTGCTCAGTCCCAAATCATCATGAAGAATTAAATTTACCGATCCATAGGTAATGTTTAGGGACGTAGCTATCTGAGTGACAGTTATTCGCCGATCTTCTTCAATCTAATTTTGAGCAGCTTCGATGTTTTCATCAATTTTTGAGGTTCTTGGTCTTCCTGAGGAAGGGTCATCTTCAAAGTCATATTTTTCTTCTTTGAATCAATGAATCCACCAGTAGACTGTACAACACGAGTTCCATAAACTTTTTCCAAAGTCCTAATGATCTGTGTTCTTTTCCATTCGAGTTTTACCAAAAATTTGATATTCGACCGTATCTCAAAATATCTGTTTTCCAAAACAGATATTTTGAGATACGGTCGAATATCAAATTCTCTTTTAAAGGGTCTTAACATAAAACTTGCATAAAACTGATCACAGATAACTACAAGCAAGGTTAATACCCAGTGAAGTGTTTTGACATGTTTTAACTTGTTTAAACTTGATAATCTTACTGCTATTAAAATATTCCATAAACATTTTGATCCACCCTTGTACTAAAGCTGAGAGAATCAACGTTTGTTTCCTAAAGAGTTTTTTCCTATATATATTTAATTACATAAAATATTTTATATCGGCCATTAAGAACACAACAAAAACAAACGTTAAACGCAACATCACTTCAGTGTTTTAAAATGTTTTTATAAACCAACAAAACGAAAGAGTTCATCAAATGAAAGGAGAATCTAAAAACTAAATGATTTATTTGAATAATTTTTATTTTAGTAAATCTAATTTCTACACAGCGACCTAATGTGTGTAGATGTAGAACAACATTACTAGCGCTCATATCAACAGAATTTTCAAGAGATTTGAAACACCCACTATTTGGTGAAGAGCTCTTACCTCGACATATATAAATACATAAATATATATATATAGGAAGAAAAGGATGTATTAAAACCAAACGTCTCATAATCTAAAAGCTCTGAATTAAATCCTTGCACAGGGCACCATACACCATAAAATACATTTTAGTATCATACTAGACCCTTAGGATCTAGACGATTCGTCTAATATATATATATATATATATATATATATATATATATATATATATATATATATATATATATATATATATATATATATACGAAGAGTTCAGATGCAAACGCGATGAACGCCATTTTAAAAATTACGAAGCTATCACTATAAACAGTATTGCATTTTGACACTAGATCACACCCTAAAGTCACGTTTAACACAATATCATACCGGCATAATTTTTCTTTGCTTTCAATTAAAATAAGCTTTTAGTTGAAGTCTCGATTTAATATATTCCCCCTTTTATTGTTTAATATCTAAATTAAAACAAATAGGATTTATCACGTTTTCCATTCGAACTCTTCATATATAAATACATATATTTATATTTACTTTATTATATATATATTATTTATTTTATATATAACTACTTTATCAGGAGTATATACTCAAATATATTATTTTTGTAAAAATATATATATATATATATATATATATATATATATATATATATAGTATACATTTTTATTCATACGAACATTATTGGTTACATATGTGCATACATGTTTCAGCTTCGATGTCCCGAAAAGAAAACAGCTTCTTCAGACATTTTGAAAAATGCACATATGTAACAAATAATGTTTGTATAAATAAAAATTATACTAAAATAAGTTCTACTTGTTATTGAGCACTTTTTTTTATAAACACTGGAATTTCATTGGATTAACATATAGGAAACAAAAATAATACATCTACTATATATATATATTTTTTTTTCATGCAGACGTTGTTAAAAATAACAGAATTCGTCTATTTAGCTATACTTTAAAACAATTTTTTTCAATATTTCTAATGATTTTTTGTGTTAAGATAATTTTTTTTATAAAAGTTCCGTACGTGTCATTAACGTTTTCGATTCTCAGGTGTCGAAAGCATCATGAACTAAAAACTTAAAATAATACATTCGAAGACCAATAAAAAAATGATAAATACTCGAAGTCATCTACATAAAAACAACAACCTACAATACATAATATCGCGTCTGAGACGAGTAAAAACAGCGTAGTATAGTTTTATATTCTGACGCCACCCCGGCGTCGCTGAATTCAAATTCGAAAAGAGACATTTTTATTAAATTAATTATTGCTTACTTCCCTATTTCCCCTCTTCATATTTTAGTCGATTGTACCAAATGAATTCAACTATTCTTAAAAAATAAATAAATACATAAATAAATAATAAAATTTTTTAATTCGTCAACGTATTTCCTGGAACATTTTGATGGCGTTCTTTTACGTGCGCGTCTCTACATAGTATTAAAAAAATCTCTTCTTTCTCCAGCTTTTTAGTCCATGTTGCTTTCGACACTTGAAGATGATTCGAAAGCGTTTGTGACACATATGGAACTTTTATCATTTTTATTTTATTTTAACACGAACAAAATCATTATTAAAAAAAGGTGTTGCTAAATAGACAAATTCTGTTATTTTTAACAATGTTTCGATTAATGAGAAAATGCTGCCTACACACACACAATATATATATATAGCAATCCCAAGATAGACTGTTTCGCTGTATTACGGCTCTTCGGTGCGACTAGACAAGCAACTGCCTCAAGCCGGAATAAAAACTCGACCGTCTAGACGACAGTCGGCGCTTATAACCATATTTGGCTGCTGCTGAGATAGGTGAAATCACAATGATAAACATTGTCAAATGCCGGAAGCCCATTTGTTTGGACAAAAAGTATTGCGTTTATAGTGTAATTCACGGTTATAGGAGAAATAACAAGAGTGCTTAACTACTAGCGCAAGAGAATGTATATATTTTATTCAATGAACACTATCCATTAGTTTGATCTTCCATCAGTACCTTCGGTTTCATGAAATCACTGGAAACTAAACCCGCGGATTGAAAGATACCAAATAGGATCGATTCATCAGTGGCACTATCAATATGTCGGCTGATGAATAGGTCACATTTGGAATCATTAAGCCCGCGGGTAGAGTTTCCAATGTTTCCGTGAAGTCGAAGGTACCGATGGAAACTCAAATGAATGGATAGTGTACATTGAATAAAATATATAATATATACTAGCGGTATCAACCCAGAGTTACCCGTATGGCGATGTATTGCTAGTCGGAAATATTTTAAAATATAGTCATGTTCACAATTTTTTCCTCAAAGGAAAAGTTAAAAATAAGATTTGCAATATGAGATCAAGTAAGAAAACAACTGTTAGCGTGGTGGTGTTTTCTAAAAAAAAAAGCTACTTGTTCTCACAGATAGCTGTAAAACTGCAAACGGTTTTAACAAATCGAAACGAATTCGTTTAATGCAATTTTTCAAAATACAAATACAAATACTTATTTAAATGTTTAAATCTGTTTTAAAATAATTCTTTATTGAGATATTCTCCATTAAAATTTTGCTTGTTTGTTGAAACAAATAAAATTAATTAAAAAAATTATTTCATTTCTTTACGCTTCACGTAGACGACACGTGATTCTTACGGTCACGGGTTGTCTATGTTTTGTTTTAATGCATTACGCCATCCTTTTGTCACTTCATCATTTGTAACGTGATAAAAGATCTTTGCTCGGTGTATTAAACATGTCTAGTGTTCTGTGCGCCGTCCCGTCAGATCTTTCTTCATGTTCGGAAATAAATGGAATCAGAGGGTGCCAAATCTGGGGAGTAAGGTGGATGGGGGAGAAATTGATAACCACAGTTATGGATTTTATCAATCGCCACCATTGCGATGTGACTGATACTCAGTTTTGTAGACATGCATCAGTTCGTTTACTTCAACAACCTGCAAAAATAATACAGAAAATATTAAAACCCACAAACTTAGTACTTAAGTATATAAATAATGGCAGCATACGAAGGCATATTTTTATTTATTTATTTCACAGCTGTTTATATGAGGCTCAGTATTTTTCATTTACCCGTCCTAAAAAGTTCATTGTTTGAATGCAAATATATTTTATCAGGATATACAAAATTGCGCATTTTTTCAATGCGCGATTGATTTGTTCGAAAAATGTAACATTTCTTTCCGTAGTTTTTGATGGAACGGGTACTTAAGTAAACAAATAAACATGACAAGTCACCAATAAAACACTGATTTATTTTAATGAGTGCCCATAAAATGATATTAAACAACGAAAACACTTTTATAAAAAGAAATATTTATAAACTTCTGAGAAATTTATTTCATAGACGAGAAGAATTCGCTCAATGATCAAGATCTCGGTGATTCTCTCTCTTGGTGCGATAAGGGGGGGGGGAAGAGGCTTGTTACTTTTACTTGGCCTTTTGGCTAAGATCAAAGTGTAGTATCTGTTCCGATGGATACTGCACCCCATAGACTGGTATTGTCTTGGCCTTCGGGACTTGATTTACGCCGGTCTATGGGTCTGCCCTGTGCAGTTCTAGGAGGTCCACCCTCCCAGGCTTCGTCTCCCCTCTTTAGGGAGGAGTAAGTTTATTGCTTACTGCCTGAGGCGCCCCTACAGGGGAATGCCGACGGGGCTGCCCAGGCAATTTTTAAACCCCACTTTCCAGACCCGACCTTAGGTCACATCTTACTTGTGGGAGTAAGATAAAAACTGGCCCTGTGCCTAACTCCTGGAGAGGAGTAAATCAATACCCCTAAAACCAAGCTTATCTTCTCTCACCACCCACGCTCGGATCATCGCTTTGACTCCAGTTGAAATGAATGGATCTAGCATTGATAAGCTCCTAGAACTGACCGTCACTTCAGACCTGGAATGGACGACTTACATCAAATCCATTACTAAAGTCGCTGGGAGAAATGGTTATACTATTCTACCACTACAGAAAGTAGCTAACTTCAAACGCAATCTTCTAGCTGTATAAGAGTCATATACGTCTAAAAGTGAAGTATTGTTGCCACATAAAAGTAGTTGCCTTTCAGAATACTCTTTCATGCCTTGAAAGAATACAAAATCGACTTTGAAATCTAGTGGGGGGTGATCCCTTCCCTTCCCTACAGCCTCTTTCTCACATAGATACGCACCTGGCCGGAAGAAACAAAACACTGTTGATGGCCAGAAGAAGAAAAAAAAACACGGTCGATTGTCGTAAATAATATAGTTGTTGATAGATTCAAAACCAACTGCAAAGGTTATACCATACAAAAAAGTAAGCTGCAAAAGGAATATTCCGTCACGAAATAAACGCTCTAGTGTTTACAGCGAAGGCAACATGTCAGAATAGTGTTTACATGTGGATGCGTAGGTGTCTCCAATTATTATGTAAACTAAACCGAAATTGAGATCGAGAGTTGACTGGCGATCGAGTATGAGAAAACCACCCCTCCCTGTGCGTCCTCATTCCCCACTAACATGAACTTGTTCACTGCAACCGACAATAAAGATATAGATTGGGAAATTTATCGCACTGACAGCGACAAAAAACTCTCCAAATTCATATACTTTATTTACCTCCCCAGGAGGTTAGGCACAAGGCTAGTTTTATCTTACTCTCACAAGGTAAGATGTGACCCCAGGTCGCGTCGGGAAAGTGCAGCCTTGAAAAGCCAACGCCCGAGAAGGTGAGCACTCCGGCCGTTAAAAATTGCCTGGGCAGCCCCGTCGGCATTCCCCGGTAGGGGCGCCTCAGGCAGTAAGCAATAAACTTACTCCTCTCCAAAGAGGGGAGGCAAAGCCTGGGAGGCCAAATTCATATACAAAATAGAACAAATTTAGCTATTTAATATATACTAACCATGCGATCAACATAATCAGGTTAACTAATTTGCATGTTGATTCGCAAAAAGACATCTCATTAATTCACGATTCGTTATTATTTTTTTCTAATTCAATGACGGTTTTCATTTTATGATTACACCTAGTATGAACTAAAAAGACATTTAGCGTCCTAACAATATTGAGAAAATGTAATTTATTGCTGGCAAAGCGTTATTTTAATTTAGTTTTTTTTTTAAAGAAATAATATCGTTAAGGAAATTCGAAATGACGGAGACACGTTGAAAATCGTTGGGAGTCGTTATACGGTCGTTAGTCATTTAGCTGTTTTTTTATGGTTAATTTGCGATTTAAAATCAAAAACAGATGTTTGCGTCAGTCTGTGTACAAACTCATTCGGTCGGAAAGTGGGTTTATTTGGAGTTTTTTCTTGTTTTACACAGTTTTCAGTGAAAATCCTTGAAGAGAACCTAATACCAAATCATCGGAAAGCCAGCGGTTTGTTACACTTGACTCTTCAACTCCACAAAAGACGTTCGATCTTTAACCGAGGCGATAATCGATTTTAGAACTAAATATTTATAGTGGACTTCATTGTGCTTCTTGTTAGTTAAATAAAAGTACTTTTTTCATCCTATTATCTCTCTCTCCATATATATATATATATATAAACAAAGTTCAATTACATTAAAAATTCCAGATTTTATTTTATCTTACGAAAACATTTTTAAAACAGACACTCTTTAGTGCAATTATTTTACGAGTTCGTTTCGCTAGAATGTAGACCAACCAACATTAGTATATCAATATTAGATCTGTCTTGATTGAGCTTATCAGAAAGTACACAAAAGTTTTTAGTTTAAATTTCTTTTAAACAGCTGTCTCCAAAATTAGATCCCTATTTCCCTCTCTCTTCATCCCAGTCTCTAAATATTTATTTTTTATATCATATACTTATATAATGAAATAATATATATATATATATATATATATATATATATATATATATATATATATATATATATAAGAGAGAGAGAGAGAGAGAAAGAGAGAGAGAGAGAGAGAGAGCCAGAAAGATAAAGAGAAACAGAAAGAGAGAGAACGAGAGAGAGAAAGAGAGGCAGAGAGACTAGAAGAATATCCGCCACAGGACGAGTAAAATTTAACAGAGCAGTTTTCCACCTCTTTTATGTCCTCTTACGAAGATTAACATCAATATATAATAGTACTAAACTGTGTGCCTAGAATCCTTATTCCAATTTTGATCAAACTCCATTATATGGTTTTATTCTAATATCTAAAATTTAAAGCTTAAGCTTAAGGAGTGTTAAAAGAATTTAATTCAGGGAATCTTACTGAATATGGATAAACAGTGATGCAAATCTGAAAAAAAAGAATTTTTAAATGGGAGATTGTGTCTATATCATCCTCCCACAAAACCCTTTAAAATACTCTAAAAAATTAAATTAGAAGAATATTTATTAATTGGTGTCTAATACCTATTGTACAAATTTCATATAAATCGGACGTTTCTGAATTTTCACGTAGGTCTTCGACCCTATTTATGCATTCTTTGCATAAAACTAAATTAAACTAAATATAACCTATATTATCCAACCTTATGCCTAACAGCTGCCTTCCAAAATTTATAAATAATGATCGGTTTTTAGTGGTAGAAATATTTGGGTGTATGTCAGGATAAAGACAGCCATTTGGCTTGTTTAAAAGTATCTTTTCGGTGGTAAATTAAAAGGAATCTTTTCGCAAAATACCTAAAAGAAGGGGTGAACAAAATTTTAAACAGGCAAAGGAAACAAGGAGGGAACCAAAACAACAAAAGATAAATAATAAGACCAAGTGACAACATGTCGCTTAAAAAAAAAAAAAGAAAAAATATTGTCTGTATCCTCCCGATTAAGATTATTTATGAATCGAAAATATAGATTTTAAATAAATAATATTTTATTTAAAAAAAAAAGGTTTGCATTTATTGGTCTCTTTACCGCTTTAAAAATTACAAATTAAAAATACATTCAAACAGTGGAAATATTTTATTTATAACATACACGTTCGTACCAAGGCACACCACTTTTATCGGATATTACACACCAGACTTCAATAAGAACAGAAGTTCAAGACTAAGTGACAACATATCGCTTAAAAAGAAAACATATTGTCTGTATCCTTCTGATGAAGATTCTTTCATGAATCAAAGATTTGAATTTTAAATAAATAATATTTTATTTAAAAAACAGTCTGCATTTATTGGTTGTCTTACCGCTTTAAATATATATATATATATATATATATATATATATATATATATATATATATATATATATATATAGAGAGAGAGAGAGAGAGAGAGAGAGAGAGAGAGAGAGTCAGGTTGTATATGAAAAGAAATCAAATAAAGTGCTCGATCATATAAGAGAGCTAATATAATTTATTTAGATACTGTATATTACATATTTCAGCAATGTACCACAGTTTCATCCAAAAGGGCAGATTTACTAAAGATGTCTAAATCTGCCCTTTTGGATGAAACCCCGGTACATTGCTGAAATATGTAATATACAGTATCTAAATAAATTATATATATATATATATATATATATATATAATTAGTGTTATCATGGAATAATTCCAGGAAGAAATCCGGGTAAGAGAGCTCAATGTGGTAAACAGAGCAATAATAACGTAAAATATAATAACACGAAATTACATGATTGTCGATGCAATAATTTATTTCAACCTTGCGGTTTTATTCAAGCATCCAACTTAACAATTACATTTTTGATACTGATAGAAAATTGAATTATCCTCGGCACTTCAAATACAATCAGAGGGAGTGGTGGTAGCAGCCGGTTTGAGCACCCAACATAGAGTGAGTAGGAATTAACATCTTATATTTAACTAAATTAATCTAAGGAGATCTTATGGTTTTTTTTGTTTATTTTTATTATTAAATAATAACGTCTGGGTTAAGCGCACATATTCTTTCTACATAACCGACCTGGTGACATACGCCTCCATACATACGCACACATATACCTATTCTTAACATCACACACACACAATTTTTGGCTAGCCCGAAATTCAGCTTACCAAGGCGACCGAGATTTTTTACCCGGCAAACGAAACGAGAGCGACTCGTGTCATCTATTTAAAGGTAGTTGTTGTAAAGTGTTCTACTATTTAAAGGAACATTGCATTGAAGCCATATATATATATATATATATATATATATATATATATATATATATGTATATGTATATATATATATATATATATATATATATATATATGTATATATATATGTATATATATATATATATATATATATACATATATATATATATATATATATATACATATACATATATATATATATATATATATATATATATATATATATATATACATATACATATATATATATATATATATATATATATATATATATATATATATATATGGCTTCAATGCAATGTTCCTTTAAATAGTAGAACACTTTACAACAACTACCTTTAAATAGCGTTAGTCTCTCGCTGATTAACCGAGTTGTTGACAACGGCCGTGTGGGCTAAGACGTTGGGCTTTGAGTTTGAAATATAACTCGTGTTCCGGGGTTCGAGTGTGAATTATTCTTTTCTACTGACAATTCGCGTAAAAATGTATACGTTAAAAACAAACATTTATAATTAATTATATGTATATACCTATGGTGTTCTAATCTATTATTTATTATTAATGGTTCCCATATTGTATGTAATTCTTATACTAGGCTTACTTAGGCGGCCATTGCCATCCAACATGCGTGTTGCTTCTTTGAGTTGTCTTACTCTTTGCCGTTCTATCTGTAAGATAAGAAGAGATTTGTACCAGGCTATATTTGGTATCGTTGAAAGCGCAATTTTATGGAGAACAACATATCCAAATGCAATCATGGGAAAAAATGTTACACTTACTTTTTTGACGTCACGTATTTCACCTAAAGAAACACAAATCTTATTACGGCAGCTGTTATTAGAACCAGTCATCGAATTTTCAGATGTTTAAATTGATAGTATTTATCTTAAACGCTTTGCAATATATATATATCACAAAGAGAAACTTAAAGGCAGTAGGTATTGACAATTTGTTGTTCTTATTTTGGTTTCTTATTTCAACTATTGCTTTGTACTTACCTGGCTCAGGCTTTTGCCTTTTGGCTAGGAAGAAAGTGTAGTATCTGTTCCGATGGATACTGCACCCTATAGACCGGTGTCGTCTTGTCCTTCGGGGCTTGATTCCGCCGGTCTGTGGGTTTGTCCTGTACAGTTCTAGGAGGTCCACCCTCCCAGGCTTTGCCTCCCCTCTTTGGAGAGGAGTAAGTTTATTGCTTACTGCTTGAGGCGCCCCTACTGGGGAATGTCGACGGGGCTGCCCAGGCAATTTTTAATGGCCAGAGTGTTCACCTCTCGGGCGCTGGCTTTTCGAGCCCCACTTTCCCGACCCGACCTGGGGTCACATTTTACCTGTGGGAGTAAGATAAAACTGGCCTTGTGCCTAACCCCCTGGAGAGGAGGTAAATAAATATTGCTTTGTCGCATATATCATTGTCTGACGAAACTACTGATTTTATCACACCATTGCCTGCTATTTGCAACATTTTGCTTCATCGGTCTCTAGATTTATTAAGCTGTTTTCCTTTCACTTGTTTTTTTTTAGAAATGAGCATATAAGTTGTCGTTTAGATCAAGTGTATACAACAGATGAGTACAGAATGAAGCAGTTACTGGTTATACTGTTGATTGAACAGGAAGAAGGTAAACATTACAATTCTCCTCTCATTACTTCCTTGTTTCATTGTCGAGTCTTATAACTGCGGTTTTACTTCTGAAACTTTTCTGAAAGCTCATGGAGATTCAACTTGCAGGCAACCATTTTGCTTAAAAAAAAAAACGGATAAAAGACCAGGAAAAATTAGAATCAAAGGGAAGATTGAGACCATACAATGATCGGCAATGATGAAAAAAAGCCGACATATTAAAAAAATCCTTGAATGCGGAAACCAACCAATATAACCAATAAACGCTTACCAGCCATAGATAAATAGATAGATAGAGAGAAAAAATACACACATGTGGTGGTCTCGGCTGATGCCACACGAACTTGTCCTGAAAGGTCAACGAGGATGGAAAGACCGAGAAGGGAGAGCACCAATCAGACCTCCCCTTTAAAGGGTGCGAGAGTACTGGAACCTTGGGGTGGCCTATTGTCACTCAAATTTTAGAGAAGATCAACGGTCGTTGCTAGCGGGAAATCAAAGGTAAACGGCTGTTGCGATGACGCAAAATAATTTGCAAAGGTCGTCGAAGGAGGTGAAGAGTGCTGGAAATCTGAGGAGACTTGTCACTCGGATTCCATGGGAACACTACTGGTTATTGTCAGTGAGCAATCATTTGTAACGACTTGTGTGAAAACTCTTAGAGAGTAAAATAAATAAATAAATAATAATATAGAAATAAAGAGACTTATTATTTTTAGTCATGCGAGAAAAAAGATATGTCACAGTTTATGAATTTTCGAATGAAATCAAAGTAGAATAAGTAGTGATACTAGTTGTGACCCAACGGGTCACGGGTCTATCTAGTAATATAATAGATTTTGAATCGCACACTCTCTGCAGCTGCTGAGGGGTGAATGACGAGATGTAACAATCTGTCAGAGAAACAGATGCTAGCGGCGAAAATTGTGTAGCATAAATTATTAAAAACGAGAATTCATTAAAAAAAAAATGTTATAATAACGTGTTTCAGTAGCAGCCATAAATATGCAACTATCTCTCCCGTGAGTCTCTAGCTATTCTGCCCTTTGATCATATGAATAATTGTTTGTGACGACTCAAACCTTATGTAGCTCTGTATAAAAAGCATTTTTTTTTTACTCCGGCGATAGCAACGGTCACTTCGAATTAAAGTAAAAATGGCCGACTCAGTTGATTCTTGTCTCAGATAAATAATAAAAAAGACAGAAAAAAAACGTACAATGTTAGTTAATAAGAGATTTATGTAAAAGACAAAATGGCGTATGCAAAATAAAAAATAGATGGCGACTATAAAATACGAACAGCTGCAAAGTCAGTGTTTATCAGCGTTTAATAAATGTAAGGTCGAAATGGAGGGGAAATTCGGTTAGAGATGTGGTTGAATAAATCATCCAAATTGTGACAGCTCAAAGTGTGTAGCTCAGAAATTCGAATTTCGTAGCATAGATGGAGTGCTTAACAGTTAGGTTTCATCATCTATATAATAATACGCTAGGGTACTTTCATGTTCGTACGTACGTTATCACCCACCACCTGTTTAAAAAAAAAAATGGAATCATCCTATCGCCGAAGATTTATTTATCGAAAAAATATTTAGCTTACAATTATTTTTACAGTAAGAAGGAAGAGACTATTTATTGTGAGACGATTTAAATTGTAACAATAAATAAATTAAAATAAAAAGGTTAAAACTTTCGTTTTATTTATTTAAAAAAATAATTAGCTGACAATTATTTTTACGGTAAAAAAAAACAGAACATTAATTGTTTAAAAAAATATATAAATTGTTACTATTTTCATTAAAAAAAGACAAGACATTTTCATTTTATTTATTTAAAGCATGACAATAATTTTTACGGGAGAAAAAAAGAGACACTTTTTGCTTAATAACATTAAACCTTTTATGTATGTATTATTTAAAACGAAATATCATTCACAGTAAATTATGCAGATAGATGAAGGCAGCAACCGTGGAATTTTCACGGGTCCCGCTAGTCTGTTGTACCCTTGTTTAAACTACGTTATCACCTTCCACACCCATTTAAAAATGAGATCGCCGGATCCACAATTATGAGAGCGCCAAACATTTAGATTTTAACTATTTTAAAATGAATTGCTCCCAAACCAAATATTGGTTGTTTTGTTTGTTTTGTTTTACGGCATACCAACCCTTTTCGGGTTATTTAATGCCAAATACGGTCATTTTGGTAAAAGTTTTATGTTTCAAGTTCTTTATGTCTTCAAATATTTATTCATTATGTTTCGTTTGGTTTTGTTTTACGGCATATCAACCCTTTTCAAACTATTTAATGCCGAATACGATCATTTTGGTAAAAGTTTTATGCTTCAAGTTCTATATGTCTTCAAATATTTATTCATGGTGTTTCTTTTTGTTGTTTTGCAGAAGAAAATTGTTTTTTTTTTAGCTTTGCAGAACATGATTGAGTTTTGCAAAGAGAAAGGAAAAACAATAACATCAATGTTTGGTGCATTTTTGACCAGGAAGCCAGTATGTTCAGACAGCCAAATCAAATATAACGTCACAAATAAAGTTTTGTTGTAATCGTTGTCGAATTAAACCGACATGGATTGTATTAATTCTCCGCTCTATAATAAAGACCAATGTATATTTATTTGTATATTTATATATAGATAAATATATATCCGTCCTGTCACCCAAAAGTTAGCGAGTAAAAAACATGCCCTTTTCTAACCTCACCCCACCCCGGACGAAGTTATTTCAAGTGGTTAGGGGAAGCAAGAAAGCTAATAGCAAATCAGACATCCCCGACCGATTGAAATGAATTTCAATTTTCCCCTGTAAAGTCAACGTTTAGTGATCTTTCTTTATGCCATCAGAAATAATAATAATAATTTATATACGAAAAATTAAATTACAGATGCAATTCTATGGGTCTATGGATATTAGTGCGAACAGTGGCGAAGCATAATTTTTTCCCATCCTTTTAGACGAAGGGTACACACAAGTCAATATAATAATACGCTTCTACTTTCGTTTCTACGTACATTATCACCTTCCACACCTATTTAAAAAAATAAGATCGTCTGATCGCCCAAAATGTAATTACAAATTATTTGGTGTCGCTGTGTGCCAAAAGTTTAGATTCAACCTATTTTAAAATAAATTGTTCCAAAATCGAATATAACGTCATAAATACAATTCTGTCGTCGTCGTCGATGTCGTTGAATTAAAGTGAAATTCATTGTATTTATTTAAAGAATATTGTGCCGACAATTCTTTTTACGATGATATTTTTTTTAAAGATTTAAATTGTTACAATAAATAAAGACGTTCGTTTAGTATTGTTTGGATTATTCGGACTACTGTTCTCATTGTGGATGTTATCCTCACAACGTTTCGGCCGATGTAACCTCCGACTTTCTGGAGATGCGTCTTGTCAAAATCGAGGCTCTTTATGTCGAAATCGGGAACTTATACGGCATTTCCACCTGAACGCTTTATTTAATCTATGGGGGTAGATTGTCTTCGTTCCGTCAGCCACGACCGAATAGAATTCTTAAGTAATTGTTATTCTTAGTTAGTATCAGCTTTACTGGGAATTGAACCTTCAACAGCAAGACTCTCACTTAGAACTGATTATTACTTAACTTTGTGCCACGTGTTCATTGAAACGTGGCACAACGGATAAAGTTGTTAAGTGATACTATCCAAGATGAGAACAGCAGTCGGAATAATAAACATAATGCAAACTAGTTCATACCCGCTTCTTGAACGGTGCAGTACCTGGGTACGTCGATTTCCATCTTTACCTACTTCTACATCATTATAGTTAACACAAAATACAATATTTGTGAAATTTCGTTTTAGAAAAATACGCTATTTTGTATTTGCATGAGAGAGTAAGTAACTATGATGAATGTACTAACGTATTGTTTTTATTAGCAAAAACAACATTAGAAATGATTCGCTTTCAACAAATGCCGAATATCTTTTATGTCTACATTTTTGTAGATTATCAAATGAAAGTCACTTAGTTTAAAAAAAAAACACATTTATGTAAAGTTTTTTAATGTTATTATGTTATGTTAATTTCTTTAAATTCATAAAATACTTATCCAGTTAAATCTTTTTAGACTTACGTGAGATTCAAACTCGAGTATTGATATTGTAAATACTACTACCTTAGTAATGTGCACTCTGTCTATTCCTTTTTTGTCAACTAATAACATGTATCTATTTTTGTCAAAACAACAATAAAACTCCAAAGGCACCATAACTTTTGAAAAGTAGATAGATTATCAATCCTCATCTAAAGAATTCCGAAGCATAACGTTCGTTTTATCTTTTAGCTGATAAGTATTTTTTACTGCACAAAGAAAAGAGTATTGATTTACTCCTCTCCAGGAGTTAGGCACAAGGTCAGTTTTATCTTACTCGCACAAGTAAAATGTGACCCAAGGTCGGGTCGGGAAAGTGGGGTTTGAAAAGCCAGCGCCCGAGAGGTGAGCACTCTGGCCATTAAAAATTGCCTGGGTAGTCCCGTCGGCATTCCCCGGTAGGGGCGTCTCAGGCAGTAAGCAATAAACTTACTCCTCCCCAAAGAGGGGAGGCGAAGCCTGGAAAGGTGGACCTCCTAGAACTGCACAGGACAGACCCATAGACCGGCGTAAATCAAGCCCCGAAGGCCAAGACAATACCAGTCTATGGGGTGCAGTATCTATCGGAACAGATACTACACTTTGATCTTAGCCAAAAAAAAAAGAAAAGAGTAGATGGTAGGTAAGCAGCCGTGGACTTTCCACCGACTTCTGCTAGTAGGTTATAAAGGCGTTTACGGAGTCCTGTTTTCTACAGAGTCACTTTCCATCACTAGAACAATACTGTCACCTGTTTTGAATCGCTCCTATTTTCAGTTACAACCTTTTCATAAAACGTTTATACAATACCTGTTGCTTGTGCAGCAGCATTGCTTCCAACAAAGCTTTCATTAAATGACTCTGGGTTTAGACATGGTTTCGGGGTCGAAGTATCATTACCACTAGCCCAGAACGCCCCAGCAGTACCTCACGACACTATCAGACTTTATTGGATTGGCATCACTCTATAGGATTACTATATCCACGCTGAAGCAGTTAAAGCCTTATCCTAGATATTATTTATGCATTTCCTCTTGTCTGACGGGGAAATACCAATATTAATCAAGAATACGAAGGTTGAGTTGAAACCTTGGCATCCATCCTCGACAGGAACTACACTGGTTCTCCAACTATTTCTGACACATTGTTCTGGTAGATCGTCATACGTTTCAAACCTGCGCTGTTGTGCAGTTAAATAATATTATACTTGTTTTTATTCATATAAAAACAGGTGGAAATCCCTGGGAGGTTTTAAAATTAAGTTGTCGCATCATGTGACCTCACAATGTTTCCGTAATTGGCGCATAAAATATTTACCTCAAATGTAACTGTTAATTCGATAGTAAATACACTGGCATTAGCATCCACAACATTTGCATACATAATTTGTAATCTTGAGTTAAAACCCAACATAACAAATTAAATGTTGTAACATAGCCCCTGAAATGTATATGCAGGGTGGCCAGAAAGTCTTGGAATCGGTAAAAACTAGAACAGAGGAACAACTAGTACAACAACACTAACAGCATAGCCTAGATTCGGTTTATTCACTGTAAGGACAATAAACCGAAATAATAACACTAGAAAAATAGTGCAAAATGGATTCAGTTTATTTACTTTCATTGACACTGCCCCATATCAAGAAGGTCTTTATGGAAATCATCGTTTTTTTGTGGCGCAAAATGTTGCAGCACTTTGACGTGTGTAGCAATTTGACGACGCTGTGGTTTGGTGAGTTTTTCTACTGTTGTTACATTTTGGTAGTCTTTGAGAGCATTTTGTAAACGCTTTGATAGACTCGATCTAAGTAGACAAACACATATTTACATTTTATGACAAGATTTTCAGACAACCCTTTTTGGGAGGGTTTACAAGACTTTCAGACCACCCAGTATACTATTTGAATGCACGAATCTAAGAATAAGTAAACAAACACATGCTTACATTTTATAAGAATACTCACTAACTTTTTGGTAGAGGTAACAAGACTTTCAGACGACACTGTTGGGGTCTTTCGAATATGTGGTTTATTGTGAGTTTCAGTTATGTATTACTACTAGCGTCGTGTCACTCTGTCTATATGTTCCCATGACAATTTCGTCTGCGTTTGTATGCTTTATCATTCTCCCTCCATGTGTGCGTGTCCCCTTCGACTAATGGGTCTTCGTCGTCTAGTGGTTGGTCGCAGAGATTTGTATGAATGCACACATTTATCATCTTCTGATATGTAATAACGTAAACCAAGTCAGATTCTCGTTTCCTTCTACAAAATTAATATCTCATTCTGAATAGCCAATTCTTCTTGTGGTGCCACCATCCTCTTCAGAACAAGAAAATGTAATTCGATTTAGTTCATTTCAGAAAATACTTTATCCGACGCAAAGTATTTTCAGACGTATGCTATCTTTGCAAACAGCAGCAAATTTGAATTAAAATGGACGCCATCTTTGTTATTAGCAGTAAATTTAACTATTAATAGTAAACACTAATAATATAATATTTCTATTACTAATGAATAACAGTTAAACAATATTATACGTTTCTTTTATTCATATAGAAACAGAGGTGGAAATTACGCTATCACATCATGTGATGTCAGAATTCTTTCGTAACCGGTGGATTAAATATTTATGTGACAAAGTATTCGGGGCCCCATGGGGATTGGGTACCCTGGTTACATGCTAGTATGCATCTTGGTGATGATGCTAGGCCATACGTAGAGACGAAGTGGAGATATAAAATTAGTATATATTTGACGTAGAAACAAACTAATTCAAACAACGGAAAAAGGCGCCGGATTGTCTCGATTGGTCGTGTTTGGTAGTCAGCACCGATCGCCACTACAACGAAGAGACAGTTGCCAGATGCGAAGTTAGAGATAACGAAAATTCCATTTATTTTAGGGAAACGCGAAGTGAGGCGCCCGTCCTCACCCCCTGAGAGAGGAGGACACGTAGAGAAGAAAGATGGCGGAGAAGGAGGGTGTATGACGATAGACACCTTCAATAGTAGGAATAGAGACAGGAAGAGTAGAGAACGAGTAGACAGTCAGCAGAGACAGAGTTGAATTGTCGTTAGAGTCGGATGTGTCTAACGCCGCGCGCCGATGATGGTGCGCGACCAAGAGAAGAAAACTGAACGAACTCCCCATCGTTTTCTTAGCCAGTTGATTTGTGACTAAACAACCACTTGTGAACGAATTTACACACACACAGCCAACGAGATAACTAAAAGCAAACAGCTTTTACGAATACGGTAGACATTAATCTAATGTAAAATCAATTCTTTTATTTTATTAATAATCACTCTTCAATACAAAAAAACCCGACCGAGTTGTTGAACATTGTTCTTTTCATTTTGTTCTGCTTTGAATAATCTTTCGCCCTCACAGAGCCAACCGATTGCTGTTCGTCCAGTGATCGCTCGCTGATATAAACAGTTTCAGCGTGGGAGTGTATTTGTAGCTGGACGAGACGACAAGATCGGCGACGCGACGTCATCATCATCATCGCCGCCATCCCGGTTTAGAGGAATTTCGATCGACATATTATTTTATCGCTCGGCTGAAATGTGTTCACGGTCTGGCAAGACTGTGAGCACGAGTAGGGTTCACACATTGGCACCGCGACCAGAATATCATGCACCTATGTGTGCGGTTGACCATGATCCCCACGGTGCAGAGGCGCGTGTGAGGTTTACATTTACCTCATATAAGGATTCTTAAATGATTAAAGAATAGTGGATTGTTTCTGTATCTTCCGTGTGGTATCAATTATTTATCTTCCTTACTGTCCGTTATTTAACATCTACGGCGAAAATTAATGTTTACTTTTCTTAATAACACTACCATTGCAATCGTTACTTTTAACAATATTTTGTTAATAAAAATCACATGGTTTGCAAAATGAACACAAAAGTTACCCTTAAATACACGACTGTGCAGCATCCTATCTTCTATATAAAGTAAAAACGTTTATCACCTCCACTTTGACTATAGTAAGAAAATACCTACATGCATTATAGGCTACTAAACTCACCACTCTATTCACCTTATTCACTCGAGTGTGTTTCACGAAATTTATGATTATTTTCAACATCTAGCAATAAGTGTTACTTTTAAACTGCTATCACAGACCCCCACAAAAAGATACTCCATACAGATAGTAACAAAACCTTTTCCCTCTAATATATTCCTACTAACACTTTCCAGTTTATCACCGGGAAGTAATGTACAACAGATACTTAAGACAAACGTAACCGTAATTGTTTTCTATTCATATTCCATTAATTTAATACATAATACACTACTATCCACACAAAATAAATAAACGCTCCCTCATATTCCACTGATTTTCTAGAATATCGGCTTACATATCAAATACGAGGTCGAAGTTATTTCTAACTATCACGCATAGACTTCAACTCATTCCGGAATTTACGGAACACAATAAACGAACATAATCACTTCTAATGTACATTGATTCAAAATAGCAGCTACAATGTATTAATCGAATCGACTTAAGACATTTCACTTAGCAATCTTCGATTGCTTCAGATATAATTAATTTTTTTTTACTTAAACACTTAGACAATTTAATACATAACACTTTTAAGGTATAAACATAATTTTCAAAATACTAACAGCGTAAAACGAACTGCAGTGTGCAGTTCGAAAACATTCAATTGTTGATAAAATTTCATGAAAGCCCGTAATATCAGTCTTTCTAGGAAGCTTCCACTAATAATTAACACACAACACAAGTACATTGTTTCAATTTTGACCATCTATACATATCTAACGGTAATCTACTGACTGTGTTTTCAGTTTCATGTTAGGTATTCTTTTTTGTTCTTAACAAATATCGCAACACGCGATTTTTAGGGGATTTTTATTTTAGTAAGACATCTATTTAAAATACAATTTCTTTTCTTTTCTTTTTTAGATTAATATATTCTAACCAACCACACCCATTCTCTCCCTCTCTCCCCCGCCTACTCTCTCTATTCATATGCAACAATTTTAACAAAACCGTGTTTACATTATCTCCCACTAAAATTGGCACTCCGGATTAGGATAAAATTGCTTCAGTGTAGAAGGATCACATTTACTTTCTTTGGGGGATAATAATTTTTATTTTGACGAATAACCCGCTACTTACAATCGTAGGGGGGCAGTCACCCAAAACATAGAAAAATCTATTTTTTTAATTCAAAACATGGATAAATCCTATTTTAATCAGCAAAATTACTTACAGTGTTTTTTTCAACTTCTTTTTGACAAATTAATACATATATTAACAAAAATGAATTTATATCTATTGCGGGCAACGCCGGGGCACGAGTTCTGCTAGTTTTAAATAAAATAAAGGCGTCCTTGGCATTTTATAGGGTGTCGCCATTTATTGCACACCCCTTCCGCCCAAGGTTGGTAGATCTTCTTTGATTGGGACAAAAAATACAAATTTTCTCAGTCGCGAAGTACTTCTCCTACTCTGAACTTTCGCATTTATATTAAAAAACAAAACAAATAACATATAACAGTAAAGATTTATATAATTTTAAGATACTGCTATTAATAATATAGACCAATCAGAGGTTTACTGCGGACAAGGATGAATAAGTCAATATTGTCGGTTTCATCTCATACCCAAATAAAGTAAAGTTCGCTTTTTGATCAGGAACGGTGCTTCATGTATGCCACCTAATTACACTTATTTTCAACCATAATTATTTGATCAACTCCCACTTGCGTTCGCTTATACCCCCTCCCCCCCTCTCTCTCTCTTTCTCTCTCTCTTTCTCTCTCTCTCCGACGTTAGTTTTCTTAAAGAAATGACGTTTAATTAATGACAACATATGTTTCGTGGAGAGACAGTAATTTATGGCTAGAATTAAAGACAACGGTTGAGTATTATTTTTAATTTTTCTCCTAAATCAAATAAAACTAGCGTTTTCGACCGCTCCACTATTTAATCCACGAACCCTTCCTTGTAATTTTATCCTTAATGGCCTTTTGATTACCGCAAACTTGAAAATTGAAAACCAAAGCTTTCTCTTTTTTTGTTCTATTGACGAACTAAAAACTATACGTACACAAAATCTTTCAGAAATAGTCCTACATAGCCTCCTGACTACGATCAAAGTGTAGTATCTTTTTTGCCCTGCTTCAGAGGAGGATAAATCATACTCGGTTAATTCTGATTATAGTTATATATATATTTTATAGAAAGACTCCCAAACAATATATAGTTACTTAAACACTGTTATGGTACATTTTTTTAGGTCTGTTATATAACTAGCCTCATTCTTGATTTTATTTTTATACAGATGGCGATTATATATTTCCTTGCCACTTTTCATTTCTTGTTATAAGTTTGTGTTTCTAATATAAGTTTGTAAAAGAAAGGTTTCATGCTGTAAATTTACATTTCTCGTTTTCCTGTAAAAAAATATATGATTTTATATTCGATTTCATTTAGCAACTCATACAGTTTTTCACTTATATTAAATACATTATTTGTTTTACTTTAATTACTAAAGTAAAATAAACTGGTATTGCTTCTCGCCAATATCATTGAGGTCAGTTGAAATATGCAGCTGATCTAGAAGTTGACCTGGATCTGTTTTTTTAATGGAAATCGCTCCAGACAAGGCATGACGCCACTTGATATAAGAAACTAACAAGAACAAAATATGATTATCGCAAAGACATGAGATGCCTATTGACCTTAGTCTCTATCGCCTAAAACGTTTTATCACACCTGAGGCTATTCTCTATCTCTACAAATTTACTATCAGATCATTTATGAAGTACTGTCGTCATTTGAGGGTTCTTGATAAGGTGCAGAATCTTATCTGTAATTTGATCGGCCACACCCTTTCTTCGTCTCTGTACCCTCTCTCTCTCACAAACGTGATGTTGCTAGTCTCAGTTTTTTCTATAAATATTACCATGACATGTCTTCTTCAGAATTCTGCTTCTTTTGTTCCAGCTCGTTTGACTCGTTGATCTAGTGATCTCCATTAATTCGCTGTTTTGATATCTCATTGTAATACAGCTTCCTATTCCAGTAGCTTCTCTACAAGAACTGCAGGCTTGTGAAACTCTCGACTTGCTGACTGTTTCCTCCTATCTATAGCCTTCGTCTTTTATTTTTAATTTTTTAAATTTTATTTAACTTCACCCCAAACAAGGCACAACGCCACTGAGACGTAGGGGGCTACTGTGAAATTAGAGAATCCTATATGGGGAGTTTTGCAGCGAGATGCTTGTTCACATTACATTTAAATGTATGTATGTTAGTACGGACAGGGAAACATGAAGCAGGAAGGGAATTCCAAAGGCTAGCAGTATGAGGAAAGAAGCTATTAGAGTTGAACGCTCTCTGGCATTAGGGGATTTCAACAGTGAACGGGTTGGATCTTGCTGACTGACGGGTTGATCGGGGTATTTACGTAGAGGGGGCACCAGTGCAGCACATTCGTTGAAGCACATTCCATTAAAGTACTTGTAAAACATTGCAGCGATGGGACAGAGGCTGGAGCATGCTTGATAGTGAGGATCCTATTAGATTAGACATTCTTTTTTGGATCCTGTCCAAGAGGGAGAGGCTAGCGTTTGGTGCATCAGCTCAGATGTGACAACAATACTCCATGCATGAGTGAATGGTGGCTTTGTAGAGATATAGGATACTGGCAGATGTGAGAAGTTTTCTAGCTCAGTAGAGAGAATCAAAATTCTTTGTAGCAGTCTTTGCAATGTTTTCTATGTCGTTGTTCCAATACATGTTATCTGTGAATGTTAGCTCTAGTAGTTTGAATGACGAACTCTCAGCTAGGGTGCTATTAGTGATGGCAATCGGTGGTTGAAAAAGGTTTCTGATAATTGTTGAATTACAGTCAATAGGTATCTCCAGTCTTTGCAACAATCATCTATTGTTCTTTTTAGCTCATACATCAAGTGGCTTAATGCCTTGTCTGGAGCGATTTCCATAAAAATAAATACTTTCACTTTCAGTTCGTATTTTCTAACCAATTAAAAACGTTTGCAATAATCAAAATAATTAAAAACATGAAGAATATTTCTGTAAATTATTAGATAGGAAAAACAGTTTTGTCGTTTAAAAATAATTTCACATGATATTCGCAATATGAGATGCGATAAAGTTATAAGTAAATATTTTTTTTTCGTTTGTGATTCCCCATGTCTACAAAGACTTTCTTTAAATAACAGGAACTTCCAAGAAATTTTGATTTTTGTTTTAGTTAAAAATGAGATACAAATATGGAAAGAGATGAAATTGAGGAATACAATAAATAGTTTATTTATTGTTAAAGAAGAACGCTCTAAAGCTCTTTTACTTGTACAAAATTTAAATTCAAAAATACTTTTGCAAACTTAAAAACAAAATGGCGCCATTGCATTAGTGTTAATTTTTCTTATCATTCCTGTTCAATAGATACAGATATTTTATTTACATATTCATGAAAAAGAGAGAGAGAAAGAGAAAGAAAGAGAGAGAGAGAGAGAGAGAGAGAGAGAAAGAGAGAGAGTCGAGGAAATAATAGCACCAAATATTATTTGTCACGTTCAATTTCTTTTTGTTTTTCTTATTTTTACTTCAAAAGAAAAGCACGCCATTGCATTTGTTAATAGTAAAGGCAAAATCCTACTTATTCGTCTTATTTCTGATCACCGTTTACTTTGTAGAGACTGATGTGTGCTTTTTAGGAATATGTATCCAGAAATTTGCAGTCGTGGCGTAAGCAGTTCCGCCGACGAACGGAGAAAGCCGAATCAAGTTCCGATGCTTCAACATAATAAGGACTAAACTAAATTGACTTTACAAACTAAAACTAAAATTTAGTTTAGGGTTAGTTTAGGGTTAGGGTAAATTTTAAAAAATAGTTCGGCTCGTATTGTGTAGATTGTTCGGTGTAGTTTATTAACGTTCGTCAGTCTCGGAAGTGTACGGTGAAACTCGGAATTGATGACGTAAGTACTGAAATTTTCTTGGATACCTATTTCTAAAAAGTACTGACAGATGTTTTATTTACAGAATTTCTGTTCAATGTTTAACACGAAATGTTATTGAAAAAATTGTCTTAAAAGCAAAACCATGCTATTGTATTTTTTATTAGTACAATACCCCCCCTAGGAGTTTAGAGATTAACTCCATATATATTCTGAAAGTCATTATCCAGGGTATTGAAAATAGTACATATCATTTCGATCTAAGAGATTACAACATTATTGTAGGATCCGCGTTTGCCCTTGACATTCTTAAAAAGGAAATTTTTTACTTTATTTAAAAGTTAAACATCATAGAAATAAATGAAAAAGAATAGAAATGTTAACAAGGGGTTTATCGCTTGTAGCAGGGGTGCACATAGATCCTCATTCATCCCCCATGAAAGGTTAAAATCTATAGATTTAACAAAATTTATTTGAATTAATGTCGCTCGTACCACCCCACTAGTTCTGAGCAAATCTGTGGGTTCAACACCCACAGTTGAATATGATAAAATGTAAATAGTAAGAATAAAAAAAAAACGTAATATGGTGTTATGTGCGAGGCACAAAAGGATATAAGATTTATCTATTCAATCCCGAGCAACGCCGGGTAGCCTTGCTAGTATAATATATACATGCAAAGTTCCGTTCGAGCATAGAACACTATTGACAACAAGACGCTTGCCCCCGCCTCTCGGGTAAGTGTACGTTAATTTCAATTACTGTCTGTGGTGATTTCTCGCGGCCGTGTGGGCATGGGCGTTAGGCTCGTGATTCTAGGCTTAATCTACGAAGTGCGCTCGAGCCCACGCAACCGCATGCAACCGCATGCAACCACCACTCCTGCACTGATGAGGGTAGAAAACCCCAAATCACGTCGTCTGGAGGTATTAAAACACTTAAATATTTAAAAAAATATTTATAGTTATACACACAAACATACACAAACACACACACACACACACACACACACACTCTCACACACACACACACACACATATAAATATATATATATATATATATATATATATATATATATATATATATATATATATATAAATTAGAGGCTTTTTTCAAGTAAAATTGAAAGCCGGGAAGATTAAAATAAACATTGACCTGAAAGCCTCAGTGCAATCCCCCCACTCTGTCGTTGAGTACTATAGAATGTTTAGATATTTATGCTCGACGCTTTCAGTGTAAATAATAGTTAATTTTTCCGTTATTACGTGACAATCTCTCGCGAATGTGAACCGGGTTCGCGCCCTATGGCGTCTGAGATTGTTATTTCCCTACGCTGATAAGAGCCATAAGCTCGAAACAACGTCGTACGTAAGTAAAATATTTAAAAAATAATTTAATATCATATATATATATATATATATATATATATATATATATATATATATATACATGTTCCTTTCAATAGTAGAACACTTTACGACAGCTGCCTTTAAATAGGATTAATCTGTCGCTGATTTACCGGATTGTTGACAACGGCTTGTGGGTTAGGATGTTGGAATTTGAGTTTGAAATATAACCTGTGTTCTAAGGTTCGAGTTCGGCGACGGTATTAATAATTCTTCTTTACACTGACGATTCCTGTAAGGATGAAACGCGTATGTAGGTAAGAAAACAAATGCATTTGTTTACCGTCTTGTGCAAAATTAGAAATGCAGACTTTTCTCTCGATTTTGACCAGGAACTTAATAACGCCCCACACAAGGTTCTCGTCGAGCGTTTAAAATAGAGACTAAGAAATTTAAGTAAAGAAAATATTTATTTAAATCAGAAAAAAACAAAACAAGAACAGATATTATTAAGATGTGTCTATTCAATATATTTATTTAGTGAATAAAAATACAATTTAAAACTTGTGTGACCGACCAACGAAATTGTTATTTTTAATTTTAGTGTGACAGACCGACTAAATAGACATTTCAAACTTAAATATGACAGACCGACTAAAATGCTATTTGAGACAACTGTGACAGACCGACAAAAAATCTATTCATAACTTAAGCTTGGGACAGAGAAAAATGCAATTTTATACTTAAACTCGACAGACAAAAACGTAATTTTTAACTTAGGCATGACAGACCGACAAAATACCATTTAAAACTTAAGTGTGACAGACGGACAAAAATACACTTCAAACCTAATCGTGACAAACCAAGAAAAATTTCATTTCAACTTTAAGCCTGACTTACAGAGAAAAATTCAGTTTCATACTAGAGCGTGACAGACCGACAAAAACTTCATTTTAAACTTAAAAAATGAAAGACCGACAAAATACGAGTTCAAATTTAAGCGTACTAGACCGAAAAAAAATAATACCATAACAAACTTAAGCGTGACAGACCGATAAAATGTAATTTCAAACTTAAGCCTGACAGACCGATCAATCAACATTTTAAACTTAAGTGTGACAGACTGACAAAAATGCCATTTTAAACTTAAGCGTAAAAGACCGACCATAGCGCCATTTTAAACTTAAGCGTGACACACTTTTAAAACGGCCATTTCATATTTAAGTCTGATGGACTGGCAAAATCGCCATTTAAAACCTAAGCGTGACACATCGCCAAAAATGCCATTTCAAACTTAAGCGTGACACACTTATAAAACGGCCATTTCATATTTAAGTCTAATGGACTGGCAAAATCGCCATTTAAAACCTAAGCGTGACACATCGCCAAAAATGCCATTTCAAACTTAAGCGTGACACACTTATAAAACGGCCATTTCATATTTAAGTTTGATGGACTGGCAAAATCGCCATTTTAAACCTAAGCGTGACACATCGCCAAAAATGCCATTTCAAACTTAAGCGTGACACACTTATAAAACGGCCATTTCATATTTAAGTCTGATGGACTGGCAAAATCGCCATTTAAAACCTAAGCGTGACACATCGCCAAAAATGCCATTTCAAACTTAAGCGTGACACACTTATAAAACGGCCATTTCATATTTAAGTCTGATGGACTGGCAAAATCGCCATTTTAAACCTAAGCGTGACACATCGCCAAAAATGCCATTTCAAACTTAAGCGTGACACACTTATAAAACGGCCATTTCATATTTAAGTCTGATGGACTGGCAAAATCGCCATTTTAAACCTAAGCGTGACACATCGCCAAAAATGCCATTTCAAACTTAAGTGTGACACACTTATAAAACGGCCATTTCATATTTAAGTCTGATGGACTGGCAAAATCGCCATTTGAAACCTAAGCGTGACACATCGCCAAAAATGCCATTTCAAACTTAAGCGTGACACACTTATAAAACGGCCATTTCATATTTAAGTCTGATGGACTGGCAAAATCGCCATTTTAAACCTAAGCGTGACACATCGCCAAAAATGCCATTTCAAACTTAAGTGTGACACACTTATAAAACGGCCATTTCATATTTAAGTCTGATGGACTGGCAAAATCGCCATTTTAAACCTAAGCGTGACACATCGCCAAAAATGCCATTTCAAACTTAAGTGTGACACACTTATAAAACGGCCATTTCATATTTAAGTCTGATGGACTGACAAAATCGCCATTTTAAACTTAAGTGTGACACACCGTCAAAAACGCCATTTTAAACTTAAGCGTGACAGACCTACAAAAAAATTCCACGTCTAACTTATGGGTGACACACATCGAGTTGATCAATGGACAGACATAGCCTCTGTTAGAAATGCGTGAACGCATCTAAAAATGATATTTCAAGCTTAATCGTGACAGACAGACTAAAACGTTATTTCGAACTTAAACGTAACTGACAAACCGACGAAGACAGCTTCTTTTTTAGACGCATCTAAAAATTACATTTAATTACATTTTGTTGTCATTATTATTAAACATTATTACATTATTGTCATTAATAAGGCCACTCAGTGGAATTAATTAAATTTACGAATTTATTTAAACATAATTAAATTATTCAATTTCTATAAGACGGTTGGTTTGGTAGATTGACATTAGATTGAAAGCGACGCTATAACATTTGAACTAATTTGATAAAAAACTGTTGTGATTGACTTTGTCATTACGTGAGTCAGTTGTGATTGACTTTGTCACTCACTTGAAACAGTTGTCTGTTATTCACTGGTGTTCGTGATCGAATCAAGTTATAAGGCAGAACCTAATACTTTGAGTCTGAAGGATATCATAATTCAGATGATTTATGAAACAATCTCTTTAACCGACTTTCCCTCCGTTTTGCCCGTAAACTTAATGAATACTGATAACGACTGACTCTTCAGCTGTTCGTATTTTCTAATCGCCATCTTTTTTTTTTGATTCATGTAACAATTTGTTGAACCCACTTTCTCTTGCCTATTTTTCTTCCTTCTTGTAGTTCTGCCAAAGATCCTCTCAGACTGCGAGTTGACATATTTATTTCTTCTTATCTATTTATATGATAACTTATTATAATTAATAACTTATCATAATTACTAACTTATTATAACTTATTCCTATACACTCATAGTATAATGGGCACTTTCTTTGTGTGTCTGTGTGCCCGTCAGTCACATTTTTAAAAGAAATATCTTAACTTCCGTTAGAAATGGAAGATATTGCATTAATACGAAATAATAAATTCCTAACAAATAAAACGAATGTCATGACCGGAAATCGAAACCGAAACCTTGAGATCTTCAGTCTACTGTTCTACGAACTGAAAAATCCAGATTTTCTTATAAATAGATCTTAAAACATTACCATAAAATAATTATAGCTTTGATGTGACGTCATAGATTTATATTTTACGTGGAAATATAAATTCAAACATAAGAGATAATAAAATAAATAAATAAATAAATAAATGAATGGTTAAGCATTATCAATAGCGTTTGAAATTCTTTTAATAGTCCTAAACAACTTAGAGAATTTATGGATTATGTGACAGTTAAATCGGAAAGTGTCGAAGGAATGGAGGAAGTTCTTCGATTGGATGAATTGATTATGTGGTCAAGAATGAAATTCAGAGCGAAGAAATCCAGAAGTGTTACATATGTGAAAGGCAAACAGAAAGAAGTTCTGTATAAGATAGGAGGTGATATGGTATCGACTGTTAAAGAAGAAACAGTGAAGAGTTTAGGAAGATGGTACAAGGGTGCATTAAATGACAGAAGTAAGGGAGCGGAAATACAGCAGCAAGCGGAAGAAGGACTACAAACTATAGAAAAGACTGATCTACCTGAGAAATTCAAATGTTGGTGCTTACAGTATGTGTTGTACCCCAGGTTAATATGGTTTTTACAGATGTATGAGATACCATTGGCCCGAGTTGACAGAATAGAACAGCGCTGCAGCATTATATAAGAAAATGGCTGGGATTGCCAAATATACTCAATAATACTGCAATATTTGGCAGAAATAATCAACTACAACTGCCGGTTGTGTCTATTGTAGAAGAATATAAGGCTGCCAAAGTGCGTACACTGATGATGCTTCACTTTTCCAGTGACGGAAAAATCAAAGATAATCCACCTGAAGTAATAATTGGGACAAAATGGAGAGCATAATCTGCAGTCTATCATGCAATAGCAAAGTTGGAACATGCAGATGGAGAAGTGCAAGATGGTACAAATGTATTTGGAAACTTTAAACCATTTTCCAGGAGTATTGCAATGGAAAAGAGGGATGCTATAGTGAAAGAAATTAGGAAAGAAGTGTAAGAGAACCTATATTTACCTCTTGTTAAATATGATAACCTAGGACAGTGCTAACGATAGGGGGTAGTGTGTTGTTGAGCGAAAAATCGGATGGAAAGAAATATGGGCCTGGGAACGGGCAAGGACATCGTTCTTGATTAGATCAACATATGATGCAATGCCATCACCTGCCAATCTTGTTCGGTGGAGGATGTGTGATAATGATAGATGTCGATGCGGTAAAAAGGGAACGTGAAGGCGTATTCTTTCAAACTGTGGCAACAGAAAGGTATACGTGGTGTCACAATCAGGTGCTTGCAATAATTGAAGAACAAATCAAGCAAAAAATAAAGCAATTTCATGATGGAGAATTATCCAAGATTAAACAAATAAAGAAGATGGAATTCCACAAAGCAGGCACAAAAAGTAATCTGAGTAGTTATCTAAAGACTATAAAAATAGATGACAGATGGACTGGAAACTGGAAGTTAAGTGTAGATCTGGAAAACCTTTTAGTGGTCCCATTGATATCATCTGGACAATGACCAGATATTGTTGTGTGGTGTGAAGAAAAGAAAGAAGGAATAATACTGGAATTAACGGTAATATGGGAAGAAAACTTTGCTGTTGCAGAAAATAGGAAAAAGATCAGATATGAAGAGTTGGTACAGGAGTGTCAAGATAAAGGATGGAAGATCGAATTCCATCATTTGGCCATTGGGGTAAGAGGAAATTTAGAGCGAACGGTTGTAAACCTATTTCGACATCGTTTTTATTGTAACAACTCAAAATTGAGAAAATTGATTAAATACTTTCAGGAAACAGCGAAGAAAACATCTTATTGGACATGGCTGAAGAGGGATGATATGAACTGGAAGGAGAGGTGAATTTTGGACGGCGAAAGAAGAGAGATGAAAGAGATCGTGATGGCGCCATATGCAGGGTAGTTTATGACGTCACATTGCAATCAAAATCAATTGTTGATGATGATGGCTGAAAGGTGTATCTGGCTTGATAGCATTTATGGGCAGATGACACCAGTGCTACATAACCACCTCCTGACAGAGGGGCTCGCCACTTCAGAAAAGCAGTCGAGGAATAGGGGCCGAAACTGCGAGGGGTTCCTCCTGATGATGGTGTAGTTCTGGATCCGGTAGCAGAGCTGTCAGCTGTAAAGCACAAAATACCGTGTCATTCAAATCCTATATACTAGAATTTTAGCCCGTATATATATATATATATATATATATATATATATATATATATATATATATATATATATATAGAGAGAGAGAGAGAGAGAGAGAGAGAGAGAGAGAGAGAGAGAGAAAGAGATAGATAGATAGATAGATAGATAGATAGATAGATAATTAGATATTCTGGACAAACTGTCTAAGCACAGGAGGATCTAGTCTATATAATAAAAGTGCAAGATCATATATAGTATGTCTGTGGCAGTTCACGTTCAAATGTAAATGTTAAAGTTAACCTTTTTAAAAAAGTATGTCAGAATTTTAAACAATTTGATTTAACTTATGTAATGAAAATACAACAACGATACAGTAAATAACATAACTCCACAAATAATATAATCGATAAGTTTTTGTTTTAGATAAATGTTGGATATATTTATGCCTATCCCATGTATCAGCCTATTTTTTGTTGTTGTTATTATTTTTCTTTTACATAATATCACATTTTTTTAAGCAATTTTACGCAATACCATACTTTTTTGTCTCTCGAAAGGACGAGACATTTATAATGAAGCAAAGGTTGTGCAATTTACAACCACATTACTTCTGATTGGGCATTGCTTAAATCCAGTCGCAGGGAGAAATCCAAGACGACCAGAAATAATCCAGGGATAAGCGGAGAAGAACTTGGGTTATTTCAGTGTTTTCCTTTTCCGATATTAGTTTCCCTTATCAAGGCTTAAAATTCTAGTATATCATAACTAAGAGGAAAGGTGATGGATTCATACCTTCCCTCCCCCCCACCAAAAAAAAGAGTTAACAGCACAGCCAGGACTTGAACCCAAACTGCCAAGTCACATTCCGCTTCCATTATATACAGTACTAATAAAAGAAATCGAAGAGAGAAAGAGAAAGATAAGAAAGGGAACAGGGAGAAGGTAATAGTTAGAGAGAGATAGAGAATGGAAGAGAGATGAACAGAAATTTAAAAAACAGTAAAAATCGAAACGGAGAGAAGGGTGATAGATAGATTGATAGATAGAAACGGGTTCGCGCCCCCGACCGTCTAGAAACTGATACTTTCCTGCACTGATGAGAGCAATAAGCTTGAATAACGCATGTAGGTATAAATAATTATATATATATATATATATATATATATATATATATAGAGAGAGAGAGAGAGAGAGAGAGAGAGAGTGAGAGTGAGAGAGAGACAGAGAGAGAGAGAGAGAGAGAGTCAGAGAGAGAGGGGGTGAGATGATGAAACGTGAGACTGATAAATAAACTGTGAGTAAATGGAGCTCTAAGCCAGAAGGAAATAGTGCGCAATTTTGAGGGATTTGTAATTTGGCACTATTTACTGGGGCGTAAAAGCAAGCAACAATTAGTGAAAGTCATTTATCTTGAGGAGTAAAACAGATAGAGGTAAGCTTGGGGCGCGGAAGAATATGAAACAGGAGACTATGGAAAACAACACCGCCCTAACAAAGTGGTAAAGGAAGAAGTGGAGGAGAAGGAGAGGAGGAGAGGAAGAGCGAAAAAGAGAATACGAAGAGCGAGGAGAAGAAAAAAACTACCCAAAAGAGAATAACAAGGAAGAGAAGTAAGAGGCGAAGGGCTGAGGATATAAAGAGCAAAAGAAGAGAATGAAGAAAAGGAAACTAAGAAGAAAGTATTGATAAAAGAGTAAAAGGTTGAAGGAGGGAGAATAGATCTAGTGTGAGAAAGAGAAAAGTGTAAATAGAAAAAAAGGGACAGGGAGAAAAGAACAAATAAAATAATGGAGAAGAAAAAAATGAAGAAGAATGTAGAGGAAGAGAGGAAGATGAAATAAGGAGCGACAGCGAAAAAATAGTGATGGATTGCACGACAAACTTACTTATGTATGTATGTATGTATGTATGTATGTATGCATGTATGTATGTATCTATTCTTTCCGTGATAGCTATCTATCTATCTATCTATCTATCTATCTATCTATCTATCTATCTATCTATCTATCTGTTCTTTCCTTCATATCTATCTATCTATCTATCTATCTATCTATCTATATATATATATATATATATATATATATATATATATATATATATATATTCTTTCCTTCATATCTATCTATCTATCTATCTATCTATCTATCTATCTATCTATCTATCTATCTATCTATCTATCTATTTTTCCTTCATATCTATCTATCTATCTATCTATCTATCTATCTATCTATCTATCTATTCTTTTCTTCATATCTATCTATCTATTCTTTCTTTCATATCTATCTATCTATCTATCTATCTATCTATCTATCTATCTATCTATCTATCTATTCTTTCCTTCATATATATCTATCTATCTATATAACTATTCTTTCCTTCATATCTATCTATCTATCTATCTATCTATCTATCTATCTATCTATCTATCTATCTATCTAACTATTCTTTCTTTCATATCTATCTATCTATCTATCTATCTATCTATCTATCTATCTATCTATCTATCTATCTATCTATCTATCTATCTATATATCTATATATATATATATCTATTCTTTGCTTCATATCTATCTATCTATCTATCTATCTATCTATCTATCTATCTATCTATCTATCTATCAATCTGTTCTTTACTTCATAGCTATCTATCTATCTATCTATCTATCTATCTATCTATCTATCTACCTGTTCTTTCTTTCATATCTATCTATCTATCTATCTATCTATCTATCTATCTATCTATCTATCTATCTATCTATCTATCTATCTGTTCTTTTCTTCATAGCTATTTATCTATCTATCTATCTATCTATCTATCTATCTATCTATCTATCTATCTATCTATCTATCTATCTATCTATCTATTTGTTATTTTTTTCATATCTATCTATCTATCTATCTATCTATCTATCTATCTATCTATCTATCTATCTATCTATCTATCTAAAGACACAATAACATATGGTGCAATTTGGTTAGGCAAGAATGGACAAATGACAAAATGAAACATAGTTTTAAGAAAATGAACGCCATAAAATTCAGAGAAATATGTACAAAAGTAGAAAAGAATGAAAATATCACATTTCAGCTAAAGTTTAGTCGTATAAAATAAGAAGTAGACCATAAATACTGAAAAAAAAATTAAAACGAGATAATTATTTGGTGCACAGGAAATTTTTGAGAGAAAAAAGTTTTGTATTGAGTCTTGCAATTCTTGAAAAAGAAAGTACTTGGAACCATTTGCACACACATAATCCAAAGTTAAAATAACGAAGATAAAAAAGAAACTATAAAAATATAAAGGAAACTAAAAGAAAGAATTCAGGATGAATCTGTATCATTAGAGAAAAATAAGTCAGACAAAAAGAGAATAGAAATTGTTAAAAGAGGAGACAGAAAAAATAAAATATATACTACATCAGCGCGATCTCCGTCTGCTTGTTTGTCTCTTGGTCCGGGATGCAATTCAAAATAAATCCCTATACCAAGATGAAGCACAACTTTTCTTGAGTAAAATTCTACGACGAATGAAATGATGGTATTAATTTTGGTATTAGACGTTGTTTTACAATAATGTCGCGGATCTTCATTCGCGTCGCACATCCATAAACAGCAAAGACAACGATTTAATTTAATTTAATTTTATCTATACACTTGGAAATTTAAACTTATAGTAAAAAAATAAGTATGATGAAACGGGGTTCAGGGCCGAGAGCATGGGCGATCGAATGAATTCCCGAGCAACGTCGGAGATGTCTGCTAGTCAAACATACAAAAGACAAATACTGTTTGCATATTTGCAACCAAACTCGGAATATTATCTAAAAGGAATATGGTGTGAAAGAACACCGGTTATTATATTTAATCACACCGGTGGTACATACATATACTGTCCGGTGTCATTTAACAGCGTGTTCCTTTTTAATAATATTCCGAGTTCTTAGTTACAAATATACACACACGAAACATCCGTTATAGTAAATGAAATGTATTTTCTCGTTAATGATATTCATAATTCTGAGGAATATGTAACCCTACAATGTTTAAGAACATCAGTTATAAAAAGTTCAGTCAGAGGATTTTCGTATTAAATATATCAAGTAACATCTTTGTTGACTTCATGAATTAGAATTTTATAAGATAACGGACGTACCCGTGCCCCGTTTGGTCACAATCAGTACCGCTATTTATTCTACTTTGTTCACTCAGAGGATTTTCGTATTAAATATATCAAGTAACATCTTTGTTGACTTCATGAATTAGAATTTTATAAGATAACGGACGTACCCGTGCCCCGTTTGGTCACAATCAGTACCGCTATTTATTCTACTTTGTTCACTCAGAGGATTTTCGTATTAAATATATCAAGTAACATCTTTGTTGACTTCATGAATTAGAATTTTATAAGATAACGGACGTACCCGTGCCCCGTTTGGTCACAATCAGTACCGCTATTTATTCTAATTTGATGTTATTCTAAATTTCATAAACTATTTTGTTTTTTTTATTTTTACTTTTGTTCATTCTAAACAAAGCATCTAGTCACTGAGATGCAAGGGACCAGATTTATAGGGGCATCCTAAGTGGGGAGTTGTGTAGTAAGATATTTGTTCACATTATATTTAGATTTCTGTATTAGGTACAGTCGGGGAAACAGGGAGCAAAACAGGAATTTCAAAGGTAAGCGGTTCGAAGAAAGAAGCTATTAGAGTAGTAAGTTTTCCGACATCTACAGTGAAGGGGTTGGATTTTGCTTCTAGTCTGGTTGCTTGGGTGTATTTATGTAAAGGGGGATACAAATGCGGTAAGTTCATTAGAACATATTCCGTGGAAGTACTTGTAAAAGAAACACAGGGATGTCACATTGCGGCGATGGGACAGAGGTTACAGCTTGATAGACAGTGTGGAGCTTATTAAGTTAGACTTTTTTGCGCTATGTCCAAGATAGAGAAACTAGTGGTTGGAACAGCAGCCCAGATGTGGCAACAATACTTCAAGCATAGGCAAATGGTGGCTTTATAGAGATATAGGATACTAGCAGGTGTGAGAAGTTTTCTAGACCTGTAGAGGGAACCCACCTTTATTGCAGCAGACTTGGCAGTATCTTCTATGTATTTATTTCAATTCATATCGCATGTGAATGTAAGGCAGAGAAGTTTGAATGCCGGGTTCTCAGGAAGACTGCTATCATCCACGGCAATCGGTGTTTGGAAAGGTTTCTTATAATTGTAAAAGGAGGAGAGTCTTGTCTGGGTAGCATTGACTGCGCCCATCCATGTCTGACTAGAGGCCATTTTCTAAGAATTCAGCTATTACTTTGAATGTGTGTATGTTTGATTTGCCTCCATGTCGAGAATAGAACGTGGTGTCATCAGGTAATATACCTATCTCGGACGCGATTGCATCAGGGAGGTCGTTTATGAAGATAAGATCGGCAAATAAATACTGACATACCTTTGGTCAGAAACAAGATAAGATCTAGTCGACATGCTTTAGAAGTGTCAAGGTTTTAGTTTTGATATCCTGGGTTTGGGAATCACCGATGATCAGATCTGTGAGGCGGGTGGGGAAAGTGACGGTTTGTGAGAGGGAACGGGCAATAAAAAAAAACTACGCATGCTCTAACCAGATAAGTCTGTGTCGCTCAGGAAACCAAGCCAATTTCTGTGATGGACATTAAAATCACTCAATATGGCGCTTGGATCCAAAGAGAGTGCTTCATCTATACTATCGGAGACGTAGCCGCGTAGGGTACAGTCTTGGGCCGAGGGAGAATGATGAAGGAAATATAGGTAACTAACATCATGTTGTAAGGTTCATGTAAAGCACACGTTGGCTTAATAATTAGATTCTAGACTAAGTTCTCTCGTCAATAGTAGGGTATTACGGATATATTTCCTGCGAGCCCATGCATATATTTCTCAGAGTCTTTACAACAGAGTGAGAGGTATCCTTACATAGCAAAACGGAGATTGAGGAGTTTCGATTAGTTTCGCTTAGTGCTAAGATACCTGTGGAGTTTACAAAGCGGAAGGATTCTTCATGATCGAGGTTAATTCTAAGCCCTCAGATATTTGTGAAAGAAAGCCTCAAGGGAAAAGGCAATGTGCTTGTTATTTGAGAAGGAGGCGCTTGGTTCGAACGTTTACTTCTTATTTTTATTGTAATTCTTCTTGTTTTTTATAGAGTAAGTGAGATAAAGTGGATGTCAATAAGAAAAGTTCACACAAGTAGACTATTAGCAGAGTCTTTATCTATGGGGTTGTGGCATCGGGAAAGCCAACCGGAGTTAAGTGCAGGGTCTTTCCATGCGCGACATCGCACTGCAGTTATCCCGATATTATACAACTGCTGATAGAACGGTCGCTCTATAAACAGTTGTATAATATGTAACTGTGATATATCCGTTAAAAAATTATTACTGTATAACTAAAAATAGCAAGTTTCTTTATTTCTATTTTATCCTTATGGATAATATAGAAGTAACGAGACTTATTATTTGCCATCTAATTTACATACGTGTTTGTTGTGTGTACATAGACAAGTATGTAAATTAGATGACGACGCTGAAAGACGACAGCCACTCTTTCTCTAAATTCTTACAGAGATATTAAGAAATATAATAGAGCGGTTGAATCAACATAGAGTGAGAGGCTAAGAGAAAACATAGATAGCTAAAAGGAAAATGAGTGACTTGTTCAGTTAATCATAAATAACTGCTAATCAAGACAATTAAAACATATTTATTTAAAACATAACTCAATCCCAGAACTAAGTTATATATTAACATGTATATTGTGTTATTAACGTATACATTAAAAGTTCTGAGGGAAACAAGCCTTCATCAACTCACATTTAGTATAATAATGAGTTTTGACGCAGTCTTCCGTTAAAAGCTAAATTTGAATTGATTGCGTTTTTCTCCCAAATTTTGTAAATGCGGTGTTGCTAGAAAAACGGCTAACACTTGTTTAAAAAATCGCCATATTTATATTTATTTATTTATTTATTTATTTATTTATTAATTAATTTATTGATTTATATTTATTTATTTATTTATTAATTTATATATTTATATATATATTTATATATAAATACAGGGTGGGCCAAAATAAGGGTCCTATCTTTAAATTTGAATAACTTGAATTTGAATAACTTCCACAAAATAAAAGTTAAACTCACCAAACTTTATGTGTGTGTAGACTGACCCTTCCGAGATTTTTTGAAATAAACAAAACAAATTTTAGCCGAAAAACACTTCTTAAAACTTACAAAAACTAAAGTATTGTTTTTTACACTGTTTTGAGTTTTTTAAGCAAAAATAATGTTTTCTAAATGAAGGTACGTTCCTTAGGGCTAATACGGCCCATGCTTGCTTCGGAAGGGGTCCTTTACTTATTCTAAAAAAAAAAAAAAAAAATCAATAAATAAAAATGTTATGAATTTTTTAAAATAGGACCCTTATTTTTGCCCACCCTGTATATATATATATTTATAGATATATATTTATTTATTTATATTTATACATATATTTATATATTTATTTATTTATTTATTAATTCATATATATTTATTTATATATATATTTATACATATATTTATTTATATATGTTTATATATAGATAATTTTATTTATAAATATATAAATATATATACAACTAATATATAAATGTGTATATTTATTATTAATAGTGTGACTTTCAAGATTTAAGCTGAATGGATGTTAATTTTCTATTTCCAATCATGTATAAATAAACAATAGAAATTTAGATTCCAGTAACCATGTCTTTATTCATTTTTTAAAAGATCCATTTCTTAACGGACCGTATCAGAGTTATATATTTTTGATATTCTATGAGTGCGATTCGTCAGAATAAAAGTCCCAAACTCGTGTTGTTCCTTTGTAATATTTATTACATTTTTTCGGCACATCATCTTCTTCCAACACAGGTCGCAGCCATTTTCACTCTCACGCTAACATCTACTCCCACAGCCCTCATATCACCGGGTGTTTGCTTCATAGACATGCTTTTGTACTTTTTGCCGTTATTATTTAATATCTTCGTTCTTACTATTGTCTATATACTACACTAGATTCTCAATTTAAATACAGGCCCCTTCAAGTAATCTTTCCCATTTCCGGGCGTATTTTAGAGTGTAATACAGGAATAGTTGTTTATAGCGGTTTTATAGTATTCATATTGTAACGATGTTCTTCTTATTGCAGTTTCTTTCGTATTCCTCACACTATGATTCAACAAAACTTCATGTCCGAGTCACGCTGGGTACATTAACTAATAATTTACATTCCTATCTTTCTATTATTACCTTTCTATTCGGCGAATAACGGATTATAGGAATAATAGCATTTCCGAACACAGAAGGTATATTATAGAGAATCAAAATGGCCGCTCAAATACCGGTAAATTTTTTTTGGTTTATTTACTTTTTTCTTAATTTCGATTTCTTTTAGTTTTCTTTTCTTTACAAAACTTTCGGCAAAACACATTGTTTTACTAACTTTACAATTCAGGACAAAATTCATTAAAATACAGTAAATACGAAAAAAATCTTGCTTTTAATATTAACTTGGTTCGACTAGAAGGTTTTCCTGTTCGAAACGATAACCAATTAATCTTCTTCGGTGAAACGAGTTTTCAAAAGACAAAGGTCGGAGGTTGCATCGGCCGTAATCTTGTGAATATGAGAATAGTAGAAAACAATAATCTAAATTATCAGACGAAAAAAAAAATAGAAATTTGCTTTACGATTGATTTTTAAATTAAAAAAAAGTTTTGACTTTTAACAATTCTACTTTTTTTTTTAAAGCAACTAATGCCCTTCATTAACCGAAACATCAACCTTGAGACTGGTTTGAAAATTAAACTTCTCCCATAAGTCCGGGTTGCAACCCCTCAAACTGTTTTACATTAACATCATGGGGGTTGCGTTCGCGCCGGAAAACCGTAAGCAGCAAATAATTTCATAGTTCAAGGTTGGGGCCTGAAATTAGCCAGTAAATAGAAACAAATAGTTAGAAAGACAAGAGAGAAGTGTTAATTGATGACATCTACAAAATGAACGACAAAAAGATAAAAAGAGAGAAGGGGAAACATAAAAAGCGTTAAAAAAGAAAAGAGAAAAAGAAAAGAAACTAATAAAAACTCTGATTGTTAAAAGAAAAAAAGAAGAAAAAAGAAGTGACTCAAAAGTGATAAAAAATGAAAGAAAAGAAAGACGAAAAATTAATTGAGATTGATTGAAAAAAAAAGAACCGAAAGAAAGAAAAAGAAACATATTCAAATAATATTGAGAACAATTTTTAAATGAAGGGAGAAAATGTAATATATAAACTTATCTTGACGAATTTTCAAAATCAGACCCAAATTGTATTTATGCTGACAAATCAAGATTTTCTTCTGACCGGCCAATTTTCATATGTTATTAGTATACTATGTTATTAACAATATAACAACGTACTTTACTATAATTTATTTAATAAAAATTACTTAGTTCGACTCAGACGACTGCTCACATGAAACATATTTTCTATTGAAGAATATAAAGAAGTTGTCTATCCTATGTCTAAACAAATAAAAACTAAAATGACTTCAGTGCATCTCGAGCAACGTCATGTAGGTACAGCTAATATTGAAAAGAGTAAAAACAACAAAAAAAAAACGAACATCAAAATAAAAAGATGGATGAAAAAAAAGCAAAGGAAACAACGATTTCAAACTTAACCGTGACAGACTAATCGACGGACGGAGCTTCTCATTGAGATTTTCAGACGTATTTAAAATAAAACAAGTTAATTCAATATGAGAATTTATCTAATAAAATATTATTTCAGACTTAACATTGACAGACCAACGAAAATGTTATTTCGAATGGAAGTGTGTTTATTTACTCCTCGCGGAGTTAGGCACAAGGCCAGTTTTATCTTACTCCCACAAGTAAGATGTGACCCAAGATCGGGTCGAGCAAGTAGGGTTAAAAGCCAGCGCTCGAGAGGTGAGCACTCTGGCCATTTAAAAATTGCCTGGGCAGCCCCGTCGGCATTCCCCGGTAGGGGCGCCTCAGACAGTAAGCAATAAACTTACTCCTCCCCAAAGAGGGGAGGCGAAGCCTGGGAGGGTGGACCTCCTAGAACTGCACAGAACAGGCGTGCAGTATCCATCGGAACAGATACTACACTTTGATCTTAGCCAAAAGGCCTGACCTAAGAAAGTGCTATGTAGCACATACGTTTGACGCACCGGTCGACGGAATAGTTTCTTATGAAGACGTTAGGACGCCTGTAAAATAAAATACATCTATTCTAACTGCACGTTCAGAAATTAAAATGTTATTTCAAACTGAAGGGTGACAGACTGACCGACGCCAAAAGCCTTTAATAGATATGTTAGGACGCATGTAAAAATGAACGAAGAAATAATGAAAAAAGACAATGAAAGAATTTAAAAAAAAGAGGCGAATGAAAAACAAGCAAACAAAATACAACATGGAATGAAGTAATTAAACTAGAGAAAGAAATTAGAGAGAATAAAAACCGAAAAATAAAAAAGAAAAGGAAAAGGAAGATAAATATTTGGAAATATATACAGAAAAAGAATGAAAGTAAAATTGCCGGAAAGAAGAAAAAATTGCAAAACGCTGAAAAAAAAGTATTTTTTGAAAAATAAATTAAAAAAACGAAGCACCATAAAAAAAATTAAAAATAATAAATATAAAATGAAGCATCATAAACGAAATTAAAGAAACAGAAAATAAAAGTAAAAAACAATAAATACATTTTTTTTAAATGAAAATAAAAAGCTGAAAAATGCAAAAGAGGGCAAAATAAGTTTCGAACAAAAAAGTAAATAAATAAATGAATAAATGAATGAAAAAAAAAATAGGTAAACAAACGATGATGTTGAACGACAGAAAAAATTGAGGATAAGTTTTGGAAAAATATTCTGACAAGGGAAAAACATGCCCAACTGACGTGGACCATCAGATGTCGTTCGTTTTTTGTACATGATATCGGAAGGTGCAAACATAGCGTCAAAAATGATCTGTTTCCTGTTTCCCGCCAAAATGTAGCCTGACATAGGTAAACTGGCTGACATTATAAATGGCTTCTAAAGATAAAAGAAAACGAAAATATCTGATGCAGTGCCATAGGTTCGTATATATGCGTTCGTGTGTGTGTGTATACATGCAAGATATAAGCATCTAAATGCATTTACTTAATACTTGTATCGTACATATTTATATATGTAATACGATACACATATATGTAATCATATATATTTATATGTTGTTTTGGCTTATATTGATATTGCCAATATTTCAACCTGTGAGTTTCTTCAAAATGAACAAATAGGTTGATACGTTGATACTGTTAATATAAGCCAACACAAACTTATCTCTATAAAGTTAAGTATATATATATATATATATATATATATATATATATATATATATATATATATATATATATATATATATATATATATATGTTTTTTAATGGAAATCGCTCCATACAATGCATGAAGCCACTTGATGTAAGGAGCTAACAAGAACAAATATGATTATCGCAAAGACAAGAGATGCCTATTGACCTTAGTCTTGAAAAGACCAAGATTATAGGTAGGAAGAAAAAAGTCAGCAGGAAGAGAGTTCCACAAGTCTGTGGTTCTTGAAAATAAGCTACTGGAATAGGAAGCTGTATTACAATGAGCTATCAAAACAGCGAATTAATGGAGACCACTAGACCAACGAGTCAAACGAGCTGGAACAAAAGAAGCGGGGAATAGATCACATAATTCTGAAGAACACATGCCATAATAGTATTTATAGAAAAGACTGAGACTAGTAACATCATGTCTGTAAGAGAGGGGTGTAGAGAAGAAAAAAGGGTAGAGCCAATCAAATTACAGATAAGTTTCCGCACCTTATCAAAGACCCAAGCCCAAATATAACAACAGTACTCCATACATGGTCTGATTGTGGATTTGAAGAGATAGAGAACACAGAATGTACAGAGTAATCTCCTAAACTAATGAACGGATCATTATGAATTTTGGAACATATTATTAAAAAAAATACGGTGAGTAACATGGACACATTATTTTGTTTTAAATGTGAACATTTAGGGGATGAATATATAAACATATTTTAATTGATTAGTTTGTTTATGAACCGATCATTATGAATTATTTAATATATACAAAAAATTAATAGAGAAATGAATTGCTCTACAGAAAATTTTAAGTTATATCAAGTAATACATTTCAATAGGATCGATGTACGCATGTGTGCGCCATTAAGACGAATGTGCGAAGTAAAATCCTGTTGAACTCATCATTATAAATTATAGAATATGTATTTTAGGAAACAGGGTATGAAATATGGACACATTTAAAAAAAACTATACCATTTAAAGGCTTGCAACCAAAACCGTACCATACTCCCAAAGAAAGTAAAACGCATTAAAATTTAAAACTAATGGTATATTTATTGCTTATACCCGCTCTAGAACGGGTATTCTCCTAGTATATTATATAAATTCAACTAATACTAATATGAATATATCTATTAATAATGGAGTTTATGTATCTGTCTGTCTGAAGCCAAAACTATACTATTAAAGACTATTGTACTTATGAAATAGTATAGTATATACTATTTAAGAGATGCACGCATATCACGGCAATGACGTAATTGTGAGAGGATTTTTTCCCAATATTATTCTTTATTTTCCTTACGTTAAGACAAGGTGTTTTGTTGTAAGTCGGAGTTAAGCAACACATATCCCGGCCATTACTAAATGGGTGATCATTTTGGAAGGATAACAAAACTGGTTCTTTGATATGACGTAGGCACCTCCAATAGCATATTTAAACATGAGTATCAAAACTGGTTCTTTGATATGACCGAGGCGCCTCCAATATTTTTTCTCGGGTGGGGGGGGGGTCGAAACATTTTTTTTCCTTTTTGTAACTAAAAATATCACTTTTGTTTGGGGAGGGTAACATTTTTTAGGGGGGGGGAAGGGCTCGAAAAATTTAAAAAATAAAATTTAGGCGAGGGAAGGGTAAAAAAAGGTTTGGTCGGAAACAAAGAAAATCAATGTCTAACCACCAAAGAAATATGACTGGGGCGCCATCGGTTTTCGGGTGAGCGTTCATTTCTGACGCGGCAGTCTAGCAAAAATAGCCTCCCTACGGTCGTCTATTTTTGCTAGTAGATATAATATAAAATGCGTACACAGGAATCAGATGAAAATCTTATTTCAAACTTAAGCGTTAGAGAACGAATGACTAACAGACAAAGATCTTTGAACACATAAAAAGTAAAAAATTCAAAATTTAAAATACTGAGCTATTTAACGACACAAATATATATATATATATATATATATATATATATATATATATATATATATATATATATATATATAGTAGCATTTAGGGGGATATAAACAATATTATAATAAATATTTTAAAATTCATATTCACATATACATGTGTTTCATCATTTTCTGGGAATCATTAGTGTGGTGGATGATTGTTCTGCCGGTCACACGATTCAGACCTCAGATCCGAGTCAACATTTTAACTTCCGTCTGACCCCCTAGACCAATGCAGCCAACCTGACAACCACGGTGAAAGGAATACAAGGTCTATTCATGTCTTAATTAGCGGACATACATAGAAGGCTGTTATAAGCAGTGTTGAACAATCCGGTCGGACGGAACTTCGCATTATGCATTAAATTTGACAGCATAAATATAATTCTCCTCAAAGGGCCCGTTCGAGCATTAAGGGGGCTATAAACAATATTATGAAAATTATTTAAAATAATCTTATCCACAGACACACGTGTTTCATCCTTTTCCGGGAATCACCAGTGTGGATGATGATTGTTTTGCCTGTCACACGATCGAACCTCAAACCCGTCAACATTTTAACTTCTGTCTGAGTCCCTGGAGCCATACGGTCAACCTAACAACCAGGTGAAAGGAATAAAATTAAAGATGGTTAAAATTTATTTCCCGGATAGAACAGTTTTGCAACACGTTTATGCCCACTTACGAAAATTGAAATCAAGATATAATTACATGATTTTGATTCTAGTAAATATCTAAAATGTAAGGATTAAACTCAAAAGGTCTTAAAAAGAAATTGGAATTCAGGAATCTTGCTTAATTGTTGTCTAATGAGTATGGATCAAATTCAATGCAAATCTAAAATAATTGAATCTTTAAATGGAAGGTTGTGCCATTATTATGCACCCTAAATTCCTTTTAAAATACTTAAAAAAAAATGTAAGGAATATTTATTAATTGATGTCTTATACCCATTGTTGAAATTTCACAAAAATTAATTGATGTCTCATACCCATTGTTGAAATTTCACAACAATTAATTGATGTCTTATATCATTGTTAACATTTCACAAAAATTAATTGATGTCTCATACCCATTGTTGAAATTTCACAACAATTAATTGATGTCTTATATCATTGTTAACATTTCACAAAAATTAATTGATGTCTCATACCCATTGTTGGAATTTCACAAAAATTAATTGATGTCTTATATCCATTGTTTAAATTTCACAAATATTAATTGATGTCTTATACCCATTGTAAAAATGTCACAAAAATTAATTGATGTCTTATACCCATTGTTTAAATTTCACAAAAATTAATTGATGTCTAATACCCATTGTTAAAATTTCACAAAAAATAATTGATGTCTTATACCCATTGTTGATATTTCATAAAAATTAATTGATGTCTTATACCCATTGTTAAAATTTCACAAAAATTAATTGATGTCTTATACCCATTGTTAAAATTTTACAAAAATTAATTGATGTCTTATACCCATTGTTAAAATTTCACAAAAATTAATTGATGTCTTATACCCATTGTTAAAATTTCACAAAAATTAATTGATGTCTTATACCCATTGTTAAAATTTCACAAAAATTAATTGATGTCTTATACCCATTGTTAAAATTTCACAAAAATCGGTGTTATATGAATTTTTACGAAGGATTTCTACACTTCTTTGCCCCCTTTGAATAAACTAAATTAAACTAAACATTGTCTTACGCCTAGCAGATGTATTATCAAAATTATAATGATCGGATAATCAATAATAATTTTTTACATAAAATATAAAAAACATATACTACACATACATAACAAAATCACATAAAACATCAATATAGTAATATTTCTTTTCATTTTTTACATAAACTCTTAAAGTAAAACGGAAAAGGTATTTTTTCACATTTTATACAAAAGACTAATTATGAGTGAGAGGGAATTAAAAGAGGAGTGATAGAGGTGATGGCGTAGGAGGATAGAAAATAGGGTTGGGTAGAATATATGAGTACTGTTAAACTAAAATATTTTGGGAGGTAACCCCAACATTGGATGGAAGGGAAAGAAAGAAACGAGTGGACGGTCACTGGATAGGCGAAAATAAAGTTTAGGGTCGATATGATTCGTCTAGATATTTCGATGGTAGAAATGGAGAATGCGGAAGGAAAACTATAAAAAATCTTCTATATTGGGAAAAATGAAATATGAAAGAAGATAAAGGTTAAAATTATTTGATGGTTATTTTTGATAACATTTGTATAATTTGAAAAAAAATCCCATTCTTTGTTTAACAGTGTGGTAATGAGACGCTTGCGGTGTAACTTGTTTTGATTATCAAAGTAAATACGTGATCGAAATCAGTCATATGGGGAAAAAGAGTATTTTTATCACCGCTAAGTTTAATAGTTCGTACATCCTATTGTTCAATATGTGTTAAACTGAGTATATGAGTAATATTTTGATGGCGCGTAAGTAGAAAAACATATTATGATCCTGTTTTAATTGTAGTCTTTTGTGCGATACATGAATGGAAGTTCATAATCATACATTCTTTTAGCTGCTTTCTCATGTACTGGCCATTTATGCGATATTTCCAGACTGAGGGAATGCCGTCTGTAAATAAGTTCTTTCATACCTCTGAAAGAGATTAAGTCAAGGCAAAACTGTTGAAGACAGAGGAGGTTTATTCGCTTTGATCTTCGTTCCAAATCACTGACCAGTGTATGGGAAAGAGACAAAGATAGATCGATAATCACTATTTAATCATATCTCATCAGAGTATATTAAAAATAACATGTTCACACATGTAGTGCTCCCAACGAACTGCCGACTTCTCTCACTCTTTTTGAGCCACATCACCAGTAAGTCTAACCCCGAATTCAACAAGTTTACACCGACTGAACTTTCATTTCCTCTTATTTTCAACTAAATAATTTATATACTAGCAGATCTACTCGTCGAATATATAACAAAGAATATGTAACCCTCAGTACCAATCTGATGAATTTAATAAGATTGAGATTTTAAAATACCCAATAAAATTGATTTCTAAATGCAAGAAAAAGCCGTCCACGTGTATAACAAGATAAATCACAAGAACCATACACTAAACACACTAATACATATCGCCTTACATGCGGACACACGCAATGAACACATCTACTGCGCTTGATCCCAATTTTGGTTCAGTATCACACGAACTACTTTAGAAGCCATAAAAGTCTTATTATTAAAGCAAAAAGATTGACGCTACACCTACTACACAAGCTGGCATGTTATTCTATGCAACACATGTATAAATTAAACCTAACATTAACGCACACCGATAGAAAGCAAGGGATAGGCAAAAAGTAGGCAAAGAGAACAAAGATGGGTTCATATATTTCCAACGCGGTAAATGGGATAATGGAGAAAGGAAAGAAAATGGTATTAGGGGTAATTAGAGAAAAAAGGAAGATCAATGCATAGTCTCAATTGGCTGAATATAATACATGACATAGGACAGGAGAGAGAGACTATATTTATATTAGGATAGGACATAGGATAGGAGAGAGACTATCTTTATATTAGGATAAGACATAGGATAGGAGAGAGAGACTATCTTTATATTAGACAGTACGATACATAACTAATGTTTCACAACGAGGGCCGTGTTTAAATGGAAAAGTTTAAGTGACACCTTTAAGGTAAGAGGTGACCCCAGACGAAAGTCGCGAAACCACATGAGTTCCGGGTGGAAGTTTACCGTTTCTTTGGCTTGCGAGACTTCAAGCAGAAAAGATGTGTCCGGGTGCTGTCTCCAATATCGGAAAGCGCGCACAGTGTGGTTGAGTGTAGCGAGACTAGCTGTTATATAGATCAGAAGGTGAGGGAGGGCGTCCGTAAAAGAAGGTGGATCTAAGCGGAAGTCGAGAAAATCGCGTCACTTACGTCAGAATGGGTTCTGTCTCTTAGCCTGCGACCAGCCGGCTGACCACACGCGAGAAACGATCTGTCCACTGCCAGACCGGCAGAGGAAGGGGCTGGGAGGTTGAGCGCAGTGTAGCCAAAATATGGCCTGACTGTATATGCTAAGTGTGTATATATATATATGTATATATAGAGAGATAGAAGAGAAAAGAGTGATAAATATGCGACGATTGTATAAATTTATTTCAAATTTCAATTGTTCAATGCAAGGTGTATTCAGTAATAAACTAGTGTTTATTATTCTTTCCTTAAGCCAAGGCTTTTCAAAGATCGAGATCTTATCATCAGAGGAGAAATACAGATAGATAAGTTGGCTTTCGAAAAAAACCAAAGTTCAAATATTTGAAAAATATGAAAAATATTATAAAAAAATGCAGTGAAAGAAAAGAAAAGTTCCGTAAAAAAGATATGTGGTTTGTCCGGGTGGTAAATTTCCATTATGACTTAAACTAAAAAAATAACAACCGGAAAAATGACGGAAATACTATCTCTTCTCCAGAATACAAAGGATTTACACTCCCCATGAACTCTTCCAGGGAACTAAAAAATTGGGACGTCTAACTGCATCCAGGTACGGCCTAAAAACATCTCCTTTTCCCAAGCAAAATGATCTCCTCAATAACTTTGAAAATGATTTATTCAACTTAATTAGACGCATAAAATTTAAAAAAAAAACACAATAAACATCCTAACCCCTTCATAAAAAAAAATTCAACAATTTCACTAACAAGATCAAAAAACTCCCTGACATTATAGTCACAGCGGATGAAACTAAAAACTTCTACAAATTGAAATATTCTGATTTCAAAGAATTGAACAAATCATATAAAACTTATTCTGGTAACATTTTAAATAGCATTAACAATGAGGTTAAATCCTTGTTAACTTCTTTTAACATCCTGAATTACGTTGAAATCTTCACCCCTGCTACACCCAGATGCACTTTAAAAGACCACAAAATAAATTTTTATGAAAATCCCTCCATTAGACTAATCTGCCCATCCAAATTAGACATATACATTATAAGCACAAATATTCTAGATAGAATCATTCCTACATTAAAAGTTAAAATTACACACTCCCTCTGGCAATCATCTGGAGAGGTTTCCAACTGGTTTTTAAACCTCAAAGATAAATCTAATTCTAACTTGAACTTCATCACTTTTGACATTAACAATTATTATCAGTTCATTTCTCCTATCCTACTAAACAAAGCTCTTATTTTCGCTAAGAATAATTCGGATATCACAGACTCTGAAACTGATCTAATAATTTTAGCCAGGAGATCCCTTTTAGAATTCGACAATAAATTTTGGACTAGGAAGGATAGCCCCAACAATTTTGATATCGCCATGGGAGCCCCAGACTCTGCCCAGGTTACTGACCTAGTAGGATTATATTAATTGAGATAATTAAAGCTTGAATTCGGACACTTGCACGGGGGACTATACAGGGACGATGCGCTTTTTGTTTCTAGGGAGAGATCCAGAAAATACAACAACACCAAAAAAACCCTTCACAATTTCTTTAAATACTTCGGATTAACCATAACTATAGAACCCGAGAAAAGAATATCTAATTTCCTTGACCTAACACTAGACCTTAACTCCGAATCATTTAGCCCTTACCACAAACCTAATCTAACCATAGTCTACGTACATAAGCTATCTAACCACCCTAAATCCATCATTAATTCAATAGTCCCTTCAATTTCAAATAGAATTTCAAGACTTTCTGCAAATAAACCCATCTTCGAACAAAATTCTAGTTTTTATAATAACGCACTCCTTGATTCGGGATACACTGATAAAATTAAATATGAAAATAATCCCCCTCTCCAGAGGAATAAACCTTTAAATGTTATTACCTACAAAATGGCTACACAGAATAGACAACGGACTAGCACCACGATACCCAGGAAACCCAAGAAATATGTAAATAGACCCACTAAAACTATTAATACGGATAAAATGGCTAACCCTAAAGAACACAGTGAAAATAAAAATAAAAATTAGAAGAAAGAATAATATTTGGTTTAACCCACCCTACAATTGCAATGTAAAAACTAATATAGCTAAGGAATTTTTCAAAATTTTAGATAACTCGTTCAAGCATCCACATAAATACAGCACTATTTAAAATAAGAATTCTATTAAAATTTCTTACTCCACAATGCCCAATATAGCACAAACCATCATCACATCTAACAACAAAAAAATTAAATCTGCCCAACAACCAGCACCTACCATACACCCCACTAATAACTGCAACTGCCAAAAATCTAGAGAATGCCCATTAAACGGTGATTGCATACAAAGTAACGTTATATATTCCTGTACTGTTAAACAATACACCATTACGCAAACTAATACCAATATGCAAAATAATACCAACATACAATCTCCCCCCTTTCCCCTCAATCATCCCCATCTGCAACTCCCTCCACTAAATAGTACCTTCACACTGACCAACAACTACAGCTAACTAGTAATGGATCTGATCTCACCCCTCAAGATATCTCATCTTCCCCAACCAATAACCCTAACTTAAATTTCGACCAGAATCCGAGCATACAAACCGTAAGCATCCCCAATACTATAAACAACACAAATAATATAACAACCCCCCACAAAATACATACCTATATTGGTGCTAGTGCTTTCCCCATTAAGACTCGAATCTCTAACCATATATACTCTTTTAAACAATAATAATAATACCACTAGCACTTCTCTATCCAACCTAATAAAAAGCTTTAACATCAAAAAGATTCCCTACTCCCTAAGTTGGTCTATATTAAAAAAGTCTAACTCATACACTCCTGGTTCTGTCTTCTGTCAACTATGTACCTTGGAAACTTATATGATAACTACTGCACCCAAGAACTTAAATGTTATTAACTCTATAAATGAGCTTATTTCAAATTGCAGGCACAAGCGAAAATTTAAATACATTCATTTCATTACTCCCTCTGACACTCCTCCCCCCAGCCAATAACTCCCCTTTTTTTAGCATCTGACAAATCTCTAAACTATATCCCTCGGTAATCTTGTAAGATCTATTCTTAACGCCCCTAATCTCACCAATTAACTTCCCAATAATCTTTTTCCTCCCCATTGCACCTAATAACTATATCTACCCGTAACACCTATTGTTGATTGAACTAACATTATTCTTCCTACTACCCACCGATCATTAACATATCTAATATCTAGACATTCATCCCTCCTCTGCAATATAGCTTCTACTATTCTTTTTACTTCAGCTCTACTCCTAACTTCTTATATTTTTTTCTTTCTGTCCGTAAACCTGCCCACAAACTTCACCATGGCCGCTTAATCTCACTTCCTTATTATTTCCCACGCATCCACTATATCGTCCTTATATTAGCCTCCTCCTAATGGCAACATTTTTCCCCCGTAACTTCCTTTTGTCCTCTTTTTAACTACGATCTTCGATTTCCCCTCCAATTGGGTCCATATATATCCCCCTGTAATTCTTATTAGATCTCTAACACAATAGCATTAAAATGTAAGTTTAAGTAATTTCAATCCAACCCCGGCCCATAACACTTATATTAATTCAGTTGTTACTAGCATTTCTACCCTTATCCCCTTAATAGTCTCCCCCCCTAATTTTTTTTTAACAAATTGAGTGATTCAGGCTAGTTGCATAACTACATACTTTGGCCTGCCATTTAAGGCAATAATCCTAATTCTACTAACAACTCGCGAACCATTTTCTATCGGTCTTTTACTCTTTTACTCACCTTATCTTATTTTGACCAATTTTACCCTCATCCCCTCTAATCATATTTTTAAACTACTTGGAAGCCTCTTGCAAGCTTCCCTTATAAATCAAATTTAAAATTGTAATTGCTAATTGTTGCCCTGTTACTGCTCACTCACCATTTAAACTATAGATTATAACACTGACACTGCACTTCAGTTTTAATTGAACTAACCCAATTCCACCTCTTATCACTTATAATCGAAACAAATTGTTTCAAACAATATATCCTTATCGCTTAAACTGTTCCCCTCTCCTACATTTTTAATATAACTGAGTAGGACAGGCTAGATCTTTAATATTACTAAACTTATTCCTTAATATTTTTCTCCTTTGTCATTTAATTTCTCTTCTAATTATTTATTTGACCCTTAATTTGGTTTTAAAATAATTTTTAATTTTAATTAACCATTCTCTAGTTCCTTTTAAATTTTTATTTTTTAATCATTAACTCTCTCACATACCTCTACTTATTTTATTTATTGAAATAGTAAAATTTTCCAAGAGTTGATAAAACAACGATCGATCGGTGAGAAAAGTGGCAATATAAATAAAATCATTTCTTATTTATCTCACACCTTTTTCAGCCTCCATGAGACAGCACACACAGTACCAACAGCACAGAAAAGTTCAGTACAGTGTATACCACTCTTATTTTATGAAGTGTATCGGTGAATGATCGAATAATCACATCTAAAAAAATAACACACCGAGCCTGATACTAAATCCGTGTCGGTACTGGTAATAACACCTGCATATCTACTGCCGAAGTAGCTGCTCTAATTTGTTTAACCTACCAGGTAGACATTTAAAAACTGATCAGGTGTTCAAACTTTCAAAACTCAAGTAAATTAATATGACATTTTACGTGTATTAGCTGAGTAGCCTGTATGAAGCTCACACCATCACTCACGACGTGTCTCGGAGCATATTTAGCATCTATCTTACAAACATGACGAACAAAAAAAAAAGAAACAGATTTTGAATATTTCGGTTCTTTTCGTGCTGTTTAGCGCAGATAATTCTTCCGCGATAGAATTTCTAGGCTTATGGCGCTGTCAGTCTCGACAACTTTGGTGTTTCAGATTACATTACTCCAGTGAACCTTTGGAATGACAACGCTGGTGAGAGCGTTTGAGAAAGTTGTAAAAATGCCGCTAGCATAAAGACCCTGGATCTGACCCCCCTATAAAACGGCGGGAAGATTCGAAACAAGAGTCCGCCAAGAGATTTCAAAATACGGTTGTCATAATAAAAGCATTTCTTTTCAGAAGTAAATCTCTCCAAAATAATTGGCTCCAGCTATCGAAGCTGACGGATGCAAATATGGTTGAGGGACTTTTGTGAATCCCTTGCATATAGCTATAGCTCATAAATATATCTCAGGAAGATCTGTAAACACCATCCAAAATAAAACTAAAATATATAAATAGGGTTATAGATAAATAGAACGATGTATCGAAGTAGTGGAGAAGTTATAGAAATATGAAAATATAACTTTTGAATTAAGATATACATATTTGAAGTTTTATAGTTCACTTAGAGGTGGGGCACGTAAATATTCGGCACATAAAATATAAAGTAGGAATTCGGGACCCCTTCCATTGTATTATTCGAATAATTTTATACATATGATATAAATTTCATAAATAGGATATGTTTGAAGTTTTAAAGGAAGTTCGGACGCCATCGCTCATTTAGGTTAGGAGGGCACTTAGAGATTCGGGACCACTTCCATTGTTTTCCCCAGAAACTTTGTATGCATATGGTTTAAATTTCATAAAAATAGGATATATTTGAAGTTTTAAGGGGGTCATGCCCACATAGCTCCATTGGAAGTTCACTTAGAGGTTCGGGAACACTTCTATTGTTTTCCCCGATAAAGTTTACATAAGAATACACTTTTAGATTTGATGTAGATTTTCTTACTTTTCATTTTTTCTAAACATAAACACACACATACACACAGACATTGGGTTATATATAGATAGATTAAAAAAAATATCCGGTATCATTAGCAGCCATTTGTTGATACCGTTGATACCGTTGATACCGGGATCGTAGCCTTATCCTTTCTTGCTG
>OY744518.1:35737707-35835207 GCA_963556195.1 Sepiola atlantica
TTGTGACGTAATTGCCTCAAATGGGGACTCTGAGCCTGTCACAACGCACCTGTTAGATCAGAGATCAGGGAGGGTCAAAGTTCATGTATGCTGATTTTTAGTCTGAGATCAAACTTATTCCCCAGATTTTCGTGTCAAGATTTGCACTGGTCAACCTCGATACCAAATACATACTAGCTGATGTAATAGCTAGCATACCTACATCCATTACGTAACAGTACAAGTGAGACGAAAAATAAAACAATATGAAATTGACTTACAAAACAACGGGCGAAGTAGCAAACGAATGTAAAGGTCAAGTTATGACGCTGTGATACAAGGCGAAATAAAAGTAATTAGAGAAATTAACGATGTAAAATGATTAAGAGAAAAATATATTCACAAAGTATAATCAAAAGAAGCTACATTCCCAGACCAGGTACAGATTTAGTCAACACAAGTTGTATTATCAAAAAAGAAATAAAAATAAAAACGGAAAAATGTGACAACAGTTTTTTTTCCAAAACAATGGAAACGAATGCAATTATCACGGTTAAAGGTGAATACACATCGCGAATAATGTCAGACCATGGCCATACCGATAACAGGCCGGCTAAACGTACGTCTGACTGTTTAACTGGGGGCCAGTCAACAGTCAGTAACTAGATACACTTTTAGCTGGTAGCACTTCGTTTTCACTGCTCCAAGAAAATTTCATTCCCAAAATAAATTTTAACTCATCAAATTTATTTCAGCTGAGATTCTGTTATTTTATCATTATTTACATTTGGATTATAAGTTCGTGAGTATACTGTTAAAAGTCAGAATTTAATTTTGTTTTATTTACATGTAAACAGCTCTGTTCATTGACGACGCATAACTTTTACTTTTTTTAAAAAGTTTTAAAAAAGTATCGTCTTTGAGAATTTTTCAATAAATCTTACATTATTAATTTCAAATCTTTTCTATATTCGCAGGAAATATATTACACATGTTTTAAAGGTTTTATTTACATGTAAACAGCTTGGTTTATTGACGGCGCATAACTTTTACTTTTTGTAAGTTTAAAAAAGTATCGTCTTGGAGAATTTTTCAATATATCTTACATTATTAATTTGAAATCTTTTCTATATTCGTAGGAAATATATTACACATGTTTTAAAAGTGTTATTTACATGTAAACAGCTCATTGACGACACATAACTTTTTCTTTTTTTCTTAGTTTAAAATAATTTGTTAAATATTTCTGAAAATGGTAAAAAAGTGTTGTGTGATAGCCTGTCAAGGTAATTATAATGAGTAAAATAAGGTCCGAGTGTTTCGTCTCCCCAAAGATCAAGATGAAAGAGAAAGATGGTTAAAGGTAATACCAAGAGCTAACACTTCTAACCACTCAGACACTGTTGTTTGTGAAAGGCATTTTCCACCGGTTATGAAACTGTATTTGTTATGAGAAAAGCACGACCCAAAGATCCTCCATCAATATGTAATAATTTGCCATCAAGTGTGATACCAAGTCCTTTACCAAAACCAAGGACAACAAGAAAAAGTTCCGCTTCTGTGCGAAGTGTACAAAATGATGAGTTTGCCCATTTCTTAGATAAAGATAGAATTGATAATTTTACAAATTTGTGTGCTGATATTGACCATCATGATTTTGTACCAGCAGTTACCTGCTACAAATCTAACAATCAACAGTTCATCCAGTCTTGTCATTTCTTTACTGGAAGTATTCCGATGTTTTTTATTAAAATCTTTGAAAACTTAACGTTTGAATGTCACCATACAAGTATACTCACACACATTTCTTCCCTGTTGAATAACAGAATAACTAAATTTCAACATTGGTCTCAAATTGAGGAAGTAATTCGTTACCTTAGTAACTTGAAAATTGAACAAAAGAAACAGGTTTTGAGACAACATATCGAAGGTATGTCACCACGAATAGTTGGCAAAAAAGTTTACGAGTCGGAAATACTTGTCCGAGCATTCGAATATTTTGCCACATCTCGGTCTCTTTATAACAAACTTCGAAATCATTACAAATTAGCCAGCATGAAAACACTAGTGAATATGACCTCAAAAGTTTCGAAGGAATGATCTGAATTTTCTTTGTGATGTGTTTAGCAAACTGTCAGATAAACAGAAAAATGTATCATCCTGAGTTTACAATAGAAAGGGGGAACATATTTGGTGGTGCCAAAGATTCTGAAGAGGCATTAGCAAAAACTGTATTGGGTATTATGATCAAATGTTTACATGGTGGACCAACGTTTTTGATTAAGATGATCCCAGTTGCCAAACTAAACTCGGAATTTTTGTTTTAGAATGTTAGAAATGTTGTTGATTTAGTCGATCATTCGAAAGTTCATGTAATTGCATTTATTTGTGACAATAATCAGACTAATCAAGCTTTATTCAAGAAATTTGATACTGTTCAAAATAAGCCTTGCGTTACTAAAATGGTATATACTTGCTTTTCGATTATGTACATATATTCAAAAGTATTATCAATAACTGGATAACTGAGGCTTGTTCAGAATTGCTGTTTAATTCTAATGGTAAAGAAATGACAGCAAAATGGGAAATAGTGAAACAACTTTTTGCGCATGAAAAAAATCAATTTGTTAAGTTATCAAAACTAACAGAAGTAGCGGTTCTTCCAAAACCAGTTGACAGACAAAAAGTTTCCCACTGTTTGAAAGTGTTTTGTGATGAGACTGTAACTGCAATGAACACTTATCCATTATTACAGAATGATGATACAAAATAAACTGTTACTTTCATTGAAGAAGTTTTGAAATTTTGGAAAATAGTGAGTGTAAAAAATATTTATGGAAGTGTCATAACAAATGATCCACTAAAAAGAGTATTATCAGATCGAAATGATGGAAAATTGACATTTCTTGAAAATTTTGGAAGTATGGCTAAACAAATGAGGGAAATGCAAGGAAAGAGAATAACATCCTTTACAAGAGACACTAGTATGGCTATTGAGCATACATGTAATGGTTTAATTGATGTTTGCAGACATTTACTTGACAGTAGGTTCAATTTTGTCATTCTTAGATAATTTACTACTGCCTATCTTGAAACTGAATTTTGTAAATTGAGACAAGGTTCTGGTAGTACTTATTTTATTATCGTACAAAATGTTATTAAGAAATTCCATATTCATAAAACAAAATTACTTCTTCGGTTGAAAGTTGATGTTAGAGAGTATAGCCATGATCCATGCCATACTTGCTCAAAATGCGGATATCTGTTGGATGAATTGGCGTGCCAAACAGTTGATCACCTGTCAGACCTAGAAACTGATATCCTCAAAGATATTAAAATGTCGCTTTTTTATATAGCAGGATATATCACACGAAAAGATTGTCTTACAGAGGAGGAAATATTCAATGATACTGCTGTTTATTATCATGAGTATGGAAGTTTTTTGAAAGAAATAGATCGTGGTGATTTAAAAGTTCCACTGGATACCACTGTTCAGTGGGTGTTTTTCTGTTTCATAATGTTCAATGCTGTCAAATCAAAGGTTTGCAGAAATTCTTTAACAAAAATGTTCATGTTGGTGTCTGAAATGTATTATTTCAATACAAAGAGAGTGCATGAAATTATATTATAAAATATATTTTTCAAGAATTATTGTTTGTTTCAGTCTCCCAAGTCAAGTAAAGAACCAGCACTAAAGGTTTTGAAATCATCTTGAAATTTTAGCAGTCTGATCAATTATATATAATTATTGATCTTTAAGAACAAAGGAACTAATTATTTCTGCAAGAGCCTGGTGTAAAATACATGTTGAAGTTAAAATAGTTTTCTTATTGAATTAATGTTTGTTCATTTTGCAGTATGGTATAAATATGGATTTTGAAGCTTTTATTTCTAAATTTTCATCAGTAAAATGTTTGTTGTTTTGCTTTATGATCAGTGAAAAATAATTGATCATTAGAAACAAAGGACTCGTTGATTCTGTGATATGGTGCGAATATATATGTCAAAGCTTTTTTCTAATTTATTGTAAAAGGTAAACTCACTTTGTTTTTAAATACAGGAGTTTGTTGTTTGTGCTTTATAATCAATTAGAACAGGTAATTGATAATTAGAAACACAGGACTCACTGTTTCTGCAATATCATTGTGTACAAACTTTTTGAAGAATCAAATGATTTTTTCAGTTTTTGAGTTTTTCTTTTATGGTGGAGCATGGAGATCCGGGGAGTGATTTTTCTCTTTTCTATACCGCAAAAAGAAAGAACACTCTTTGGGGTGGATTCTTGATGATAACAAGTCATTAGTGAGACATTAAAATAAGAAGTTTTAATTACTACTTTCAGATTTTGAGGTGAAGAACTTTCCTTAGAAATTTTTGTAAGTAGTGTCCTCCTTGTTTTGCCACAACATTCTGGTTATCGTAACTCATTGCTGTGAACCCTGCCCATTTTATAGGATAACCTATAGATTTTTAATTAAACCTTCTATTTAATCTATGGGCATTGTATTATCACATTTCATCTTCTATTTCAGTGAATCTGTTTATTTTTCTAATTCCATCTTCCATTTCAGTGAATTTGTTTGCTTAGACTAAAGATTTGGATGCTGAAATTTTAGTTTGAACTTTAAAAAAAAAATTTTATGATGTGAAATGAAGACTATAGCCAAAATGTTGCGTTGAAAACAATCAAAAGTAGGACAGTTTAAGTTTAGTAAAACACATATCACATTTGAACAAACTGTTTCTCTGCTTGATATCATCAACTGGTGCGGATCCTTTTTTTCTTTTTAACCACAATATACAAGTAATGATCTTTTGACATAAGTACAAATTATCTTAAAAAAATACAACATTGAAATAAAAATTCTTCATTGAAACATGTATTTGCCTTTGTTTATTCAAAATTACCTGTCTCTTAATTTATAGGAATTTGTCAATAATTGTAAAATTTATCAATTAACTCATTGTGGTTCTTATTATTTGGTATGTAAAACACATAATAACATCAAACTAATCTCACAGGGGAATTTTCCCTTTGTTTGCAACTTCTATATCGAATATTTAAGAAAATTCACATGGCCCCCAATAAAAGACCCCAGTTGCACGATTGCTTGGCCTGTAGTAGGGATGGCCATGTGTCAGACACAAAAAGAAATAATAAGCAAACAGGAAGTGACTTTGATAAAAATCTGATAGAAGCGGAATTATTTGAATAATGAAACTATTGTGAAAGGTAATATACATCTCGTTTGTAACAATGACGAACGTTAAGGGTCTACAGATGGCTCCAATTGATGACAACAATTCCAACGTATTCGTTTATTCTTTTCAGGGTCGGAAGTCAAGAATAATATAATCCCAGTTTTCTTTTCGGAGTGGACCAGGGTCATCAGGTATATACAGATAAATAAATCAGCTGATCAAGTTAACTAGAAAAAAATATTAATTTATTAATTTGAGGGAAGTCATTCAGACATCGTTTTTTCTTAATGGACAGCCTATCAGAAAATGGATGGATTAAAACATATAGAGTGGTAAAACGGGCTCAGATCCTGCTACTAGAATAGGGTTGAAACAAATTCCCTTAAATTGTAATTGTAAATCCAGTAAATAAGAAGTAGGTGGGGTCACGGGTGCTACAACAAAGGCATGGACTGAACCGGAGGCATCTTAATATAACCCCAAACTCTCCGCTCTTAGAGGCAAACGGAGAGACATTTCAGAAATTAAATGCAAAGATGGCACCACCAGACGTCTGCTGAACTTGTCAAGCGAGAAAAAAATTAGCGGAATATTTAGCAAGAATGAACTTAGCGGAAAATTTAACCAAGAAAGGTCAGGTCGAATTTTTAGCGTCAACTGCGATAACATTTCTTTTACACATTTATACAGTATTGAGGAATTGATTTCCTTAATTATTCTCCTACAAGTTTTTTCAACATTTAGATTATAACTGTTCTGAAAGTTTATTTTCTTTGATACCTTGTCTGTTCTCAACGACCAACCTATACTCGAGCATCATTCGACAACTGGCGGGCTTCCGTGATGTAAGAACACAACATGAGCGGAATAATGCGAGTTGTATGCTTATTTAGCTCCTCTGCAGGAGGTTATAAGCAAGGTCAAGTGAGGTTTTGAAAAGCCAGCACACTATGTGAAGTACACTTTAGTTTACAAGAAATGCCCGAACAGCCCTGTCGGCATTCCCCGGTAGTGGCACACAAGCGATTAGCAATAAACTAACCTCGTTCTCAGAGAGATGGTAAAGCCTGGGAGGATGGACCTCCTAAGACTGAACTGAACCCTACCTACCGACAGTAACAAATCTACAGTCAGACAGATTGTTGAGGACGTATCCCCGATTGGTACGAACAGCACTTACTCAGGCTATAATCAGCTACTTTTCAGTTTTATTCCAGCCAAATGAATCATCAAGATTCGTGTTCTGTCGGTTCCGCTTTAGCTAGAGAACAGACCAACGAAGAGAGAATAACACGATATTAGTTTATTTTTTTAATACTAAGTCCGATTGATATTTTTCGTCAACCACGGTGAGTTGGTATTCTTTTTTATGGATATCGCTCCAGACAAGACATGAAGCCACTTGATGCAAGGAGCTAACAAGAACGAAACATGATTATCGCAAACACAGGATATGTCTATTGGCCGTAGTCTTGAAAAGGCCAAGGCCAATAGGCATTTCCTGTCTTTCAATGCACGCTTCAAACCAACGACTATGTTGGAGGGTGAGAATAGTGGGAACATTAGTTACTTTTCCATGAAATGATAATGTTCGCGCAATGGATACAGAGGTATTTAAACTTGCTTATTCTTTGATGTTTGAAATGTAAGTAAAAGGAATAAGCTGACTGTTTAAAATCCCGAATAATAGCCGTTCTATCTAGATGACAACTACCGGAAGCTTGATTGTACCCTCCCCAAGAGCTCTTGAACATCGTCAAATTCTTCTTTTTTTAATTAATGACTCACCACTTATCAAGATCAAGAGTAATTCGTAGATAAAAGTTACTGAGTAAGTTTGATTTGATGTTTTAAATTCACATCGTTAAACCTTCAATATTCAATGTCATGACAATTTCCTGCTTAATATCAGGAAATTTCGTTGTTTAGACATGTTAAAAATACGAGTTGGAATACCAGTCCCACGAAAGGGTTCATAATAAAGAATCACACTTGGAAACGTTAATAGTTTCACTGAGATCACACACCCAAATACTCGAAAGCAACAAAATACTTTAATATCTCTATCTATTTATTAAATCTTGGAGATTAATAATTATTCGACATTTTTTTATTTATTTAACGAACCGTTCCTCCCCCCCCCCAAAAAAATGCGTTGTATTTAAAAGAAAGTCCGCTCTTATATGTTTACTACAAGAATACCCGCTCCAGGACGAGTAAGATTAAAAACAAAATATAAATATACTAAACCTTATGTCTATAATCCTTATTCTAATTTTGATCAAAATCTATAACATGATTTTGATTTTAGAAAATGTCTAAAATGTAAGGCTTAATTGATGTCTAATGGTTATAGATCAAGTTAAAAGCAAATCTTAGTATTTGAATTTTCAAATGGGGAGGTGGTGCCCATAATATCTCCCCAAACTCTTTAAAGTACTTTAAAAAAATTAAATTAGACGAATATTTATTAATTTATGTCTAACACATATTGTTAGAATTTCACAAAAGTCGGACGTATCTTAATTATTACGAATTCCTACTCATTCTTTGCCACTTTTTCCTAAGACCATTAAACTAAATAAAGCCAATTTACTTAGACACTTAGCAGCGGTGTTCCAAAATCCATAATGATCAGTTAATTAATTTAGGAATCAATTTTATAAATATAGAAATATATAAACAGATACAAAAAATAACTTCATTTAAATAAGGATATACCGACCTAAGGCCAGAAAAAATATTTCAAATACGTGACGGGGTTGTGACCCTAATCTCCTTCAAAGCAGACCCCTTGTGCTTTCACACTTAGCCCACCGATCTATCCACTGCCGGAAACACCTCTGGAAGTCTTTTTTTGGAATGGTGTTCATCTCCGCTGTCGCGTTAAATTCAGCAGGTGTTTGGCGAGATGCAATGGGTGTAACACAAATTAAGGAGTGGCTCAACCGATTAAAAAATGCTCGCACATCAGTGGAGAGTGACCAGCGTTCTGGCAGGCCCCAAGCTGCTCGGAGTGCAGTTGTTATTGAGATGGTGCGAAAAAGAGATAACGCGACGGCGGAGATGAACACCATTCCAAAAGACGACTTCCGGAGGTGTTTCCGGCAGTGGAGTAATCGGTTCGCTAAGTGTGTGCAAGCATAATGGGTCTACTTTGAAAGGTATTAGAGTCTCCCTGTTGTCACGTATTCGAAATATTTTTTCTGGCCTAAGATAGGATAAGTTTTAGACAGGCCTCGTATACACATATTAACCGTGTATATGACAGGCTCCCTGAACTTGGGCTCAAACGTGCGCTCGGCTGCGAAAAACAGGCGGCTAAAACCACGCAAAATTGATATTACGTTCCGCCATCGTCCAACGAAAATTTGCGGTTCAACTGATATAACTTTCTGATCGTTAGTTTTGTACCTTAACGTAAACATACATAACACTTATATATATATATATATATATATATATATATATATATATATATATATATATATATATATAAATATTAATATATATATAAATATTAATATATATATATATATATATATAAATAAATATTAATATCAACTTTAATCTTCTAAAAAGGGGCCTTAATATTAATATTTATGAATAAATATTTAATTATGTTTACGTACAGACGACGTCGTTTCGAGCTTTTTACTCTCATCAGTGTAGGGAAGCGATAATTTCAGACTGTCATAAAGCGCGAACCCGGTTCAGATATTTAGCTTTGACTCCGAATGCTTTCACTCCATCCTCGCGGCCATAGGGAATTATCACGTGATACGATGAATTTATGCCGATTATATATATATATATATATATATATATATATATATATATATATATATATATATATATATATATATATATATATATATATATATATATATATATATATATATATATATATATATATATATATATATATATATATATATATATATATATATATATATATATATATATATATATATATATATATATATATATATATATATATATATATATATATATATATATATATATATATATATATATATATATATATATATATATATATATATATATATATATATATATATATATATATATATATATATATATATATATATATATATATGAAGTTAATTGTGTTAAATACAATCTATCTACTCCCAGAATGTTTTATTAATTAACATATCTATATATCTTTTTATTGATCTGGTTGTCTGTTACTATTTTTTATCTATCTATAATTATAAACCTAAAGCGTCACTTGCCAGTTTCTCATCTGTGGTCCGTTTTTGCATCTGGTTGGCGATTCACACGTCTCGAATTTCCCCTGTCTCACGCTGTGCTCTTTGATCACGGAAGGTTGCAAGCTGTCGGATGACGATAAGCTCGAATCAGCCGCCTAGTACCAAAAAAGTCGCAAATAGAACATGTGTTAATACGACTTCAACATAGGAATCGATCAGTTTATATGCAGAACGTCAATACAGGTGACACCCCTGTCTTAGTTGGCACTGAAAATTCTACTAAATTCTGCTGTCGGGGGAGACAATATTTAGTCTGACAATTTGGATACATGTTCTAAGTTCAGGAGGTCTCTCTTGCTCACGTGGGCTAAAGTTACACTTGAGAATTGTCTGGCGAGATGCTGAAAACATCTGCTTGCATTACCGACTTCAAACCTGAGTGTCGATAGACGAGGGTATTCTAATTTATTCTTTAGTCTTTTTACCAGTTTCCTAACCTTAATTTTATTAATTATTTTGTTTTTTAACTTAGCCAATCGCAACATTAACAATTGGTCAACGCGGTTATATTATTAAATTCGTCTCATTTTGGAAGAAACTTCGCCTCTTTCTTTATTCTCTACGCCGCTCCTCTTCTCTTATTTAATTATCATTGGTCAAACCATTCTCCATTTCTTTTACTTGGCTCCACGCTCAGAAAATATCAATTCAATACATCTAATTCTTAAAGTTAAGTAGTCCCAAAATATTGTCGTTATCAAACACCTTTCTCTTTTAAACTTTCGGTCAGTTTATTATTCGATAATCAACTGCCCGTTATCGTTGACCACTAAATCCGGCGGCGATTTGAATATTTGAATTCTATCTTTCCAGATGACAACCCGTCTACGGCCCCGACTTGACGCCATAAGAGTATTACCCGACAAAGAATCCTTTATTTTGGAGACAATTTCTTATCTAATTTTGTTATTCTTATTGCCGGTCGAGGCTCTCAAAAGGTAGCAAATAACTTTTTAGAGAATACCATTCTTTCTCCTCCAAATTTAGATAGCTTGGACAATCTGTTTTTTAAAAAAATAGAAATCGCTCTTGACAAGGCATGAAACCACATGTAAGGAGCTAAAAATACTACTTCCAAGTAAAAACAAAACTAGCCAGCAATAATTGTTAGATCGATAGATTCCAACCCAGAAAACAGCAATCCTTCCCCCTTTGTCAGAAACATGGCTCATGGAATGTGAGGACTAAAGGACAACATAAGAGAAGCAAGAGGTACGAAGCTACCGAAAGTAAACCGAAAGTCTACTTTATACTGTCCTAGGTCTCTCTTATAATTTCAAATCAACAATTACTGATTGAGATCGACTGGGGTTGGTGGGAGTGCAAGGAACCCGAAAATCGGTTATTACTTTTTTTCCTATGATTTTAATAAAATTTTGCTGGTCCAATTTTTAGTTCGATTCTCACCCAATCTCTCACAATTCCTTAATTATACCTTAAATAATAATTTTTCTCATTTACTTTTCATTTGGTATTTTCTTTAGTTTTTATTCTAAATATTATTTATTTTATTTATATTTCAATTATTGTTTTATCTTTTTACAATAGAGTGCCGTTCATTACACATAGTTGTCATATTTTTATATATAAAATATTGCTTGAGTGCTTGTTTGTTTGCACATAGAATATTTGATATTGGCAAAAGAACGGGGGGAATGAGATGAAAAGTAGTGGGAGAATACCAACAGAGGGAATAGTAGTAGAAGCAGCGTAAGAGAAAGAGAATAACGTAAATAAAGAAGAAAATGAAAGCAAGGGAAGGAGAGTAAGAGGGAAGAAAATGTAAAAAGAGAAGAAAAATGTACACTGTATTAAACAAATATCTACATTTATTTTGTCTTTCTGCGTTATTAAAAAGTGCCCACTTATTTCTTTCTTCAATACTCTCCTTTAAATATTTTCTTCTTTCACATTCCTTTCCTAAACGTATTTTTTATCCATTTCTTTCTTTTTTCTGATTATTTTCTTCTCTTCTTTATCTTGAATTGTCTTTCTCCTTTCTTTTTCTTGCAATGTTTCTTTCTTTTCATATGCACGTCCGCAGTCAGTCGATCTGTCACGCTTCAATTTGAAAAAACAAAAACAAAAACATTTTTGTCTGTCTGTCCAGCTCAAATTTTGATATTTTTTCCTCTGTCACATTTAGGTTTGAAATAGTTATTTTAGATGCGTCCACGTATCTCTATAAAAGGCTCTGTCGGTGGTTCGGTCTGTCACGATTAAGGTTGAAATTTATCTGCCAAAATTCTTTTTGGCATTGCATAACAATCGGAGATACGTTTTCGAAAATTAGTCCGATGAGGTTGACCGTTGCAGCACCAGCTGTCCTCCTTTGATGAGCTGGATGCAGCCCTAAGAGGTACACTCTCCCAGGCATTATCTTCTCTGTTTGAGAAGGTGTTGATTTATCACTATTCGCCTGAGGCGCTCCTACAGGAGAATGTCGACGAGGTAGCTCTGGCATTTCTTATGGGGTCAAAGTGCACTACTTCTGCTGTGTTAACCTTTTTATCCCCACCTACCAGCCTTGTGTCACATGTTCCTGCAGTGGGAGGGAGGTTAATACCAAGTTTGAAATAGTATTTATAGACGAGTCTATAACAGGCTCTGTCCGACCGTTTTTCTGTCCCACTTATGTTTTGAATCGCATTTCCACCGTTAAACATGTTTATTAAATGGATGCATCTTAAGAATATCTATTTGTTAAACATGTTTATTAAATGGATGCATCTTAAGAATATCTATTTGTTAAACATGTTTATTAAATGGATGCATCTTAAGAATATCTATTTGTTAAACATGTTTATTAAATGGACGCATCTTAAGAATATCTATTTGTTGAACATGTTTATTAAATGAACGCATCTTAAGAATATATATTTGTTGAACATGTTTATTAAATTGATGCATCTTAAGAATATATATTTGTTAAACATGTTTATTAAATCGATGCATCTTAAGAATATCTATTTGTTAAACATGTTTATTAAATGGATGCATCTTAAGAATATCTATTTGTTAAACATGTTTATTAAATGGACGCACCTTAAGAATATCTATTTGTTAAACATGTTTATTAAATGGATGCATCTTAAGAATATCTATTATTATTATTCTAATTCTCCGTTCTATATCAATGGATGCATCTTAAGAATATCTATTTGTTAAACATGTTTATTAAATAGATGCATCTTTAGAATATCTATTTGTTAAACATGTTTATTAAATGGATGCATCTTAAGAATATCTATTTGTTAAACATGTTAATTAAATGGATGCATCTTAAATAATATCTATTTGTTAAACATGTTTATTAAATGGACGCATCTTAAGAATATCTATTTGTTAAACATGTTTATTAAATGGATGCATCTTAAGAATATCTATTTGTTAAACATGTTTATTAAATGGATGCATCTTAAGAATATCTATTCGTTAAATATGTTTATTAAATGGACGCATCTTAAGAATATCTATTTGTTGAACATGTTAATTAAATGGATGCATCTTAAGAATATCTATTTGTTAAACATGTTTATTAAATGGATGCATCTTAAGAATATCTATTTGTTAAACAGGTTTATTAAATGGATGCATCATAAGAATATCTATTTGTTAAACATGTTTATTAAATGGATGCATCTTAAGAATATCTATTCGTTAAACATGTTTATTAAATGGATGCATCTTAAGAATATCTATTTGTTAAACATGTTTATTAAATGGTCGCATCTTAAGAATATCTATTTGTTAAACATGTTTATTAAATGGATGCATCTTAAGAATATCTATTTGTTAAACATGTTTATTAAATGGATGTATCTTAAGAATATCTATTTGTTAAACATGTTTATTAAATGGATGCATCTTAAGAATATCTATTTCTCTTCTTTCTTTCAAACGTTCCTCGTTTGTCTGCCTTTCTAAAACAACCCCCTATCTCTTCCTCTTTTATTATTTGTTGCTTTCCATCCTTTTTCCTCTCTCTTTCTACGTCATACATTTGTGAAAGTTGTGGTATTTCACGCCATTTCAAGATTCATTTATCTTATTTTATCCCCCCTCCCCTCCCATTTCCAGCGCTAGACCGCGGCCTCTCTCGGGCCACCCGGAAATATTTTCGGTATGAAAAAACATAATTTATCTGAAACATATGTTTAGACGAAAAGCGTTATTAATAACTTCTAATACCAATTAATTATTCTAATTCTCCGTTCTATATCAATTTTGATAGGTGATCAATCATCACCGCAATGTAAACTAAGTAATAAGTCATAACAAATTTAAAAAAAGTATTCGTGTCTGCGTGACTATGTGGCAAGTGAAATCGCCACAAGTCATAAGCGAAAATGCAAAGCTCTTCGTGTCAACAAATGGATCACTCTCGCCATTTACAGTGTTTATATAAACATTGAGATTTTCTTACTCAGAGTAAGTAACTGGTAGCCGACTGTCTACTAGATGGTCTAGTTTTGATCTCGACTCGAGGTACTTACCAATCTAGCCACACCAAAGAGCTGTGATACAGCGAAACGGTCTATCTGTGGATAATCATATATATATATATATATATATATATATATATATATATATATATATATATATATATATTACGTTTTAGTCGATTTTTGTGTGCTATTAATACTATTCTTTCTATAACTCCCCTCCTTACTACGTAGTGCCCCCACCCCAATTTACTATACTTATTTGCCGTGTGCAATCCACTTAGGAATAAATATACTCTGACTTCGTTTTTTTCTTTTTAAAATGCTAATATATATATATATATATATATATATATATATATATATATATATATATATATATATATATATATATATATAGTAGAAATAATATTCCCCCTGAGAGAAAATGAAATAGAAAAAACAAAATTATTTACGTATTTATCAACATTTCGTCTTTATTTCAAGACTTCATCGAGATTACTGATTTGAAGACATAAAATATAAGTACAATATTTGAAAAAATATTTGGTGTGTGTATGATCTGAAAAGAATGCTTTTATTTTTTTTTTTCGAACAAAACATAGCCGGATTTGAAATGTGCAATTCTTTTGTTTTGAAATGTTTTTGTTTTTCTTTTATCCACACATATTCATTTGAATTAAAAATGTGGTGCGATTTTGACGTGAAAATATTTCTTTTGTTCTTTCTCCGAATGATGGTCGTTAAAATTCAAAATATTTAATGAGTCTATTACATGTTTTATTTATTTAAGTATTTTATTATTGATTATTATGTACAAAGTTTTGTTGTGAATATAGTGTAAAATGGCTAACGTGGATCTAAATGCAAGTCCTGTTCTGCTAGTATAAGTTTACTGGTTAAAGTAGATAAATTGTAGAAGCCGTTACGTTGTTTAATTGTGTCAGAGTTTATAATAGGTGCTGATTCAAGAAGTTTTCGTCGAGATTTATTTAAAATGAATTTAATAAGTCTAGCTTGTTCAAAGTTAACCGAATGATCATGTTGTAATGCTTAAGAGGATTGCACATTCAGGAAATAGTTATTTTTTATATCTTAATTATGTTCACCAATCCTTTTCTTTAGTTTTTGTTGAGTTTCACTCACGTATATCTGGTGACAATTATTGCATGGGGAAGTATATATACCTGCATTAGATGTATTCTTTTCGAAAATGTTTTGTTGTTTTTAATGTTTCTTTTATAGTCTGCGATGTAGTTTTTATTGTTGGAATTCCTAGTTTTTTTAATGTTGCAAATTGTTGTATTATTGGCGTGGGTAAAAGATGCCTGTTTATAATAGTAGTGTCTTGTGTATATGCTTTATGCTTATTGTTTCTGGAAAATATTTGTAGGGCTTTTTTCTTTGCATTTAATATGAAATATGTGGGATGTTGCAATGTTTTTAGTGAATTTGTGATGCATTTGAATTCTTCGTCTAGATGTTGTGGACTACAAATTTTGAATTAACGTAGGAATAAACCGATTATCATGCCTGTTTTTATTTTGTTATGGTGTGAATAAAAATGTATGTAGTCATTTTTGTGTATAGTTTTGTGATGCATTTTGAAAGATAGATTATTGTTGGATTTTATTATAAATATGTTCAGAAATTGTATGGAGTTATTGTTCTCTGTTTCATAGGTAAACTTTATGGAGGTTTCGACTGTGTTTAATTTGTTTTTAAGATTTTCTAGTGGTGTGTTTTCAAGAAGAAAAAGTGAAATGTCGTTAATATATCTAATGTATTCAATGTTTGGAGGTGATCTAAATTTGAATGGGCAAGATTCTAAAAATTCTAAGAATATGTAGGCTAATACTTTACGAAGAGGGTTACGCATAGGAAGTCCGAAATGTTTCCTTTAGCAATTATTGTTAAATTGAAACTACATCATGTCAGTGACCAGTCTAATTATTTCTATTAGAGTGTTGGGAGGAAATGGTAAGTTGATGTTTATCTTTTTACATGCATATGGAGTAAATTTAAACATTTCTTAACGGGGACATTAGTATATAAATATATTACGTCTAAGCTGTGTATAGTTTTGTTTTGTACATTAACGTTTTTTTTTGAAATTTTGTTTAATAAACCTCCCTAGTTTTTTTTGTGTGGGAAGTGCTGATGTTGCCTATTAGCGGGGTTAGAATAATTTCGGAAAATTATCGAGTAGAACTATAATAATAAATAAAATAAATATCTTACTCATATACGTCATTAAACAAATACGACGTGGAAGATTATCCCCTTTCTTCTAATATGAAGACGCCATACGGTGTTGTGAGTCGGAGATGGTATTTATCTACCTTCCACAGAGTAAAATGTGACACAAGGTTGGAAAGTGGGATTCGATAAGTCAGCGCCCTAGAGAAAGAGCACTTATGACCTTTAAACATTGCCTGGGCAGCCCCGTCGGCATTCCCCATTAGGGGCGCCTTAGGTGATTAGCAATAAACTAACCCATTCTCAAAGGGTGAGAAGGCAACGCCTGGGAGGGTGGACCTCCTAGAACTGCACAAGACAAACCCATAGACCGGCGGAAATCAAGCCCCGAAGGCCAAGACGATACCGGTCTATGGCGTGCAGTATCCATCGGGACAGATACTACACTTTGATCCCGGCCAAAAGGCCAAGAAGTTGTGAGTCGGAGTTCGTTGAATAGTAAACTACTTATAATTTTATTAAAATTCTACTCGATAATTTTCTGTAATTTTTGGTGTAGATACGTATTTTTGCCTGATACGTAAGTATATAAAAGAGTTTTCCTGTGAATTTATTTTAACTGCCATCATTCACTTGTGTATTTCTGTCAATAAGCACCTTTTAATTATTTTGTATATTCATTTATTTATTTTTCTTGGTGGAAGCAAAAAGGTGAATTAATTACGATTCAGAATATACATTATTCTATTGCTTCATCAATATAGAAAAAAGAGGAGGAGAGGAGGGTTTTATTACATTAAACAGAGAGAGAGAGAGAGAGAAAGAGAGAGAGAAAGACAAAGAAAGAGAGAGAGAGAGAGAGAGAGAGAGAGAGAGCGTATAAAATAAGAGAGGCGGAGGTAAAACCGCCGACAGTGAGAGAGGGGGTGCTAGATAGAAACTGTAATTTATGAATATAGGGTTTTTTACAGCGTTTCTTTTTAAACGTAAGAATAATCTCGAACCGGAATGTAGTTTTTAATCCTCTATCTATTAAGTTATGTGGACGAACGTTTTTGTTAACCGTAATAATCTCGAACAGGAATTTCATTTATAATTCTCTATTTATTAAGTGAAGTGAACTAAACAAATCTTAATCGTAAAAAACAACAACTGTATAATATGGAAACGGTGATTTATGAATATAGAGTTGTTTATATTGTTTTAACCGTAATAATAATCTTAAACCCAGTCGTAGTTTAAATGTTAAATGTCTCTATTAGTCCAGGCAATATAGCACATTTTAAGGCCCGACTTGGAACAAATTGCAACAGAATTTTTTTCACCACCAGGCATTCCCATGAGGTGTCTAGAACATCATACTAAAAGTCCTAAGAAATCAACGTTGAGGAAATATGTCTAATTTGCATAAATCCAAGATGGCCGCCAATTTTCGATAATTTGCCATATCTCCGCATTTAGATGTCATAATTGAGTGATTTGAAGTGCTAAAATGGTGTTTTTGAACACAAGGATTTACGTGGAGTAGGTTACATTTTTATTGGATAAAGAATTTATAGCCAAAAATCCAATATGCTGGAAAGAATGTCTATTTTTAGAATGTATTTGCTCAACATTTTATTTTTTTCGGTACATTTTTTAACCTAGGGCCTACTGAAATGTAGGAAAACACAATTGTAGCCATAGATAAGTTTGTTATCATACTCATGAACAACAGTAAGCCAGTGTTTCAACAACAGATCATTAATATTAATTTCAAGAGTGTCAATTCCAGTTGTGCCACTTTGCGGTATCCGGCTTAAGCATCGTCGTCTACATCATCTGACAAATCTGGCACCTGTGAGTTAGAGCAACTTGTACCACGACATTCTCTACACACGGCAGTGCAATGGAGACCATATTTATGGCATGTGCACCTCCTTGTTTTGCAGTTTTTCTTGCAGCTACAACAGATGACATCCAGTATCTCCGGTGGTGCTGCGGGCTGATCTGTCTGTATAGGCATGCACCTTCTGTCCACAAGGTGCCATCCCCAATCTTGTGGCTTCATGTTGACACATGTTCCTTTCCACTCCATTACCTGGTAATAGACACGGAGGCTATGGAATCTTGCAGCTGCTGATGTTGGGGGTAGAGCTTGTGGTTCCACGGAAGATGTGTTCTTGGAAATCTTGTCACAGAACCGTTTGTATCTTAAGCTGTCCAGTCCTTCCTCTTTGGTACCACCGTACAGTGATACCAGAGCTTTCTCTCCTGCAGCAGTTATGTCCTCCGGTGTTTGCCCTGATTTGTGGAACATCTCTGATTGCTCACGAAACAGGGAATCAGTCTTCACCTTCTTCACTGCCAAACCTTTTCCCAATCCAAACAGGCGACTAGTGGTATCGCAGCCAAGAATAGCATGGACAAAGAGCAGATGGTCGCAAATCTGAGGACCCAGCAACTCTTTCGACTGCTTTATGCACCACACCCTTCTCGATTTGGTGGCTTGCTTTGACTCTGATACCAGAAACAGTTCGTTTTCGGTCATATCAGCGTGATATAACAGGAGGACCAAAAAATCTGTGTCGTCACCAATGAGAACCGTATCTCTTGTTCTGGCAGAGGCAAGGGCTGTTTGAACAATGAGGACATCAGCATCATGCTTTGCGTGTTCTGTGCTGCATCCAGCCCTTTCTAGTTTGTCGCTGAGAAAATGTATGAAGCGCTGTTTGTTTGCCTTGTTGTTCAGTATCAGCAGTTGCCACTTGTGGTTCCTGAACTGTGTCTTTGGTTGGCACAGGCACATTGTAGGCATCAGCGACCAAAATGGTGTTCAGTGCAGCATCTACCAGCATATGTCCCCGCACTGCTCTGGAAACAGCTTTGCCTGTCATCATGTGGGGCACTGTGTTTCCAGCATATACCACTTCGAGCAACTCTTGCAGTCCCGAGCCTGCCATTAGGTGACCTATGCTCCCAAGAAAGCTCATCTGCATGTGAAATCCCCCAAGCCTGAGGACTATGCGCTTGAGATCACTGTCATTTGGTTGAGACATTATAATCGTTAAAGCTTTCCAGTACAAGGGTTGGTCGAATGTGAGGATTGGAGTAACGTCGTATAGTTGAGCTTGGGTAGACACAAACTTCATTGTAGAGTAGATACATGAAGCATGACTGGGATCAAGGTCAATCATTAGAAGGAATGTCACAGAAGCTTTTCCTGGGTGTTGACCTCGATGCAGGAACTGCATCATGCCAGACCATGATGGCCTTGGAGAGTGGAGAAGTAATGATGTCTTCCACAGTATATCTAACTCTGATGTTGGATCCTCTTCTGTCGTGCGAACCAGTGGATTGTAGATGATAGGTTCCAATGCTGGAGGAATTTTGAAGTACTGAATGCTGATGCGACCAATGGCAGCAATCTCTTTAGCCGTCACATGGACTGTGTGGACAGCCTTGCTTGTTTTTGTTTCTGGTGTAACAGTAGCTATAATGCCCATTCCATGGAATGTCCCTGTGCCATCAATTGTTGCCACATTATGGTCCACATTATCGGCAATATACTCTATGTGGTGCTCTTCGGAATACCCAGGGATCTCAGTACCTTGTACAACAGCTGCACTCCGTTCATATTTCATGACCTCAGCATAGGAAGATGAAAACCCATGCCCGTGAAGCGTGTCCACCAAAAAACGTGACGCAAAATGGTGGTGCATCTGGATACCGAGGCCAAGCTGAAGAGGGGTTATTATTGCCCTTGGTCGTATGGCTTGCATTATGGCCTGCCCAATCGAAGCAAGTTTTACACCAACATTTTTGCCAGCAAACATAGTCCTAAGCAGTAATTGCAATGAGTTTGGAATGTAGATAGCAGAATCAGCAATGTCGCCCGTGTCTGGATAGAAATCCTTTGGGGTTTCCATGGACTTTACATCACTGGCAATGAGTTTTGCAGCAGCTTAAATAATATTCAACTTGTCATCTTCAATATTTTCAGCTTTCTGTTGCTTGTGGAATGCATAGAGGATTGAGCTTGCTGTATCTCGCAATGTGACCACACATTCTTTGGTGCTCAGCACAGTCATTAAAACCCTCTCGCCAAAGTGCTCCTTTATTTTAGTTTTCATGTATTTAGCACTGTAAGGTTCATGCTCTGTGTTCTGAAGAAACTCTGACATTTTGAGAACAAGGTCATGTATGGTGGTTTGCTCCTCGTCATTTTCCTCTAAGAACTGAGCCACTTCCAGGAACGCTGACGTTCTCTTGTCTATCTCAGGCCTTCCGAGTTTGAGCCTCTTTGATTTGTCTCCAGTACTACTGGTATCTAAAGAGTGCTTAGTAGGAATGTTTTTCCCTGTCCTAAAGTTGCTACTGCACTGCTGGTGATACATTGCATCCGCTGCGTGTAGGTCATTCACCGATGCTATTCTGCCTAATACTGTTGCAGACCATTCGTCATTTCTAGAATGACAAACCTGAAGGATACTCTTCTGAAAGTCTTCTGTCCTAACTGGAAAAACACCCAGTTCTCTTTGCTTCCTACCAGTTTTAGCTGACTGTCCACACAACAAGCAGTGTTCTTGAAAATTGAAGTGTAGTTCAGAACGGAGCTCACAGCGGGGTTTTGGTGGTTGTTGCTGCCTTGCTAGGTCACGTGCAATGTTTTCTGCTTTGCAATAGTTGCGGCGACATTCTACGTGTAGTGTCTCTCCTGGATTCACTACCAAATCGCTACCACGTTGACTACTTGCACGATTCACGCCATCGCTGCCTTTTGTTCGAAGAACAACTGTCGCCTTTCCGTCAGAGATTGATTCATTACAGATGCGACACTTCTCCATTGTCAATGTTTGCTGAATCTCAGATTAATTACCCTGGAATAGAAACAAAAATAATATATAAAGTTATAAAATAAATAGTCAAATATAAAAAGTTATAATATAAAGTTAGTCAAGAGTTAGTAAGTTATAATAAAGTTATAATATAAAGTTAGTCAAGAGTTAGTCACATGAGGCAGCAAAACAGTCACATTTCAGTTTGCCTATGTTTCGGATACCACGCATATGAACATTTTTCAATATTTTTGGCCATATTGGATTTTTGGCTATAAATTCTTTATCCAATAAAAATGTAACCTATTCCACGTAAATCCTTGTGTTCAAAAACACCATTTTAGCACTTCAAATCACTCAATTATGACATCTAAATGCGGAGATGTGGCAAATTATCGCAAATTGGCGGCCATCTTGGATTTATGCAAATTAGACATATTTACTCAACGTTGATTTCTTAGGACTTTTAGTATGATGTTCTAGACACCTCATGGGAATGCCTGGTGGTGAAAAAAATTCTGTTGCAATTTGTTCCAAGTCGAACCTTATTTTGCCTGGACTATATCTAGGAAGAGAAGTGAACGAATTTTATCTTAAAAGAAACATCTGAACACATATATATATACTAGCTGGACCCAGCGCCCGGGGTTGCCCACGAGAAAAATAAAGAATGAATTAAAATTTGTCTATATCCGAGAGAACGCAAATAAGTCACATTAGACAATATTTACCCACGAAAAGGATAACTTCTGAGTTGAACAAAAATAGAAATTGCCACCGTGTAGAAGGATATCTCCTTCACTGACCGATTATGAAAAAGGTTACTTGTTTCGGGCCGGGCTGTTAGCTATTCTCTCGTCCGTCATTGAAAGCAAATCCTTGTAGAATGCGTAAATGTTTTTTTTATGTTGGTGGATTTTGGACACAGTAAGAACTTACGTTGTGTCCAACTCTGCCCTCGTGGGTAGTCAAATGTGACTGAAAGTGGACCATGTATAACGAATGTACATTTTAGTTTAGGCAAGTATGATAAATATATATTGTGTAATAATTAAACAAAAATGAAATCAATTTTAGTCTGAATTGCGCAAATTAAGGTGTTGAAAAAATAACTATTGCAACCACGTATAACATATGTATTTTTAAAATACTGAGAGAACGCAAATAGGTCACATTATCAGTAACACTTTAGCGACGCTTGTCTGTATTTCTTTTAAATGTCGTGAGTTAAATAAAGGAAGGCTATTCATTATTATAAAATTTACTGAAAAATCGACGAATGCTAATTTAAATCGTATGTGAGCAGAAAGAAATGTACGTATCTTTGTAATGTTTATTGGTTGCGAAAATGTAAACACGGTTTGTTTAGAAATTGTTGCGAACGAAATATATATATATATATATATATATATATATATATATATATATAGAGAGAGAGAGAGAGATGGTAAGTAGAGTGAGAGACACAGAAAGCGAGAGAGAATAGAAGGTTATAATAGTGAAACGTAAAGAAGAAACGAAAATGTCTGACGTAACAACCCCCAATAGAAAAGAAGAATACTTAACTTGAAAAGGAAAATAAAAATGTTAGATTAATAGTAGGTTTTGTATGGATGAGCAAAAGTGAAATAATGGACTTGGATTTTTTCTGTTAGTATAAAAAGTAGTATAAGGTTCGTAGAGAAACTGATATTACGTGCTTCCATGGAATTGGTATCAACAATTGAATGTTGTCGAAATGAACACTGCAGTTTGTTTTATGCTGTAAGTATTTTGAAAAAGATTTTTAAGACTTAAAGGTGTTATGTTTGAAATTGTCTAAGTGTTTAAGTAAAAAAATGAAATCATACCTAAAGCTAACGAAGGGAAATGTCTAAAGTCGAATAACTGAAGAGATGGTAGTCGCCATTTTGAATCACGGAAAACAATAAGTAATTATGTTCGTCAAATATATTCTCTTAAAACTGGAATGAGTATAATTGTATACGTAATAAGTAGAAATAACGTAATCCGATATTCTCGAAAACCAGCGGAATGTGTGCGTAATGTATTGTATAATGTATTAAATTAACAGCAGACGAATAGTAAATAATAAGGGTCACGTTTTAAAAAAGTAGAGATTGTTTATTAGTTCCCGGTGTCGATGGGGAGAGTGTTAGTCCTAAAGTTATAGGGAGAAAAGTTTTTGCTACCACCTCTATGGATTATGTTTTTGGGAGAGTTGAAAGTTGTGAGACAAAAGTAGTAGCTGGAGTAAATAATCACAAATTTACTATAACACGCTGGAGAGAATAAGCATAATATAGTGGTGAGTTTAGTAGCCTATGATGCATGTGGTTATTTTCATATTCTTGATAAAGGTACAGAGGAAAATCGTCTTAACTTTATATATATATATATATATATATATATATATTAAGGAAACTAGTAACTATTAATATACAATTAATTAGATTTTGTTTTTGGAGCCTCATAATGATCTTGACCCCGAATTTAGTTCACTACCGATGCAATACGAAACATGTTCTGTTATAAAATTATTACCCAGTGAGCTGGGTAGCAGTATCAGGACTTCTGACTGTGAGAATTAAAGCTCCATCGCCGTTCTCTATTTCTGGTTAATATGTAACAAAAGAAAGATATTATTAAATACGGGAAATTTTTACTTTACTTTACAATGTACTAGCGGGATCTTTATACCAACGTGTCCCGGAAATAGTGAAGAATCTAAGAAACCCATGTAAGTAATTTTGGTCGATGTTGTTTTTGGGTAAATAAATTTTTATTTTATCCGTCTCTATTCCATTTATTTAATGCTATAAGTTTCAAATAGAGTAACCAGTTAGAAGCTGAAAAGTCAATTTTGAACGCTGAAAACGTACACATGGCTTGCAGCGATGAAAACATTGAATATACCTTAGTATTCTTTTGTGAACATTATGTTACTGCATTATTAATTTTATTAAAAATATCACAGCTGCAACGCTCGTGTCACGCCCTGGCGTTGAGGAACTCATGAAACTTTTGCTCCCACTCCTCAACCCATATAAGTAATTTTAGTCGATGCTGGAAACAGAATTTAGGATGCTAAAAAGATACACATGGCCAACAGTAATAAAACCATTGATTATAAGTTAATATTTTAAAAATTAATATTGTGTTATTTTACTTATTAATTTTTATAAATAATAATTAAAATTCCAACGTTTTGGGAACCCAACAAACTTCTGCTCTCATCCTTGAATTACAAGAAATTTTTTATCGATGTTTTTAGGGTTTATTAAGAGGGTAATTTGTTACATTGGGACCTGCGCTAAAAGTCACTCGGCGTCGGTGCTTTCCGGTGGTTTACGGTAAACGCCGGAAAGCCCCGAAGCGAGACGAATAAGCAGACGACAGCTAAACTTTCAAACTGAATGAAACGCTGAACTTGTCAAACTGGTTGAAATTTTTACATGGTATCACTGACTGTTGAAACTCGTTTGCTCGTTTGCAGACGTCAAAGAAGAAGGGGTAGAGGAAGTGGAAGGAAACATTTCAACCGGGTACTGTTCAGCTAAACCTAATTCTTAGCCCTGCCCTTACCCTAATTCCTAACTCTAATTCATAACCCTGCCCTAACCTTAATTCCTAACACTGAACCCTAACGAAATAAACAAAAATAGTCAGAAAAAAACACTTAGGTGATTAACTTTTCACTATTATTATCACTATTATTTCTTCGTTTAAAAATATTTCTTTCGTAAAAATGTTTAATAAGAAAAAAACGTAAAATAATAAAAAAAATTTAAACACTTATTTGAAACTTTGTTAAAAAAATAAATAATAATTTCGAAATGTTTTTGCTTGTTTTGTCCCGCTCGTAAATCCAGCCTTGTCTGTGTGTTTTTTTAACGCAGGTAAATCAACGGTTTTTTCATTCGGCACTGTCCGGCGTTTAACGTAAACATCCAGATAGCACCGATGCCGAGAGACTTTTAGCGCTGGCCCCACAGTAAAAAAGCACCATTAAGAATTCATTTTATCTTTCTCTATTCTATTAATTTTATAGTATTACAGTCTAAAATAAAATAACCGGGTATAATCTGAAATTAGCATAATTCTATTTTTTTTTCTGAATCATAAAACGTGTTGTTAGACTCAAAGTTAGTTAGTTAGAGTAAGTTAGTTTGGGTAAGTTAGTTTGGGTAAGAGTTATAGTTAGTTAGTTAGGGTTACGGTTAAGATTAATTTCTGTTGAGAGGATAAACTCTCATCCACCTTCCTGTTAATTTGACTAATAAAAAAGAAAATATCCAAGGAGATTAAATATAAAATAATTTAAAAGCGATTAGAAATGGAAAGTTTTCTCTTTTTTTCAGATCACGAATCAATAAATGACGAAAATGAATGATGAAAGAGATTTTTATGTAGATTTTGTTTAGCAATCTATTCCGGTCATTGGAATAGGGGAACATCTCACTTTACGTCATGTATAAGAGAATAAAAGAGAAGAAGAGAAGATGAGAGAGCATATATATATATATATATATATATATATATATGTGTGTGTGTGTGTGTGTGTGTGTGTGAGGATAAAATACACAATATATCATAAAATGAAATGCCGTGTAGACAAGATGCATAAAAACAAAAAAGCAAATAGAAAAACAAATTAAATACGCGAAGAAAATGATAAAAAATGAGAAATTTACCGGTTTCGTTCGGATCAACGAACGTCTTCAGAAGAAATAAACTTTTTCTGAAGACGTTCGTTGATCCGAATGAAACCGGTAAATCTCTCGTTTTTGATGATTTCTTCCTGAGTCTAACTTGTTTTCTCTTTTGTCTTTTTCACACACACATACACATATCATATGTGTATACATCAAATGATATATATATATATATATATATATATATATATATATATATATATATATATATATATATATATATATGATATATATATATATATATGATATATATATATATATATATATATATATGTGTGTGTTATTTGATGTATACACGTATAATTTATACTGTGATATAATATATTGTGTAGAGATTTTTAGTTTTTACTTTAGCAGTGTTCAATACGTGAGTAGAGCTTAGTAGTAAAGTATAAACATATATTTCTTGCAATTAAACTACACCGAGGCGTTTGTGTTTCATCTCCGTAGGGAATCATCAGACTAAGTGCATATTTACTTGTTACTGTTTGTTTTTATACATCCACGTGGTATTTAGTCCAGCTAACTAACCAATAAGATTCGTTGTTATTTCTCTCCCATATGTTGATGTTTTTCTTAGCCAATGGCTGAGCTTTTCTTAAACAAAGGCCCGGTTAAACTTTACTTGACATCGTTTTGCGTTTGTTTTGTTTGGGGGCGGCGCAACCATTTTGTGAATGCGACGAGCTAGCGGTTGACCTTATTTTAGCACGTGTGTGATTGGAAGAATTTTTTTTCTTATTTATCTTGTTATTCATTGCTATTTTTATGTTGATTTAGTTGAATTTATATCTTTCATTTTATTTGTGGATTTATTTGTTATGTATTTCTAAAGTAAAGTTTGTTAAATGCCTACAGTTGATTACTGTTTCGCTTCAACAGTTTAGTAAGTTTCTGGTGTTACATTGTGTCATTCTGTACATCTCTACATCGTCCGTGTCGTATAGAGAACCCTCGTTAGTTCTACAGAGGATTGATATGCCGTATTTTGGTTCCGCGTTTTTCAACTGCTTGCACTAACCTTTCGATCGCCGGCTTGTTGCTGTCGTCGTATACTGACTCTCGTGCGTTTTTCAGTCTCTGGTCGCTAATATTCGTACTGCCTTTTCGCCTGCAAACCATTGTCTTATCTTCGTCGTCGGCAGCCATTGTCGCTGCTTGTTTCTGTCGCTGTGTGACTATTCGCGCTCCTTCTTCTGCTACTACTGTCCGCCGGCAGCCACCGTTTGGGTCTGCAACATTCTCCGTTGTGCCGCCGTTGTCTCTCTCTTAACGGACTGTTGTCCTCGCTAGCTGAAAATCCAACTTAACTTATAACAAGACTTTCTTGTTGTTTCAATGAGCCGTTTTTTATTTCTATATAATTAGCCGACCTGAACGAGTCTGTCGATCCGAGAGAGAGAATTTACGCTACTAATTTCACTAGTGAATATCATAATTGCTTGAGAGGGAGGCTAAGAAGATTCGGCTCTACACTCTTATTTTTCCGTCATTCGGAAATCTTTTCGCATCGTCACAGTTTTGCGATGTTGACTCTCTCGCTTCCAGACAGTAACTGACTCAAAATCCAATTCAATGTTCCCACGCCAGGGAGTCTCGTCCAAATCTCGCGACAACACGCGGATGTGATCTGACCTCTCTGACCCCCAGGTCTCGTCACTCGGTGACCCTGTCATGACTGCCAGTTACGAGTGTGAGAACAAGCCCCGCTATGCACTCGACTGCCCCGCGTTAATTCGCGCAAGTCAAACCCGACCTCCACATATGCGTCCATCTCTCCAGGGCCAACATCTAACACTCTCATAAAGGTTTTTATATAATCCCACAAGTTACGTCCCTCATTATATAACATCTGGGATGTTTAAAATTTCAAGCTTCTCGTTCAAACATAATCTACACGGGTCGTCTAAATATCTGCATGTACTGGCCCATCGTACTAAAAAGATCAAGGAAAACAACATTGGACTCTAATGGACTCTAATCTAACAAAAACATATATGCGGCAATTGTGTCATCTGAATCTGCGCGTTTAGCGATAAAAATGCTAGATCAACGTTAAGCGTGTGACCGACAAAAGAACCCAACTTATTTCAAACGTAAGCGTGACTGATCGATGAAATTGATACTTTAAATGTAATCGTGACAGAACAATAAAATACTATATAAAAATTAAGCGTGACAGATAAAAGAAAATTCTATTTTAAATTAAGGCGTGATAGACCAAAGAAAGTGCTAAACACATTTAATAAAACATATTCTTCACATGGATAACCACAGACTGTCAAATAAAAAGTTATTATAAACTTAAAAGTAACGGTCGAAAGAAAATTCTAAGCGTGACCTACCAACGAAAGTGTTATTTATAACTTAATCGTGACATACTGACTGACCGTTGAACGGAGAGAGCATCTTATAGAGTTAGTTGGACACATCTAGCTATATACTATCCACGAAGATATTAGGTCATTCCTCCAAATGCAAATGACCAGATGGCGTACATCAATCACGCTTCACCATATGGAAGGAAAAATTCAGACTCCAAACGTTAAGATTCAGAGAGGAATATTCCAAGGAGACAGCCTCTCACCGCTTCTTTTTTGCCGCACAATGGATCCACTGAGTAAGCTACTTAAACGATCCAATGCTGAATACAACCTTAGCCGAGGCAGAAAGAAGGATGAAAATAAAAAAAAAATCATCTCCTCTTTATGGACGATCTCAAACTCTATGCAGAATCTGAGAAACAACTAGTCTCTCTGATAGAAATTGTAAAAAATTACACAGAAGACATCTGCATGGAGTTTGGATTCGAAAAATGTGCTAAATGCACAATAAAGAAAGGGAAAAAGACAGCATCAGAACATCTTAATATTAACACTGGCTCTATTGAAGACCTAGGAGAAGATGCTGTCTATAAATACTTTGGAGTAGAAGAGAATGAAACGCTAGAGCACGGAAAGATGAGAGAGTAGGTACAGAGAGAATATATTAAGCGCCTGAAAAAAATCCTCACATCTGAACTCCCATCAAAAAATAAAATAACTGCCATAAACCAACTGGCAATACCTGTCGTCTCCTACGGGTTCGGCATTATCGATTGGCCACAAGGCTACATCAACAAACTAGAAACAAAAACTCGGAAAATGCTTGCCTTAAATAAAGTCATTTACCGACATCAGTGTATGGACAGACTTTACTTACCGCGAAGAGAAGGTGGTCTGGGCCTCATTGAGATCAATCATGCTTACCGAGCCTCAATGGTTAGTGTGGGACAATATATAAAGAGCTCCTGTGATCAAAAAATGAGAATGGTGAATGAACATCACACCAAATACCTTCCTCAGCAGACCTCAACAACAAAACTAGCCGATAATTTCAGTGGAAACACACTGGAAAACACTAGCGAAGATGATAACAACCCAGCAACCCTGATCGCGCGCAAGAAGAGGGAGGAGTACACAAAAAAGGAGCTGAAGATCAGACTAGAAGGATGGCGACATAATAAAAGAGCAGGAAAGTTCATTGAAGAACTCAACCAGAGCTATATCGACAACAAGGCTTCATTACAATGGCTCAAGAGTGGCAACTTCCCGTTCGATGAGGAACGGATACTAATAGCAACACAAGACCAAGGCCTACTTACTAATGGATTTAAGAAAATGGCGGTTCGACAAAAAACTGACCAGTGCAGGTTCTGCCATTCTGCCATCGAAAGTCCAAGCCACCTAATGTCTGGATGCAAGATCTTTTTGGCTGATGGCCATTACACTGCCCGCCACAACAAAGTATGTAAATACCTACATTGGAAAATTTGCGGAGAGATGCAGCTAGAAAGATCACTGAACATCTGGGAACATGAACCCCCACCCATAACATCGAATGGAAAAGTGACAGTGTTCTATGATAAAGACATACAGGCGGGCAGATACATAAAAGACAAGTCCATCAAACCAGACATTGTCATCTGGAACAAACCAGAAAAAACTGCTCTCATCATTGATATAACCGTCTCAAATGACTACGGCCTCAATAGAGCCGAACGGGGAAAAATAACAAAATACCAAGATCTCAAAAATGATCTAAAAATAACATGGTCCCTCGATGAAATAAACATCATACCGGTTGTAGTGGGGGCAACTGGTCTGGTGAAAAAAAATCTAAGTAAATACTTAGAAACAATCCCCGGAAAACCAAATTGTAGGGAAGTACAGATAGTAGCCCTAAAAGGAACAACATCTATCCTTAAGAGAGCCCTCGGATATAAATTTTACTCATAGGGAAATCAAGTGTTAGCCTCAAGAGTAGGCCCTTTGATCTCTTTAGATAAACTAAATTAAAATGAAAAAAAAAATTAAATGGTTATACGCAAATAGAAACATGTAATTGGTTGATAAAAAGAGAATAGGCCGAGTACACATTACTAAAGCAGTAGTTTTAACAATGTCTATACTCGAGATCGAATCCCACGTAAGTCTAAACTATTTTTTTAACTAGATACGTGTTTTATAAATTTAAATAAATTAACATAACATGATAACATACCAAACATTACATGAATATATTTTTAAAACTAAGTGATAATTCGCAAAATGTAGATATAAAGGTTATTTGGCATTAGTTAAAAGCAGATTTATTTTTACTTAAAAATATCATTTCTATTATTTTTGCTCAATAAAACAATACATAAATACCTTCATCGGAGTTACTTAAAATTTTTTTTGTTATTAACATAGTTCACCCCAAACAAGGCAAGTTGCCACTGTAGATGTAAGGGGCGACTGTGAATTATGATGAAAGTTTTTTTTGGAGGGGTGGTCATCCTAAATTGGGAGCTGTGCAGCGAGATGCTTGTTCACATTAGTTTTTAATTTCTGCATGTCGATACAGTCGGGGAAACAGGGAGCAGAGAGGGAGTTCCAAGGGCCGGCAGCCCGAGGAAAGAAGCTATTGGAGTAGAAGGCTCTCCGGCATCTGCGGACCGCCAAAGTGAATGGATGGGATTTAGCTGACTGTCGGGTTGGTCGAGTGTATTCACGTCGAGGGGGCATCAGAGCAGCAAGTTCATTGGAGCACATTCCTTTGAAGTACTTGTAAAATAAGCACAAGGATGCAACATTGCGGTGATGGGACAGGGGCTGGAGATTGGTTGATAGTGAGGGACCTATTAGACTAGCGACTCTTTTTTGGGACCTTGTCTTACTCTCTCATAAAAAATATCAAGTAGCGTAATTTTTCACGAAATTTCAAAAATATGTTTTCTTCGTACTAGCTATAAAGCGGCTGAAGTTAGGTAAAGATAGAATTTGACAAACCCAAGTACTGTACCAAGACCGCTCAAGCTAGTCTAATAAAAATATATTTCATATAGAAATACGTCATAATGTGTCACTCCAACAGAAATTGTCGATACGAACAGAGATAATTGCGCAGACAAAAAAATCGAACTCTCATAGAATAAAAAATAAAAAAAGATAAAACAGGATTCCAACGGTGTCAACTCGGCATATTAAGCCGAAATATGAAGAGAGAAGCATACAGAAACAAACACAAATATACAACATCCATACATTTTCTTTTCTTTTATTTTCAGTGCGTTTCAATTTCCCTTCTGCGCATGTTAAGGTAACCCCCTCGCAAAGGGACGTAACTCTACACATCGAACGCCACGTTGAAAAATTACCCATTAATAACAATGGCGTAATGAAAATGTACCCGAACGGGAGGGCGGTATCGCCGTAGTAACCCATCAATCTCTTATGCCATTCTAATTGCATACATGACAGAATCAATTCTACCCGACTCGCTACACTCTCTCGTGATCTGTTCACGAAACCTCCCACCACTCGATCTGCTCGCTTGTCGTTTCGCATGTGACAGCCTTGATGACCTTACTTCCTGTGTCACCCCGATATTATTTACCAAATATATATATATATATATATATATATATATATATATATATATATATATATATATATATATATAATAATAATAATAATAATAATAATAATAATAATAATAATCTAGGTAAAACATCCACAGGGTAGTAATCCAAAGAATTTTAACCGAGTTTATAAAAAGTGCTTAATATCAAATAGAGCTTTTATATATGATTTTTTTTATTTACACAGACATGTACAAAATCTGCGACACTGGCATGTCGATGTTATCGATCAACAGCTATTATAAACTGAGATCTCATCAGGTAAAGTTAGAATCCGATCTTAACCTTAGATCATATTTCCAAATATGATCTAAGGTTAAGATCGGATTCTAACTCTGCCTGATGAGATCTCAGTTTATAATAGCTGTTGATCGATAACATTGACATGCCAGTGTCGCAGATTTTTTACATGTCTATGTAAATAAAAATAATCATATATATATATATATATATATATATATATATATATATAATATATATATATATATATATATATATATAATAACATAAATATGTTTATGGAAAGTAAGCTACACAGAAACATTCATTATCCATTCTTGAAAAAAATAATCAAGCTAAATGTTGTTTTTCTAGGAAAATGGATTTGAGTACTTTTCCAAGGAAATGGATTTCATTCCTTTTGATTTTTTCTTAGCCGGACATCTTAAATTAGTGTTTATGTTAACAATCCAATAACTTCTGAAACACTAGAAAATAGCATTACACAATAAATTAAAACCATAAGAAATTAACACTCTATAAAATTAAAAAAAACTTCGTACTCCAAAATATGCAATAAATCTGAGGAAGCTCAAGGCAGACCGACATTTTAGGGAATAACACTTTTTTAATTTAATTTTGAAGCAGCAAAACTTTTCAGAAATGTTTAATGCCTGACTTACTGAATAATGAATAAATTAATTAGAAACAAAATGTTTATCATATTTAACAAACTATGCTTGAGAGAATGAATGCTTTCTCACCTGACAATTCGAACTGTGCTGATGAAGTGACTTGATATCAATACAATCCGTATCGCCTTAGAAACGATCGTACACAAAAATGTTGTTTATGTTTAATTTTTAGAACGTATGCGAATGAATATATCGTACATTTGTTTAACTCGGAACTATTACACACACACACACACACACACACACACACACACACACACACACACACACACACATATATATATATATATATATATATATATATATATATATATATATATGAAAAATGAAAATGGAAGTGAAAACCAAAAAATGTTATCTATGTATTCATCAACGTTTCGTCTTTAATTCAAGATTTCCTCAAAATGGTTGGTATGAAGAAAATAATACACGAAGTACACAATATCGGAAACATCGGTAGTAGGAGGATAAAAGCTTAAAATACCGTTCATGAAAAGATAAATTATGAGCTACAAATATATGGTAGCAGTGAGAGAAGTTGAGTTAACAGTGGAAAGTGTGTGTGGGGAAATTGTAGCGATTAGAGTGATTAAACTATTAAGGAGAGAATGAGTTTGCGTGATGTAAGCCGAAAAAGGTCGCCAATGAAATTATAAGTTATGGGCTCGTAGAGATGGTAGCAGTGGGAGTCATTAAAACGTGTGTGCGGGGTAAAATTTGTAGCAGTCAGAGTTATTTAAACCATGAAGGAGGAGGAGAAAACACGAGTCATGTTTATTGAAGTTATAAAGTTTGTATCGAAGCAGGAGAACGTGAGGGTTAAACATAAAGGTCACAATGGGATGGTGTAGGCGGGAGGGGGAGAGGACGAAAACAGGATGTAGTGAGGGGAAAGCGATGTATAAATATTTAATATATATACATATATAAACATACACATATATACACATTTAAATATATATGTACAGACATATATATGCACATAAACCCAGAACATATAAATGGAAAGTGAAAAAAAGAGAAAAAAATATTTATGCCATGACGCCTTCGAGGTGATTGACAAATAGTCGTTAAAATATTAAAAAGTGTGGTTTTGTTCATTGTTTCAAAATAAACCATAGCTGTTGGAAAATAAAATGCGTAAAATGTGTATGAAATGAAATATATATATAATTAATTATTAAAGACAATATATGTACTACCATATATCATCAGATCCTTTTACTTTGTAGTCCCCTTTAAAGATTCAGTTCAATCCTTGTCAATTATATATATATATATATATATTATTCAATAGTAGATTAATATATATATATATTATTCATCCATTTAATTTGAAATATTATGTGTGAAGTATGTTGAGAGTGTGGTATAAAAGTAGCTAGCCTTGATCTAAATTCAAGTTTTGTTCGGATAAAATAAGTTTGCTGATTAAAGGAGATAAATTACAGAAGCCATTACGTTGTTCAATTGTGTTAGAGTTTATAATGGGTGCTGATTCAAAAAGTCTTCACCGAGATTTATTTAAAATGAATTTAACAATTCTAGCCTACCCCAAATTAACAGAATGGTCGTGTTGTAATGCATGGGTGAAAAGTGTGTTCAGAAAATTGCTATCTTTTTTATATCTCTTTTATGTTTACCAAGCCTTTTCTTCAGTTCCCGGTGAGTTTTCCCTACGTATATTTGATGACAATTACTGCATGGGACAGCATTAGATGTATTTAAAAAAAAAAAGGCTTTGCTATTTTTAATGTTTCTTTCATAGTTTGCGGTGTAGTTTGTATTGTCGGAATTTCTTTGTTTATTTAGAGTATTACAAATAATTGTATTATCGGAATGAATAGGTAAGAGAAGGTGTCTATCTATAAGGTGTATGAGATTTTCGCTTTTTGTTTTTTGGAAAATATTTTTAGGGCTTTTGTCTTTACATTTAATATGAAATGTGTGGGATATTACAATGTTTTTGATGAATTTGTGATGTATTTGAATTATTTGTCTAGATATTGTGGACTACAGATTCTGAAAGCACTTAGGGAAAGCTATTATCATGCCTGTCGTTATTTCGTTTTTAAAGTTAAAATGTATATAGCTGTTTTTGTGAGTGGTTTTGTGATGCACTTTAATGATAAGTTATTGTTGGATTTTGTTATTAGTGTGTCTACAAATGGTATCGAGTTATTTTTCTCTGTTTCATAAGTACATTTTATGGAGGGTTCGGTTGTGTTTAATTTGTTTATCCCATCCCATTATGCGACCTTGATGTTCACCCTCCCGTTCTCCTGCTTCGATACAAACTTTATAACTTTAATAAACATGACTCATGTTTTCTTCCCCCTCCTTCATGGTTTAAATAACTCCGAACGCTACCAATATTTTGCCCCCACACGTTCCATGGTTATTTTAATGTCTCCCACTGCTACCATCTTTATGTGCCAATAACTTATCTTTTCTCGCTTATTTCGTTGGATTTTCGCACACATTTTGGATGAAACTTTATAATTAATCTAAAATTACATTTTGTATCCCGAAATAACATTCTAATTTACTTTTTTAAGACTTTAAGACATACATCTTTATCAGCCGTTCGTAGTCCAAATCAACCTGAAAAAGACGAATTCGACATTTACTTTTTCCATCACTCTGAAAATGTGATCATTTTTAGGAAATACGTTTGAAAAAAGGAACAAGTTAAAAATTATTTCCAAGTGCATGAATAATCATTAGGAGGGTAGCCGTGTTTTTGGCAGGGGAATAAAGTCACAATAGAGGAACACCTAACAATTATTTCCACGTGAATGAATAATCCTATGGACTTGAGTCTGCTTGCTCTGATTACTTGCTCTGATTACAGATAGACGCATGCGCGTTAAGCGTTCTGAGGACTTCCGGTCTTCATTGATAGTGGTTCTTACTACCAGTATCAATGACACCACCAAAAAATCTCGACTCAGTTGACAGCCCGTCTTCTTACGATAGCCGTGGCTACCCCCATTTTACCCCTATACATACAACTAAATAAAACTAAATATAGCCGAAATTAAGACTACTTTCGTATAGCAGTTGTGTTCTAAAATTCATAGTAATCAGTTAATTGGTTTAGAAGTGAATCCTGTACATACAAATATATAAACATATACACACTCCATACATTTATATAAATAGAGATATCATTATAGGTGAATAGATTTAACACATATAAAAATATATAAACCTGACTTCAGAAAGAACGATTCTTACATGCCCTTTTGTTATACATATTTCTAAGTATAATTTTATTCAGTTGTAAAGTTTCAGCTCGAAGTTATCGCCTTCAGTAGCTTCCATTAAAAAAATTTAAAAATGAAGAGACAACAAGCATTTAAACGTAATATTTAGTCAATATTTTCAACTTGTTTCAGTAAAAACCGCGGTAAAAATGAAGTAAGATATTACTTAGTTAACAGTACCAGTGCTTTTAGGAAATACAATCATTTGCTTTTACAAAAATAAGTTTGAATATTAACGATCGAGTTAATTTACTGATTTGAAAATTTGGAAGAGTTCGCATTAAAACACACACACACAATTGGTTTTATTTCCTATGCAAGCCGGAATTAATTTGCTTAATAGCCCACATAATTCTCTCTCTCTCACACACACACACACGCACGCATGCACGCGCACATGTCCAGCATTAGTTCGTGCATGAAGTATTGTTGCCACATCTGGGCTGGGGCACCAAACACTAGCCTCTCCCTATTGGACAGAGTGCGAAAAGAATTTCTAATCTAATACGCCCGCACTGTTTGCCAAGCCCCATCCCCTGTCACATCGCCGCAGAGTTGCATTCCTGTGCTTGTTTTACAAGTACTTCCACGAAATGTGCTCTAATGAACGTACTACACTTGTATCTCTCAAGATTAATTTCACGCGACCCACCCGACTAGCAGCAAAATCTCACCCCATTCACTGTAGAGGTCCCTAGATGCCGGAAAATCTGAGAGCTTCTTTTCACCGGACCGTTTTCTCAGAGAATTCCCTCCCTGCTCCATATTTCCCCGACCGTATAAACATGCAGAAATTTACATGTAATGTGAACAAATATCTTGCCCCCCCCCCTAATCTGGCTCCTATCACAGTAGTCTTTTACGCTTCAATAGCAATATGACTTGTTTGGGGTGCATAAAAGTAAAAATATAATTTAGTATAAATTTTTGTTCATACAAACATTTCGGGTTCCATATGTGCATCCATATTTTGACTAAAACTGAGGACGACTGAAGTCTCATCAGGCCAAATATTCAACATGTTTTTTGTAGCCAGACATTATTTTACAAATAAAAATTTATACTAAATAAACATGCCGCTCTCTTTTATATAGAGCACTATTATATAATACCAAATGACACTCACTATTATTGATAGCGTAAAAATTAAGAGAAAACCTCATGTTAACACTAACACGTTCAATTACATTCGCAAACTCAATAACAAAGCAGGAATTGAAACAGCACCACGCCAATATAATATGTCGTTGAAGCACTATTCTCCACACGAGTCTTCGGCATTTCGTAGGACAATTGTCACTCCTTTTCCAACACTCTACGAAGACTAGAAAACAACCCTTTTATCTCCCGATCCGTTTCGTAGATAACAAAACACATATTCGAATCTTCTATCACGCTAAACTTACTAATACTAACCTCGTACAAATGGAATCGACGCAGTATCCTTCAGTTTTCAATCCATTAAAAAACGCGACGATATTTCGACATTCTTAAATAGCAAATTATGATCTCCTGTGTAAGAATATTTCAACACATTTCCGTTTTTTATTCGTGTCACGCGGAACAGTACATCTTTTCAACAAGTCGCCAACTCACCGACAAGAAACATATCAAAACAAAAAAAATATTTTTTTACAACCACAAGACAAAAAATTTATATTTTTTCAACGACAAGAACAACAAAAACATGCATAAAATTAGGTATGTGTATATATTTATATATTTGAAGGTAAAGAATTAGCTCTTAAATTAATTAGTTAATTATTATGAATTTTGTGAACGCAGCTTGTAGGCGTAACGGGTCGTAATATGGACTGTATTTAGTTTCATTTGGTTTTATGCAAAATGAAATAAATATGAAGTGGAACCTCCTTCGTTGAAAATTCAGATACCTCCGATTTTTATTAAATTTCAATAATAAGTATCAGACATCAATTAATGAATATTCCTCAAATTTCAGTTTCTTTAGAGTATTTTAAATGGTTTTTAGAGGGCATACTATGGGGACATATTTGAACATTAAAATTGTGAGATTTGCATTGAATTTGATCACTAGTCATTAGACAACAATTAAGCAATATGCCCTGAATTTCAATTTCTACTTAAGCCCCCGTAAGAATAAGTCTTATTTTCTAGACACTTTTTTCATGTAATCGATTTTGATCAAAATTGGAATAAGGATTCTAGACATGAGATTTACAATCATCATATCTTGATTTTAATTTTCGTAATGAAACATTAAGTAGTTTAAAACTGTTCTGTTCGTTAGAATTAAGCTTAATTAGCCTTTTAGCTCTTATTAGGTGGATGCAAAAATACTCGAGAATTTGGTACCATGTTTCGTACACATACCGTGGAGGTTTGTATCCAGGTTTTGGCAGCTTTTAAAAAGTCGATGCATATGGAGCATAGTCCGTTATTAATCGGAGTGGGATCGAATCCAGGTAGACTTTCTAGCTTTTATTAGTTGTTCTTTTTGCGACTCTCGCATTGTTACTACTGTTACTTCTGTTTGTTGCTGCTGTACTTCTTGGGTGTTAGTTCACTAAAAACATAAAAAACATAAAAAACAAAACACATACAATTTTGCCTTTGGTTATAAAAAGGTGTTATCTGCTGTTTATTTATGCGTATGATACGAACACACGATTTTTCTGCCAGTTGATTGATTCCTTAGTTGATAGACCACGACACAAACGTCTGTATACATGTTGACAATCGCCGTGTATGTGTGTGTATAGCTGTATTTGCTGTCACTACTGAAGTTAGGGCTGTCGTCTACATGTTTTTTGTCTACTTTTGCCTGGCTTTAACGTAAAGTTGTCTTTTGTAGGGAGTGGTTTGTTCACTCGTTTACTTGCTCCGGTTTTGAATCTGTTTCAATTCTCTGTCTGTATATTTAACTATATCTTTTAGATCATGATTTGCGTACATAATTTTGATTCGGATAACTTTTCCAATTCCATTTGTTTACCAAATTCTAAGAACTATTCGACCACAATTCTAAAACAAACTGTATTTCAATAATGTTTACAAAAGGATTCGACTTTTTATTTTGTTTTGAGTTCTATGCTAGTGACTTCGAGCTAAATTATACGTCTATTGCTTCATTGTGTCACGCATTTTTTCCAAATTCTTCACAGGAAGAAAACTGTCTCACCCAATCAAATCACATGTTCTATTTTGATATGGGAATATGCTGCTGCTGATAACTTAAAACTGACTCACTGTATCATTTTTCTAGCGATGTAAAAGAACTTGTTTCTTTTTTCAGAGTTTGTTTTTATTTTACCTTATGCTTGTGAAAACTATAACATTTAATTTTTTAATTTTTAAAAGCAAAAAAAATTATTCAGACATTTGTATATTTTATCTTAGATCAAGAATAAAATTATTATGGCGATAGTTTTAAAAATAAAATGTGTTTTTAGTTTCGGTTGATTTATGAGAATAAACGAGCAGAACTTGAAACAACATTTATAAAAAAAAAAACATTTTAAAAAGACAAAAAATCTTTGGCCGTTTAAAAAAATTAATACCTACACATAGAATCATATTTGTCTAGTTTGTCTGAGGCTGGTATTAACGGTACACAATCTAAAAATCCTCCCGAAATTTTCAAATAAAACGTCCTATTTAATTACGGTTGTTTGTTAAAGCTTAGAAACACAATTCTAAACAAGATTTTATTGATACTTTTTAGTTAACAGTGGAAGAACAGTGGAAGAACAGTGGAATAACACTGGAAGAACAGTGGAAGTGGAAGAACACTAGAACAATAGTGGAAGTACAGTGGAAAAACAGTAGAAGCGAAAGAACAGTGGAAGTACAGTGGAAGATCAGTGGGAAAACAGTCGAAATCTAAGAATAATGGAAGAACAGTGTAAAAACAATGGGGTGGAAGAACAGCGGAAGTACAGTGAAAGAACAGTTGAAGTACAGTGGAAGTAGAAGAACAGTAGCAGAAAAGTGGAAGTATATTGATATTTGTCTTTTAAATGAACGATTTTAATCTATGAATAAGTTGCTTTTGATTTTTGTTTTCTTCTAATTACTTTATGGTAATTTTCTTTATTTTCCTTTGTTTCTTATATATAAAAATAATTGTTTTGTCTTCTATATCAAAGCGCTTCAGTTTATATATATATATATATATATATATATATATATATATGTGTGTGTGTGTGTGCGTGTATGCAGATGTATGAAGATGTATATATCTGTTTAGTGGATGTATATGTATATATATTTATTTGTGTCTAAGTGTGTATACTGGTTTTATATGTATATGTGTTTTATTAAATTTGATATATTGAATATTTTGTAAAAATTAAGTTTATCACTTTTTGATTACTTAAATTAATTTTTTTCTTATAATTTTTTCTTATCAATATTTTGTATATTTCTCTACTTTGAATTTGGAATTTGTTTCTTCTTTAGTCTTTTCTATATAAGTTTATTCTTCTAATCATCATAATTATTATTTTAAGTATTTTGTCTTACTATGGTTGATTTTCTCTGAATCTTTTAGATGACGATTAATAATTTGTATAATTTCGATTATTCGGACTACTGTTCTCATCTTGATTGTTATCATCACAACATTTCGGCCGCTGTAACCTCTGGCCCTCTTTCAGGTGTATTTTTTTCAAACTCGGGAAATTAGACGGAACCCTTTATTTAATTCACAGAGGTAGCATTCTCTCGTTCCGTCAGCCATGACTGGAAGAAGTCTTCAGTTATTCGCAATTCTTCGTATCGCCCCCACCGAGAATTGAACCTTCAACCTTAAGATGACTATCATTTAGAACTGAATTTGTCTTAGTACTATATCCACTGATTTGTATTTCCATTGTTATTGTCATTTTTGAACTGACGCATGGTTGCAGGATGGGTGGTCATGTCTCCAATGTTTTCTGGATATATGTATTTTTGGATAATATTGAAATCTGATGTTTTTTCTTCTGTATGTGAGGTTGTAAAGAGCGCTGATAAAGGACGGTTTGCAGTAATCTAAAGTATAATATATATATATATATATATATATATATATATATATATATATATATATATATATATATATATATATATATATATATATAGGCCCTAATTCTAGTATATCTTATAGCAAAATAAATGGTTTGGGACTATTAAAAGAATTTCCAACGCTATTGTTAATATTTGACCATTCATTTATTTGTTTTTATTATCGCTTATGTTTTAATTCATGTTTTGAAACATGAGGTAAATCATGAATCTATGACGTCACGTCAAAGCTATAATTATTTTGTTACGATAATGTTTTAAGATGTATTCCCAAGAAAAATTCAAATCGCTGTGTTCGTAGAACATCAGACTGAAGATCTCAAGGTTTCGGTTTCGGTTTCGATTTCCGGTCATGGCATCCGCTTTATTTGTTGGGAATTTATTATTTAGTATTAATGCAATATCTTCCATTTCTTAAAGAAGTTAAGATATTGTTTAAATAAATTGCGACTGACGAACCGGCAGACATACATACACAGAACATATTATGAGTGGATAGAACAAATAATTGTTATGGGGAAGTGGGAATATTTACACAAAGAAAAATAATCGAAGAATGAAGAAAAGAAAGAAAAAAGTTGATAAAGTAAGTCAGATAATAAGTAAAATATCGACGTCCACATCGCACATAAACAAATGAGCACACACACTAACACTCAAAGACTGCCAGAGGGTTGCAAGTACGCAGCCGTTAAGACTTACCGTTCACTAGGAAATGTGCCATTCCGTATTTTTAAGCTTGGGTTTATCCAAAATGACCAAGCACTTAAGTGAATTGCCGAAACGAAACAAGCAGATAAATGATAAAAAAATATAGTGACACACAAAAGTATGTATCTCCGAATATTGCTGAGATCGGTTTCATGAAATGGCTGTCTTTTTTTTTCTTTGTGACATTGTTTTTAATGGTTATATACAGGAAAACAATTTATTGATTAAGCCTAAAGACAGATTTTGTCTATCTCCAGGACAGGCTTCGGATAAACCTGAATGCAATACAATAAAATGAATAAACAAAACGCTTAAGAGAACAGCACAGAATACAATAGACAATTATACACACACACACACACACACACACACACCCACACACACACAGAAACACACACACACACACATATATATATATATATACATAGATTTTATATATATATTTGTTTATGCATATGTATATAAATGTATGTTTGCATATGTATTTAAATGTATATGTTTACATATATATATGCACGTGTATGCATATATATATATATATATATATATATATATATATATATATATATATACATTCATACATATACATATATATATATATATATATATATATATTAAAAGTGTAAATCCATGGAAAATATTGGACTGTTTCTTCTATATGTACCAGTGTTTTGGTTTATTGTGTTCTGTCCCCTCCTATGCTGCTAACATATCAACCGGTGGCTCTTTCTATCAGTAGATGTTTCTCTACAACGGGCTTGTTAATTTTTTCTTTGATTTTCTGTAAGACGTGTTGCTAAAGGCGCTGATGAAGTCGCGTTTTGGATTAGCTTTATTAATTCATAAAATAAAATAAAATAAAGTATTTCCAAAATGTTTTGGAAACGATCGTACGCCATACTGGACTTGATGTTCTAATTCTTGGAACAATTGTAATGTTTTAATTCATTGAATGTTTATATATATATATACATTAAATATTCAGGTGATAAAAATTGTACATATTTCCAGACAATGCGTCATTGTCCAGAGGTTAAACGCCAGAGATCAATATCAAAGATTCGATCCTGTCCAAGTTAGCCATGCTGATGTCGGCTGTGAACCAGAAACACGTGTCCATGGATTATCTTTATGTACGTATAAAATTAATATGTATATATATATATATATATATATATATATATATATATTAAACAAACTGTCTTTTCTTTATTTTTAGAGGCTCTGTCCGTTCGTTTGTCTGTCATGTTTACGTTTGAAATAGCATTCTTAGAGTCGTCCGCATGTCTTTATGAGAACATTTCTGGTCTGTCACGTTTAAGTTTTAAATAGCGTTTTCTATCGCATAGCGGACACATAGAACGAGTGCATCTTGATGCATATCCGTTATTGTTACCCTTTAAACAATTTCTCAAATTGTCCCGAGATTTTTCTGTTTCGTTTTTGCTTTCCTTTTTTGAAATATTCTTCACTCAAAATTTCCATTTTCTTTTATACTTTTAACTCATTCTGTTTATGTATCATTTTTCTTTCTTACTCATTTCCTCCCATTTAACTTACTCGTTGAAAAACATTTTCTGCATATATTCAATTTTATTGTTCGTTTATTTTATTTTTTATTTTTTTTTTTCTATCTTTATAAACCACACCATTATTTTGAAATATTCTTAGCTTTTAAGTCTTTCTTCCTATCTTACTTTATCTCTCTTTGTTTGTTTGGTTCTGTGTTTTTTTCCTTTCCATTTTCTTTAACTTTATTTCTTTCTTTCTCTGTCTTTCTTAATTTCTTGCAGTTAATATTATCTTTTTCTTTTTTCTTTTATCCCATTTACGTATATCGTTCTTTCTTCATTTTTCTGTCTCTTTTTATTTCACTTCATTTCTTTCTTTCTTTCTTTCTTTCTTTCCTTTTCTTTTCTTTCTTTATCCTTTTGTTGCATCAATTTTGTTCGTTGATTTTTCTTTTACCATAAAAAATTCTGAATAAATTTAATTTTATCGTTCGTTTTTTTTCTTTTTTTATAAACCATGTTTTTATTTGGAAATATTTCCGTTTTTCTCCATTGTTTTAGACTTTATATTTTATTCTCTCTTTCTTGTTTTTCGACTTTTTGTAAAAACCAAAAATACATCCATTTTTTTAAACTCCTTATCGTCTTACCGAGAGAATCCGACGTGTAAACCGTCCGAGAGAAGCGGAAACAGTGTCTTATCAGCTCAAGAAAAGAAGGACAAAACATGTGCATTGCCTATGGCGAGCTACAAGACTTTCGGGGAAAAACGGGGGAGAAAAACATAGTATGAGATACATGAGAAACAACGATAGAGAATGAGTGAGAGGTATAGAAAACGCATGCAAGAGAGAGAGAGAGAGAAAGAGAGAGAGAAAGAGAGAGAGAGAAAGAGAGAGAAACAGAGAGAGAGAGAGAGAGAGAGAGAGAGAGAGAGAGTAGAGGGAAAGAGAAATAGATACGGCAAGAAGTAGAAAGAAAAAAGAACGTATATCCCTAAGAAGTATCTATTCAATCTACGCGTTTAGCGATGAAAATTCTATTTCAAACTGAAGCATGAGAGACCAATGCAAATTCTATTAAAAATAAAATATGACAGATAAAAAAATATATTTTAAATTGTAGGTGACAGCGTGGAAAAAAATGCTATTTAAAAATAAGCATAACAGGCCATCGAAAAATACTATTTCAAACTTAACCATGAGGGACCAAAGAAAATGCTATTTTAAACTTTAGCGTAACAGACAAATGAAAGAGTTTATTTCAAACATAAGCATAGCACACCACCAACAATTCTATTACAAACCAAACTGTGACAGACCAACGAAAATATTTCAAAGTTAATTATGATAAATTAACATAACTTTATATATGACTCAACAATGGAAAATCCTATTTAAAACTTAATAGTGACAGACCAAAGTAACTGCTATTTCGAACATAAGCATGACAGACCAACGAAAATGTTATATTGAACTAAAGTATGACAAAAGAAAGAAAATGTGATTTTAAATTTAAAGGTAATAGAAATAAGAAAACTCTATTTCAAACTTAAGCATGAGAAATACATTTAAAATTTAAGTATGACAGACAAAATGTTAGTTAACACATGAACAGTCTAAATGATATGTTATTTCAAACTTTACGCTGACAGACGCAATGAAATACTATTTTCAACTTAAGTTTGACGGACCAAAGTAAATGCTATTTCGAACATAAGCGCGATATACAATGCTATATAAAACATAAGTATTACACTAAAAAGTAATACTATTGTAAATTTAAGGATAAAAGAACGAAGAACATGCTATTTGAAGCTCACGCATGATAAACCAACATGATAAACCAACGTAAATTACTTTCTACTTTCAAATTGAAGTATGAAAGACTAAGGAAAATAGTATTTAATTTATGGGTAACGGACCTAAATAAATCCTATTTAAACTTAAGCGTACCGGACCAAAGTAGATGCTATTTAAACTTACGTGTAACGGACCAAAGTAAATGCTATTTAAACTTAAGTGTAACGGCCAAAGTAAATGCTATTTAAACTTACGTGTAACGGACCAAAGTAAATGCTATTTAAACTTAAGTGTAACGGCCAAAGTAGATGCTATTTAAACTTACGTGCAACGGACAAAAGTAAATGCTATTTAAACTTACGTGCAACGGACCAAAGTAAATGCTATTTAAACTTAAGTGTAAAAGCCAAAGTAGATGCTATTTAAACTTACGTGTAACGGACCAAAGTAAATGCTATTTAAACTTACGTGCAATGGACCAAAATAAATGCTATTAAAACTTAAGTGTAAAAGCCAAAGTAGATGCTATTTAAACTTACGTGTAACGGACCAAAGTAAATGCTATTTAAACTTAAGTGTAACGGACCACAGTAGATGCTATTTAAACTTAAGTATAATGAACTAAAGTAAATGCTATTTAAACTTAAGCGTAACGGACCATAGAAAATGATATTTAAACTTAAGTGTAACGGACCCAAATAAATTCTATTTCGAATATAAGCATAACAAACGAACGAAAATGTTATGCGAAACATAAGTATGGCAGAAGAAAGAATTCGTTATTGAAAACTTAATGATGACAGACCTAGAAAATGGTATTTTGTATTGAGGCATTAAAGACAAGTAAAAATAATTTTCTATTTCACTTATGACAGATTAAAAGAAAATGCTATTTCAAACATAAACATGACAGACGAACGATAATTGTATTTGAAACTTAAGCATGGCATACGAATGAAGATCATATAAACTTAAGCATGATAGTCGAAAAGACATTCTATTTAAAACTTAAGCGTCACAGACCGACCAACGGACACATTCTCTTATAGAAACGATTGGGCGCATCTAAAGTGACGCCTCAATTCAACTTGCGCGTTTTGCGACGGGAATGCTATTTTAAACCGAAACGCGACCGACCGATGGATGCAGTCTCCTATAGATATTTTTTATTTTATTTATCTAATTAGAAAAATGGAGTAGGAGAAGAAGGATATATATATTTATAATAAATAATGGCAGTGAGAGCAGCAGAACAACGGAACAAAAAAGAGAGAACTGGTTGGAAGATTTGATCGAATAGATTGGTTGTAAAATAGTCCGGATATTGTTGGAGATTACTTAAAAGACATTTAATAATCTGTATGCGTTGAATTAACTCACATCACACAAACACATTATATATATATATATATATATATATATATATATATGTATATAAAGATCTCATTTCAGTCTCAAGTGACAATGGATATCCTCTGCAAGAGTGCCCGAACGAAAAGTCTATGGTGAAGCAAGTGTTGCGTAATCTCTAATTGCATCTTTCTGCACCGCCATTACTTTGATTCTAGTGGCAATAAGAAGTCTAGGATGACTGGACACAATGCCGGGAGAAACATAGAAAAACTGTCGTTAAAGTTTTTAGCGACTAATTGCCCCACAAACGCTTGAGAGTTTAGCCTAGCATACTATTTTCTTCATACAAAAGAATATATGGATTCATACCTTTCCCAAAAGTATTATTAAAAGTTATATATATATATATATATATATATATATATATATATATATATATATGGGTAAGGTACACGATAAGTCATGAAAATGAAATGCCATGGTAGACAAAATGTGTAAAAAATGACAAACGGAAAACAGGTAAAAATGCAGGAGGAAAACAAAAACAAGAGATTTGACCGGTTTCGTTCCTGTTAGCGAACGTCTTCAGATATATATATATATATATATATATATATATATATATATATATATATATATATATATATATATATATATATATATATATATATATATATATATAAAGTAAGCTACACAGAAACGTTTATTTTTTTAATTCCCGGTGGCAATTATCAGGCTAATTGCGTTGCTTTATAGTTAAATCTAACTAGTGTTTTCTCTATCTACTAACCAATTTTAGTCGTTAGTTTTATTACTTCATCCCTACATATTAATTTCTATCAGTCAATGGGTGTCATTCACTTTGTTTTTTAAATGGGTTAAATGAACAAAAGGTGACCTTACTTTGACACGTGGGAATAAAAGAATTATCTCTCACATCTTTTCTGTTACCTATCACCATCTTAGATTTCTTTTTGAGTTATAATTTTAGCATTATATAGACTTTTGGTTTGTACTTATATGTTTCTATTTTTGTTTTTTCATTCATTATTTAAGTGTGTTATTTATTATTATTGTTTTAAATTTTAATTAAAATTTATATTTAATTTTATTGGGTTTCTCAAAATAAAGTTTATTGTGTCTACAGTTAGAAGCTCCTACGATTTATTAATTTTTAGCGTCTTTATAATTTGAAATTATTACTTTATCGCTCAAACATTATTTGCACGGATCGACTAAACATTTCCATGCTCTGGACCATCTTAATATTTTCCATTCGTTTATAGGCCACCGTCCGTTTTCTTTAAGATTACAGTAATGATTCGATAATTATCTACTATATCTGTGATTTTTCTTAATGAATTTGCTTTTGTGATTATAATATCTTTTTCTGAATTATGGAACAGTTCTTTCTATATAATATTTTTGATGTGTAAATATTGTAGCTTGCTAAATGATGCATTGAGTTGAGCAGTTATTTTGTAAAGGACAATTAGCGCGAATTTTCCAGTTAAGGAACGAGTAGCAATTAATGATGTTAGCTCATTACATATTAATAACAAGTACCTGACACATGATCAGCTGTGCACTATAATATAGAACTTGCAAAAAGAAAATGTCTGTAAAATAAATGATGCTATTCTGAAAGATCTAAGAAAATGCCGTTGATCAACTTTCTTTCCTACCCCCACATACGTTTCATTCAAACCTTTAAACCCGATATAGCAACCACTCTTTCCTACTTACACCCCTTCCTAATCTAAACTCATTACCTGAGACACTGAAATATATGTTATAAATAGAGTAGCCGTTCAATCTTTTTTTTTTTTATCTTTTCACCTCAACTTACAGATGTTTTTTTTATTTTTTAAATTTGACGATGTGACCTCCCGGTTTTGAATTTTTATCTTCTGTTCATTCTTTCCTACTATAAATATCTAAGTGAAAGATCAGACTTCTTTTTCCGCCTGTTGAGTTTCTAATAACTATTGATCGCTGACATCAACATGCCAGTGTAGCGGATTTTTGTACATGTCTGTATAAATATAAATAAAAATAATTATATAAATATCTATATATACTATTGAGCACTTTTTATAAGCCCAGTTTAAATTCTGTGGATTTTTATCCTGTGGATGTCTACTTTACCTGGATTACTATATATATATATATATATATATATATATATATATATATATATATATATATATATATATATATATATATATATATATAAAGATTTTTTAAAAAAACATGATGAATTAAAAATAAAAGACTGAAGGGTTAGATGAGGGGTTTCGAACCTCGCTCAACTGAGCTAAATCGAGGTTAGGATTAAGAGAGAAAAAAGGATTAAAAGAGAACAAATGCTATGGAGATTATAGTAGGGGAAAATGTGAAAAAAGAAAAGGTTCTTGTGCTTCCAATTTTAGTGTTGACTTATTCTACATTCTTAGTAAGTCACACTCTCCCTTTCATCTGAAGATTCTAGAAACTATTTACATTAAGTCTTTGTGAGCAAAGCGAAACTATTTTAGGACTTAACATAGTTTCTATTAGATTCAAATTCCCCCTCCCCCGCTATAATTTCAATAGCATATTTTTATCTTTTAACCCTAACCTCGATTTAGCTCTGTTGAGCGAAGTTCGAAACAGGTCAGCTTGCCCTTTCGATCTTTTATTTTTTAATTCATCATGTTTAAAAATAAATATGGTCTTTATATAGCTATAATAAAATTCTGTACCACAGAACAATATATATATATATATATATATATATATATATATATATATATATATATATATATATATATATATATATATATATATATATATATAAGTAAATAACAAGGTGAGCATTCTGAGGCAAGAGCAATGCATTGTTGAGAGCCGGAAGGTGGAATATGAGATGAACAAAAATAAATGACAAGAGACGATAAATTTCTGATCAATTCATTTATATTTATAAAATTTTAAATTTAAAGATAGTAAATTGTAAAATTGGTGAGCTTACTGCTAAATATTTAAAGGTCCGGAATGGTAAAGGCTTTAATCATTTCGAGAGTAGCAACCTCTCTTTTTCAAAAAGAAAACAAAAATGGGACCGGCTGTGTCAGTTGAGGTAATACAAGAGGACGCTGCCGTTAAAAATAAAACAACATGAGATTCGCAGAAAGACAAGGCTCGCATATATAAGAAAAGAATCAGTTTAATATCAATGCGCAAAACTTATATATAAACAACGAAATATTTTTCGATCGACATATTTTCTAAGGAAATTACCAGTCAGTTATAAAATAAATTAAGAATAATGGGATAAAGGGCGAAGCAGAAAGTTTAGTGAGAAAACAAAAGAATAAACAAAACAAAAGCAAGTTCCCAGATCGTGGACATCGAATAAACAAGGCATGGTGAATGTGTTTCTCGCCTTGCGTTCTTCAGAATATGGGCTTAAAAGCGCAAAACTAAAAGAAATATATATATATATATATATATATATATATATATATATATATATGTATATATATATAGAGAGAGAGAGAGAAAGAGAGGGAGAGAGAGAGAGAGAGTGAAGGGAATTTCTGTAGGAAATCTAGAGTTAGAGAGCTCATTAAGAGCAATAACAAAAGTTAGAAAAAATAACTCAAGTCAACTCTCTATTCATTTCACGTTATAATTTATTTTGTGAATGAGAAACACCTCAATCTATGTTCTACCATTCCCCTCCCCCTTAGCCACCTTCATTGTCCTTGAAGAAGACGGCGTGATTGCTCCTATTTTTCATTCAGAAACCACCAGTCTTGCAAGCACGTCTGATGATTCTCGTCCTGGCAAGAAGAAATAAATTATAACGTAAAATGACTGGATTTTTAGCTTCAGTTATTTATTTTTCACGTCTCTCTCTCTCGTTCTCTCTCACTCTCGTTCTCTCTCTCTCTATGTATATATATGTATATATATATATATATATATATATATATATATATATATATATATATATATATATATATATATATATGTGTGTGTGTGTGTGGGGGGGATAGATCGATGTAAAGAAAATATAGAAGTTAAAATTGGAAATACGTAGTTCGTCTATGAAATGGAAATAATGTTATTTTCGATAAACTATAGCCGTTAAAATTTGAAATATGTCGTGCGTCTACCAAAAAACTTAAACAGGTTTGTTATTGCTTATTCGTATATTGTACATGCTTACATAATCACATTTGCCACACGAAGAAAACTTCTGATATAACAGTTCCGACGTATTTCTGTCATTGTCATACATTGTATCTCTATACAGTTATCACATACTTGTTAGAGAGAGTGGGTCGTGTTTATTTACAATGAGTGATATATTTAAAATAAATTCCTGCATGGAGTCGTCTAAAACTTTAAGAAAATTAGAACAGTCAACGAGGCAAGAAGCATACGGATCCTTTTTTACGGCCACCGAGATAAGGTCCTAGAAATATACGTCGTAACAAACAGGTCGTCGATTATTTCTTGAAATGAGTATATAAATTAATATTATAAATATTCTCCGTCTTCTGTACTTATCAATTCATTCAAATGCAGATTCCAGCCACGAAGAAGACAATAAAATCATGGCCAGCGACACAGTCCACTCGTGGAAGTCCACCTAAAGTCATTAAGATAAAAAACAATATAAAATATCAACATTTCTTTCCATTTTCTAATCTTGTGCACTACCGTCGATTTATCACCCAGTCTTTATTTCCGAATTATAAATTTTCTTTAATATTCCGCAAAAAAGAATCAGGACTATTCATTTAAAAAAGTAATGTTAATAATGTTTTTCCGATTATATAGGCGGGTCCTTATTAAATTAAAGACCAGTCGCTAAAATATCTAACCAGACAAACAAACTTATTATTCTCATTTTCAGATTAATGGGAAATTACTTCCCGCTAATAAGAGTAGAAATAACTAAGAAGCAACTTATTGTGTCTGATGTGCTGTACTCCGCCATTTTGATTATGTCGAATTCCTGGAGAGGGAGTAATTTACTAATGTCGTCTGCTTTTTGTACTGAATAATCGGATAAAGAAAAAAAAAGTATTCTTCGAATATCTTTGAAGAATATTTAAAGGACGTTCAACAACTATTCTTTGAACATTTTTATGTTCATTTTTTTTACACCTTTTCGATTTCGTCTTCTTCTTCTTCTTCTTCTTCTTCTTCTTCTTCTTCTTCTTCTTCTTCTGTTTTTCTTTTTCTACTTCTTCTTTTCTCATCATCAGTATTTTTTTCTCTACTTCTTTTTTTCTTTCTTCTTCTCATCATCATTCTTTTTCTTCTTTTTTTCTTCATCTGTTTCTTCTGTTTCCTATCATCATCCCCTTCTCTTTACTACTACTACTACTACTGCTACTGCTGCTACTACTACTCTTACTATTACTACTACTACTACTACTACTACTACTTTTTTATATGTTTTCTTTAATGTTAATCATTTTATACTTCGTTTAATATTCATTTATTTTCTTGACTTAATATTAGTCACCATTTTCTATATTATTTGTTTAATGTTACCCCCTCTTTCTTTGTCTATTTTTAATATTCCCCATCTTTTGTTTTTCGTCTGTTATTACTCATTTTTCTTGATTTATTATTTGTTACTTTTCTTTTTCGTCTTCGTATATAACTCAGTTCTCTCCCTTTTTTATTCGCCATCATGATTAAGTCCTCAAAGTGCATCTAGTGGTGAAGCACACCTTAGTGGCCTCTTTTTAATGACTTGTCGGGCGCCATCTATGGGAAAAATAGAAAATATCGTTTACAAAATATTTGTGAAAAAATAGACCTACTAAATAAATCAATCTACAAACCAGCCGTATGCAAAATATAGGTACGGTTTCGCCATAACAGGACTCAATGACTGTTGACAAAACCCAATAACCATACTAATTATTTTTGGTGTTTATGCAGTATACGAACCGGGCTAAAATTATAACATTATAATTTAGAAACTCATTTTTAACATAAGGAGGTGGGGTTTATTAACTATTTTGTACTTTAAGCTAACAATTTAATAAACAAAAAATACCGTAAAAATTGAATTTAACTTGAAAATCTTATCTAAAAAATAAACTGCATAAGCACCTTATATTTATACATATGCTAATCTGTACTTTTCTTATTCGTTTTATATATTTTTTTCATTTAAAGTTAATCATTTTTTCTTCGTTTTATATTACTTCTTATTCTTGTTGTTTCTTGTTGTTTCTTCTTCTTCTTCTTCTTCTTCTTCTTCTTCTTCTTCTTCCCATTCTCCTTCTTCTTCGTCTTCTTCCTTTGTTAAATTAAAAGTTGTCTTTTTTTCTTCATAGTTTTATTTTTATTTTACCGAGAATATAAAGACAAACACTCTGTACGTTTTTATTTTTTACTAAAGAGTTACCACTTATCAAGGCACAGAGACCACTCGAGGTTAACTCGGGTTAATGAGTGTCAGGTGGAGGGTGAGACACCACCGTTATTATTGGTAATGATGGCGGCAGTTTGGCAGAATTTTATTATTTAGGAGGACAGCTCAACAAGAATTTGTTTACATCGGACTTGAAAACGACAATGTTGTAATCAGCTGGGAAGCAGCCCCGCAGTATTGTGTTTCACAGACAGGTAGTTCCAGGAAAGAAACTTTGTTCTTACTCAGTAACACACATTAAACATTCCGGTACTTATATCGATCTTGACCCAGTTTTCGCGAGTTTCTGGTCGGAAGCGTTCGTCTATCCTACGCAAACGCCCGAGAGATGACGAGCCGATTTGTACCAGACGACAATTTTTATACGGTGCTGCGTCCTATGATTTTAATGTTTTTTAAATTTTTTTTAGTTGTTGTTAGGGTTAGGGTTAGGGTTAGGGTTCAGGGTTAGGGTCAGGGTTAGGGTTAGAGTTTAGGGTTAGCGTTATGGTTAGGGTTTAGGGTAAGGGTTTAGGGTTAGGGTTAGGGTTTAGGGTTAAAAATATTTATTTGAAAACAGTAATTTCGCTCTGTTTTGTATGTTCTATTTGTTTTGTTGTTTAAAAAATTTCTTGCAACTATAACTAAAAATTATAGGACGCAGCAACGTATCAAAATAAAAAAAATATTTATTTGATAACAGTAACTTCGCTATGTTTTGCTTGTTTTTTGTGTTGTTTCTTTTAGAAAATTTCTTGAAAATATAACTTAAAATCATAGGACGCAGACCGTATCAAAATTGTCGTCTGGTACAAATCGGCTCGTCATCTATCGGGTGTTTGCGTAGCACAGCCGAACGCTTCCGACCAGAAACTCGCGAAAACTGGGTCAAGATCGATATAAGTACCAACATTCCCCCAATTTACTCAATGAAAACAGCATATACTTCTACGTGTTCATCATATAAGAACTCTATGTATGCAGTAATAATTGAATATTTTTCAATTGAAACCCACCCTGCTTGAGAAGACCCAACGTCGCTAGCCTAACCCGAAATTACTTTTCACTCCGCCCGGCATATCGGAGGAAGATACTTTTATACCTTCCTCCAGCTTCCAAACCTAATCAATATCACGCGTACTCATGCCTGTAAGTATAACTACTGCAATAATATTTTCGACGTCTCTTTCTATCGGCGACAGTCGTCGAATGAAGCCTTTTTACTACATCTGATGACCGTTTGACTCAATCCTGAAAAACATTTACGTTTGTTTTCTTCCGTTTGCTTATCTCCCCTTGGCGTCTCTTTTCTCCCTTTTTGCTTTCTTGCTTTCGATCAATTATCAGTTTTTCTTGTAAACGCTCGCACATGATTGACCAGCAGAAAAGCGTGTAGATCGACCGAAACGTACGCACCGCCCCAAGAAGAATAAAAGCAACATTTTTTCCTTTGAGCCGGCCAGACGCCAAGAATTTTGAACTTCTTACAGTTAAACAAGAAAAGAAGACCTGAGCATTATTAACAATAATTCTGTGTCGTCTGTGAAATGTACATATGTATAAGGCATCCAACAAAACATAAGACATCGGTAAAACGTTATAAGTTTATACGTAAACAGTGAGGATTACGAATTTGAGATTTTTTTGTTACATATTATACAACAGTAATATGTTTTGAAGTTTAATGTAGAATGGTTTGCCAAATGTCAAAGGTTACTTAAGTATGTTTAACAAAGTTTAACCTAGCTTCCATGTCCCCATGTACGGTAATGTCCAGACTGGTCATCTCACCATCTTCCAGGTTCATAAACCCACATAAAATCTGATTCACTCCTAAACTAATTAACAGATCATTATGAATTTAGGAACAAAGCTGCTATGGGGTAAAGTGTCGTAATATAGGCTATATTCAGTTTAATTTATTTTAATGCAAAGGACATAAATATTGAGTGGAAGCCCTTCGTGAAAATTCATATATCTCCGATTTTTGTATAAATTAAACAATAGTTATTAGACATTAATTAATAGATATTCCCCAAATTTCAATTTCTTTTGAATATTTTTAAGGGGTTTCATTGATCATAATACGAGTACAACCTCCCATGTGAAAGTTCAAATATTATAAATGTTGATTGAATTTGATCCATAGCCATTAAACACTGATTAAGCATAATTCCCTGAATTGAAATTTCTTAAGACCCCTTTAAGTTTAAGCCTTAAACTTAACACATTTTCTAGAATCCAAATCATGTAATGAATTTTGATCCAAATTGTACTAAGGATTCTGGATATAAGGTTATCATCAGTATTTTAATCTTAGAAAGGAGACATACATGTGGTCCAAAACTGTTTTGTTTTGGGAATTAATTTTACTAGTCCTGGGAAGGGTATCGTATAATATATAAAGTAGAGCTAGTCTGGTTCTCGCATATTTGTGATTACTTACAACCTACAAAACCAATATTCAATTGTTTCGCCCGTTCATTTTGCGGAACATTTATGCGATATTATTAAAACTAATTGTATTTGAATTAAATTCCTTTAATAGAATAATGTATCCGATTCGCTATTTCACTTTCTTTGTATTCATATAAAGATTGGGGAGAAGTTATTTCTTCTACTACCAAATATGTACTTTCACCAATTGTCTTCAGACATCTTTGTTTTCAGCAGCGAACACAAATATTAATAGAAAATACTACTAATAACACATTGAATTTATTATTAATACATATTTGAAATATATAATGATTTAGTCGAAATAAAGGCGGAAGAAAGGAGGACATCTCTGAAAGCTATGGAACTTTACTGCTACATCCGTTGACGTCACGCGTCTGTCGTAACCGGTGTTGAATCATTTCAGGTATTGAGAAATACTTTCTGATAAGAATTAGAGATTATAAGCAACAGTAAAGTTTGATGAGAACGTTATTCGATATAATAATCGAATTATTATGTTTTTACTATTAATTGAGTTCTTATTATTCTTATGTAGGTTTTCCTGATTTTCTTACATCTGATTGGTGTTGCTAATTTCCGTTTGATTACACCGGTACAGTTGGTCTAAATTTCCCTTTTCTTACGACTGTACATTGCTTCCAGTTTTTCTATTCCTTTCAACTAACGTTGCTTCTAAATCTCTTTTTTTTTCTTACACCTCTCTATTGCGCCCAATTCCCATGTTAGAAAACAGAAAATTGAGAGCAACGCCTAGGAGTAAGAAAAGAGAAATTGAGGACAACGTACAGGTTAGAGAAACTAAAATTGTGTAGCAAAGTATAGGCGAAGGAAAAGAAAAATTTGGTGTGAGAAAAGGGAAACCGTGCGCAACCAACAAATGAGAGAAAAGGGGAACCGTGAGCAATCCACAAGTGAGAGAAAAGGGAAACTGGGAGCAAGGTACAGGGAAAAAGGAAATTTAGGAGCAGCGTACAGCTGTAAGAAAATCGAAATTGGGAGTAACGTTCAGGTGTAATAAAAGAAAACTGTGATTGTACGTGTGTAAGAAAGAGGTAATTAGGAGCAACGCACAAGTGCAAGAAAAAGAACATAGAGAGCAACGGATACTTGACAAAAAATAGGAAATTGGAAGCAACGTACAGATGTAAGAAAATGGAAATCGGAAGCAATGCTCACTTGTAAGAAGAACATGGAGATAAAGGTACAGGTGTAAGAAAATAAACGTACATTTTTTAGAAAAAGCACATTTGGAAAAACGAAAATGCGTAACGGAAGGGAAATTGGGAGAAACTTACACCTGGAAAAAAAGCGAAATTGGGAACAACCTACATTTGTAATAAAGAAAGAAAATTCGTAGCAATCTAGAGTTGTAAGAAAAAAAAAACATTTGGTGCAACTGAAATAAAAGGGGAATTCGAAGAAACATAGACGCGTAAGAAAAAAATAAATTCTGAGGGAGATACAGTGTAATAAAACGGCAACTGGAAACCAAATGCAGGCCGCAGAAAAGAAAAACTGAGCAACACACAAACGTAACAAAGGAAATTTTTAACAACCTACATATATAAGAAAACGGGATTTAGGAGCAACGTAGAGGTATAAAAGGGGAAATTTGGAGTAATGCACATTTGTATAAAAAGGGAATTTGAGGAAATCATATAGGTGTAAAAATAGGGAAATGAGGAGCAATATAAGTTGTAAGCCCTAGTACACCGGGTAGTGTGCTGGACCAATCGTCGATGCAAAAGTCCAAAACATCCATTTAATAACATGTACGGCCTTATGTAACAGAAATTTATATATTCATCTTGTGCTCATCCATAGATACCCCGAAAACTTATACGGAAAACATTTTAACTAAAATTTTAAGAAATTCAAACTACAGGGAAGTAAAGTAACGTGGTTGACCAAAGTCTACGACGACCCGAGGGATCCCTTTTCATTGGCTACTGCACTGATATATAGGGGAGGGAAGCATTCCTTGAAAAGGATTACCCCACTTACACTTGCATTAGTTTGATTCTAAAAAAAATTCTAAAATTTATGAGGACTTAAAAAGAAATTGAAATCAAGTGAATCTTGCGTAATTGTTGTCTAATTACTATGGATATAATTTCACGCAAATCTGAAGTATTTGAATTTTAAATTTGCGGGTTGTGCCAATATTCTGCCCCCTAAAACCCTTAAAAATACCGAAACCCTTAAAGAAACTGAAATCTAGGGAACATTTATTAATTGGTATTTAATTCTTCTTATTAAAATTTCACATCATTCTTCTCTGCCCAGTTGCCTAAAACTAAATCGAACTAAATATAGCCGTCATTACCGACTTTCACGCTTAACAACTGATTTCCAAAATTCATAAAAATCGATTAATTAGTTTCGGAGTAGATTCTATACACATAAATATGTAAACATATACACATACCTAACTTTATATAGAGATTTATTATTATGCATATTGTTCATTGCATACAAACCTTTGTCATTCGTCACCTTTCAATGATTCTTCTTTTTATATAACTCGTTGGTATCGTTACTATTCTCGTTTTTACTTTGTCTGCGAATTATAAGAGGACAATCTGTACTGCCTTATATTTAGGTGCAAGTTCTTCCCTCTCTGTTCCTGAAAAGGATTACTTTACATTCAGCCTTTAACTGCATTAGGTGTACTGTCAACGGAAAGACGCAACTCTCTCAACCAAACACATTCTAAACATTCGTTGTTTATTCACTACCAAAATCAACTATCATAGATAATCATATGAAAAGTGGACGAATCTATATAAAAACAGAAGAAACCAACGCATAGCAACCAGAAAGGAAAAAATGACAAACATAAGTAAAATAAAGAGAGACATAAAATGTCGGGTTGGTGGGTGGCTGCAATCGTGGGAAACCCCTTCTGGCCTTGGCGATGGGGACGGGTGGGAGGAAATACCACCCTTACGCCTAACTGAACGCGGCTAAACGACCAGGTTCTCCGATGACAGATATGGCTTCGTCGGAAGGGGTGGCGGTGGTTGGCTTCTATGGCTTCTTCCCACGCCTGTTGCCAATGACGACAGCGACGATGAGGAGACAGCCCCGAACCATGTCCACGGTCACAAGCTGACTTCTTTTCGTCTCCCAGAACTTCTCGTCTCTGCAACCACCGACGTCTCTTGCTCAAGGATAATTGACAACAATGCTTTTGTAAGGTTGGAAAATGGCTTTCGAAGGTGATTTTTTTGTTTACGTTCGGAGAAAATGCGATATCGACGTCGAGGGAGAAAAGTATTTGAGGATGTTAGTTGTTATTTATGTAGAAATATTGAAATCCGTAACAATTAAATATGACTTGTCTATTACAAGCAAAACCCACTTGTTGCTTAACACGTTATTACATGACTTGCTTGGCACTCTAGAAATTCCACGGTGGCTTTCTTTATCTCTCTGTATGATTTACTGTTAACAATAATATTTTTCTTGAAATAAAAAATGTTTTCAAGAAAAATACCTGTTTCTTCCGTAAAATATTTTTAATTTTTAGCTAAACAGTGTTTAAATAAAAAGCGAATTTATCTAAATAGACAAAGGCATGTACAACAGTTGTATTGTTATATTATGGATGGTAGATCCACTAGTATAGATTTCGACACATGTGAATGAGTACGGTCACAATGACCTGTCTGTGCGTAAAATAAACAACGTCCTCACAGTGTATTCTGGACTGATCTGACATCGGGGTCAGATTTGACGAGGTAAGGTCAGAAGAGCCAGACTCAAAGCGATGTGCGGATGATATCACCCACGGATATGACGTCACGCGAGAACAGAGCAAGAAGAAGTGATTAGATTTTAAAATCAGACTGTTTTGGAATCTCGTAGCGGACGGTCACTGGAAAAAATGACTTAAAAAACGACAAAACTGTGACAATCGCATGCGGCGATGAGCGCCAAGCTGACTGATTATCTATCTATCTATCTATCTATCTATCTATCTATAGTTAAGTTAGGAATATAACTGTCTCTTTTTCTTCATAAAGAAGTGTAAATTGTACTTGTGTCTTAGTATTTTTCTCTAATTCTTCTTTCTATAACGCAATGAAGAACTTATATGCACATAGACGAACGCGGATCCTAGACGAATAATCAACACGGTTGCGAGAAGTGACGACGAAAAGACTGGTAGCAGTGACGAAAAAATAGACGACACGAATTAAGGGAACGAGCGACAACACGGCCACAAAGAGAAAAGAAAGAAACGACGAAGAGAAATCAACTACGCAACATGCAGCACATATTCGATTTAGAAAAGGAAACCATGGACAACATGACAGTAACAATTTAAATCTTTTTGAAACAAATATTATTTCCTTTTCCCGTAAACATAATTGTCAGCTAAGTACTTTTGAAATAAATGAAACTTTTAATTTATTTATTGCAACAATTCCAATCCTTTAAAAATAAATAGTCTCTTACAGTAAAACATTTTTAAAACTTTCGTTCACCCCAAACAATGCATATTGCCACTGAAGCTTAAGGTGCTACTGTGATAGGGGCCAGATATATAAGGGGGACATCTGGGTAGGAGGTTGGTCAGCAAGATGTTCGTTCACATAATATCTAAATTTCTGCATATTTGTATGGTCAGAAAAAAGTGAGCAAGAATAGAATTTCAATGGCAAGCAGGTAAAAGACTATCAGTGAAGAAAATCCTCCGTCATTTAGGAACCTCTACAGTGAAGGGATGGGATTTTGCAGCTAGTCGAGTGAGTTGAGGATATTTAGCAGCTAAATGAATGAAATGAATGTAACTTTAAAAATAAATTATTCAAAATGTATTAAAATTACATTTAAAACAAAAATGATAATGGAATAAATATATAGAAGATACTGCCAAGTCGGCTGCAAAAAATGAGGGCTCCCTCTACCAGGCAAGAACACTTTTATCCCATATCAGTATCGCATATCTGTATAAAGCTATCATTCGCCGATGCATGGGATATTGTTGCAGCATATGGACTGGTGAACCAACTACTAATTTTTTTCTCTTGGACAAGGTGAAAAAAGAGTTTCTTACCTAATAGGTCCCGCACTGTTTGCCAAGCCCCGTCCTCTGCCCCATCGTCGCAATATTGCATCTCTTTATTGTTTTACAAGTATTTTCATGGAATGTGCGCCGACGAACTTACTGCACTTGTACCACCTCAACATAAATACCCCGACATACCCAACTAGCAGCACCCCCCCTTCCTTCACTGTAGAAGTCCTCAGATAAGAAAAAACTTTTTACTCTATTAAAATAGCTTATTTCCTCATACTACTTACCTTTGGAATTCCCTCCCTACTTCCTGTTTCCTCGACTCTACCAACACGCAGAAATTTAAATGTAAAGTGAACAAACATCGTGTTGCACCCCCCACCTATCATGTTCTCTATAAACTTGACCCCTAATCAAAGTAACCCCTTACATCTCAGTGGCATTATGCCTTGTTTGGAGTGAATCAAAGTATAAACAAATAATGTCAAGAGTAAGTTTTAAAACTGCTTAAGTCGATGACAGAATTCGATTTGGGAACAATTCATTTTAAAATGAGTAACATCTAAATTTTAGCATCCAGAAACACCAGATGATAAGTAATTACTTTTCTTATTTCGTCTTTGACAATCAGGCGATTTCTCGTCTTTTAATGGGGGTGAAAAGTATAAGCGTATTAATATACAGGTGATGAAACTAAAATGTTAATTGCTCCATGGATGCCACTGAAATTCGACTTTCTGAACAACACACTTTGATTTGTGCAATCATCTCTCTAATTAATTTCTTTTACATTTCGACATAACATTTATGAAACACCGATAAAAAAAAAACTTGCTTTAAAACATCCGTTCGTATTTTCTAGTCGCCATCATTTTATATTTTGCACACGTAATTTGTTTTACTTAAGCGACATCAGTTAATTTTCAATTATTTTAATCTTCATCAATCAGATGATCTCATTTTTTAATAGGTGTAGTAGATCATAACGTACATACAAACGTTAATAACCCGACCAAAGCGACTGGAAGCAAAATCCCACCCCTTCACTGTAGAGATCCCCAGATGCCGAAAAACCTTCTACTATAATTAATAACTTCTTTCCCTGAAACGCCTTCATTGTAATTACCCACCCCGATACCTGTTTCCCCGACTGTACCAACACGCAGAAATTTAAATGTAATGTGAACAAACATCGTGTTGCATAACTCCCCACTTAGGATGTCTCCTATAAACCTGGCTTGCTTCCTGTTTCTCCGACTTGGTACGCTAACATTTAAATGTAATGTGAACAAACATTTTGCTGCACAACTCCCTACTTTGGATACCTCCTATAAAACAATCCCTATAATCACAGTAGCCCCTTACGTCTCAACGTTGTATCATATTATACAGATACCCAACAAGTTGCGCGTCAGTTTCTGGAACCAAATCTAATATTAGAATATAATACAAATTTACGTCCGACAATATTTCTTTACTTCAGTGTTTTTTTTCTATTGTTGCATAGCCGTCCCGGAATGAGCCGTGGCAGTTATCGCTTTGTATATCCGTCCCAGAATGGGCCGTGGCAGTTCTCGCTTAAACAACTGGCCATTTTTAACACCAAAAAGGAATATGTTGCATACCTTTAATTTCTCGCACCTTCTCTTCTTCTTCGTCGCGTGGAGAGGTGTCGTCTAGTGGTTGAATTATTTCTTCTTTCTTTCTGCCGTGAACCTCGCCGTCCGTTGTGTCTGCAACAAAACCTTTATAACACACATTCACGAGGCAATAATCTTTTACTTTGATTCTGTTTATTTCAGAAGAAGGAGGAAGGAAGAAGAACTCTCATGCCTGTATTCTCTTAGGGAATTTAATTCCCCTAATCCTGTTGAAGACTACATAGAGAAATTGTCCGTTCGGCCCGCTTCCAAAACCCAGACTGGCAAAACTGTGTTTCCCACACAAAAGCCCGTGACGTCACAGAACCCTTATGTGCAGGTGCATTCGTCACAGCCTGACTCCCTTGAACTCCCGACCTAAAAGGTTTCATCAAAATGGTGGCCTGTCAACGTTTGTGAGCTCCAACTGTGAGAACCAGTTTATTCTGCACTTGACTGTACGGGTTAACCCGCACTAAATCGCGCAAGCCAAACAAAACGATTCCCCCACATACGTCCACTTTAAGATGCGTCCACCTCACAGGGCCATTATCCAACACTATTACTTATAGAATATTTTAAAATGAATACTAAAACACAATTTGTATGAATCAGCAAGTTATGATACTTTGAACATGGTGAATTTTTGGAATTGGTTTTCCCGATAGATCAGGTACTCACATGAGTGGCCACATGAAGGTTGCGGACGGCTCTAGTGTACGTATTATTATGGATCCAACTGAACTTAAACATGGTCACGCAATAGATCAGGTTTTTAAAAACTGTATTTCACTTCAAACAAGGTGGACTTGATTAATAGAGGCATTCTACCTTTGTAATTACCCCCTCTCGACCCCTGTTTTCCCGACTGTACCAACACGCAGAAATTTAAATGTGATGTGAACAAACATCTTGTTGCATAACTCCTACTTAGGATGCTTCCTATAAACCTGGTCGGCTTCCTGTTTCTCCGACTCACTGTAGAAGTCCCTAGATAAGAAACATATTTGTTCACATTACCTTAAAATTTTTGCATGTTGGTACAGTTTGGTAAGCAGAGAGCAGGGAGGGAACTCATCAGACATTTGAATAGAAAATCTTCCGGCATCTGGAGACCTCTACACTAAAGGCGTGGGATTTTGTTGCTATTCGGATTGGTCGGAAGTGTTTACGTTGGAAACGGGGGGTACAAGTGCAGTAAGTTTGTCGGAGCACATTCCGTGAAAGTACTTATAAAACAAACACAGGGATATAAAAGTGCAGCTATGAGACATATACGATAGACAGTGCTGGGCTATTAGGTTAGAGCAGGGGTGGGCAACCTTTTCAGAGTGAGGGCCAGATGAGACTTTTGGAAGGAGATCGCGGGCCGAAGTGAAAAACGAAATCTCAGAATTACTATATTTTGTTTACATGAATAAATTGTACAAAAATTGCATTGAACACTCTACAAATCAATGAGACCGCTGGTGCTGTTTGCCATGAAAAAGTATTTCCATGTCTGGCTCGATGGTTGAGGTAGACAATAGAAGAATGTCATTGAGGTGGTGGTCCGAGATTGGGAGCGAAGGTGAGACTTCGCGTACTTCATTTTCAAAATGATATGTTTTACTGGGAGGTCCGCGGGCCGGATTGCAATAATAAAGCATAGCAGGGTGGCGGGCCAGACGTTAAGCCTTCGTGGGCCGGATGTGACTCGCGGGGCGGAGGTTGCCCGCCCTTGGGTTAGAGACTCTCTTTTGCAACATGTCCAAGAGTGAGAGACTAGTTGTTTGTGCACTAGCCTAGATGAGGTACTCACACGAGAAGGCAACATGAAGATTGTTAACAGCCCCTAGTAAACGTGTTACTATGGATGCGACTGAATTCGAAAACGTCGTCAGTCTAAGCTGGTACATACTTCACCATTACACTCTTCCCAGATCTATGCTATTTACAAATCATAAGTTATGGGGTTACTCTTTCTATAGTAAATTTATTTCCTCTACCCTTTTTTTATATTTGAATATGAATTTAATACTTAAACAAGCCGTGCGTGCGTGGTCCCCCTCTGTATGTGACTCGATGTGGCGAGTGTAAAATGCAATAAATTTGGGCAATTTGGGGCATTTTTGCCCCCCCCCCCTTTGACCCCCTGGGGGCGCGAACCGGAATGTTTCTGAGGACAAGGATGCTCATTTTATATCCAGAACAATTGCCTCTACATTTTGGCCAAGTTTCAGAAAAATTGAATGGATGGATCAAACGTTATGGGAGAAAAGGGTTATATTTTGCGATTTTGGGGGCTTTTGACCCCCTGGGGACGCGAACCAGATTTTTTCCAAGGTCAGCGATACTTATTTTCTATTAGGAAAACAATTGCCTCCACATTTTGGCCAAGTTTCAGAGAAATTGAATGGATGGATAAAAAGTTATAGGGCAAAAAATGTAATTTTTTGCTATTTCAGAGCCATTTTACCCCCTGGGGGGCTAACCAGATTTTTTTTTCAAAAATCGGAGAATGTCACTTTCTAACCTGACCAAAGTTACAACTTCATGCAAAATTTCAGAGAAATTCAATGGATGATTGCGGAGAAAAATCCGGACGGACGGACATGATTAAAAGCATAAGTCCCCCGATTTTATAAATTGGGGGACCAATAATAAATTTAAAGCAGTTGACCTTCCGAATGAATCCGACCTATTCATCATCATCCTTTAGAAAACGAAAACTAAAAGCTGGTAATTTGAAGACTATTTTTTTATATATTAGAACGACGATCATAACCTGCCTGCATCTTATATATCTTATAGCTTCTTACTGGATAATATATATTCGTAAATTTTTGTCAGCCATTTTGATGTCGCATAATTTTGATGCTAGACACACGGAGAAAGAAAGGGAAGTTCTTTTCAGTTGATGTAAAAGGACGAGTTCTTGCTGTGAATGTCTTAAAAGAAGAACCAGAGATTGGAGCTCAGTCGAGCATCTTGCACGGAAATAACGATAGAGTAAAGAAAACCTAGACTTTGTATTAAAAAGGACGCCATGACTTGCCTGCATCTTATTGAATAAGAGACTGTTGCTGAGATAAAATATAAAAGTAATTTTTTGTCAGCCATTGTAAAATCCATTAGGATGTCGCACGATTTTTGTGCTTGTCACCGAACATGTTTTTTACATTTGCCATGAGAAATAGTTACAAACAAAATTCCATTATAGTTCTTTCTTGACAGATTTGTGTCACTTTAAGTAAACATGAAAAATGATGGAAACAACGAAATAAGAGATGAGTAACGAACGTTTGCAAAGTTTAATCTTCAAAATATTTTTGGTTTTAGTGTTGGTTAGGTATTCAACTATGATATATGTAAAAATGTGTATGTTGTAATATTCTTCGTTGTCTTCGCGTTAATATGACCAGTTTCTTCTTCTTCTTCTTCTTCTTCTTCTTCTTCTTCTTCGTCGTCGTCGTACTTGTACCCTTTTTTCTTTTTCTACGTCATCGTCTTCGTCATGTTACTTTTGCTATTTTATTCATGTTTTTCGTCTTCTTTTTCTTCCTCGTCCTTTCCTCTTATTCCTCCTCTTCTTTCTTCTCGTCTGTATCGTCTTCGTGTTATTCTAGTTATTTTCTTTTCCTTCGTGTTACCTTTTCCAATTTTCTTCTTCTTCTTCTTCTTCTTTGTGTTATTCTTGCCTTCTTCTTTTTCTTCTTCTTTTTCTTCCCCTTTTTCTTCTTTTTATTTCTTCTTCTTCTTCTTCTTCTTCTTCTTCTTCTTCGTGTTACTCTCGTCGCCGTCTTCTTCTTCCTTTTCTATTTCGTCTGTCACTTCTTCTTCTTCTTCTTCTTCTTCTTCTTATTCTTCTTCTTCTTTCTTTCTTCTTCTTCTTTGTCTTCTTCTTCTTCTTTGTCTTCTTCTTCTTCTTTGTCTTCTTCTTCTTTGTCTTCTTCTTCGTGTTACTCCTGTCGTATTCTTCTTCTTCCTTTTCCATTTCGTCTGTCACTTCTTCTTCTTCTTCTTCTTCTTCTTCTTCTTCTTCTTCTTCTTCTTCTTCTTCTTCTTCTTCGTGTTACTCTTGTCGTATTCTTCTTTTTTTCTTCTAGCCAGTAGCATTGTTTACACTCTTGGTGTAACGCGCATGTACAGTACAATACAAAATATAACAGTCAATTCTATTTAGTATGTTTGTAATAACATAAAAAGAGCCAAAGGTTCACTATGCGACATTCAAATAAAAGGTGTTTTAAAATGGTCTATGTGCATATGGCTCAACGCAGAATTTCCAGTAAAATCAATAAATACATAAATATTTATTTTTAACCCAATCAAAAAGTTGTGTTTCGCGAACCCATGACATTAAGCTACGATCATAAAAGCTACAAAAACCAAAAATGTAACTTGTAGTATAGTCGAGATCAGAATATTTTCTAGCATGTACACTTCCTTGCTTCAAACCTTCCAGCGACGGTACAAATGCAACCCAACCCTCACCCTTGGTAAAGCATCGGAAAACAAACTAGACATACGGTTAGGCGTTATAAATTTAAACTCTGTTGTTGACACTAGAGCTTCTTCTTCTTTCGTGTGAATCAGATGATTCTGGTGTTGGCATTAGTTTCCCCGATGTTTTACTAGACATCGAGTACTTACGAGAAGGACCACGAGAACGTTGCCAACATCCCTAAGTGAAAGTGGTACTGTGGAACCGACTGGATTCGAACTTGGAACACCCAGGTCTTCAGTCAGTGTCGTTATTCACTTAACCACAGTCACCTCCCACACTAGAGCTGAGATATCTTTAATTCCAAGGAAATACCTAAACGGTGCAGTTATATAGCTAACTAATGTCTACATTGTATAAATTAACGACCAGAGAATTTATTACGTAGGTCAAGAAGTACTAAATCTTGTGTTGTATAACCTGAAACAAGAGTTTACTTGCACTTTTCTATTTGCAGAAAATGATAAACTTTCTTATAAGCTATGATTTCATGAATCAGTTTGGAGTAATGGTTGATTATACAAACAATAAGTTTATCGACAGAATAATTAACAGACATTTCAACGAACATCCATCATTTGTAATTGTGAACATCACGCTATACCAAGATCATGACGGTACAAATAATTGTGGCAAAACATCCCAAGCAAATTTCTCCTCATCGTCATTCAACAAAGCTTAAAATGTTTCACATAATTTAAACTGATAGCAATCCCTCTTCATTCTCTAAAGCAAGAAACAGCATAGTTGAAGAATACATTCGGAAACTCTGGAAAACAGGAAAAAGTTCCTCATCTAAACCAGCCTTACGCAGGTTAAATAATTCGAGCAGGAACTGAAAGACTCGCGGGTAACTGAATACATTAACAAAACCGGATCGCTACCAAAGAACAAAATTACATTACCTGTCAAACGTTCACGTTAAGAATTTCTTTCCAAAAATAGAATTTATCGTCAGATTATTATCAAGTACCGGCCCACTCCGATAATTTATGCAAAACGGCCAGCACAGAACCATTGCATTTAAATGAATACAATCACATAGTCCTACTATCATCAACCATACTTACATCTTGCTGTAGACGTCCACACTCATATATCATATTCACCGTACCCAAATTAAACAACACATGTTTATCATTGCAAATATTTCACTTCAGAACTTTTTCTTATTTTCTTTCGAGTATATATGTAAAAGTTTGTGTGTTTGAAAATGTATGAGACCTGTTTATTTTTTATATCTGGTTTTCGTATTACCTTATTTCTTATGGATTTAATTAACATTGAGAGCGACGTATCTCTAGATGATTAGGCAGCCGAACCATTTCCACCAGACTTAACTATTTTTGATTAATAACACATTTTCTTAAAACATTAATAAACCAGTTTTAATGACCACTTAGCATAATATTTGTCATATGTTCTTTTAATTATTTGAAAATGTTTGAATTCGGTAAAACGTTACAATAAATAATAAATGAAAAACATTTTTTAGTATATCACTTCGTATATATTACTTTGGATATAGACATATACGTCACAATCTCACGACTGCCATTTCACGCTTCTTGCAATAATCAGATGAGAAATGGTCGCCTGTTTATTTTGTGGCTTGTTTATAATTAACGCTAATGACTTCCGGTTACGATACTCACGCGTGTCTCGTAGCTTTTCGAAATAAATGTGGAATTAACTCATGCCATCCCGCATTCACCATAACATTCTTATTTACTTCCTTTTTCATCCATCCACTTATATGCACTCCCCTTACTCAACATTCAACTTAATATTTTCACCAATCATCTTTAATAACGGTGTACCTGCTACCAACCCCACCTCCTCCCCACTATAACATACTACTTTAATTTACCTACCCCGCCTTTCGTGTTTGCTTGTCATTACCGCTTCGAACTATTTTTATATCATAGATGTACTTCTGAATACATCGAACATGACCATCGCAGCAACTATGTTATGATAGACAGAGACATAGAAGCAGATCAAGCGGAAGGGTAGAGAACAGAATATACTGTTGTATGTAGTGTCTATTGACCGTATACTCTCTTAGATGAGTCCCCATGAAGTTTGGCTGCCAATAGAATTTCATCAACTCGATCAAGACATTTTACACTGGCATGCAAGTTGACGTCTTCACGTGTAACACACAGTCAAACGACTTCAAGATTACACATTGAGTACAGCAACGTTGTGTGCTTGCACCTACACTCGTCTATGTATATCTGACACCTATATTTGAGTCAGCATTCAAAGACTCAGCCAATGGAGTTTCTTCTACAGTTAGTGGTGGGTTTTATAAACGCAAATGATAGCTTGTCTGCTTGTCGTATTTGGATCGGGCCGACTGTTCACGGTTCGAATCTCAGCTTGACTACACTTGCTACGACGGGCAACATTGATGGATCGTAGACGACGAAACAGCAGTATGTGAATGAATATATCTATATATACATACATATGTCCCCTTATTTATAGGTTGAGATATCTGGTCGGGGAAATAACAATTTCCACTAAGCGCAAAGCAATAATATTCTGTAAAGAATATATTTCTCTCAGTTACTAATACTGTGGTAGAATATGTTTTTTTTACTCTTGAATCAAATTTTTCAAGGCCAAGAGTCACACGAGAATAAGGGCTATTGTGACGGATATGATTGTCAGTCAAAATATGAGGAACACTATGGGAGTACTAACATTGATAGATGGTATGAACTAATTATTACTATGGGGCGGTTTTTGACAAGGATTTTTTGACATTAGATTTGAAGACGACCAAATTGTAATCAGCAGGGAAGCAGTCCCGCGGTAATGTGTTCTACAGACGGGATGCCCTTGCAAATAAGCTCTGTCCATAGACATTCCGCTTGGAGGCTGATAGGTCTGTACTGAGATGCGGTAGACGAATCACCAGTATTTTTAAATACTGGGCAGGCCAACGAGGTTTTCCAAATATATGAAAAGCGTTTCTACTTTAAGCATCGATTGTATGATTTTGTAAAAATAGCAGCAAGATCAGGTATCAGCTTCTTAAGCTCAATAAATCGAATGTGGTCAGGGTCAGTCGCTTTGCTTGCATTGAGTTTTCAGATAAGTTTGGCAACATCCTGAATCGATATATCTATATCATTAATAAGATTTTCAGTCACAGAGGGAAATTCTGGATGTTGATGGTCCTGATCACAAAGAGTGGAGTCTGTAGCAAGTTCTTTGCGAACAGTTTGTTGTGGATAACTACACACATATATATATATAGTTATCCACAACTAACTAAAACACAATATATATATATATATATATATATATATATATATATATATATATATATATATATATATATATATATATATATATTTAGCCCAGCGTTCCGAATCACGCGACCAGTAGTGAATTGTTATATCTCTATGCTGATGAGTTCCGATTAAGGACGAAACGTATACGTACATAGATAATAAACAAAAAAAACAAATATTTATTATTTGTAGCCCCTAGAAAACCCTCTAGATGGGCACTGTAAGTGTAATATTAACACAGCATGACGTTGCTAGCTATCGTTCCTTTCATTAAGTTGAACGCTCTTATGACGTCAAGCCGCTGAAATAAGTGTTAAAATTATTACTGTTTATTTAGCTATCCAGTGGTGGTCGAATGGTTCTAAGTGTCGGGATTAGAGTTGTAAAATACTCGTAGCCCGGGGTTTCGAATCATCGCGATAAGTTGTGAATAGTTATATCTCTATGCTTATGAGTCCCGATTAAAAAGGACGAAACGTATACGCACATAGATAATAAACAACAAACAGATATAGAGATATAGATAGATATAGAGATGGAAATAGATATCTATGTAGAGAGAGAAGGTATAAAGCTTTTATTTGTACAAACATTCTTGGCTACACATCTGCAAACATATTTCGATGTAAAACAGCAGGACATCTTTAGGCAACTTTTATTAAAGTGTGCTGAAATGCAAATGCATTTCCCTATAGTGAATGTTTCAAGAGATTCAACACTAGACTGCTAATATATCAGTCAGAATTACTACGAGTACGTTTTCAACCTCACCACGATAGTGAGAGAAAGGTTTTTTTTCTCTTAACTTACCGACTATTACATTTATGAAGAGCAGTGTATGAGAGAGAGAGAGAGAGAGAGAGAGAGAGAACGAGCGAGAGAGAGAGAGAACGAGCGAGAGAGAGAGAGAGAGAGAGAACGAGCGAGCGAGAGAGAGAGAGAGAGAACGAGCGAGAGAGAGAGAGAGAACGAGAGAGAGAGAGAAAGAGAGAGAGAACGAGCGAGAGAGAGAGAGAGAACGAGAGAGAGAGAGAAAGAGAGAGAGATAGTCGGCTCTTATTGTTCGATATTTCAGAGTAACACGATCTTTAGTAGGGAAATGAATACATTAAACCAACAACAACAACAACCACAAAAAACGTTGCCTGTTATAGATAAAGGAAAAACAGAAAAAGTAAGAATATTAATTCGAAGAATGAATGTACAGCGAATAATCGTCGGGGGTATGTATCGGGTTGGAATGGAACTTTTTATCATATGTAATGCAGATGAAAGCACTAATGCTTATAGATATGTTCATTTATCAACATATACTTCATTGCTTTCCGAAAGCTCATTCCATCTGCCAACAGGTTTATAGATGCCACTTTCGTAAACTTATTTCGGTTTTGATATGGAATACGAGACGGACATCTTCAAGCTCTTCTCTTTTTTGTTTATCAAAATGGCCATTCTTTCCGCTAAACCAAATTCGGCCTTACATTTATTTTTCATCAACTCAGCGTTTTTAGATGCGTCAAAGCATTCGTATAAGAGCCTCTGTCCGTCGGCTGCTCGGTTTGTTACGATTAAGTTAGAAATGATATTTTGGTCGGTCTGTCACGTTTCAAATATTTTTAGATTCTCCATAAGAGATATTGCGCATGTACACTCACAGATAAATTAAAGAGAGACATTAACCGATTAAAAAAAACAAACTAATGTGAATTAACAGTATATACAAAGAGAAGCCTATTTGATAAAACCATTCCTTCCAAAAAGAAAGCACTGCAAAAATCTATAGATAAATTGAATAAATTGAGAAAGATAACAGAAGATAGCTTGTTCTAAACATCTCTATAAAAGCCTTTGCCCGCTGGTTGGTTGATCTGTCACGATCAAGTTTAAAATTTTAGTGCGTCTGTCACTCTTAAGGTAGAAATATCATTTTTAGCTTTTTTTCATGTATCTATATACGAGATTATTCTTGTCCGTCGGTCTGTCGGTCTGTCACGCTAAAGGTCTGTCACATTTTAGTGCAGTTTAAATGGACGCATCTGAAGTATTTTGTTCTTTTTCTATTACTAATTGTTCTTTGTTTCTAATATTGGAAAAAGTGTAGTACAGCGCAAAAAGCTAGGAAAACAAATATACAGCAAATAACTTTAACCAAATGCAAGAAAATTTAATTTTCTATCAACCTACCTAGTTTTTCAGTTCTGAAACTTTTTATAAGTATTTTTTTTATTTCAGAAATTGTTTCGTAGCCTTGGAGGCTTGTAAAAGAAATGGACGACCACGTTAGGCCAAAAGCTACGATATACTGAAACTTATTTTGAAATTTAGAAAAACTTTAAAACAGTTTCAGTAAGTTAAAAATATACAGATCAGTCAAAAGTTAAATTGTAATGCTTTCAGTGACAGTTATTAGTTACATTTTTGTTTTAACTTTCGCTTTTTCAGTTGTGAAACATACGACATAAAATCTAATAATCAAGAAACTGTCGGCAGCCATCTTGGATCTATTCTATTTACAAGCCTTCGAGGCCCCGAAACAAATTCTTAAACAAAAAATACTTATAAAAGTTTCAGAACTAAAAAAATATGCGGGTCGATAGAAAATTAAATTTTATTGCGTTCGATAAAAGTTATTTGTTGTATATTTGCACTTTTCTTCTCCTTTCTGTGCTGTTAACTATACTACACTATTACCTAAACATTATAACTAATTATAACATTATAACTAATTATATTTCCTCCTGGTTTGAGCGCTGATAAACAAGCTAGCAGTTATTGGAATTTACGGATCAATTAGATTTCAGGCATCACAGAACGAGCAAATGCAAAAATGACAACTTTGGGTCGACACCGGTTTTTTTTTACTTCCGGTTAAATCTGTAATTTACCCGCACACGCACTTTTAACCTGTGAACACACTTCGCAGATTTTTTTTAAAACCATTTTTTCTGCGTTGTTTGTTTTTTCGTCACAAAGTCGGGTTTTAAAATAAGAGAAAGATTTATTTTAAGAGAAAGAACGAGTATATTAAATATTCATTTACAAGCATAATAAAATAAAATCTGAAAAATACATTGTTTTATTTACAATGTTTTTGATAAACAAACCGAAACAATTAAATATTAAAAAAACATAGCAGAGATCGTGTCCCTATTTACTTGTCTCATCACGAAGGCGGGATTAGGCACAGTATTGGTTTGTTTAATGTAGTGTGCGTCTTTTAAAAAAAATTAAAACTATTCGTTTACAGTTTGTAAACTTAAGATATAAAAAATAAGTTTACACACCTTTTTTTGTAAACAAAAAGTATAAACAAACGAAATAAAATTTAACTTTTTTTGCTTAAAACTATTCTTGCGTTGTTTTGCCAATATCTTTCCTGTACTCGCTCAGTTAAGGAAAACAATGCTTCTAGATCGAGGCAATTTTAATTTTCGATCCGATCCAGAGTTCCTTCTTTTGAGGAACTGGATTTTCTAACCTGCCCTCGTGGGGAGACAAAAAGTTTGTAACGTTTTTAAAATTAAAAATTTATTTAAAAAAATAAATTTCTAAGGTCAATTCTTTTTGTAAGTATTATTTATACTTACAAAAAGAATTCGCCTTAGAAATTTATTTTTTAAAATAAATTTGGTTCCAGGCAGCAATCCCTCTTTTAAGAAAGATCATCGCAGAAACTCGTATAAAAAATACGACCGTTAATCAAGGTATGAATATAATTTGTGAACTTTAATGTTTTTGTAACGATTGCGACAATTTGGTTGTCTGCATGTATGGCACAAGGTTAAAATGCAAGACGTTGTCTGCATGAAAACAGATAAACAGACAGACAAACACTTCATTTTGTTTGTATAGATATCTGAAATTATCTTACATTAAAATAAAATTCACAGCTAAACAATGAAGCGTCACACAGGAAGTTAATTTATATCAGGCTTCGATCTGGCAACGTTCCCATGTTAGAACATGTAATAAAAATATTCAAACTTTTAAATTTGTAGAATTAATGGTACTATTATTCATATTCTCACAAAAGAAACTAGATTTTTAAACTTCAAATTAAATAAAAATGATTTTGGGGAACAAAATATTCGTAGGCCCTATTTTCAGGGCATTTGGGAAATTATTATATCACGTGATATACAGTTCAATCATATATATATATATATATATATATATATATATATATATATATATATATATATATATATATATATATATATTATTCTGCTATTGTTTTCGCTGCTAATATTGCTAAACAAACGATTTATTTAGTCTTCAAAGCTAAGGAATGAACAAAGAATACTATAAAGTTAAAAATGAGACGAATACAGGATTCGAACCTGTGTCTTAGAAAAGGGACTGCCTAAAGCTGGCGTCGTCTTAAAACCCTTGACTAACGAGTCAGACATCTGAAGAAAGCCGAAGTTCTAGAAACAACTCCCCAATATACCTTTGTTTAGGTTTTTACTCGCGTTTTTACTAGCGTGGTAACCATATCTCCTTGCTGCATCGTTCGAGCTAAATACCTTGAACGTGTTATACGTTTTAATATTTGACATTTATTTGCGACATTATCTCATGTATTATATTGCTTTTCTGTTGATTCTATCTGTTGATACAAAATCAGGCTGTCTAAAGATACCGGCTTCCTGACTTAAAATGCACCAAACATTGATGTTATTGTTTTTTCCTTTCTTTTTGTAAAACTCTATAATGTTCTGCAAAGCTAACAAGAAAAACAACATTTTCCCTCTAGATAACAACCAAACCAACACAAAGAATAAATATTTGAAGGTATACATAACTTGAAGCATATTATTATATTCACATTTTTACATTTTAATTCAGTCGAAGTTCTCAGAAATCAAAGGACTCCTTCCTGGGGCTTAAACTTGTTCCATATATGAGATACATATATATTCGAATATTCCATTAAAATTATCCTTTACCTGTCAAATGTTAAGGAATGACTAACATTCATTTCCTTCTCCTTAATTGACCAGTTAACTATGTTATAGTATATATTTCTTGTGGTCTTTTGGTTTTATCGGATTCCAGGACAATAATTCATCTAGTCTGATGGACTATCCAGTCACGTGGTGTTCCTTGAGGTAACATAATTAGAGTAGGTACACTATTTCTCGTATAAGACAGTGTATAGCCGTGCCGAGGTCATCTTATTTGTGCTTCGAATACTATGTTATTTTGAATATTTGGTCAAGGTTTACTTGTTGGGTTAAGTATCCTCATATCAGGTTGTCCTGACAAATCATTGTACAGAGAGACCGAAGCCACTCGATGATGGTGTCTAGTAGGTAATTCAAACCTCCCATATGTTATATTACTAGGGGAGGACTTGAATGCCTACTAGACACCACCCTCGGGTGTCTTCGGACTCTCTGTACAGGGGTTTGTCAGAGACTCTGACATGAGGATACTTTTTACTTGAAGTAAACCCTGGCCAAATATTAAAAAAAAAATGGTGTGCTGTCTCCTCAAGCCATCTAGCACGTCTCCCGAATTGCGAACGGGGGAACCCCCTCTACTCATAGAGGGCAGCTTCGAATAAACAATTAGAAGCCGTTGACAATGAGGAAATGAATAATAAAAAATATGAATAAAAACAATATATGTGTGTGTGTTTGTGTGTGTTTGTGCAAACTATCAGGTTGTCCGGAAGTGGTTCGCAACGTTTAGAGCTGAAGATGTTAGCGTTAACAATGAAGAACCCTCAGTCAGACCACCCCTAGAGATGATGCCAAAATCAAGACATTCATTTACAACAACATACATTACACTACACGACAACTAACAGAAAGGATTAACATATCAATATCCACATTCATAAGCATTTAGTAAAAGTTGAGTACAAGAATTCGGCACGAACTTTCTGGACAACCTGATAAAAATTAAACCATGAAAGTATGCAATGTTATGCTCATTACTTTACAACGGTATCATGTGGCAACATACCCTTATCTCAAGGACGGCTCATCTTATAAGCATAGGATTTTTTCAGGATGCGTATTCTAGCAGACTAAGACAACACTTCTTAAATATAATTTAATTCAAAGTCCTCTCTGGAATACGTGATGCTTTTATAACTTATATATGTTTAGTTATTGCTTGTTTTTTGATGGCGAAACACGTGTCTTTGGATTACTATCATATATATAAATATATATATATATATATATATATATATACATATATGTATATATATTTATATATAAATATATATATATATATATATATACATATATGTATATATATTTATATATATATATATATATATATATATATATATATATATATATATATATATATATATATATATATATTTATATGTATATATAATGTATGAGATATCATAAAATGAAATACCGTGAAAGACAAGATGTGTGAAAAAGATTACTAACTACTCATCCGAAAAAGACACGAATTCGACCAGAAATTATTTGCTCTTCGTTGGGTCACCTGGACGAGAACGTATGATGCCCCCCCCCCACCCGCCTAATTACCCACCAAAAAACAGTATTAACATAATTGAAAAACTACCTGAACATTGTAAAGATGTTTGAAAAATGCATACACGGAAAGCTGGTGGTCACCACTGACACACATATTTCAGAGCAATACTCGTCGCATTTCTCTGGACCACAAACACGGCGACCACGTATAAACTCTGCTTGATAACTGCAATCTGATCTTCATGTTCTAACCATGCAGACCCCCCCCCCCCAACACACACGTTCAATCACGCCAGCTCCTCGCGAAAGCGACTAATTCTCTACTTCTTCGCCAACTACCGTCATTAGGATTACTGTCTAGCAATTAACACAAGTACCGCAATCCTCAAAAGCGGTGAACGTCGCAACCAGGTCAGCGAATATTCAAGTATTTCGGAAGTAGTCTATATCTAAGATTAGTCTGGACAAAATTCTGCTTGCGTTGATAAATTAAAAGAGGAAAACGAAAAGCTGTCTAATCGACAAGAACAAAGGAAGTCAGTTTTAAGTGCAGGATACCGTCTGTTTCTTTGAAATGGACGAATATATTGGACGTCTTTTGAACCGTTCTTTGAGGGTTTATCGGGAAGGCTGAATGTGTTCGCTTTTTTTTTTCACTCTTGAATATTTAAAATTCTTCCACAGCGGATTTTGAAGTCATTGAGAGTTTTCTTTCTTTTTAAGCGAGAACAAGAACAGATATTCTGAAGATGCGTCCATTCAACCTACGCGATTAGCAATGAAAATTCTGTTTCAAATTTAAACGTGACAGACCGATCACAATTCTATTTAAAACTTAAACATAACGAATGGGTACACGGACAAAGCTTTTTATGGAGTAGCTTGGATGTATATTGAATGAGGTGCATCCATTCAATCTACGCGTTTAGTAATGGAAATGCTATTTCAAACAAAATTATTAGACGTATCTCGAAAACCGTGACTGTTTGTAGTTTTTTTTAAGTGGATTAACTATTATAGAGGTGTCACGTAAAGGGGTGAAATGAAGAAGATACACTTAATTTTCTCGGTTAAAAAAGTAGATAGATAAATAGATAGAGAGAAGGTAGAAGCCGAGAAGAGAGGTAGAGAGATAGAAAAATGGCAAGAAAGGAGAGACAGATAGATGACGATGTAGATAGATAGATAGACAGATAGATAGATAGATAGATAGAGGAAGGGATGGAGACAGAAAAAGAAAAAGAGTTTGAGGTGAAAAGCGCATTCGGGAGAAAGAGAGAGAGAGATAAGATAAGGAAAAGGCAGAGACGAGGTGAGAGAGACAGAAAAACAGAGGTAGAAAGAGAGGTAAAAAAGAGAGTGAACAGAGTGTATAAGAGAGAAATGGAGAGAAATGCATAAGGAAAGGGCGGAGAGAGTGAGGGAGAGAGGGAGAGAGGGAAAGAGAGAAAGAGAGAGAGAAAGAGAGAGAGAGAGAGAGAGAGGGGGAGAAAGGGATAGAAAGAAAGGAAGAGAACGAGACAGAGGGAGAGAGGTAGAAGAGGAGACTAATGAATGGCGATAGAGTGTATGTGAGAGGGAAAGCACGAGAGATGGGTAAAGGAGAAGCGGAGAAGAGAGGCAAATACAAAGAGATGTCGAAAGAGAGAGAGAGAGAGAGAGAGGGTGGAGGAGAAACAAAGAGAGAGAGAGAGAGAGAGGGTGGAAGAGAGACAGAGAGACAGAGACAGAGAGAGGGGGTGGAGGAGAGACAAAGAGAGAGAGGGTGGAGGAGAGACAAAGAGAGACAGAGGGTGGAGGAGAGACAAAGAGAGAGAGAGAGAGAGAGAGAGAGAGAGAGAGAGAGAGGGCAGAGTGTTAGAGATAGAAAGTGAGAGAGAGAGCAAAGACAAAGGGGGAAAAGGTAATTGAGAAATAGAAAACTAGAACAGATATTCATAACATGCACCCATTCAATCTGCGCTGAAAATGCTATTTTAAAGTTAAGGATGACAGACAAACAAAAATGCTATTTCAAACTAAGGCAAACACCTAAGCAAATACTATTTCAAACATAAGCGTGACGCACCGACTAAGAAACTTTCTTAATATCAAATATTTATCAAACTGAAAGGTCGCACCATGCGGAATTAAAAAATTGCTTATGTGAAAATTTACTTCAGATTGTGGTCAATATTACCCAAACTTTACAATAATTTTTAAACAATTTATTCGAATGTACAATGAAAACTCTCCTTTCACTACCAACACTCAGATCACCATTTCTCTTCAGTGGAAATGAATGGCTCTCTCATTGAGAAAGCCATCTTCTTTGATAAGCTTTTAGGGCTGAATTTCACTCCAGACCTGAAATGAAAGACACGTTAAATCTATTATTAAGGTATCTAGAAAGATGGTTTGATCATTCTACCGCTCCAGAAATACCCCAACCCCCTGACAAAATCCTACTACCGGTATAAGAGCCAGGTACGTACTCAGATAGAGTACTGCTGCCATATATGGGAAGGTGCTGCTCAGAGCACTCTTTCTTGCCTTGATAGAGTACAAAATCGACTTCGCAATCTAGTGGGGATGATATTTTCCCTACAGTCTCTTTTTCACAGAAGATACGTTGCTAGTCTTTGTCTACTCTATCGTTATGTTCATGGTAAATGCTCGACTGAGCTCCAGACTTTGGTTCCCTTTGTCAACCATCCACTACAAAAACTCGTCTAGCTACATGAAATCTTTTTTTTTTCTTTTTCTATGTATATAAAACCAAACGGGACTTCCATGAACCAAGTTTATTTTCTAGAACTTCTCATCTCCGAAACAAAATATCACGGGGCTGCTAGTCGTCTTCAAGTTCAATGTAAAAAAATTCTACCCATTCCGTCCATTGTTTACACTATAAAACTGACAATCTATATAATCCTTATCCTTGATAAGCGGTGAAATATTAAAATAAAAGCTATATGTATATATGGTATGTAGAATCGGTAAAATAAAAAAAAAACAATAAGATACATAAATCTGTGACTAAAGTTTTAGTGATTTGCCTCGGTCCGGTCTTTGGTTGGACACTCAGAAGCACGTATAATATATAATTTTACTTTTATTTTTTAATGGATGTGGAAATGTACAGTGTCTTTCACCTTCATCATTTAAGAGTGAAAATAAATTAATGTTATTAGCTAAGAATATTTTCCTGTTTTAATATTTTGTACAAACGTGTAAGTAAACTTGTTTATTATAACCACGTCTGTTTGGTGAAAATTATTACACGCGTTTCAACTGTCTAAAAGACTCGAAATTTATTCGCTAATGGAAAGCGCTTCAATTTTTAGTTATGTAATAACGTTATGTCTGAATTAAGCCCATTAGTGTGTGCATGTGTGTAATTTATTATTTTTGTTGTATTTTCTACGCTGTTGAGTGGAAAAATGGAAGTCTGATCGTAATACAATGATTTTTATATTCTTTGTAAATTGTAGTGCCGTACGACCAATCAATGACCTGTTCGCTTCGTTTTTATGATTATTGAATCTTAGTTGAACTGGGGGCTTGTCTCCCAAAAATATCCCCGCTTATTGCAAATTGTACAAAAATGTAGGATATGACGTTCGAACTATAACAATTGAGGTTAGAGAGTTTGCTCTTTAATTGAGTTTGGAATAGTTTTAATTCTCACTTTGTTTTTATTTAATTTTTTTCTAACTACGTTTCGCCTTGCATATAACTTGTTCCCTCTCGCGATATGTGATTGCAAACGTTTTATTACTATGTTTTGTAAAAAAGTCACTGTTGTCCCCAATCAAATTCTTATGATTTTACATCTTATGCTGAACTAAATAGTATAAAAAAACGCTTTGTCTTTCTTTTATGTAACATATAATGTATCACAGTAATATTATATTCATATTATGTATCATATAATGTATCATAGTGATATTATATTCATATTACGTATCATATAATGTATCATAGTCATATTATATTCATATTATGTATCATATAATGTATCATAGTAATATTATATTCATATTACGTATCATATAATGTATCATAGTCATATTATATTCATATTATGTATCATATAATGTATCATAGTCATATCATATTCATATTATGTATCATAGTCGTATTATATTCATATTATGTATCATATAATGTATCATAGTCATATTATATTCATATTATGTATCATATAATGTATCATAGTTATATTATATTCATATTATGTATCATATAATGTATCATAGTCATATTATATTCATATTATGTATCGTATAATGTATCATAGTCATATTATATTCATATTATGTATCATATAATGTATCATAGTCATATTATATTCATATTATGTATCATATAATGTATCATAGTCATATTATATTCATATTATGTATCATATAATGTATCATAGACATATTATATTCATATTATGTATCATATAATATATCATAGTCATATTATATTCATATTATGTATCATATAATGTATCATAGTCGTATTATATTCATATTATGTATCATATAATGTATCATAGTCATATTGTATTCATATTATGTATCATATAATGTGTCATAGTCGTATTATATTTATATTATGTATCATATAATGTATCATAGTCGTATTATATTTATATTATGTATCATATAATGTATCATAGTCATATTATATTCATATTATGTATCATATAATGTATCATAGTCATATTATATTCATATTATGTATCATATAATGTATCATAGTCGTATTATATTTATATTATGTATCATATAATGTATCATAGTCATATTATATTCATATTATGTATCATATAATGTATCATAGTCATATTATATTTATATTATGTATCATATAATGTATCATAGTCATATTATATTCATATAATGTAGCATATAATGTATCATAGTTATATTATATTTATATTATGTATTATATTCATTTATATGTCATATTATTTTTATATCTCTATTTATATAAAGTTTACTATGTTTATATATTTCTATCTATACGAATTCACTCCTAAACTAATCAATCAAATTTAGAAGCACATCTGCTAGGAGTAAGGGTTAGTAATGTCGGCTATACTTTGTTTACCTTTGTTCTATGAATAAATGCAAAGAGGTGGTTGAAAGCTCATCGTCATAATTCAGATATTCTTTAGAATATTTTAAAGGGGGTTGGGGGTGCATACTATGAGTACAACCTGCAATTCAAAAATTAACAACTTCAGATTTGCATTAAATTTGTATCCATCGTCATTATAAACAAATATACCCTAAATTTTGATTATTTATTAAGACTCCTTAAGCTTAAGTCATTAATTTTAGACATTTTCTAGAATCAAAATGATGTAATTTTGATCAAAATTGGAGTAAGTATTCTAGACATACGTTTAGTAGCAGTATACGTTGATTTTTATCTTCGTAAAGGGGACATAAAAGAGGTGCGAAACTGTTCTGCTTGGGGAATTAATTGTATCTGTCCTTAGATGGATATTCTCTAGTATATATATATATATATATATATATATATATATATATATAGAATTATAAAAAGAAAAAACTATACACACATTAAGGTTGTACACATTATAACTTATTTCGACCCCTTAATTAGGTCTCCTCAGATGTATAAACAACCACGTCAAAAAACCGTTTTTGTTTTTTTGACGTGGTTGTTTATACATCTGAGGAGACCTAATTAAGGGGTCGAAATAAGTTATAATGTGTACAACCTTAATGTGTGTATAGTTTTTTCTTTTTATAATTCTGTTTTGCTCTGTTTAAATTACATTGAGCTCTGTTATTCATATTCTTAACACAAAATTGAAATCTACACACTATATATATATATATATATATATATATATATATATATATATATATATATATATATATATATATATATATACTAGAGAATATCCATATATATATATATATATATATATATATATATATATATTCATTCCGAAATAAATTAAAAAAAATTACTGGAAGCTATCTACATAGAAACACAACAACCTAAAATTAAAAACATCACATATGGAACCAGTGGTAACATTTTGAGATGCTTAACGTAATGCGATTTTGTTCTATGATGCGATTAAGCGTTGCTGAATTTAAATCGTCAACGACTTCCTGGAACAATGCAAAAAAAAAAGTTTTATGCGTTTCTCCGCCGTCTTTTAAAAATTTCTTCTTTCTCCAGCTTTTTTTTGTTCATTTGCTTTTGACACCTGAGGATGATTCGACGAAGTATCGAAAACGTTCGTGAAACCTGTGAAACCTATGGAACATTTATTATTTCTTTTGATTGTAATAAAAAAAAGTCCATCAGAAAAATTTAAAAATATAAAAAAAGTATAATTAAACAGACGAATTCTGTTATTTTTAACAATGTTTGCATAAATGTGAAAATCCTGCCTAAATACATACAATATAATATATATATAGATTAACATATATATATATATATATATATATATATATATATATATATATATATATATATATATATATATATATATAGAGAGAGAGAGAGAGAGAGAGAGAGATAGATAGACAGATAGATAGATAAATCAAGGAAGAGAGATAAAGATGTACAGATGACAAATCTATTTCATATTCGATTGTTCAATGCAAGGTGTACTCGATAAAAAACATGTTTATTTTTCTTTCCTTAAGCCAGGCTTTTCAAAGATTACAGTCTTATCATCAGATGAATAACATAGATTGATAAGTTGGTAATGGAATAGCCAAAATTCAAAAGTCTGTCCAGTTGGTGAATGTCCATTGATAAAATGTCCGGTGACGAAAGATTTAAAAATGGAAAAAGGGATTTAATTTTTTTTATCGAGTACACCTTGTATTGAACATTCGAATATGAAATAGATTTTTTATCCGTACATCTTTATCTCTCTTTCTTCATTTATTTTTATAATTGCTCTATCTCGTATATTGAGCTTAAACCATTTCACTATAGGTTCAATTCTCTAAAAGTATACTTTTAGTTTCATATTTTATATATATATATATATATATATATATATATATATATATATATATATATATACATTGTTCTTATTCAGAAACCTTAGTATTATTTCTTTTTCTCACATAACTTATAAACGAAAGCAACACTAGGGATCTGATAAATGGTTTTGTGTTCAACACATACCCCATCACACTTTGTTTTTTCTTGTATATTATTATTTTGTTTTGCCATCGCTTCTTTATTTTCCCCATATTTTTATTCTCTTTTTCCTTTATCTTATTTTCCTTTTCCAACTATGCTGCCTTTAAATAGCTACATATGATCGCAAACGTTTTATTACTGTTTTATAAAAAAAAACCTCACTATTAGCCAAATACGAATTCTTATGATGATGTACTAAATAGTACGAAGCGCTTAAAGCTCTTAAAATTGTTTTCCCATAGTTTTGTCTTTCAGATATATTCATTTATATATCGTATTTTTCATATATCCTTTACTCTACCGTAAACAGCATTGTATATTTATATGTATATATATATATATATATATATATATATATATATAGTACACGTATTGTATTAGTTTCTGTAGATGTCAAGTGTTTATAAAAAGTGCTCAATATTAAGTAGAGCTGTTCTGAAGTATATATTTTTATTTATACAAACATTATTTGTTACATATGTGCATACATGTTTCGCTTCTACTCTTCACAGAGAGTCAACCTCTTCAGACCAAAATATATATATATATATATATATATATATATATATATATATATATATATATATATATATATATATATATATATATATATATGGCAATTATAATTGCTCTATCTCGTATATTGAGCTTAAATAATTTCACTATAGGTTCGATTCACACACATATATATATATATCTATATCTATATATATATCTATGTATATATATATATATATACATATATATATATATATATATATATATATATATATATATATATATATATATATATATATATATATCCGCCCGTAACACTAAGGTTATTGAGTAAAAAACTGCAGGACAGATCCATTTAAAGTATTTAAGGGAATTGAGGAAGCAAATATTAAGTCAGACAACCCCATCGCCTTCAATCTATTTACAGAATGAGACGTTTTCTTTATTTTTTATTTCTACTTTCTATACCGATTTATACGTTTTTCTTTTTAAACTTTTCAGTTTGAAATAGTTTCTTTCTTTCTTCTTTCTATTTATTTTTATATTATATGAATATGACTATTAGTTTGAACACTGGTGAAGGAATATTTTCCCAAGATTTTTGACAGAAGGTGTATACTCGTATGTATATATATATATATATATATATATATATATATATATATATATATATATATATATATATATATATATATATATATATTTATATATATATATATATACTTGAAGTACATACTATATATATATATATATGTATATATATAGTATGTATCACAACTTAGTTCTAAAAAATCAATAAAGTGCTCGATCATAGGTTCTACAAGAGTTAATATACATATATTATTGAAAAACTATATATTACAGTGTTTGGTTGGTGTACCAGGGTTTCATCGATCTTGTTATACCGGATCATAGTCTTTGCCGACTAAACGGTGCTTAAGAGTCGATCTATTCCTACCAGCCGTTTTGTATTCCAAATCCGGTATAACTAGATCGATAAAACCCGGTTACACCCATCAGCCACTTTAATGTATAGTTTTTAAATGAAATACTTTATTTATACATTGGCTTAATGCAAAGCGTTTTCTAAATAAATAACCAGGAGCACTATCTAGTTGGCTGATAATGTTTATATAATAAAAAAACATGAAGATATTACTTACCAACGGCACCCATCCCGTGGTCAAGTGGTTAAAATCGTCATCTCCGACTATCAGCTAGATGGTTGTATGTTCGATCCTAACTTGGAATGAGTGCTAGTATAGCCGCAGTGAAGGCCTGTGATATAGCAAAACAGTCTGTTTGTGGATGACTATATATATATATATATATATATATATATATGAAGCAATCCAACAAAAGATATAAGCGTCAACTAATATCTTATAATTAGTGAAACATCCGGATAAAAAAACTGAAGCTCAATATACTGGATAGAGCATTAATATTATAATATAAAATGAAGTAATAAAATAAGGTGTCAATCAAATTTTATTAGAATTCAAAGTTCATGCAAAGCATCCTTAAGTCCTTAGCTCATGAGTTTTCAAAGATAATTCTTCTCTTCAGAGGACCATTACCGCAGTTATACTACTACAGGCAATAAAATTACGCTTTGAAAATATATAACATTATATACACAAATATATAAAAATACATAACATCAAACATATCAATCCAAAAACATACTTTTGTTGAATCCATACAGTCCATCCAGGTCATGAACTTTGAATTCTAATAAAATTTGATTGACACCTTATTTTATTACTTCATTTTATATTATAATATATATATATATATATATATATATATATATATATATATATATATATATATATATATATACGTGTGTGTGTATGAAGCAAAAATGGCTGTTTACATGACCATATATCATATAGCAATGGTCGATTTCCGAGCAAAACCAATGCTATATTGAAAATCAGCAGCTCCGTGGATATTTAAGCCTGGTTTAAATCGATTACAAATTCATTTAATCTAAGGAAATATCTGCTAATTTTCAGTCAGGGCATAAATGGGATACTCTTAACTGATGTGGACATAGATATGGATGACAGTTGTCTGCTAATTAACGGATTTCAATTGCTTTATTGATTGTTTCTTAGGAGAATTGTCACGAAATTTGATCGTTCTTTCATAAAAACGGACGAAATTGAACTAGCCACCCTAACGAGCTGTGTTACAGCGGAATAGTCTGTGAATTACTGCATGTGCTTCTCATCACTTCATGGTTTTAGTACTACAGAAAGGGAAATTGTAAGTTGTTTGCTTGCAATAATGCATAGCTCTCCGTAAAAAAGAACGAAATACTCTTGGCGACCTGTAATGTGTATATCAACAAATATAAACATTAAAATGTCTTTACCTTCACATCTAGTGATGATTGCACAAGGTTAGAGACTTCGACTAATGACAAAGTGGCTAGGTCTTGTTCTCGGTATAAGTCACTCCACTCGATCGTTTGTATATATAAGATGTTTAGACTTATTACTAGATAATAAATATCCGACTTAATATATCCCGATAATAAAGTAATTATCATAGAGTTGATACCTGTGTGGGTTGTCTGGCTTACATTGACCGGTTCAAGTTTCGGTTTTTGCGCGCTCATCAGAGCCAATTTTTTTTATTAAACTGATAAAATACTTACTTAGTGTTTTTGAAGGTGTGGTGGGTCCGTTAAGGCTGGACTAATCAAACAACCTCTATACAGTCAGTAACCAGGTTTACAATAAATTATTGAGGGAAAAAACTTGACGAAAATTACAAAAGAATAATAAAGACACTCCCGATTACATAAAAGCAATCAACAGATACACGAAAAAATTAGGAAGGATGCATCATTCTACTTAAAGACCACACGTCAGATTTTTTTTTTCAACCCTAAATCAAGACTCTAAACAAATCCGATAGAGGAAGAAGCAGTAAGACCACCATGGAGATAGTAAACCATAAAATAAGGGACATATTATAACTGAATCTATGGACTAACACAGCAGCTGCCATCATGGTTCTGTGGTATCCCCAACAAAAATAAATCGCTTATATACACCATTGTGCAGTAAGCAGAAATTTAATCTAAGATCTCTAAGGAGGATATTAACACCATTAGAAAATTTAAAATAGTTGTATACTACACCAACGAACAATGCTTATATATATTTAACCGAAAATATTGTTAGAGTAGATATAACGGCTGACATTCATTTGATGTTCCGATGGGTTCACTAGATTCCGCTAAGTATTTTAATTTTGTATAACCTAACGAGGTTTTTCGAGGTTAGTGGCATATGTTGATACTGTGATGATGGACCTATTGTCATAAATAACACATCCCATCGCAAATCTGACAACATCCGCAACATAATTTCCAGAGAATTAAAGGAACTAAGTTTCAAATGGTAACATCACATCGAACATTAAAGCTGTAAGGCTTTTGAAGCAGACATAAAAAGCAATATTGTCCATTATATATGCCATACTCTATAATTAAGAAGACACCTATTCTATTATTTGCAGAATCAGCAACAACTCTAACGAGCAAGTCTTCAATAAATTCAGTTACGTATAGAATAAAGCACTAAACGAACGGTTCCAGAAACACTAGACTCCGTTATAACAATATAGAGAACGCTAGTAGCAACATACAATCTACAAGCAGAAGTTTATCTTGTTTATATCTCCTTACAAACATCAGGTAAGAAATAGAATCGGTAGGATCTTCCTGGAACAAGCATTTTCCACCCAATAACAAACTCTAAAAGATATACCATAGAAATACACTAACGATTAGTTATTCATGTATCTGTTGTATACTGAGAGTGTAAGGCCCTTATTCTAGAGAGGTAGATTAATGTTCTTCACTAGTTCAACGTTAGGGAGGTAAAGGAGAACTTTCATGGAGCACTCGGATTTCTATGAATCTCATTTAGAGATAAAGTGTTAGCCCCAGGAAGGGGCCTGTTGATTTCTGAGAACTGACACTGAAGTAAAATAAAATAAAAATAGATGTACTTGTGTGCATGAGTTAATTTTGTACGTATTTATATGCGCTCTTCTGTATATCTGTACGCCTTTGCCTGTGCGTATGTTTATTTATCTGCATGTATTTTTTTTGTAGGAGTTTAGATAAAAATTCGTGTACGTGTATATTATATATATATATATATATATATATATATATATATATATATATATATATATATATGTCTTTCTGTATTATGTGTTACCAGTATGTACGTGTCTCCTTATCTGAACATATCTAGCTATTTATCCGGGAGTTAATAAAACAACATGTGAACATTATTTGACTGGCCATATAACAACAACGTGCATGTATGCAGGCGTTGTTATTTATTATTTTTTAAATATTATTTTAATTTATTTTATGTTTTTTCTTATATATTTACCTCTTCTAGTGTGCTCATATATGTATGTAAATGTATTTGTGGATTGATATATTTGTTTACATATTCGTGTGAATCTATGTGCATATATATAATTTATTATTATTTCTTGTACATACAGATATAATATTATAAGGTGATATATATATATATATATATATATATATATATGTTGTATATAGATTTTCACGTATTTGTTCCAACGTGAGTAGAGCTGACTACTACTACTACTACTACTACTACTACTACTACTAGTAGTAGTAGTATGAAAATATATCTATGAAAATAAAAGTACACGGAAATTCCATCTATGTGTCATTCCCAGAACTTAGCCTGATGATTTCATGCGGGGATGAAACACACACACACACACACACACATACACACACACACACACACACACACACATATATATATATATATATATATATATATATATATATATATATATATATATATATATATATATATATAAAGTAATCAAACAAAAGATATAAGCGTCAACTAATATCTTATAATTAGTGAAACATCCGGATAAAAACTGAAGCTCAATATAAAAATATATACAAAAAATACATAAAAATATATAACATCAAATATATCAACCCCAAAACATACTTTTTTTGTTAAATCTATACAATCCATCCAAGTCATACAATTTAAAAAACATAACAAGGAAAGATATCCAGAAGGTTGACTGAAGATTGATCCATGAGATTAGTGATAGTCCAAATACGAGAAATTGAAAGAATTGAAAAAGTTGTCCAGTCGTGAGATGCGTCAGCAATCGATGAAGTGAAAAGTATCCAATGTTTATGTTAATTATTACAGCGATAAATAAATAAAATCAAATAATATAAAAAGTTCAATAAACTAACTCAAAATTTCAAAAATTTGATCTGAGCAGTACAAATCAAATCAAAGTTCGCTGGTTAAATGGAGAATCCGTTAAATTTGAATTGAACAAAATTAAAATTGAATCGAGTCAACAAACACGGTCATTTCTTCCCCCGGAGCGAATAAAAATAATTACATTTTGAAAGTATTCGTTTTCCAACGAGCCAAATAAACAGGACCTTTTTTCGCCGAATGGAAGGCGATACTAAAAGCGCTAAATGTCTACTTATCCGAACGACGTTATGAGAGCAGAAGTTACATGTCTATGTTAACAAAGAAAGTAACAACATCCTGTATCGGCAAGCTTGTCAAGTTTAACAAAGAAAGAAAGAAACAACATCCTGTATCGACAAGCTTGTCAAATCAATTCAACTCAAACCGGATGTTACTTGTCTAGGTCAAAGAATAAGTCTAGTTCAAAGGAAAGAGGTAGGCATATTTAGGTCAGATCGTGCAATCACGTATACATGCTCAAATAGCTACTTAAATATCTAGCTTACAATAAAAACAGATTTTACAAATCTCGCCCTATCAAATAATATAGAAAATTTATGAAATTAAAAATTACGAAGTTATTAAAGTAATTAGAATTTAATAGTAATAATAATAATAATAATAATAATATATATATATATATATATATATATATATATATATATATATATATATATATATATATGAATTGTGTGTATTTAGGCAGCATTTTCTCATTTATGCAAACAATTTTTAAAAATAACAGAATGCGTCTGTTTAATTATATAATTTTTGTATTTAAAAATTTTTTTTGATGGTCTTTTTTTATCAAAATAAAATAAATATAATAAATGTTCCATAGGTTTCACAGGTTTTCCGAACGTTTTCAATTCTTCGTCGAATCATTCTCAGGTGTCAAATGCAAATGAACCAAAAGCTGGAGAAAGAAGAACATTTTAAAAAGACGGCGGAGAAACGCACATAGAACGTTTTGTTTTCGCATTAATCCAGGAAGTCGTCGATGTGATGTTTTTAATTTTAGGTTGTGTTTTCATGTAGATAGCTTCCAGTATTTTTAATTTTTTTAATTGCTCCTGGAATGTATAGTTTTATATATATATATATATATATATATATATATATATATATATATATATATATATATAGGTATAAATGTGTATTTATATTTATATTTATACAAACATTATTGTATAAATACAAATTTATACTTATGAACAGCTTCACTTGTTATTGAGTACTTTTTATAAACACTTGAGTTTCAACGGATTTACATCTACAGAAACTAATACAATACACACACACACACACACACATATATATATATGTGTGTATGCTTCTTTAGAGTAAAACTTATCTTTTTATATATATGTTTCTGTGCCCATATACATAAGACTTTAAGGCTGTATAGATATATGTATATGTGTCCGTATATATTTGTGGTGACGTCTGTGTGTGACCGTATATGTACATAGATTAGTGCGTATTTTTATCTGCATGGCCGTTGTGTAGCGGCTGATATAGGTCTGATAGAATTTCTGGCTGGATTTTTACAGCTTTATAGTGAGTTTAAGGTAATTAAAATAAGACCACCCGGTACAATGACCTCGCAAAAAGACTTAACGAGAAATTACAGACAGTAATGAATCCAAAGCCTTACCACCCCCTATATCGCCCTCCCCGCCTAAATCAAAATCACAACGATCATCTCCACATCATCCAAAATAGTAAATATTTTATCAGTTAAATAATGAATTTGCTCTGAGGAATCCGCAAAGACCAAAATTTTTACTTGTCGATGTAATCTAAACAACCCATATATGAATCTGGTAAAAGAAAATTATGCTTTCCAATTGGCCTAAACTTCTGTATAAATAATTGAGTCCTCTCGATAACCAGTATTGTAAAATTCATAAACAAATGAATAAATTAATTTAAAAAGAATAAAATATTATAGTAGCGGGATCGTTAACTTAGATGGTAAGGTAACTGACATCAGTTGGTCCCGGTTGGTTGTGGCCTGGAGTCCAGGGGTTGAATATAGGAGATAATGAGCTAGCTAGGTCTAGCCACCATGAGGAAATGACGAAACGGCTGCCTGTGGATGACTATATATATAGTTATCTACAGAGAGCTGTTCCATGATCTCCGATATTAAATACACTTGGTTTTATATTGCATAACTAAAAATAAACATTGTCTGGAAACAGCTGTAAACCATTTGGTACTTTTGTGTGTACTGTTTATTTGGAATATGATTTGAAAATAATTTTAATATATATATATATATATATATATATATATATATATATATATATATATATATATATATATATATATATATATATATATTCACTTCGTGTTAAATAGAATGTATCTACTTTAACGACGTTTCATTAAACAATACATAGTATCTATCTATCTATTTATCTATTTATCTATTTATCTATCTATTTATCTATCTATTTATTTATTTATATATCTATTTATCTATCTATCTATATATCTATCTATCTATTTATTTATCTCTCTATCCACTCATATATATTTACTTTATCCGGTTTATATCTATCTGTATTTATATTTTCTTTCTGTATTCCTGAATTCAGTAGACAATGGTTGGCTCTATTGAAATACACACGCACGCATATGATAACTCCCGGCGTCCATCCAGATCCGCACAAGAGAATCGTGGGTTTATCTAAAAAAAGAAATGGCTGAAAAAAGTTGTTATTTGATTGAATGTAGGTTAAAAAACCTTTACAAAGAAAATGAAAGACTGTCGAATACTTTAATGTTTATTTGTTTATTAGTTTTCGTCAAGTGGCGACATTGAGATGATTCTCATTCGAAGAGATTACATTTCACATGGACACAAAAAGCTCTTGGATTAAACGGAATCAATTCGTTTTGTATGTTTAAAAAGGTCGCAATTAAAAGAGAGGAAACCTAAAAGAAATAGACGCGATAACATTTGGCTAGTGTTCTTTTTTTTTCTATTAAAAGCATCTTAACAACGTTGGAAGTGTTTCGCCTTAATGTTCAAGGCGTTTCGAAAGAACTCTATCAATTTCGCTTATCTTTATAGTTTATCTTAGATCTGTAATTCTTCGCTTTTCGCGTGCTTGTCTTTTTATGACATTTTCGTTTTCCTTCTTTTCTTTCACGTTTCTTTACAGATAATCTTTATTTCATTCCTGTATTTAGATCAGTTAACCTTTACTTATTATTTTCTTTTTTCCCAGTAAATATTTCTTTCTTTCTTACATTTAACCTTTCTCCTTTCTTTCTTTATTTCTTTTACCATTTTTTCTATCCTTTTGTCTTTCTGTCTTTCTTAAAATTGATCTTTCTTCTTTCCTTTTTTATCATTTTTTCTATCTTTTTGTCTTTCTTTTTCTTTCTTTCTTTCTTTCTTTCTTTTTCTTTCTTTCTTTTTCTTTTTCTTTCTTTTTGTCTTTCTTTTTCTTTCTTTCTTTCTTTTTCTTTCTCTTTGTCTTTCTTTCTTTCTTTCTTTCTTTCTTTCTTTCTTACAGTTAACCTTTCTCTTTTCTTTCTTTCTTTCAGCATTTTTCTATCTTTTTTTCTTTCTTTTTCTTTCTTTCTTTCTTTCTTTCTTTCGTTCTTACAGTTAACATTTCTCCTTTCTTTCTTTTACCATTTTTTTCTATCTTTTTGTCTTTTTTTTTCTTTCTTTCTTTCTTTCTTTCTTTCTTACGGTTAACCTTTCTCCTTTCTTTCTTTATTTTACCATTTTTTCTATCTTTTTGTCTTTCTTTCTTTCTTCCTTTCTTTCTTTCTTACAATTGACCTTCCCCTCTTTTTTCCTTATTTTATTTGTTCCCCTTTTTTTTTAGTTAATCCTTTTCTTTCTATTTTTTTTCAGACACGTTTCTCTTCTTTTTTCTTTCTTAAATTATGTGATTCTTTCTTTCTTTCCTTTTTACTGACAGTTAATCTTTTATGTGATCTTTTAATTCTTTATTCCAGTTAATCTTTTTTGCCTTTTCCTTATATATTTCGTTTTTTTATGTTTAATTAATTCTGTTCATGTTTCTGTCTGTATTTTTCTTTCTTTCTTCTTTTTTTCCTCCTAGTTAATCTTCCATTCTTTCTTCTTTCTTTTTTTTCTTTTTTTCTTCCTTTTTTTATTTATACGTTGTCTTTCTTTTTTCAATGCTTCTTCCAGTTAATCCGCCATTCTTTCTTTCGCCCTTTTTTGTTTCTTCTTTCTTTTTTCATTCATTTCCTTTTTCTGTCTTACTTTATTCTATTTTTCGTTTTTATCGTTTCCTGTGTTTATTCTAGTTTATTTTACATTCTTTACTCGTCTTTCTTTGTTTATTCCATTTCTTCATTCATTCATTCATCATTCTTTCTGTTTTCAAATTTTTTTCTAGTTATTCTTTTTCCCTTTTTCAGTATCTCTCTCATGTAATCTTCCCTTCTTCTTTGCTTTATGTCTTTACTTTTTCTTTCTTTTTTATTTTCTTTCTAGTTATTCGTTGTTATTTGCTATTTCAATGTTTCTTCCAGTTAATAATCTTTTTATTCTTTCTTTCGTTTCTTCTTTCATTTATCCTTTCCTTATTTTCTTACTTTCTTCGAGTTATTTTTTCTTTTCCTTTTCAGTGTTCACTCTAGTTAATTCCTTTTATTTATTTCGTTTTTTATTTTCTTTCTTTCTTTCATTCATTCTTCTTTTCTTTCTTCTTTTCTTACTTTCTTCGAGTTATTCTTTTTATTCCCTTTTCAGTGTTTCTCCCAGTTATTATATTTCATTTTTCTTTCTTTCAGGTAATATTTTTTTCTCTCGTCTTTTCTTTGCATTCCAGTTACCATTCCATTCTTTCTTCCTTTTTCCGTAATTCTTTTTTTAGTTTATTCAGTAAACGTTTCTTTTGCATTATTTATTTCATTGAGTTAATTTCCTTTCTTTTTCTTTTTCCTCTTTTCTTTCTGTCTTTCATAATTTCCATCTCATTTCTTATTTCTCTCTTTCTTTATATTACTCTCTTTCACTATCTCTACATTAATTACTATTACTATCTCTGTCCTTTCTTTCTTTTTTCTTTTAGCATCCTTTTCTTTTAGTGTATCTTTATATCATCATTATTTTAATATTTAATTCATCTCTTTTTTTCCTTTTGCCTATATATTAAAACTAATAAAAAGATTGATAAAGTTTGCGTCATACTAAACTCTTTGTCCCCATATGCATATTTGACCTTTTAACATTAAACACGCACAGAATAGTCAAGTACATACAACCTTCACCACCCGGAGATCATCTACCTTAGTCAACATCGCTTTTGCAATCGCCTCAAGTCAACTCCTTAGAATTAGCAAGGACATTTTGCCAAAAGGCATGTTTTCTGCCTCTCCAACTGTAACATTGCACATTCATCGCCCATGGTAACTTCATTGGACATGCATTTGTCTAATTTTATATTATGTTTCGTGACTTAAAATTTGCTTGGAAAACCATCAAGTACACTTCATACCAAATATCGAATGTTCCTGTGCCAAACTTAATGTCAGATGTTTTACAGAAAGTTAAAATGTAATCCTGATGAGTTGAGGAACAAACGGCTGATTCTAGGGATGAGTAAAGCAGAAGATGATAACGGCACTGAGGAAACATGAGATGACGTAGGATGACATACAGATGTCCCTATCTACTTGCCTCTCCACGAGGGCAAAGTTAGACACAAGGTCGTTTTTATATGGGAGATAACCAGCTCCCCCAAAGCCTCAATCTGGATGGGACAAAAATAAAAATCGCCCCAGTCAAAAAGGATTTCTCCTTCCTCGAGAACAGAAGAGATACTACACTTTGATCTCAGCCCGAAGGTCAAGAAGTGATAATAGTTGATGATCGTTCATCCCACGGGATGGGATGGTGGATCCGCTAGTTATATGTCTTTATTTCTTTTAATATCAGAAACGTATTTGCATATAAAATAAAAAGTATGCACATAACAAAAATAATAAGGAAATTTACAAGATTTGAGAGGAGACGTTACAGAGTTAACCTTATCCAATGGATAAAAGTATAGTACCAGCCGAGGATCTTTCAACCAGTGCATCAACTGTAAATCGTTTGAGGACTAAAAGCGACCATTCTCGTATTACATTTGAATATACGTATGGTCAAGCCACACATGAATGTCATAATCTGTCCACATGAAGCACCACCAATCTGGCGGGCAGATAACAGCAGCCATGGCTTCTGTATACGTGTAAAACAACCACCATTTGAAAATATTATCAACACAAAGAAACATATTTCCAAACAGAAACAACCAAATGTTCGGTCCTGGGTATGCCCTTAACGTGAATCCGGTGCTGAAGCTTCAATTTAAGAGTTTTGAGGAATCTCAAGTTATCTTTTGGTTTCCTTACTCTTAGATTCACTCTGACCCGGAGTGGTAGTACCTATCCGAGCACGACCCTAAGCTGTTACGCACACCCTTGTGCAAGGTGTTCACTTCTATCCCACCAAGAACACCGAGATACATCTTTTCTAGCTCGCTATCTATATTTTTACTACATAGCATATTTTCAACCCTATCAATTACCCAAGTCCTCCTTAACCGTTCTGAGTCTGATACACAACCCTATCCAGTGGCGAGGCTCCCATTTAGGATATGGGGGGAGTGTAGAGTCAACCCTTAGTTTTCCATGTCTACTCTGATTCGAAATAGTAGTACCTGTCAGCACCTCATTAAATTGAAACTATCTTCTTTTCAAAATACTTGTTTACAAAATGAAGTCTTACAAAAAATTAATCTACGAATCAATCGTATACAAAACATATGTACGGTTTCGGCCTAAAGTGACCCAATGATAGTTGACATGGCATAAAGCAAACGACGGAATGAACAGCAACACGAGAGACGAAAAATCATATTCCCTAAAGATTCTTTATATCCACCAGTTTCTCTATCTTAGACAAATTCCCAAAAAAGAGTATCTAATCTAATAGGTCCCTTACTATCCACTAAGCTCTAGCCCCTGTTTCAACGCCGCTATGTTGCATCCTTGTGCTTGTTTTACAAGTATTTTAATGAAATGTGCTCCGATGAATTTGCTGCTTTGGTGCCCCCCCCCCTCTCGATGTAAATACCCTCGACCAACCCGACAATCAGCTAGATCCTATCCATTAACTGTGGAGGTCCCCAGATGCCGGTGAGCCTTCTACTCCAAAAGCTTCTTTCCTCAAGCTGCCGGCCTTTGGAACTCCCTCCCTGTTCCGACACGCAGACATTTAAGATTAATGTGAAAAAGCATCTCGCTGCACATCTCACAATTTAGGATGACCCCCTAAACTTTCACCCTAATTCTCAGTAACTTCTTACGTCTAGAGTGGCAACTTGCCTTGTTTGGGGTAAACTAAGTTAAAAAAATATTCCACCTTCTTATACAACATATGTATTTGGAAGACAAAAACATTTGAAAATCGGATTCTCGCTGAAATGTTATTTAGAACATAGATAAGTTATTGGTTTTTTTCACACGCGAATAGGTTTGATCCAAGATCAGTTTTAAGTGAGAGTCAGAGTGTTCGGTATCTAAATGGCCTAACCTATCCAGACACTTCTCCATTTGTAGGGGAAAGTCTCTAGTAGTAAATATTAACCCTTTAACTCGTTATATCTGAAAAACGCAATTTGTATAAATTAGAAGTTGCACTATTTTAACTTGCTGTATTCTTTTTTATTGGCATTGGGATTCTCCGATATAATCATGTACTCACAGGAGGGACCACGTGAAAATTGAAAACGGGTTGCCATTAACTCCCGATGTCCATGGTATTGAGGTATATTGTTAATGAAAGATACATAAAGATATTGTTGTAATCGTTTACACAAATCATTAAGGAATTCGACTAACGTTTCATCTGTATTAACTAATTTACCATACTGTTTCACGTGTGTGTGTGTTTGTCACGCGTCAACGCAACCTCCATAATTAAACATTTAATTATTCCTTTATTTAATACTAGCCGAACCCGTCGCCCGGCGTTGCACGGGAGAAAGTACTACCTATTGCATGATGTCGAATAAAAAAAGAAACGGAGTATTGTTTATTCCCCCCCCCCCCTCTACCGTGTTTGCGAATGCTGTAAATTAAAAAAAAAAGTAACAAGTGGTATAGTAGACTGGGATCGAACGCTGAAACTGGCTATCATGAAACCTTCCTTCCAAACCACTGCGCTACACTTCCGAGTTTAAAATAGATGTGTAAATACGTCAATTAAGCTAAGCTTGATTATTGGGCATGTGTGTTATGGTTAAAAATCAGCAATGACACGGTTTAGGTCATTTGTAGATGATGAAAATGACTGGGAAGTTTTCTACAATATGCGTGTTAAACGTGTATGATTTTGATAATGTAAATGTGTCGGGGTCTACCAGTATCTTGGTTCTTATTGAAGTAAATAAAAAGTCGATTCGATCCAGAAATTGTAGCCGCCA
>OY744518.1:35840207-35852707 GCA_963556195.1 Sepiola atlantica
AACTACTTTGAAATATGGGATGTATTATCATTTCTTATGGGACCTTTTACATAGGCAATACGGTAAACATTTACAACTGATTTTTTCTTTAGTTTTAAGGCACATGTTTATTTCAAGCAGACTCTTCATTAGAAAACGAACGAGACTTCTCAAACTCTTCGCCTATAATATAGCAAAAAGTCAAGGATTCATTCGTTAAATGAAAAATGTAAATGATGCTATCGCCTATATTTGTAGCGCATATATGTATTTTTGAAAACAAAAAGATCCTCAGATTTTGCAATATAACCATATATAAAAATTAAGCAGATTTTCTACATTTTTTCCAAGTTGAACCCTCTCTTTTTTAGCGTCTAAAACAGTGGTGATTCTATTAACTTTTCGTAAGGATTTTAATTATTAACTTAAATAAATCATTGGAATGTGTTATTTGTTTTAAAGTTATCAATTAAAATATTTATATATTATGTCATACCATAATTCATTACATTATCAACACCTATGTTTTGTTTTGTTCTTTTTAGTCGTTTTTGTTAGTTCACACAAGATACAAAAGAAAACGCGTACACTTGTTATCTTTTTGGTTTTAAAAGTTTTTCTTTGTTTATTAATAGTATATAAAACAATCACTATGTTCGGTGGTCAATTTGTTGTATTGTTATTTTAATACGCGAACCTCTGTGAAGGCTTGTGTGCAGGTTTGCATACATCTCTTCCGTTTTATCTCTGTCTATTTATCTACATCGATTCCTCTTTATTACGTAACGATTGACGTCAACAAAAGTGCACCGAATTCCTCGTTGTTTACTCAGCGATATTTATGACCGGAATCCGGATACCCTTAGCGTTTTTACACGCAGGAATTTTATTTGTTTACCAAATCATAATAAATTATTTTAGTATTGTCCGTTGACTGACGTCATTAAAATTCCATTTTTATCTTCTAGTTTCAAGTCTTCTTTCTTCTTCAGCAAAATTACATCTATTGTCTCCTCGTATTATAATATAAACTCCAGGTGGATTATTTTATGTTACACATACGTAGCAAACTAAACACCCTGGTACACATTGAATAGTAATTTAGAATATGTATTTCTGTATAATACGCTCATTCATGTTTGTACATACATTTTCATCTTTCAAATCTATGAAAAATGAGATTGTTCAATAGCCGAAGATGAAATGAAAAAATGTAATTGAAAAGTAATTCGTGTCACTTAGTTAACAACATTTAGACTTCAACCATTTCCGAATTAGTTGTTCGAAAACCGAATTCTGTCGTTCTGTCGACTTAACCAGTTTAAAAAAAAAAATGAAATTTTAATACATATAATTGTGACAATTTTGAATAAATAGATTAAATAATAAAATTCGTTTTTACTTGTTTAAAGAATATTTAGCTGACACTTGTTTTTACGGTAAGAATAAAGAAAATGTTTTGTTTAAAATAATTACATTGTTACAAAAAATACATTGTTACAATCCATCCATCCATCGGGAGTCGTCGGTGAGTCATGCAGATATTTTATGTCATAACTTTTCAGTGGGCATGATAGAACCTGGTGGATCCCATGTCCTCTCCAAGCCACATATAGCACCTGGTATTCCCAAATTGTAACCATTTAGTACTGGTTAGGCGAAACGTCGCTTAACTTCGGTGATTTGACGGGAACCGGTGTGTCGATTATGCCGTGTATTATTATTACAAATTTAAATAAATTCATAAACAAAAGCTATATTCGTTTTATTCATTCAAAGAATATTTAGGTGACAAAACAATTAATTTTACGGAGGAAGAAAGAGACAATTTTTGCGCAATATTATTAGACTTTATATACATCTACTTTATATTCACTAAACTTAAAAACTCTTGAATCAAATTTAATCTCTCTCATTCATAAATATTTCAAGCCGACACCGTAAAACTGAATCTTGAAATTTAGACCAGTATCAAGTTTTAATGAAGCAGCAGCCGCTACTCTGCCTACTATTTTTTTCACTTTATAATTTCCTTTTCTTCCCACCTCCTCTTTTTCGTACCGCGAATGGACCGGGCACACGTACGTTCACTTCTATAATATATATAGATGAGAAATATTATCATAATAAATTATATGAATAGATGAAAAGAAAACCGTATGAGATTCTATGTGTCTCACTAATTTATTATAATCTGATGAGTTGAATCTTAATCAATAATATTTCAAAGAATTTAAAAAATTCAGCAATGACATTTTTAGTAGTTATTTTATTACATTTTTTGAGAAAGCGTCATAGCTGTCTGCCGTAACTAGAAAAAGTTTTTTTAAAAAAAATATTACTTAAAAGTATCTAGTTGGTAACAGAGTATCAACTTTTCCTTAAGAATTAACAAACTTTCTTCTCGCAGCTGGTGTCGATTTAAAATCTGCCATCCATGACAAACAAATTTAACTTTCCCTTCAACTGTTGGCATTTTTTAGGCCTCAAAGAATTTGCAAAACAAGTTAAATACATATTAATGAAGTGCTTTTCTAAATATGTAGTTAATTATGACTTAATTAGCGCAATATATTAAACTATATATGAGTTGTGCTTGCACATGTTATTTACTGCAGGGTTTTGCGTAGGCAAATCACTTGAAAAAAATGAAATTTTATTTTAACCCTTTGGAATTTTAGATGATTTTTGTTCTGACTTTTTGAGTTTTTTTTTTATTTTTCAAATTATTTGACTGATTTAACAAAATTTATCGGCTTTTTACAATTTTCCATGGCTTTTGAAATTTTTCGTGAATTTTGAATTTTTTTGCGATTTAAAAATAATCTTCATTACTTTTTGAAAATTTTCATGACTTTTAAAAAAATTATCGTGACTTTAAAATGTTTTTCATGACTTCTTGTAATTATTCCTGACTAACATTTTTTTCATTACTTTTAGGTTTTTTATGATTTTTTTTTGTCGTAACATGTTGACTTTTTGTTAATTTTTAACCTTTTTGTGACATTTATTTAAAGTTTATTTTGATTAATGTTTTTATTTCGTCATATTATCCCTTTCTTTAAGGTGCTTATAGAGTCATTAATGATTACGTTTTGAATACTATTGCTTTGGTACGATTGACAGCGTTTATTTGGTATGTCTGATTGGTTTGTTTAGTGAGAGTAAATAGAAGGTACTTGAAGTAATATAATCATTTGCAGTTCGAGCGTTGGTGAGAAGACCCATGTAATGTAAGATCCAGTTAGAGGTTGTAAACCATCCTGTGTAAACCTTATGATAGCCATAATGAATCCACAGTCAATTTAATAAAGTATCTTATTAGATGAAATTGTCGTCGTCTCTTTCTTCATCTATGAACATGTTCCAGCTGCTTGTCCAAGATAAAACTATACTGACCACAGATTTAACCTTAGTTTATGATGGAGGTAAATAATAGGAGAATACATGTTTTAAATAAATGTTCTTCTAAGACCGGTGATTGGTCAAATCAATACCGACGTGGATTATGAAATCCAATCATATCTTTTCGCTCTGTTCTGCATTAAGAGATAACCCACATTTCCTCTTAGCTATGGATTAAGTTAAAATGTGTCTACAATATATCCTTTACACTATTTTTCATTAAAAGTGTTTAATATGCCTTTAACCATAAAATAAACCAACTAAAATATGGTGTTTCTACATTTTCCTTTATTTGAGCTCTTATGATTATATTACATATTACTTGGCGTTTGCAGTTCGATGTAGAAACGGTTTGGTGATTTAGTAGGCAGAATTGACAGTGCATGATTCCAAGGTCAGCTTTGACTACATATATAGGAAAATTGGTCTAATTCGTTGTGTTCAATCATGTGACATATAAAAATTAGATTTTCGTTACTGGAGAATAGTTAAGAAAAATCATCAATTACCGGGAATATCGGGGTACGCTTTTGATCTAATAGATACTACCACGGCTATGAGATCGACGAAGATGAGTTAAAAAAAAAATTACTAGAAGGGTCACAATTTATAAATCCGAAAACAAACTCAAAGATAAGTTTTAATGAGATAGAATGATTATCAGTTGAGAGATGAAGAGATTTATGAGAGGATTGCGAATGATTGATGGAAGGGATTGAGTTCGAATATTTGTGGGGACGGTTTATAACATGATCCTGTTGACGGATTTGAAGACGTCCATGTTGTAATCTGTCCAGTTTGTTTAAATTCCACGTGACGCTAGACACACAAAGGAAGAAAGGGGTGTTTTATCATGGTGGTAGTTGACGAGTTCTTGCTGTGAATATCTTATAAGGAGGAACCAGAGATTAGAGCTTATTCGGGTATCTTCCATAGAAAATAAGGATAGAGTAGAAAGAGATTAACAACGTTTTAGTGTGAAAGGATCTTTAAAGAAGAGAGGAGATATTGCTACTAGATTTGGAGATCGATTTTGAACTCTATCTAGGTTACGAAGAGAGCTTTAACTAGCTCGGCCCTTGATGTGGCAACAATGACTCATCTTAGGACGTATCTGACTCTTATATAGGTAGAGGGTTGCACCAGGAGTCAGTTACTTTCTGGAGAAGTGGAATGATCCAAACATTTTCCAGCGCCCTTAAAAACAGATTGCATATAAGTTTTCCATTTAAGATTTGGAGTGAAAGTCAGTCCTAGGAACTTATCAAAGTAAAGAGCTTCCTCAAGGAGAAAACCATTCATTTCGACTAGGGCAACAAACCTTATCAGATCTATGTCGTCATTGTTGAGAAAGGTATGAACCCCCGATCTCCCTCTCAGCTATGAGCAAAATTGGACCACGTGTTCAATTAATCGTATTCATTAAATGTGCGGATGATCAAACTATACACAACTTTTAGTTAAAGAAAATATGGAGCGCCATAGATAGGATGAATTAAATTATATTTATTTAGTTAAAAATGTCGTCGCCTTCTTGATCAAAAACAAAACATCAAGGTTCCCGCCATGAATACAAAAACGCGGGAAACACCTTTTTCATCCTTGCGCTTTTAGGGCGACAATATCAAGAGTCCACGTCTTCAAATTCAAATTAAAAAATTCTATTGCTACTATTTAAACATTGTTGACGGTATCCAACTAGTTTCCTATATTAAAGTTCGAACATAAACAAGAATTTATATTATTTATTATAAAAACAGCTTTTTTCTAATGAGTCACCACTTATCTAGGTCAAAATCCATGCGAGGATAATGCTTAAAGAGAAGTATTGGATTGTCAGTTTAAATGATGTAGACTATTATGAGAGGATTGAAACTGATGAATAAAAAGAACAAATTTTAATTACTTATTATCGTGGTTTATGACAAGTATCTGTTGGCATTGGATTTGAAGACGACCATGTTGTAACTTGCAGGAAAGCACTTCCCTGTTTCACAGATGTAAAGTTATTGGTAAGAAACTCTGTTCATGGAAATTCCGTTTGATGTTAGGCACATTCAAGAAGAAAGTTGTTTGCAGTGGTGGTAGTTAGACGAGTTCTTGCTGTGAATGTCTTACAAAAAGAAACCAGATATCAAGGCTTAGTAGAGTACCTTCCATTAAGATGCACCCATTCAATCTGCGCGTTTTGTGATAGAAATTATATTTCAAAGATAAGCGTGACATACCGATAGACATAGATAACCTCTTATAAAAATACTTGGACGCATTTAAAATAAGATACGTCTATTCAAACTGCGCGTTTATCGATGTTAATGCTATTTTCCAACTGAAGAACTAGGGACGAACCGACGGACACATACCATCAAGGTGATGCTAGGATGCGTCTAAAAACAAAATAGGATAATTAGCGCGTGATTGAGATGAATGGGAATTGTACAGTATTTAAGTGGGAGTTTTTAATAATAATAATAATAATAATAATAATAATAATAATAATATGACATAACGAGGCCGGCGAGTAAGAAGAAATTAGAAAAAAATACATGAAATGATTTAAATGAAGTTTTGAAGTGAATCTGTTTTAGATAAAAAAATTAAACAGAGAAGAAAGAAACTTTTATTTTAAAGTTTTTCTTTTCTCTGAGGACGAACAAAACGTTTTAAAAATAAATGGAGAAATATTCCATTGAAATCTAACGAAATATTAACGGAGCTGTAACGGAAGATTATAGGACATTAAAAAAACACTTAAAGATACTAAAAGTCTTAAATGAATAAAAATCATTAATTTCCAGAAAATGTCAGGCTTAATGGATACTAACGAAGACAATGAAATTGGCAACACCGAGTTCAAACCCCGGACAATATTGTGGCCATTTACGCTCTTACAGTGTTGGAAAAGGCATGGCAGCTTCACGTTGAATAAAAACATGTTTTTAATTCGTGAAGTAAATTCGTATGAGTCAATATGGTACGACATTTGTTTCCGGTTTGATTCTGTTGTGGGAATTACTTTCCACAATTCTTCTTAGAACCATACACGTACAGGAGGAACCACATAAATGTTTCTAACATCCATGTGACAGTGGCGTTATGGAACTGACTGGATTCAAACTCGGGTTGCCAGCTGTTACCCTCTTCATCACTACCGTTTCTCATGTTTTCAGTTGATCGTATGAAATAAATGAATTACATTACGTGTTGTGTTTTCGTATGAAATACATCAAACTAAACCAGAAATGTCAATTACACTATTTAATGGCATGTACTATTTATATCTACCGCAGTTATTTAACAGCAAGTAACGTAGGTAGGTAGGTAGGTAGGTAGGTAGTGAAAACGGTATTAATAAACAAATAATCGTTCTAAATATAGTTCTTGTCGCATATAATAATCACAACTTAAACAATTTATATTAAAGCTGCGCTCCGTGCGGTCTTTATCCCGTGGAAAACTACTGAAGTTAGGGCTCATATAACGAAGGTTATGAAATAATAATAAAACAATGAATTTTAATGAGTATACAATTTATAAATGTAAACCATGAAATCTATAAAATATAATAATCCTATAATATATAAGTTCATGCAATAACTACCGTTTGTGCAGCAGCATTGCTTCCAACGAAACCTTCATCTGATGATGATTTTGCGTTCAGGCCAGAAAATTCATTAGTCGAAGGAAATAAATAGATAGTGAGGGGTAATAAAATCAGGTACTCTGTTTGGTTGGAAGCTGGATTGGGCATCGATTAACTATAAAACGACCCTATAATATAAATCTATGAGTTTAAATTGATGACTCTTCTCAAGAAATTTGCCATAACTATATTTTTATACTGTTACTAAATTCTACTCACTGTGTAAGTAAACACCGTATTTAAAAATGGTCAGAAACAATTGTTTGAACAAAAATGTTTCCGAAAAAAATTCAGAAAATTTACTAAATTATTATTATATTATATTTTGAGATATAGTAATGTATACACTATTGAGCTATTACCCTTACTTCTCTGTTAATTTGAAAGAATTTATATATATATATATATATATATATATATATATATATATATATATATATATATATATATATAGTAAGCAATGAAAATATATATGGCAATCAAGCTACACAGAGGCTCCCGTGCTCCATCTCTGAAAGAATTTATATATATATATATATATATATATATATATATATATATATATATATATCGACATTTGCATATTTCTATATGTCTTTATCATTCAATGTTTCTGTTAGCTCAATCTATCTATCTATCTATCTATCTATCTATCTATCTATCTATCTATCTATCTATCTATCTTAACGAACTCAATGGCAGCAGAACAGCAATGTGACTTTGTTTTTCTATCGTTATTTCAGCATAGTTGTCCGATTACAGTCAAGTCGCGCATATGGACCTCCCAGACCCTCCTCGCATTTATTAAAACAATCGCATTTTGACACGTGTTTCCTCGAGATGAAAACAAAACTCTTCCAATCATCTTCATCATTACTTACGCCTAGGACTCACCTACTCTCTGGCCTTCATCATCTAACGGTTCGCTTGATAAACTGTGAATTGATTGGCGATAAATACTGGGCGCTCTTTTACCATATGTACATACACACACACACATACATACACACATACACACACACACACACACACACATATATATATATATATATATATATATATATATATATTAACCAAAGAAAACAAGGTTTCAATTACAAAAAAGACGTACATATAAAGACATACAAATATAAGTGTGTATTAAGGTGCATTACGTCTCATTTTGGTATCCAACTATATATATATATATATATATATATATATATATATATATATATATATATATATATATATATATATATATATATACTAACTGGACCAGGCGCCCAGCGTTGCCCGGGGGAAAAGTAAAGGATCAATTAAAATTTGTCAACATCCGAGAGAACGCAAATATGTCACATCGGACAATATTTACTCACAAAAAGTATTACTTCTGGGTTGTAACCAAAATAGAAATTGCCACAGTGTAGAAGGATATCTCCTTCACTGACCGATTATGGAAAAGGTTACTTGTTCTGGGCTGAGCTGTTAGCTATTCTCTCGTCCGTCATTGAAAGCAAATCCTTGTAGAATGCGTAAATGTTTATTTATGTTGGTGGATTTTCGACATAATAAGATCTTTCGTTGTGTCGAAGTTAACCTTGAATTTACTTTCAGCAGCCTCGTAACTCTCGCTTCATTTATTTGTTCCTTTAGTGCTCACAATCCATTTGCGATGTTTCTGACAAAGGTGGAATAATTGCTGTTTTCTGGGTGGGAATCTATCCATCTAACACATATAATTGGCTAGTTTTTGACTTTGAAGTAGTATTGTTTTTAGCTCTGTACATCAAGTGGCTTCATGCATTGTTTGGAGCGACTTCCATTAATAAACTCTGCCCTCGTAGGTAGTCAAATATGACTGAAAGTGGATGATGTATAACGAATGTACATTTTAGTTTAGGCATGTAAGATAATATATTGTGTAATAAAAAAAATGAAATCAATTTTACGGGGGTAGGAGTCTTCATGCCCACCCCCGGTACCGGTATTTCCCCAGAATGTTTCTTTTGATTAAACACGTTCTCTATCTATGATAATAAGTACTTTTAAAATTAAGGAGGCCTAGAGAACACTTTGTTATCTTTGCATAGAAATTCCTTTTTTGTGAGGAAAGAAAAAAGAAGAATTAGTATGCCTCCTGAGCACTACTGTAACACACAAATACAATTAAGGAGACATGCAGAGCACTAATAAACCATGTATGCTCGAAGAAAAATGATAATATTCGGAATAGTTCAGAAGAAGAAGATGAAGACGTCACTGTGACGTCGTGTGCGCAGGAATGATTCTGCAAAATTACTACATATTACATTAATTTATTTTCAAATTACTACATACTAACGTTGAATTAAAAAACCCGGCCCATTTGCCTTTCTTTACCCCAGTAGGCTCAGGGCAAAAGCTGTTTTTTCACCGGTCGCCCCCCTCGATGTATGTTTGGGTCACTTTTTAAAAAGAAAAAGAAAAATAAATTGTGTGAGTAGACTGGTAACGAAACCTAAACCCCTCGGACATGGACGTTCGTCGATACCATGGAAGCGAGTATTAAATTTCTTGAAAAGTAGTTGACCAAGCTGGAATGAATTTTATCCAAGTACGCTCGCATGCACAGATTGTACGATCCGACAGATGCCGACCGAATTTAGTGTCCACTCGTCACACGTGTTGGGTCATTTCTATACGTAGAAATCGATGTCTTTTTTCTCCATTTTTGGATATTATGTGTTTGAAAGGTGGAGGATTCATAAAATGGCAATTTTAAGAGTTATGTCGAGTATCTTGGGAGCCGTTTCCAGACATACGTACATACACACAGTCAAAGTATTGTAAATATATATACGTATATTGAAGTAATTCTAAACTCGATTCGCTAAAGAAATTGTAGCCGCCATGATGAATAATGGAAAAGTATAAGGAACTATGTTCGTTAACTATATTCTCTAAAAACCAGAATGAGTATAACTGTATACGTAATAGGTAGAAATAATGTAATCAGATATTCTAAAAAATCAGTAGAATTAGAGGGAGCGTCCATTAAATGTGCGCGCAATGTATTGCATTATGTAGTCAATTAATAGCAGATGAATAGTAAATAATAAGGATCACGTTTAAAAAAAAGACATTGTTTATTTGAACAGATAAGATTAATTTCCCACCTGAAGATGATTGAATGAATCAATCGAAAGTACTTGCATACAATGGAACATAACACCAATTGATCCTATATACAACAATTAGACAAGAATACTTGATAGACAATTCGAAAAATGGGGAAAATAAAAAAAATGACTTCTTAAGCAGAATCATTCCGTGTTATTCAATAACGTTTGTCTTATTACAAATAGTAGGATGAAAACATGGGTGGAGATGCACCTTAATACACACATATATTTGTATATGTACGTTTTTCTTATATATATATATATATATATATATATATATATATATATATATATATATTACTGTTTTATATTATATACTCATATTATAAAATAATATATTATGTATATATATATATATATATATATATATATATATATATATATATATATATATATATATATATATTAGTGTTATGCTGTAAGTTGATCTACCTATTTCGAGAATAAATGAACTTACTCATACACGATACAGTTACAACTAAGCGTTGTAATAGTTATTGATGACAGTTATGGCCACAGAATTAGACACATACTTTCTGTAACCCACTTTTGTTTATACACTTTTGTTTATACACTTTTGTTTATACACTTTTGTTACTTATACCACTGAGTTTGTCTTGATTATTATCGGCCTTTCAAGGCCACAACAACATATTACTGCTTATTACTCTATTCTTAAGTAATAATACTATACATCTAGACAATATTAGATTGCAGGCTCCCAAAATTCACACTAGAATTATACGCATGGATACGTGAAGTAATAGGTAATAGCGTTAGCTCATGATAAGTCGTCTGGGGGTTTAAGGTTCAATTTTAACTACAGACGATTGCAACTAAGAATAACATAAAATCAAAACTTCTACCCGGTTATGACTGACGGAACGAGAACAATCTACTGCCGTGGATTAAATAAAGGGTTTAGTTAGTAATTCAATACAGGTTCAAGAGTTCGACATGAAGATTCCCAAGTTCGACTAGAGGGTTCCTAGTTCGAAAAGATGCAACTGAAGAAAGTCCGAGGTTACTTCGGCCGAAACAAGATTAGAATGGTAGTCAAAAATTAAAAAAAAAATGAGACCCGTGCTCATTTTTCACTTTGTTGTTTTGTTTGTTAATTGCCAGACCCGTGGACTAAATTAATAGTTTACTTAATGATATTATCCACGCAAACATAAACACTAACAAAAAATAAAGAAGCGTAATAAATAATATACTGTCGGAAATAAATTCCAAAGTTAAACATATAACATATACATGTATCTAGAGATGCATATGTGTTTATACATATAAGTATATTTGAGGGTATATCCACTGCCATGTGCAAATATATGTGCGTGTGGGTATTATGATGTAAGATTGAACTTTATACCCATATATATGAACCCATGAGTTTCGCTTTCCCTTGGGATATTTATAAGTGCAATTTACAGTTAGTTATAAACACAGCACTAAAGAAAACCCATGAAATATTCGTAAATATTGAGTTTCTATTTTGTAGCATCATCGTTTTTGGTTGCGTCCATGCATCTTTAGCCGAGCTTCTGTCGGTCGGTCGGTTGGTCGGTCGACCCCCCCATCCTTCGCACTTCAGCTTGAAATAGTATTTTCATTATTTTCATGTTCAGCTGAGCTCCAATCTATGGTCCCTCCTCTAAAACATTCCCAACAAAAACTCGTCTAACTACAACCACTGTCAATAATTTCTTATTCCCCCTTTGTGTACAGACTCTTAACTAAACGGAACTTCCATGGACAAAGTTTACTCCCTAGAACTACTCGTCTGTGAAACACAATACCACGGGGCTGTTTTCCAGCCGACTACAACATGGTCGTTTTTTAAGTCCAATGTAAACAAATTATTGTTGAGCCGTCCTCTTAAATAATCAATTTCTGACTCACCGTCCACCTGACAAACTCATGAACCCTTATCCTCAAGTAGCCTTTGGGCCTTGTAAAGCGGTGACTTGTTAGTGAAGAAAGTCGCTAAGCGTACAGATTAAATAGAAATTTCTGTGACGCTTAAATTTGAAATAGCATTTTAGTTGGTCTGCACACATACGTTCGAAATGACATTGTATCTATACTCTTATGTTTGAATGGTATTTTCGTTGGTCTGTCACGCGTAAATTTGAAATAACACTTTTGTTTGTATGTCACGTTTAGGTTTTAAATAAAAAAAAATTCATTTGTCATGTTTGAAATATCATTTTCATCGTTAGCTGCGTAGATTGAATGGACGTACCTTACGAATATCCGTTCTTGTTTGACTTACATCGCTTGTTCCCATTTTCATGCCTCCCTACGAGGGCCGAGTTAGACACAAGGTC
>OY744518.1:35857707-35907707 GCA_963556195.1 Sepiola atlantica
TTCGGATACACAATCACGTTTATTCAAATGTATGAAAAACCGTAAAGATTTATTAATACAAGTTTAAAAATCGGATATCCCGTGAAACTGCAGTAATGAATAAGATAAGTCAAATCTTTTATACACTAGCTATATTTACCCGGTGTTGCCAGCGCTGAGGGTTTAAGAAACGTATTTCGAAATATAATCATATTTACATTTGATTTTAATACGATTAAAAAAAAATTCGTTTCAGTTTTCCCGCATTTTATGTTCGATTTCAATAATTATTCGATTAATAGTAAATTAAAAAAAAACACATCGAAGATACGTATTAGCGAGACACTGTTAACTGCAGTTAACAGGCGATTTCATTAATGGAATGAAACATCAAATTTTCTGCGTAGCCAACTTCCCATGGGTATTATACTACTAGTATGTTTCAGGGCCGGCGGGACAGTTATACAAGTTGGGGGGATTCTCTTAAACAGTGGGAGGGTGCAGTTAAACACATGCATATCAACTTAATTATTGATGACCGTAAAGTGTGGGGGGACCCAAGTAAAATAGTGAGGGGGCTTGAGCCCCCCCCCCCCTCTGACACTCCCGGTGCCGCCGTCCATGTGTTTTACTTATGTATTGAGTACTGTTGAAGTAAATACCGAAACCTTGCATATATACGTAATATATTATCTTATAGGTTTAACCATATATGTATATGAAACAGTAATATTATAACTCATTAGAATGCGAAATTTATAACATAATTAATATTTTTGGATGCTTCGAAAAGTTAAACACCAACGATATTTATCTTTGTGTACATAGGTTTCAGAAATTTTCAATTTATTATTACTTTCAAAGCTGGGTAGAACAATGAAAATTATATGAATATCATCGTCAGCACATGGATTCTTTATTGATTGGATGAACTTTTAGTAGATAGATATAACATATAGAAACGTAGACAGACCGACAAATGATAGATGAGACATGTAGACAGACATAAAAAAAATATGCAGACGGATAAAATAGATGGGTAGACTGACCGACTTAGAAACAGACAGACAAAGACAAACACTTCAAAATATAGATCTAAACATGGGCACATTAAAAAAAAAAAAAATCAAACGCCCAAAATAAAAAAAAACAAAAAAAACAAATCAAATGAAATAAAACAGCACAGGCGGATGTTTTTAAAGATAAGTCCAATCATTCTACGCGTTCAGCGATAAAAAAAAAATATTCGAAAATTAAACATGACAGAAAACGTACGGACTGAGCCTCTTTTAGAGATGGATGGACGCATATAAAATGCTATCTAAAACTAAAGCGTTGCAAACCAACCTATGGATTGTGCCGCTTATATTTTGTAGATGCCTTTAAAAATGTTTATTTAAAATGAAAGCGTGACAGATCGATGAACTGATCAACCAACAGACACAGCCACGTCTAGAGATGCATTTAAATAAAATGCGTCTGGTCTAGCTGTGCGCTTAGCGAGGAAAATGCTATTTAAAACTTAAACGTGATAGATCAACCAACTGATCAACACGCTGACAAATAACATTATAGAAATGCGTGGCCGATCTAAACAATCATTTCGTGATCGACAAATTTAATTACGGAAGCAGAGAATTGCTAAAGATCGGATATATGCAACAAAACCCTTTTCTTCAGTCGCCTTTGCCGCCCTATTACCTTTGATCTGATTCTGGTGCAACAAAGGTGAATATATATATATATATATATATATATATATGTGTGTGTGTGTGTGTGTGTGTGTGTGTATAAACATGCCCCCTATGTATGAAAGTGAAAATTAGCTTATTTCGTATTGAACCTACATATTTAAACCGTTAAAATATGTGAATTTTGTTGTTTTTTAAAAACTTTTTTCCGGTGTTTTAGACACGGTTTTGCACTTTTCTTCGAATGAGTTTTGCTCATTGAAAATCCAATATATATATATATATATATATATATATATATATATATATATATATATATATATATATATATATATATAAGTATAAATTTTTATTTATACAAACATTATTGGTTACATATGTGCATACATGTTTCGGTTGCACTTTCCCAAGAAAGTCAACCTCATCAGACCGAGAATCTTTCCTGAAAGATTCTCGGTCTGATGAGGTTGACTTTCTTGGGAAAGTGCAACCGAAACATGTATGCACATATGTAACCAATAATGTTTGTATAAATAACAATGTATACTTATAAACAGCTGTACTTGGTATTGAGCACTTTTTATTAACACATGAGTTTCTACGGATTTACATTTACAGAAACCAATACATGTACGATATATATATATATATATATATATATATATATATATATATATATATATATATATATATATATGTGTGTGTGTATATATATATATATATATATATATATATGTGTGTATATATACATATATGTGTGTATATATGTACATATATATATACATATATATATACATATATACATATATATGTATATATATGTGTGTATATATATACATATATATACATATATATATATATATATATATATATATATATATATATATATATATATATATATATATATATATATATATAAATATTTATTTATATAACCTTTGGTTGTCTTAGTGATGACGAAACGAACCGTAAAGAATTGAATCTCTTTAATTGTGAAGAAAGACATAATCACTGGAATTTAATTTTCAATTGCTTATATATATATATATATATATATATATATATATATATATATATATATATATATATATATATATATATATTTATATATATATATATATATTCACATTGCATTTTGTCATACTTAATGTTTCCATTGTCGAGAAAGACTATTTTTAATGACACAACAATCTACCCTGGAATTATTGATTGATCTGAAGTAGGATGTGAGAATCTTGGAAAATAGCCGTTCATAGCAAAGACAACTTTGTGTATGACAAAATCTAATATGTAAATATCTCATATTTAATAAAAATATTGGACTTTTACCACAGTAATTGAGCATTCTGGTCAATTCTATTAAAAAAATTGTGCTACACAGAAACGTTTGTGTTTGATTCCAAGACGTAATTCGTCAGGCCAGCTGTGAAATTGAACATTTTACAATGCCCTTTTATACGTAAATGCAATGTTTCATATTCATCTCTGACCATTTAAAGCTATTAGTTTTTATTGCCAAATATAAAAGACTTACACTCATATCTCCCCCCCCCCCACTTCCTTCAGTCAGAAAAATTTAACAAATCCCAGCGAATGTTTTTACCTCTCATTCTCAAGTATGCTTAGCAGATTGTTTACATCAGCTACGGTAGATGAAAAGGAAAAGTAAATAGCTGAAAAATAGAAGCATTACAATCTACCCCTAAAAATGAACCAGTTAAGTCTTCCTCCCATGATCTGGAGATGACTCTTCTAAAACCCCTGATGTGTGTTTTATTTTCATTTCAGGAGTGTAAATCAATGGCTGTGGTCTGAGGATTCCTCCAAGCACGGGTGAAATAAATTATTACCTAAAACTACCACGGTGTTTAGAATTTTTCCATATACTCTCTCTCTTTCTTTCTCTCTCTCTCCTTCTCTCTCCCCCCCCTCTCTCTCTCTCTCTCTCTCTCTCTCTCTATATATATATATATATATATATATATATGTATATATATTTATATGCTTAAGTGAAGACATTACAAAAAGGTTGTATACATAGTCTGCATAGAAGATTGGTGTGGGAGAAGGATGTGTGGGAGTAACAGTGGAAGGTAATTACAACATCTGTTGATAGTGCACCTGCTTTCAATTCGTCTAAGAATCCCGTTCTCAAAATGTCAAAATATGACAAAAACGACCCGAAAATTTATGGGCCGAAAATAAACAAGGAATCACTACAATTTATTCCACACTCTCTTTCTCTGTCTCCCTCTCTTTTAAATAAGCGAACACACACACACACACACACACACACACACACACACACACACACACACACACACACACACACACACACACACACACACACACAGACGCCCCCCCCCCACACACACACACGCACACACACACACACACGCACACACACACACACACACATATATATATATATATATATATATATATATATATATATATACTCGTAGGTCTACCCGGTGTTGTCTGGGGCCATAAAAAAAACAAAATAGAAGAGGTGTGTGTGTAAAATCTTTATATTAAGACTCCTCTCTCTACCTCTCTCAATCCATCTCTCTTGTTTTAATGTATTTTTAAATGATAATAATAATGTAAGTCATTCATCTGAGTTTTCAGTTTTAAAGTTATTGCTCCCGCGTAACACCAAATTTCTTGCCCACCCCACTTCTTCAAAAATATAATTAAATCTAAATTTATTTGACTTTATTCCCGGGCAACGTCGAGTTTCTTATCTTATCTCTCCCCCTTGATAATATAATGAAACCTATATTTACTTTAGTGTATTCCCGGGCAACGCCGAGTTTCTTGTATTTCACTCCTTAAAGCATATACCGCCTTGAAAATGTTCTACTGCACTATTACACACACCTGTTCTATCTAGGGTATTGAACATTGATTACCGAGCAACGCAGAGTAGCTTTCTGGAATACAATAGTATAGCAAAATACAATGAAAATCATTCTCCCGAGCAACGCAGAATTAAATAAAAAAACACATGTTTTATGTAGAATTGCTCTATCTAGGATATAGATGACTCCCGGGAAACGCCAGGGAAACACACATGCTCTATCTATGATATTGAGCAGTTTGGATTAACTTATACCACTTACCAAGTATAATACTGCATTATTAATTTTATAGCTCCCGGACAACACCGAGTTTATACACACCTGCTCTATCTAGGATGTTGAGTACTATACGACTTAACAAATGTAAAACTGTAATCTTACATTTATTGATCCCGTTCAGAGCGCTACTGAAACCACCCAAATAAAGTTAAGGATGCCTCCAGAGCACTACTAAAACCCCCTTCACGAGTTCCTTGACACCCCCATTTCTAGTCCGAAGAGAAGTTTATTGAACGGAAGGAATACATTGAAATTACAGTGTTTTCTTTCCAAATTATGGTTGAAAAACTGACTAAATCTGATTAGAGGTGCACGTAGAGATTCAGGAATACTTCCAGTATCTTTCACGGTTAAATTTACATAGGAATACACTTTAAGATTTCATGTAGATTCTTCTAATTTTTTTATAGGGCACACACATATACACACATATACAGAGACATTGAGTTATATATATATATATATATATATATATATATATATATATATATATATATATATATATATATATATATATATATGCAACTGCTAGTATACTTTTAGAGGATAGAACCTATAGTGAAATAGTTTAAGCTCAATATACGAGATAGAGCAATTATAAAGATAAATGAAAGAAGAGAGATAAATATGTACAAATGAAAAATCTATTTAAACTTCGATTGTTCAATGCAAGGTGTACTCGGTAAAAGCATGTTAATTGTTCTTTCCTTAAGCCAAGGCTTTTCAAAGATTAAAATCTTATCATCAGAGGAATTACATATGGATAAGTTGGAAGGGGAAAAGCCAAAATTCAAAATTAAAAAAATATAAAGTAATGGAGAGTAAGAGTATGCGTGTAAAAAAAAATATATGTGGTCTGTCCAGTTGGTGACTGTCCGTAGATAAGATGTCTGGTGAAAAGAGAATTAAAGATGGACACCTTATCTACGGACACTCACCAACTGGACAGACTCCATATTTTTTTTACATATTTATCTCTCTTCTTTCATTTATCTTTATATATATATATATATATATATATATATATATATATATATATATATATATATATTAAATTATTAATCGGAGCATTGCACTGAAGCTTTTATGGGAATGTTTATTTTTAATTTTTCCGACAGTGCTCAACTTTCAATTTTACTTTGAAGGGGCTGATAATAATATTAAATTATTATTTTTAAATATTTTACCTACGTACGACGTCGTTTCGAGCTTATGGCTCTCATCATTGCAGGGAAATAACAATCTCAAGCGGTCATCTTGAATCTGTAGGCGTTCACCTAGTCCAATTAGGCCACGAGGGATTGTCACGTAACGGAGAAATTAAGTGATACTTACACTGAAAGTGGCTAGTGCAGACATCTAAACATTCGATAGCACTCAACGAAACGATCGGAGCATTGTACTGAAATTTTTAGGTGAATGTTTATTTGTAATTTTTCTGACAGTGCTCAACTTTCAATTTTGCTTGGAAGGGGATTATAATATTATAAAATATATTCATAAAGTAAGGTTCATTTTATTTTCCAATAACGATGTTTTTATTTTATTTAAAAAAAATTCACATTTCCAAAAAACATAACATCTCTGTGAGATGTATTTTTACGGTCCGTTTTATTTGCCGTGAGCCAAACAACATTTTTATGTCAATATCGTCTCTTAAAACTACAAAATTATCAGAAAAATCCGCAAAGAATAAAAAGTTATTGGATTAATATGTCTTGAAAAAAACACACACTATACAGTGGTTCATTTTGGGCGAAAACAAATAAAAAACAAAGAAAAAAGCAAACTAACATGTGTGGAAACTCACTAGTACGCCATTTTTAATTTTTCAGTTCAGAGCTAGTACATCCTAAAAGTTGTGTGGACATTTATACATTTTAATTCAGTAATATTTCTTAACATAGTTAATAAATTCTATCATTTATTTATAAAAATTCCAATTCACTTGAGGGTAATTTTTTACTTTCCAAAAGTTACATCAAATATTAATTTATTAGATGATATCGTACCTGTATCCCAGGCCACTAGAACATAGGCTTTCCAATACGCTTATTTAACTAGAAATGCTGACAATTAAACTGCGTACTAAAATTGTCTATCGAAACTAAAAAGACAAATTCAAATTCGTAACCCCCAAATAAAAACTCGTATCAAAAGCTAATTCATATACTGAAATTTATCATGAAGATACCTTGTGTAATTCATCTTCCCATAAAGAATTAGGTTTACATATATCGTCTATTTTAATTTGCTAGTTACGAGATAGTGACTAATTGAACAGAATTAAATGCACCTTATATTGGAGTTCCCTGGGATTGTATTGCTTCTTCATAATCTAATAAATCTTAATGCAACTCATACAGATAAATTAATTAGTTAATTTGGAAGGTAAAGAACTATAGTTCCCCCCTCTCCAAATGTACATCTATATTTAACATTAATGGAGCATAAGACGGCTTAGTTCCCCCCTCATTTATTATATTAAGCATACTCCCCCCCCCCCCCCAATATTCATTACACTTTAGACTTCCACAGCAGAAATGGCTTATTAACCTACCTCTAGACCAGAGGTCTTCAAAGTGGGGGTCGCGACCCCCAGGGGAGTCGCGTAACCATAGAAAGGGGGTCGCCAAAATTATAACTATGGAATTTTTTCACTCCATTAACTTATTTTTTATTTATAAAAAATTTTGGTGGGTCACGAAAAAATTTTTTTTCCAAAAAGGGGTCGCGACAAAAAAAGTTTGAAGAGCACTGCTCTAGACTATATAACCATGCAAAAAGATTGACTACTAATCTCTCTATATTCCCAATACTTTATATCCTTTTATAGTCTATAGTTTTATGGTTTGATTATACAAATTAACTTTGACGATGGAAACCAGGCTTGTAAACCTTACTTGGCTAATCGGTTAGATGTTTTCAGCATAATAGAAAAATTTGTATAAATTTATACAATTTAAACATGGTAGAAAAACACCTACATTTCATATTGATTCCATCCACCACCTTCAGTAACACTATATTGCTTTCTCCGTTTTTACTGATCCCCTCTTCCCGTTTCGCCTCCTCATATAGTGCTAATGAGCTGAAATGTTTGAAAACTTCCTGAATTAGTGTCTTCTATAGATATCTTAAATTTCATTAACATCGTATTTGAAGTTTTTAAAGGGGTATGTCCCAATGCGTCACTTAGAGAGGGGACACCTAGATATTCGGCACATAGAGACTTGGGAGTACTTCCATTGCCTTCACCGGAGAATTTTATACATCACTAGCAAGCCTCGTGCCCCGGTGTTGCCCAGGATAGGTATAAATTAAATTAAAAGCTGTAAGTATTAATTCGTCAAAAGGCATTTGAAAACAACCCCGTAATTTAGATGATTAAAGTAGGATTTATCGATGTTTTGAATCAAACAAAATAGATTTCGCTATGTTTTTGGTTACTGCCCCTAACTCTACGATTGTAAGTAGCGGTTTATTCGACCAAATAAAAACCACTGCCGCTCCCCAAATAAACATGATCAAAAAATATGTGTGAAGCTTTACAAGATCATTGAATGAAAACTACTTCTAGATTGAGGCAATTTTTTATCTCAATCCGTTTTGTCCATTTTGGTGGGAGATTGAATTTACCAACATTCAAAATCGATCTTTTGTCTATTTCTGACTTTGATTTAAATATATGGCGATTGGTTTAAGGAATTTGTTGTGGTTATTTTGTTTTCGATTTATCGACTGTTAACTAATCTGCACTTTTACCATTGACTATGTTGTTGCTATTTCGTTGCCTCTCCACGTGGTGAGAGTTATAAAACGGTGTTTTGAAAATCCATCGCCTGGGGAAAAATTGCCGCAGTCTAGAAGGATTTCTTCTAAACTTGACAAATAGTTGAATAGAGGGAAAGCAGTAAACAACAAAAATTGTCGAAGTTTAGAAATGTTTCTTCTTCACTGACCGAGAAGAGAAAAGACAAAGTAACGGACAGTAAGTTGAAGTATATTTAGAAAAATAGAAATTAATTTGTTTTTGAAATATCAGTAGCAGTTTTAGCGTCGATGGAAGTCTATAAAAAAGTTATAAATAAATTTGAAAAATGTTCGGTATGAATTAATATCGAATGATGTTTGATGGATAGGAAAATGTAGATTAAAATAATGATTTTAAATGTTACGCCGGTCTGTGGTCGAAATTGATTTCGAAGCCTTCTAACTGTCGTAAATTAAACAGAGGAACGTTATTTGTAACTAGTGTATAATCATGGCCCCTTACCTCTACAGTGGCGGCCTGCCTTGTTCGGGGTGAACTACGCTACAAAAATATATATATATTTAAATAAATCGACGAATGCTAATATAAATCGAATGTGAGCAGAAAAAATGTACGTATTTGTTTAATGTGTATTGTCTCGAAGGTACTGCTGTGTGCTGCGATTATTTAAGTCGGCAGAAATGTAACACGTTTTTTTAATAGATTGTTGTAAATGAATAGAGAGAGAGAGAGAGAGAGAGAGTGAGAGAGGAAGAGAGAGAATGTGAGAGAGAGGGGGAAGAGTGAGAGAGAGAATGTACGGTTATAATAGGCAAATGTAAAGAATAAAATAAAACGTCTTACGTAAAGTACCCCCCCCCCCCCCCAAAAAAAAAGAAGAATCCTTAACGTGAAAATGAAAACACGAATGTTGGATTAATGTTAAGTGCGTATGGATGGTCAGAAGTGAAACAATGAACTTGTGTTGTCTGTTAAATAGTAACGGAAAGTTCGTAGAGAAACTGATATTACGTGCTTCCATCAACACTTGAATGTTGTCGAAATGAACACTACAGTTCGTTTTACGCTGTAAGTATTTTTGAAATTTTTTTTTTAGCCTTAAAAGTATTATGTGTTAAATTGTCTAAGTGTTTGAGTTAAAAAATTAAATTATACCTGAAGCAAACGAAGATGGCTTAGGAAAATGTCTAAAGTCGATTCGATTAAGAAATTGTAGCCGACATTTTAAATCAATGTACAGTATAAATGATTAAGTTCGTTAAATGTATTCCGTAAATTCCGGAATGAGATGAAGTCTATACGCAATAGTTAAAAATCACGTAATTCGATTTTCTCGAAAATTATTGGCATATGAGGGAACGTCTATTAAATTTGTGCGGAATGTATTGTATTATGTATCAACTTACTGGAAGATGAATAGAAAATAATCACGCTTACTTTTTCTAAAGTACCCGTTGCTTATTACTTCTCGGTGATGAAAAGGAGAGTGTTAGTATGAACATATTAGAAGGAAAAGTTGTTGCTACCATCCCCATGGCGTATGCTTTAGGGAGAGTCTGTGATGGTGGTCTAAAAATAGTATTTATTGTTAGATGTAGAAAATAATCGTAAATTTTCTTAAAACACGCTCGAGTAAATAAGATGAATAAAGTGGTGAGTTTGGTAGCCTATGATGCATGTGGTTATTTTCTTACTCTCGCCGAAGGTACAGAAGAAAAAACACCTTCACTATATATATATAGAGAGATAAAATCTAAAAGTGTATTCTTATGCCAAATCTTACCGGGAAGACAATGGACGTGTTCCTGAATCTCTAAGCGTACCCCTAAGGGGACTACGAGGACATGACCCCCATAAAACCTCAAATATAGCCTATTTTTATGAAATTTAAATCTTATGTATACAATTTTCTAGGGAAAAATAAAACACTCGTACTAAACTTTTTGAAATTTCGATTAAAAAGTATCTTATTAATTTATTTTTACATATAAAGGCGAATCATTTGTCGCACTGCCACTGAGATTGAAACGCCACTTTTTCATTCAAAACGGAACAAAAACAGCTTCATCACATACCCAGTTGTAGATATGCTAGCGACACCAAAGAGCTTAACTAATTTGCATATTTATTTAAAAAAACGAACTCTCATCAATTCACTATTCATTAATTTCTCTTTTTGTTATTCGATGATTGTTTTAATTTATCTATTACCCACGGTTCCATCATACATAAATGCTTAGCATTTGTGGCAAAAAGTGTTCTAGATTGTAATTTTAAAACAACACAACTTCCCCAACACATAGGCACGCACTCACACAACACACAAATAAGTGCGATTTTATCGAACAAATAACATTTTCACAATTCTACATTTTCAAAATTTGGAAGTTACTAATTTTACATTACAATATTAAGCGATTTTCTTTACATTTTTTTCTACGCATCTTGCGGGATTTAGAAACCAGACATACTAGTATACCTTAATACATTGCCACTAAAAATTAGCTTTTTAAGCGCTAAATATTAAAATATTCAATGGTAATTTTGCGAGTATTCAACTTTCAACATTTCGTTAAAAAACAAACAATTATTAAAAATAACTCACAGACAATACCTGGTCGGGACACATATCATATATTATAAAAATATAAATAAATGAATAACTTTGTTTAAATACGATATAATTTTTCCCGCTGTCACTAGCGGTTTCATAGCTATGTTGCTATAGCATCGGACGCAAACCACTAAAGTCCCGCTTTCGAATCTCGCTAACTCGCTAAGTTTAGCCACGCTGGTGATTCGTATAGATGAGGAAACACGGTGCAAACATTGTTAACAATTACAGAATTCGTCTGTTTAATTATACCTTTTTTATTTTTGTAATTTTCTTGATAGTCTTTTTTGTATTAAAATCAAAAAATTAATAAATGTTCCATAGGGTAAGTGTATCCTAATTTCAATTACTGTCTGTGCTGATTGCCGGTATCCGTGTGGTCCTGAGCGTTTGTCTTGTAATTCTAGCCTGAATCTACGCACTGCAACCACCACTCCTGTACTGATCATGGTAAAAAGCCCGAAACGATATCGTCTGTAGGTAAAAAACATTTTAATATTTAATAGAAAATATTCATATATATATAAGTTTAATTTTAAGCGTTATATATATATATATATATATATATATATATATATATATATATATATATATATATATATATACATATATATATATATACATATATATATATATATATATATATATATATATATATATATATAATCTAGCAAGCTGTGGTTGTTGAGTGACAAGGCGAGATCCAATGGCGGTATTTTTTTCTATGAGAGCTGTACACCTGTCGTTCACATCTTTAGCTGCGATTCTTGGCCTCCAGAATTCCAATAGTTGACATAGCAACAGCGCAGGCCGCATTTCACTCATTGCAATTCAAAGGAATTGGCAGAATGTTTGGCGTTTTATGACGGCAAACTCGGAGGAATTACATTAAACAAAACCGAAACAAAAGACAATAAATGGCAAACATGCTTTTGTGCGAAATATGCCCGTTCCGTTGCGTAACTTCATTCGATTCAGATTTTATTATAGGCCAATAATTAACAATGCTATTTATATATCTGGTTTTGCTATATCAATGTTATTATCAAGATTCGTATCCATCTATTGCAGTAGATGCATTAATATAATAGTTTTGGCTACCCGACGTTTTCCGGGAGTCTTCTTACTTTCATTTTTGGTCTGTGTTCTTTATTTCAAATCGCATGAATACTTTCGATTTATTAAACTAATTTTTTTTATAAATAATAAGAAGCTATTAACCAGAAGTGTAAACTAATCAAGCAGGCCGATAGAGAAGAAGTGGTTTCTGATGCAGGGATGAGGAAATTGCTACTTAGAGTCAATTTTGTATTATGTGAGTGAATATTAATTAGCTCGAATACGATTAAAAAAAAAAATTGTTTCAGTTTAAAATATTGCATTTTATATGTTAATAAATATTCGATTAATATCAAATAAAATAATTATATCTGTAATTATAAAGGTTACATTGACACGGGAAAAATACGTGAAGTTATCTAATAATTTTATAAATTTTATCTAGCTGTCTATGATAATGTTTATATGATCAACGATATATCCATCTATATCATTCTATTTCATCTCTCTTTCAGTCTGTCTGTCTGTCTGTCTGTCTGTCTGTCTGCCTGTCTGTCTGTCTGCCTGTCCCCTCTCCCCCCCCCTCTCTCTCTCTCTCTCTCTCTCTCTCTCTCTCTCTATATATATATATATATATATATATATATATCTACCTATGCTATTCTATACAATAGACGGATATATACTTCGCAACTTATTTTCTAAACATCTCTTTATCTAGCCGCTTAGATCATTATATCTATATATTTATGAAGTCATATATCGATTCCGTTATATATATATATATATATATATATATATATATATATATATATATATATATATATATATATATCTGTTCAACGTTATTTTCTCTTCGTCATTTTATTATATATCTATTTATTTATCTATATATCTATCTCTCCATCTACCCCCTCTCTCTCTCATATATATATATATAGATATATATATATATATATATATATATATATATATATAATTATTAGAATTTTTAATAAAATATATTTTAATATCCACATATGTTTCACTTTCAAGAATGACCTGTTTGACTATGTATACAACTGATCTGTCGGTCGTATGATTCGAACTCCGTGCCCTAGTCTCCTTTGACTGGTAAGATCCAGACACTCTAATCGATGCGGCTACTGCGACAGTATTATGAAATGCGAGAAAAATAAATCACATACATAGAAAACCTTTCATAGTTCCCCACAGAGTGCTCGCTCCTTAAGGGAGCTTGAATAATTAATTATTATTTTTAATAAATATTATTTAAATATCAACATGCATATATATATATATATATATATATATATATATATATATATATATATATATATATATATATTTGTAGTGTTGCAGAGACGATATTGACATACAAATGTTGTTTGGCACAAAACAAATGAAACGGACCGTTAAATATATCTCACAGAAATTTGGAATTTTTGGAAATGTGAAAAAAATAAAAACAAAAATAAAAGTAATAAAACTAACCATGGTTATTGGAATATAATAAATATCTGTTCTATATATATATATATATATATTTCATCCTCACCAAGAATCATAAGTGTGGCTACATATATAAATCTTCTGTCGGTTGCATGATTCGAACTCTGAACATCACTGTCAAGATCCAAATTCTAATCAAACTGAGTTATTTGTACAAGTTTGACTTCCGATTGGTAAAAGACAAACGCCAGCTCCGTAGGCAAAGTTTCGAATCTTATACGGACCTCTATTTTACCCCGTGCGTATTTTATATGTAAATACATTAATCGCTTTAGTTTACACCATAAAGCAATGTTATAAATACGCGTGTTTTCTCAGTTCAGACGTACATTATGAGATTATTACCTGTTTGCTTCCCACTCGCAAATGGGAAGAAGAAAAGCCTTCCTTAATTGAAGTGACTGGTTAAAGAAATGATGAAAATATCAATAAATATATAAATATATTTAATAGATTCAATATTTCTAATTAGAAAGCATCGTTAATATAAAAATATAAGAAATCATTTAGAAACAAATTACATGTAAGAAGATTTATTTTTTCTATTTTTTGAATACATGAAAACAATATTATAAATCAGATATTTCGGCAAAAATAGGCCTTTTTCAATGATATATAGACATTATTTTGTTCTCTTCTTTTTTTCATTGTCGACATATAACGGCGTCCTGCCAAAGATATCTGACTTCTCCCGGTGTTATTTAGAGACTGTGTTTAAACGTCCTGATTTGTGTAGAGAAACGCTGGCCACGTGTTGTACAGTTAATACATTTAATATTTCTATATAAAAAAAGCATCGGCTATTGAAAATATTAAAAACTCATGCTATTGAGAGGGTAAACACTCCAGGCGTTTTCTCTTAATTCGACGAAAAATATAACCCCAAGCGGAGCAAATACTGAAATGGATTGAAAGAATGAATTTAAACATGTCATTATATCTTTTCATCTATTACAAACTATTATTTCATGACATTACATTTATTAATCTATTATGACATTATATCTATTCATTTATGACAGTCTTTTATGAATGACATTATATCTATTCATTTATGACAGTCTTTTATTTATGACATTATATCTATTCATCTATTACCGTGTTTTACTTATGACATCATATCTTTTATCCATTAAAGTCTATATTTAATGACATACCTATTAATATATTATTCTATGATATTATATCTCTTTATCTGTTATGGTATTTTATTTATGACATATCTATTCATATATTATAGTATATTATCTTATGACATTATACCTATTTATCTATTATAGTCTATTATCTTATGGAATTATATCTATTAATTTATTAGTCTCCTATTTTATGACTTTATATCTATTCGACTATTATTTTATTACATTATATCTATCCATCAAGTACAGTATTTTTACTTATTATTTATGACATGATATCTATTCATTTATTATTGTCTGTTATTTAATGACATTATATCTATTTATTTTATTATACTATTTTATTTTATGACATTATATCTATTCATCTATTATAGTCTATTATTTATGACATTATAACTATTCATCCATTACAGTCTGTTATTTATGGTATTATATCTATCTATATATTATAGTCTATTATCTTACGGCATTATACCTATTGATCTGTTATAGTCTTATGGAATTATATCTATTCATTTATTAGTCTCCTATTTTATATCTATTCGACTATTATTTTATTACATTATATCTAATTATCAAGTACAGTATTTTTACTTATTATTTATGACATGATATCTATTCATTTATCATCCATTGAATTTCTCTGAAATTTTGCATGAAGTTGTAACTTTGGTCAGGTTAGAATATTACATTCTCCGATTTTTGAAAAAAAATCTGGTTAGCCCCCCAGGGTGTCAAAAGGCCCCGGAATGGCAAAAAATGACATTTTTTGCCTCATAACTTTTCATCCATCCATTCAATTTCTCTGAAACTAAGCCAAAATGTGGAGGCAATTGTTCCTAATAGAAAATAAGTATCGTAAACCTTGGAAAAAATCTGGTTCGCGCCCCCAGGGGGTAAAAAGCCCTCAAAATTGCAAAAAAAAATGACCCTTTTCTCCCATAACGTTTGATCCATCCATTAAATTTTTCTGAAACTTTGCCAAAATGTAGAGGCAATTGTTCTGGATATAAAATGAGCGTCCTTGACCTCAGAAAAATTCTGGTTCGCGCCCCCAGGGGATCAAAGGGGGGTCAAAATGCCCCAAATTGCCAAAATTTATTGCATTTTACACTCGCCACATCGAGTCACATACAGAGGGGGACCACGCACACGCGACTTGTTATCTCTGCCATTCGAGTGTTTCGGTGTGCCCTTTGTCTTAAGAGGAAGTAATAATCAATCAGATATGCGCAGAGTTCTTTTTACGATAAAACGCAAGATTTGCAATATGTCAGCTCAAAATAAACAATAGATCATGGTTATTTTTTTAAATTTTGCAAGTTACAACGGACCGTTTTTGTCATCTAGTAAATAGAATATCTATTCAGACGCTGTTTGTTCGTATCAGGTTAAACTTAAGTGTGCCGTACCGCAAAAATGTCAATTTGAATTTAAGCGACCCAGGCCGATGAAATTGCTAATTCAAACTTAAGTGTAACACACTGACGAAAATGACATTTCAAATTTAAGCGTTACAGACTGACGAAAATGCAATTTAAAATTTAAGTATGACAGACCGACGAAAATGCTATTTCAAACTTAATATACAGATAAAAATGCAATTTTAAAATTAAATTTGATATACGGATAAAAATGCAATTTTAAAATTAAATTTGATATACGGATAAAAATGCTATTTCAAACTTAAACTTGATATACGGATAAAAATTCAATTTTAAAAGTTTTATTTTAAGTTTGAGCGTGACAGACAGCGACATTATTATTTCCAATTTAAGCATGACAGACCAACGCAAATTCTATTACAAACTTAAGCTTAACCGACTGATGAAAATGCCATTTCAAACTTAAGCGTGACAGAACAACGAAAATGTAATTTAAAAGTTAAGCGTTCCAGACCGACGAAAATGCTAATTCAAATTTAAGCATGACAGATCGACGAACATTCTATTTCAAGTTTAAGCCTGGCAGATCGAAAAAATATCATTTCAAACTTAAACATGAAGACCGACGCAAACGCTATTTTGAACTTAAGATTAACACACCGACCAAAATGCTATTTCAAACTTAAACCTGACAGACCGTCGAAAATGCTTTTTCAAACTTAAGTCTGACATACCGATGAAAATGCTATTTCAAAATTAAGCCTGACAGACAAACGACAATGCCATTTCAAACTTAAGCATGCCAGACCGACGAAGATGTTATTTCAAACGTAAACGTCACATACCAAAGAAAATGCTTCATAAAAAGTGCCATTTTAAATTTAAGTGTGACATATATAAAAATTACCATTTGAAACGTAAGCTCGACAGAATGAGGAAAATGCTATTTCAAACGTACACATTAGAAACCAACCGACTGACAGAGCTGCTTATAAAGATTCTTGGACGCATATAAAATAAGATATGCCCATTTAATCTTTGCGTTTCTTAATGGAAAATGCTATTTTAAACCTAAGCGTGACAAACCAACGGACCGACTTACGGACAAATCCTCTTATAGATATGCCTGGACGCATCTAAAAACAGAGGAAAAAAATGACTTAAAATTGACCCAACATTTAGAGTATTAAGTTATTGTTTGGGCGTCAGATTATCATAAAGATTGTCCGTCTATGCATTCTTCATAATGCTGGCGGTTAGTGAGAAGGCGTTGAGTCCTGTTGAAATGCGTACAGCTTTGCATTGCTAACATTTTCCACCCAGGGCGTAACAACGGTTTCAATCATATCGTAGTAGACAGCATCATCAGTTATAACCACTTGAAAAGAAATGGGCTAGCATGACATGTCCTTTATGATGACACACAACATCTGGCCCCCAAATTCATCGGGTTTATATCCCTTGAACAACTCTATGTGTGTATCAATGATTCAAAAAAGGCCCCCAGTCAAGATAATGTCCTAAATTAATAAAAGTAAATTCGCATGAATAAGCATGGTACGACATTTTGATCGGCTTCATTCTGTTGCTGGTTTTCGTTTTCCCGATTCCTTTTTGGAATCAGGTACTTACAAGACGGACCACGTGAAGGTTGCCAACATCTATAGTGAAAGCGTTGCTATGGAATCGACAGGATTCAAACTTGGTACTCCCAGGTTGCCAGTTCACGCCGTTATCCACTTCATAAATAAGGACGACCTGATCCGCATGTCAACACTTCTGGTCCTGGATTGAGGCAGTCATTAATATTGAAGATACTTGCATGATAGACACATGTAATAAAAACAAATTTAAGAATAAGTGTATACATTATCACGAAAATATATTCGGTTTTCGGTCAGTTATGGATGTTTAAATAAATAATCTCACATATGGTCAAAATTTGCACCATTAACATGTTCCCAACTGGTGTCCACATCCTGGTTGTCATAGTCGCTACATATCGGCTGCTGCACTGTCCGATCTCATTAATGTACCATTGGACTCTTTGTTCTTTACGTGGGAGGTGGTAGACTACTTTCATTCCGCTTTCTTAGCTTGATAGTTTTGTATCTGTAGAATTGACGTTCTAATAATATATAACATTGTCATGTTTTTCAATCCCCTTTATTTACTGACCGATTGCATGAGCGCACGAGGCACGCCCCAAAACAAACTCTAAAAAAGTGATCATATTTTTCGTGTAAGAAGGGACTCGAGACGAGAAATTAAGAAAATTGCAAAAATAACGACCAGAATTTAAACATTCCCAAACACAGAAAAGAGAACAGTGAACCAGAGACAACCATTACGCTCTGCTTTTTCTGCCTCCATGGAAAGGAGAAAGGAAATGACTACGGACCACACGTATAGAGAAGTTCACGCATACGCGCACACTAACAAAACAAAGGCAAGCAAATACACACACAACACCCTACAATACCTATTGAACTTACACACACTGTCATACGCATATTCACACTGAAAAAATAAAGACAAACAAATACACATACAACACCCTACAATACCTATTGAACTTACACACACTGTTACACGCATATTCACACTAACAAAATAAAGACAAACAAATACACACACAACACCCTACAATACCTATTGAACTTACACACACTGTCACACGCATATTCACACTGACAAAATAAAGACAAACAAATACACAGACAACACCATACAATACCTATTGAACTTACACACACTGTCACACGCATATTCACACTGACAAAATAAAGACAAACAAATACACACACAACACTCTACAATACCTATTGAACTTACACACACTGTCACACGCATATTCACACTGACAAAATAAAGACAAACAAATACACACACAACACTATACAATACCTATTGAACTTACACACACTGTCACACGCATATTCACACTGACAAAATAAAGACAAACAAATACACACACAACACTCTACAATACATATTGAACTTACACACACTGTCACACGCATATTCACACTGACAAAATAAAGACAAACCAATACACACACAACACCCTACAATACCTATTGAACTTACACACACTGTCACACGCATATTCACAGTGACAAAATAAAGACAAACAAATACACACACAACACCCTACAATACCTATTGAACTCACACACACTGTCACACGCATATTCACGCTGACAACAGGCAAACCTGATTAAACAAACGAATTCGTTTTTCTCACCTCGAACATTCTACGAACAAGTGTACATTTAGCTTTTCAAACATGTTTTTACTATGTCATTCATGACATACATTTCTGTCCATCTCCCCATTCATTACATTCTAATTGTTAGCGTGGGTTTTGGTATATTCTTAAAGGCGTGACTATCGTCCATTTGTCATCCAAGCCATAATCCACGCTACAGTCAAATTGCCCCAAGTGCATGGCATCCATTAGGGATTGTATCCACTGCACATTAGTAACGATTCAACCTCGTACTTTCGTTCTGAGAATTTATTGCCTAAGAAGAAAGTATTTAAAAAATGTGTAAAATGTTTATATAATGATCGCTACTGTCTTCTTTGGAATATCAGATAGTGCAGTTATATTTACACTTGTTGTTAGTATATATATATATATATATATATATATATATATATATATATATATATATATATATATATATATATTCTAAATATATTTTTAAATAAGTTATCTCCCTTTGACAATAACAGCCCATACGTAAATTTAAATTTGAATTGAATAAAATGAGAATAAAAGAGGAAAGGGAAAAAAGAAAAGAATTAATTAATGAATCATATTAAATTAAACATAATAAAATTATAAAAAATTAGTATATTATTAAACAAATGTTTATAGTATTTTAACTTTAGTTATGTGATTGCTTAATGGAATTTTGACATTTTCTGCGTTCCTACTACCAATTGTTTTCTGCGGTATGTCGATGATCTGACACCGGTTTTTTCCCGTTTTTCTTCGCCCGATTCGGTCTTTTATTGTTGTCTTCTGATAATGAAAGTTTTTCTTTCGAAAATTTAAGATTACCCTTTGCCTAACTGTTACTTACTGGACAGTATTTACTATTTGGTTTTTAATCAGTTTTTGTGAAATTATTAATAAATCGTTTTGAGTTTCACTTTCTCCCTGCGTTTATTTCGTTTCACTTTTCTATCTTACGGCAACCACATCGCATTGCTATAGCCTCGGACGACTAATCTGCACTTATATATATATATATATATATATATATATATATATATATATATATATATATATATATATATATATATATATATATATATGGACATTGAAATAAAAAGCCACAAAAATATTATTAATGTATTCATGAACGTTTCATCTTTATTTCAAATTAATTCAAATTAATTCGAGCCGCTACCTACATTCGCCCCTACTCTTTCCACATTTATTGTAATATCTCTCTCACTTCTTAATGATTTTATACTCCAATCGCCGTTTGCCACTGCCACCATCTATTTGTATCTCATAATTTGATTTTTTTCTAAACGGCTGCAGGTTTTGATCTGTCAGCCGCCACCACGTATCTATTTCAAACATTTTAAACTTGTCTGTTGTTTTTCCTCAGACAATCACTCTGTGGAAGTCTTGAAATAAAGACGAAACATTGATCAATACATAAATAATATTTTTAGTGGTTTTCCTTTTTCAATTTCCATTACCTCGGAACATTTTGTTCCTTTCTTTATCATATATATATATATATATATATATATATATATATATATATAATTAATATGTGTATGCATATTTTAAAAACATTATTGTCGAAGGAAAATATTCAAATTTTGAAAACCTTAAACCATGTGCGTTTTTAAATAAGTAAAATTTATTTTAACTTTGCTTAGGAAATAACTTCTTGCTTTGACAAGAAAGTGATATCCTAAAAAGCTAAGCTACGTTATTTATTTAAACAAAAAACACACATTGTTTAAGGTGTTCCAAATTTAAATATATTCCTACGACAACAATGTTTTAAAAATATGTCTACGCATATTCTTATTATACCTAACGTGAACCGCGCTAATGGAGATGACTTGATTTTTTTCTTCTACCCCCATGTCTGCATTCTAGGACAATATGAGAAAAACACTTTTTTAGTTTGACAAGGATGTTATATCTTCAGAAGCTAAGCTATATTAATATACATTTTATTTATTTAAGGTTTTATTATTATTTAAGGTTTTCCAAATTTAAATATTTATTTATATATATATATATATATATATATATATATATATATATATATTTGTTACTGTTTATTATCTATGTACGTATACGTTTCGTCCTTAATAATCGGGACTCATCAGCATAGCGATATAACTATTCACTACCGGTCATGCGATTCGAAACCCCGGATTACGAGTATTTTGCAACTCAAAATCGACGCCTTAACCACTCGGCCATTGTTAAACAGCGAATAAACGGTGAAAATTTTAACACTCTATACGGCGGCTTGACGTCATAGAGCGTTCGACTTTAATGAAAGGAACAATGCATTTAAAGCTAGCGACGTCATGCTGTGTTAATACTACACTTACAGTGCTCTACTAGACGGGTTTTTCTAGGAGCTACAAATAATAAATATTTGTTATTGTTTATTATCCAACAAGACAAGAAAAAATTAATTTGTTCTTGTCTTTCTTTCTCGTTATTTTTACACACACACATTATATATATATATATATATATATATATATATATATATATATATATATATATATATGTGTGTGTGTATCGAGGCAGCATTTTTTCTTTAAGACACGTATTATTAAAAATAACCGACAATTTTTGTCTGGTTATTTTAGTGTTGATCCCTTCAATTGAATTGAAGGGGTCAACACTAAAATAACCAGACAAAAATTGTCGGTTATTTTTAATAATATATATATATATATATATATATATATATATATATATATATATATATATATATATATATATGTAAAAATAAAGAGAAAGAAAGACAAGAAAAAATAAAGAAATACAAATAAAGCAAAAATAAGATAAGCATACGTTAAAAAATTAATTAGTAACAAACTGGATTAAACTGATCATCACATTCGCCAAGCACAGAACTTAACCCATTTACCGACGTCCCTTCTTGGTGACCAGACACTTACGAATTATCTATCCCTCCAAGGACAAACTGTCTTTTTCGGAACAATCAACAAAACTAATATACTTTCTTACCATCCGCTCTTCCCCGAATACAACGTTTCCTTTTTAGACGAATTCCTGATGTAGTCCGGCGAGCTGTATTCCATTTTAGTGCAACGTCCACCCTTTGACCATAAAGATGGGAGAAGCAAGTCGACCAAGCACTAAAAAATCAATTATGACAGCTGAGATTGAACGTAATCGTACCTTTTGGTCTTTTTTTTATATACAACTTAAATTCCTGTTTGTCATCTTTCTTTTTTGTCACCCAAAAGTTCTAGGGGCGACCTCCACATGTGTACTAACGAGACTATAACACATCACTCAATAAAGTCGTGAGCCTAATTGATGAAACTTTTAGGCAAAAATCAATTTTATTCATCAACATAGTTTCCTTGCCTATTTAACTCCAGAGTGAAGCGATGAATCCGTTGTCCATATATTAATGCAAATACTCATTTTTATTGCGTTGAAACAGTTTAAACGCCCAGAATTGTCACCGCGGTTTTTGATCAACTGTGAGCAAATGCAGCACTCACCTTGAACACAGCTTTCTCACTGACGAATGTTCATGCAAAATGGTGAATACACTTTTTTCTGGTATCTTCAACCCCTCTGCTATCTCACACAACTTCAATTTACGTTCGGCGTAAAACGAGTTTGTGGACTTTTAAAAATGTTTTCCGGGACAACAATTTGGGTTCAGCAGTATTTGTGTCTGTACTTCTACGTTTAAAGTCAGCATGCCACTTCTTAACCGTTATTTCCGTCAGAGAAGACTCAGAATAACACTTATCAAGCCACTGATTTTTTAGAACAGTATTTTCCCATCGCTCAAAACACTTTCCTAGACCTGAGGTTATTCTCCATCTCTACAAATCCACAATAAGACCATGTATAGAGTACTGTTGTCATATTGGGCTGGTGAATCTCTGTCCGATTTTGAGGGTTCTTAATAAGGTGCAGAAATGTATCTGTAATTTGATTGGACCTAACCTTTCTTCTTCTCTACACCCTCTCTCTCACAGATGTAATGTTGTAGTCTCAGTCTTTTCTATGAATACTATTATGGCATGTGTTCTTCAGAATTATGTGATCTATTCCCCGCTTATTGTGTTTCAGCTTATTTGATGCGTTGGTCTAGTGTTCGCCATTAATTCATTGTTTTGATACCTCATTGTAATACAGCTTCCTATTCCAGTAGCTTCTTTCCAAGAACCGCAGGCTTGTGGAACTCTTTTCCTGCTGACTGTTTTTCTCCTCCTTATAATCTTGTTTTTTTAAAGACTGAAGCCAACAGGCATCTTTCGTCTTTGCGATAATCATATTTGTTCTTGTTAGCTCCTTACATCAACTGACTTCATGCCTTGTCTGGAGCGATTTCCATAAAAAAAAGAAAGAAAGCAATGCTTTATCAATACAAGAAATTGAGATTATTTCATTTTTATTGAAAATTTGCTATATTGACTTCACTTAAATAATTGTAATTTGTAAACTAATAATCCGATTGGGCTAAAATTTTGGCACGTGCCATTTGAAGATTAGTTTTTTTATGAAAATCATATGCATTTTTTATTAGTAGCGCAATCTATATGTCAGACCTGGTATTTATCGAGTGATGTGTTTGCAGTTGTCAGTGTTTCCAATCCAGAATGTCCCATTCTACACATTAAACCGACATTGTGTCAAACTTTACTCTCGTGAGAAGGCAAGTAAAAAGAGACGATAAAATAAACGAATAAAAATAAAAAAGAATATATGAAAAAAGAAAATTGGACAAAGAAAAGCAAAAAGTGAAAGAAAAAAAAGAAAATGAGGATAAAAGAAAAGAAAGAAGAAATAGACAAAGAAGAATAGAAAAGGAGGATGAAAGCGAAAAAAAAAGAGTCGGTTGCAAAGAAAGAAATACAGTGAATAGATTAATCCTTTCCGCAATCATTATTAAACTGTTTCATTATTCCATTGATTAAACGTTAAGTGTCTATTGAATATCCGTAGGATTATCCATTGAGATTTACGTATTTACAGATTATTATCCTATATAATAATAGTTGATGTCGATTAATTCGTTCATTTACAAATTATCGTCATTGAGTTATATTTAGTATTATTAATGTTTTCGCAGTTTTCACACGAATCATTATTAGTGATTATTCACTGTTATTAACAAGTGGTGTTCCCTGAAACCTGAAGCACAACATGGTTTCCACGATTTCCCTCTCTTTCGATAACTGTTGCAAATAAGTGTGAGTTATCATAACAGCTGGTTCCCACTGATATCTCGTTGATAACGATCGTTGGGTTTCTCTTGTATTGGAGTAGAAATAAGCCTCTCAAAGATTCCAGCACTCTCCACACCTTTCCATTTCCAGGCTTCCACTGGACGGATACGAGAGTATTGGAAACTTCGGTCGTTGCTAGCGAGAAATCAATGGTAAATGGCTGTTGCAATAACGCAAAATGATTTAGAAAAGTTATTAAAAAAGGTGAAAAGTGGTGGAAATCTGTCACTCCAATTAAAGGAGAACACCACTGCTTATTACAAGTGAGAAATCACTGATAACAACTTGCGTCAAAACTCATTGTGAGTAAAATAAAATATTAACAACAATAATGAAAACAGCTGAAATATTAGGAAAATCCTCAGATGCGGAAACCAACACATGAATTCGCCAAGAATATAAAAGGAGATAAAATCTAAAAAATAATTAGTAGGATTCCCGATGACATGACACGTTGGCGCCCTTAACTTCAGCTATTAACCGACCAACTCAGGTGTCGCTCATCAAAGAACATTCGCTTATCACAGCACCTCAGATTTCAAACCCTCGCTCGATGTGACACCCATTCTCCACAACAAAAAATCTATTCATCAATCCAGGAGATCCTCTTCAAATAACATTCAATTATCCAGTTTTTTTACACTCTTTTTACGTTAAACTCCTCTGACAGAAACTACCTTTCAGCTTTTCACACATACTTGCCGCTAAAATACATACGTCATCTTGCTATAGACACACTTCCACTAACATTCAACGAACTCACATTCACATCTACTGCATCCATAATAATCAACAAAATGTGTCCTCGCAAGGAAATTAATACCAGGACATTTTCCTACTTTCTTCCAATTTTATATGTAAATTTTGTATGTTTGAATTTATATAAAACCTTTGTATTGATTATATATGCTTTCTATATTCCTCGTATTCATTCTGTATTTAAATAACATTGATCGGTAGGTACCTATACAAAGCTATACACCAGAGCACTCCCTTAATTTGGAAACCCCTCCACATGTTTGAGATAATCCAAAAAAAAAAAAAAGCATACGGAGAGTACTAAAAGGGAACGGAGAGTACTGAAATCCTGAAGAGGCTTAAAATTCCAGGGAAATCCACCGGACATTATAGTCTAATACTCATTGTTAAAATTTCCCAATAATCGAAGATATTTGTATTTTCACGAAGGAGTTTCCATTCCGTTTTTACCCATTTTACATAAAACTAAATTAAACTAAATATAGCCGATATTACGACCTCTTACGGCTAGCAGATATATTTCGAAATTCATAATAATCGGATAATTATATTAGGAGTGAATCCTGTACATACAAATATATAAACATATACACATACCTAACTTCATATAACGATATAGTCATCCACAGATATCTTTTATTGCGGTATCACGTCTCTTCAGTGATGCTAGATGAAATGAGTGTCGACTTATTATGTGTCAATCGATGAACTATGAAGGTTGAAAATAAATTGATCGTATGAAGCAAACACCACAAAATACTCTGAAATATTTTAAAGGTTGAATTACAGTGAAGATCAAATTAAAAAAAAAACACCCACAAAAATAACAAAACAAAACAAAAACAAAATGGCTTCTATCTCGTTAAAACTAACAACGGGTGCGACCAAGGGAGGCAACCAGGCAGTAATCTCACGCTCGATAAACAGACGAGCGTTTTATTATTTGTTCACAAGGAATTGAATACAAAATACAATGAATCAAACACGATCCTCGAGATTGTTTGGGACGCAAATGCTTATTTCGTGCGAAAATGTTGACACGGGTTGAACAAGTCTCAGTGGAAACTTGAACCCTTGTCTTGGGACCAGCGTATATGATATAATGATGAGGTTTTTGTGTGCAAGTTAGTTTGGTGGCAAATAGCGTTTGTCTATGACATCGTGACAGTTATCGTGAGCGCGGACTAAAGTCAAATATTACCACCGGGGATGGGCGAGTGTTTTTTTAAAAGGTGAATAGGAAAAAGAGAAGGGGTTGGCAAGGGTGAAAAGTGTTGTCATAAAACAAGAAAACTAATAATGTAAAGATTGAATTAATAATGGCGAATAACATATAGACATTTGAGTGGAAATATTGAATGAAATTCGAAAAGAAGAGGAAATAATGAAAAAAAAATACAATAAATAATGAATAAGGGATTGTGTGAATATAAGAAAAATGATGAGCGATTAGTGACGATGTTTGTACTCGTCTCTTTCCTTGGATATTATACTCTCTCTCTTCTTCCCATAATTCGTCACTTCTCCAACCCTTCGCCCCTTATCTTAATAAGTTCTTTCTAAAAGAAGACTATTTTCATCATGATAGTTTCTTCCGCAAGGGAAGGTAAGTTAAAGTCCATATCCTTTTCATTCATTTAAACCGCATGAGTTATAAAGCGAGATGGGGAAATGCATATAATAACAAATGTTAGAATGTAGCATGATCTAATTGAACCCTTCAAGAATTTGAAACGGAGCTTAAACTATGAACGATTTAAAAGACACATTTCAAATAGAGCAAGCGATTTGATCGTTCACTCCAATAAACATTTGATGTCTTAATTGATTCCTAGCAGGTCAAGAATATAATTAGTGTAAACATAATATGTTTCGGAATTATTTAGATAAGGATTGATAATTTGTATTATTTGGGTATATTCAGACTAGTGTTTTCATCTTGGATGTTATTCGCACAACCTTTCGACTTATGTACCCTCCGACCGCCTTCAGCTGCGTCTCCTCGAACTCGAGAATCTTTCTGTCGAACTCGGGAATCTGTACGGAATTTCGAACGGAATCCTTTGTTTAATCTACGAGATATGATTTCTCTCGTTCCATCATCCATGACCGTGTATAAGTCTTAAGTAATTTGTAATTGTATTCTTAGTATCGCCCGTATCGAGGATTGAAACATTAACCTCCAGAAGACTTTTTCTTAGAATTGATTTAACAGCACTTTTATACGTTGCGCCACGGGTCCATGCGGACAGCTCTAGTATGAATATTAGTAGCCTTCAACCTGTTCTTGTTTTAAATGTGTGGTTTAAAGCATAATATTGACCGATTTCGCGATTATAGAAATACAAATGCGTGCATGGGATGTATTAGGATCTTTCAGATGAGATATTAAACAAAATATAAAGTTACTCGACGAAAGTGGGGGGAGGAGAGTAAAAGAAAAGAACAAAAAACATAATGAAACGCATTTTCTTTTATTATTAAAATAAAATAATGGATTTTTTTGGAGGACGCATTGCGGTTTTTACCGAAATGACTACGAAATAAACAACTGAAATGAAAAACTAGTAAAAAGATTATATTAACAAAGGGCACGGTGAAAATGTTTACTTCAAATAAAACCAGCTAAAATACGATTTCAAACTTAAGCATGACAAGCAGAATAATGTGCAATTTCAAACCTAAGCGTAAGGGAATAACGAAAATGTTATTTAACTTCTAAGCATGCCAATGTACCTAAAACTAAACGAAACTTTCATGAGCAAAGGTTCTTTCTAAGAACTACCCTACTGTTGAATCAAATACCACATGACTGCTTCCCAACTGACTACAACATGGTTGTTTTCGAGTCCAATGTTAAGAGATTCTTATTGAGCCGTCATCTTAGATAATCAAATTCTGCCCAGTTTAAATAATCGTTAACAATCCTCACAATGTTGTCTAACCATCTATCTGACACACTCTTTAACCCTTATATTCGAGTGGACTTTGGGCCTTGATAAGCGATGACTCATTAGTACAAAAAAGATTAACGAAAATGCTATTTCAAGCATGACCATAACAAGTTGACGAAAATGTTATTTCAAGCATGACCATGACAAGTTGACGAAAATGCTATTTCAAGCATGACCATGACAAGTTGACGAAAATGCTATTTCAAGCATGACCATGACAAGTTGACGAAAATGCTATTTCAAGCATGACCATGACAAGTTGACAGAAATGCTATTTCAAGCATGACCATAACAAGTTGACGAAAATGCTATTTCAAGTATGACCAAGACACGTTGACGAAAATTCTATTTCAAGCATGACCATGACAAGTTGACGAAAATACTATTTCAAGCATAACCATGACAAGTTGACAAAAATGTTATTTCAAGCATAACCATGACAAGTTGACAAAAATGCTATTTCAAGCATAACCATGACAAGTTGACGAAAATGCTATTTCAAGCATAACCATGACAAGTTGACGAAAATGCTATTTCAAGCATAATCATGACAAGTTGACGAAAATGCTATTTCAAGCATAACCATGACAAGTTGACGAAAATGCTATTTCAAGCATAACCATGACAAGTTGACGAAAATGCTATTTCAAGCATAATCATGACAAGTTGACGAAAATGCTATTTCAAGCATAATCATGACAAGTTGACGAAAATGCTATTTCAAGCATAACCATGACAAGTTGACGAAAATGCTATTTCAAGCATAACCATGACAAGTTGACGAAAATGCTATTTCAAGCATAATCATGACAAGTTGACGAAAATGCTATTTCAAGCATAATCATGACAAGTTGACGAAAATGCTATTTCAAGCATAACCATGACAAGTTGACGAAAATGCTATTTCAAGCATAACCATGACAAGTTGACGAAAATGCTATTTCAAGCATAACCATGACAAGTTGACGAAAATGCTATTTCAAGCGTAACCATGGCAAGTTGACGAAAATGCTACTTCTATACGTAAGTGTGAAAGGCGGATTGACGGACATTTAAAATAAGACGCACCCTTTCAATCTGTGCGTGGCCGATCGACAGACAAAGCCTTTCATAGATATGCGAAGATGCATAAGACAAGAAGAGAGACGAGAAAAGATAAAATTGAAAGACTGAATGAGAAGATGACATAGATAAGACAAGATTCATAAGGGAGGTGAGATGAATAAAGGATGAAACGTAAGAAAGAGAACTAAATTGATCTCTTAAATCAACTAGGAAATGTCGAACCGTCGACCTACGCACAAAATGACCCTCGAGTTTGGCCAAATATATTTACCTTCTTCCTTAGCATGATGTCGTACATTAGCATTCTTTTTTCTTTGAAGCATGTGGTCATACGACAGTTCCACACTTTTTGCGCTGTCTTTTGCATTTTTGGTTGTACTCTGCAAGATCTTTCAAGTACAACTGGTTGGGAAGTAGAGGGCCAACAAGGCAGTGTTGTATTGTATGGTTCTTTCTCTTAACACTCGCAGATTGTTGGGTCGGTTTGTAGCTCTATCTGACCATATCAAGTTTTGATCGCTCCATTTCACGGTTTCACGTGGTTGACCAAGGATCCTTCTGAGCCAGGAAGGAGGGCCTCAGAAGTGGGGATTCCCTTATCAATATGAGGAAGGGCATTCTCTAGTCCTCTAGTCTACAGTTGTAGTCTGGTCTCTTCTTAAGATGTTAAGGGTTCGGCATGGTTGAGGAAGCTTCTGTTTGACTTCAGTCGTTGAGCCGTTGGTTGACGTCCATGAAAGAGGTTGTGTTCATCACTGATAACCTTTATGGTCTCTAATCGGCTAGCAACTTCCCGTCTGGCATATGCAGACGCAATGCCAGTGAAGAAATGTAAGTTGTTCAGGTTGGTAGGCTTCAGGCAACCAGTGACTAAGCGGCAGGCATTACTCAATGCTGGGTCTACTTTATTGGCATGGGTTAATCTTTCCAAAACAGGACACGCATATTCAGCAGAGAAATAGCACAAGACTAGTAACAGTAAAATATTGATGTAGAAATCACCGTGGAATTCTAACTGGATTTCGTTATTCTATATAATAATAGGCTCACCAGCTAGTCTTTTTTTATAAAGATGATCGCCCAATCGTTGAGCATTTATCAAATAAATAAATAAGAATATTTAGCTGACAATTATTTTTACGGTAAGAAAGATAAGACAATTTATTTTAAAACGATTTAAATTGTCAAAAAAACTAAATCATATAAAACGGTATCAACTTTCGTTTTATTTACTTAAAAGAAAATATTTAGCTGACAATTATCTTGACGGGAAGAAGAAAAAATATTTATTGTTTAAAAAATATATAAATTGTTACAATTTTCAATAAATAAAGAATATACATATTTGTTTTTATTTTTAACAGCCAAGCGCATTTATTTTTACAGGAGCAAAAGAAATGTTTGCTTAATATCATGAATACTTACATTAATGTATTATTTCAAACGAAATATCATTAGCAGTAAATTATGCAGGTAGATGGAATTTTCACGAGGTCCCGCTAGTATAAAATAAATCTTAGACACCACAAATATTATATATATATATATATATATATATATATATATATATATATATATATATATATATATATATATGTGTGTGTGTGTCTTTGGTATGTAGGTAGTGTCATAGTTTTAGAAAAGGATTTAGAGAAATGAAAGTAATTCGAAAGTAGGCGGGGGTGGGTGAGTGAGAGTGTGAAAGAAGTCGTCGAAAGGGTGAGATGGGTGAGGGGGAGATTTTGTTGTAGTTAGGTGTGAAATTTTTATTATATATATATATATATATATATATATATATATATATATATATATATATATAAATACTAATGTTTGTGCGTGTGTTTGTTTGATGTTTTTGTCTTCCTATAGATAAAGCGGCTAGAGTATCTACATACAATCTAAAAGTGTATTCTCCTGTAAAGTTATCCGGGGAAGACAATGGAAGTATTCCTAAATCTCTAAGTCCACCCCTAAAAGGGGGCTATGATGGCATGACCCTCTTTAAACTTCAAATATATCCTATTTTTATGAAATTTAAATCATATGTATAAACTTTTCTGGGGAAGACAATGGAAGTGGTCCTAAATCTATGAGTTCCCTTCTAACCTAAAAATATATAGGGGACAGAACTCTTTTTCAAAACTTCAAATTATATATATATAGATAGATGACATTTATATAATATGTATAAACTTCTCCGGTGAATGCAATGGAAGTGTACTCGAATCTCTACAATACTCTCTATCTACAAATATCTCCGTGCACCAACCTCCAAGTGACTCATAGGGACAGACTCCATTAACATTTAAAATGCGTATATCTGATTTTAATGAAATTTAAACTATATGTATACACACTAATCTAGAGAGTTTTCCCACATTTCAGCTTCCGACTATAGTGTTATGAGCACAGTGAAAAGTACATAGTAGTGATCATCATTCAATCCCTAGCAACGTCGACTCTACCTGCTAGCATATTATAAAATTAATAAACACACACAACATCTTTAATTTATATTTACATTTTGATATGCTGTCTTTTCTCCTGAATTATCCTTACCATCTTCTGGTCTATTTAGTCTGTTAAATTCATGATTCACTGATGTGTTACTTCTCCTTTTGTCCTTTCACTTTATTCTCAAAGCTCTTCTTTTAGGTAATACTAGTTTAATTCTTACTATAAGTCAAAATAATAACGCCTGCATAATATCTTGAAACAGTTAATTCTAAAGGAATGTGTCTCATTTTAAAACCCTGTAGTCAGTCATGTTCATTTGTCTGTACATTTATAAGGTGTGATTAAAATTTTATTCGTATTTCTCAAACGATCTGAAAGTTATTGCAAACCAGGTGATCTGCATCAGTTGAAAAGGCAATGTTCATTTCTTATTGTATTGCATATTTGAAATTCTTCTTGTTGTGCGTTTTGAAGTATGTGGTCATACGACAGTTTCCCACTTTTTTACGCAGTCCATGTGTTGTTCTACTCTGCAATTGTTCTACTCTGCAATATCTTTCAAGCTGCATTGGTTGGGTAGTAGAGAGAAGACAAGGTCATGTTGGTCCTCCTCTCCACATTCGCAGAGGGTTTCGTCGGTTTTATAGCCCCATAAAGCCATAGCAACTTTTGATCGCCCGATTCCCGTTCTCAGGCGGTTGAGTGTTTTTCACTGGATTATGGGGGCCTCCGAGCCAGGAGGGAGGCTCCAGAAAGGGAGATTCCCATGTCAGTAGAAGAGAGCAATTCTCTACCACTTTGGTCAACAGCTGTAGTCTGGCCTCTCTCTGATATTTTGTTAGGAGTTCGACATGGCCGAAGAAGCTTTTCTTTAATCTCAGTCGTTGGGCCGTTGGTTCACGTCCATATCTGAAATGGAAGTGGCGCAATTGTTACAGACATAAATTCTGGTCTCGACACACCGTGTTCAAGATCTGTCAGGAATAATGCGCCACTTTCACAAATACGTTTGCAAAAGGTATGAATCCATTTATCTTACACCCAACAATGGGTAAAATAGTAGGGTAGACTAGCCCCCCCACCTTGACAAATCAACTATAAGAGAAGGAAATCCAATACAATACCCACGACCAGTTAAATCTCTGTCATGTAGCACATATCGCATATCGGTATATTCATCACTTGCCTGATGGAGAGAGTGTTTTTTCTCAATACATTACTGATATAAAACAAATTCATTTGTTGAGATCTGATAATCTATATTGTCATTATTGTTATCAAGGGGCTACCATAGTCAACGTATACTTATTCTTCGTTGTCTAATAGGGTTGACGTCTGTGTGATTCCTGTGTTGTCTAGCGAGTTGGTTTTGTGTATTTTCCGTAGAGTATTGGGGGTTATTTCTTCGTGTGTTTGCATGGTATAGCTGGGTTGACTTCTGCGTTTAAAAATTTAAAAAATTGTCTCGACCCGGCCAGGTTTTATATCCCCCTAAATTCAATGAGATTTTTGTGGATATTAAAATTCTGCGATATTTGATTCCTCAATTTGTTCATCGAGGTAATACTCAATTTTCTATGTTTGTTTGAGGAAACACGTGAGTAGTGTTTTATAGGTAGAAGCAGACTAGACATTGTAGATAATTCATTGTATACAATTTGTTTAACGCAACTTGCTATTTTCTTTATCTATAGCTAAAGAAATACTTTTTGATAGTATGGATAAATAAATGCGATAACCCGGAAAGATTTAATTCTTTTAAACCGATTCTATAGTCCGAGACGGCATTCGTTTGGCTAATTCACAAACGTTGGGTAATTTTGCCAGATAAAAAACAAATACCAGTAACAAAAAAGCCTGTTTCGTATTTTATTTAGATAAGGATTGATAATTTGTATTATTTCAATGATTCGGACTACTATTCTCATCTTCGTTGTTACTTTCACAATGTTTTGGCTGATATAACTAACCAACTTTCTTCAGGTGGATCTTTTCGAACTTGGTAAACTTCATGTCAAATTTGAAAACCTATATGAATTTTGAACTGAACCCATAATTCAATCAACGGCGGTGGATTGTCCTCGTTCTGTCAGTCATAACCGGGTAGAAGCGTTAATTAATTATTATGTTATTCTTCGTTATCGTCTGTAGAAAGGATTTAAACTTCAACCTCCAGAAGACTGTCACTTAGAACTGGTTGTTAATAAACGCCTTTATCCGTTACGTGACGAGATTAAATAAAAGGTAAAGTTCGAAATTTCGTGTAGGTTCCCGAGTTCGATATAAAGATGTCAAAGTTCGAAAAAATGCACATGAAAAATGTCAGAGGTTACATCGGCCGAAACATTGTAGAAAATAACAATGAAGATGAGAATAGTAGTCCGAATAATCCAAATAATACAAGTCTTTTTTCTGTTGGCCATTGCTTCTTCGTCTTGCACTCTACCGTTTTTCATTGGGGACGAAACGGCTTTTGAAATAATCACGTAACGCACAATAAAAAACGTCTCTCTTCCCATTATTATCATTCTTTTGTAATCGAAACATCTTGTAAGATGATTGAACAATAGATCAACAACATTGTTTGCCTATCCTTGGGTCAAACGTGACAAAAGACATGCGATAAGGCTTTCCTACATTTGTTGAGATGTGACTGTCACAAACGAATCGGAGACCAAACAGACAATGATCATGGGATGGACATTAGAGATTGTGTACCGAAGAGGTCAAGTTTTTTTTAAAAAACTCAACTTATACAACAATCAACAAATTATATATATATATATATATATATATATATATATATATATATATATATATATATAATGTGTGTGTGTTCATACGCGTTTGATTGTAGGATGAAAATGTTTGATTAACCGATTTTTATATAAAGCGTAAAAATGGCGGGTTTTGATGGTTCATTGTAGACTTTGACCCTTTATGTATATTTTCTTCGTTTCTCTTCATCCATTTCTTTCTTTTAGATTCACGTAGTGTTTTCTTTCTTTTTAAATACTCATAAACACTTTTGATCCTAATGTCAATCGGAAAAAAAACTTGTATTTTGTTACCGTTCGGTACTTATTCCGTAGCCCCCTTATTAACTCAAAATTGGTTGGAAATCTCGCTGGAAATTAAATGACGATTAACACGCAAAATCTACCGAGTCAGACTTTCCAAGACAACTATAGTTTTTTCCATTAGAAGATTATACCCTTTCATGCATACTTGTTGTTCCACAACAACAAATAAAAAAGTTGTCATAAATTATCATAAATTTTCATTTGATCAATTATATTTGTATAAGTGAGTATCAGGAACACCGTAGAATATTTTCGCCGCCATTATTAGTCGTTACAGGTTTTTTCGAAAGTCAGTTCAATTTAAAGGCCCGTAGTTCAAGAACAAGTTAGACCAGCGTGGAATTTCTATAAAAAATATTCATGAAAAGGTTAAAATATTATTTTCATTGGTCATGTTTACATTTTTAATAGAATTTTAGGTAAACTGTAACGAAATAGCATCCTCATCTTTAATCTCGCAGATGGAATAAATTCATATTTTATATGCAATAACAACATCCATTTGTAGTTCAACCACGCAAATTTTAACTATCATTTTTATCGGTCACACTTACATTTCATAACATTTTCAATAGTGATGGGCAGATTCTTGCCGAATGAATTGGCCGTTATGGAAACCAAAATGCTTCGTTAGATGTCTAGAATCACATTGCCTGACAACGTCTGCAATGAGGACATACGAAAGCGCTATGGCATCGCACCGATTGAAGGCAAGAGGAGGGAATGGCGGCTCAGATAGTTTTGATGTGTGCTGAGGGCCAACAACGATACCATCGCGATACTTGCTTTTGCATTATTATTATTTTTTTAACTTAGTTCACCCCAAACAAGGCAAGCTACCACTGTAGACGTAAGGGGCTACTGAGAATTAGGGTGAAAGTTTAGAGGATCATCTTAAATTGAGGGATGTGCCGCGAGATGCTTGTTCACATTAGTTAAACATTTCTGCATATCGGTACAGTCGGGGAAACAGAGAGCAGGGAGGGAGTTCGAAAGGCCGGAAGCTTGAGGAAAAAAGCTATTGGATTAGAGGGCTATCCGGCATCTGGAGACCTCTACAGTGAATAGATGGGACTTAGCTGATTATCGGGTGTATTTACGTAGATGGGGCACCAGAGCAGCAAGTTCATCGGAGCACATTCCATTGAAGTACTTGTAAAACAAGCACAAGGATGGAACATTGCGACCGAGAGAAAGGCCGATGATGAGATGGGCAGACACTCTGCACAAAGATCTCTGGAAAACCGGCCTTCACCGAGACTAAGCCTGTGATCCTGTTAGGTGGGGGACAAAAGTCCATCATTGCGGACCCCGGCGTAGCTCGGGAAAATCGCATAACGAAAAGAAGATTACTAAATGTGCATAATAGAATCGATGCATCCTAGATCAGATGCACCGTAGAGACTCTGCTTCGTAAACAAGTCAGACGTTTTAATCTTTTATTGATATTAAAAATAAACAAAAACGAACGAATTACTTCGTGTCTCTTCGAAATTTGACAGAAATCTAGAAGCATTTAAACTGTCGAATAAAAAGTAATTTCTGATTTTACATTCTTAAAGATTTAACGTTTTGGAAGCTATTTACAGTCGGAAATCTTATGAATAGAGATTTGAACATGACATTACCTTAACAAAATTAGTTATAGTTTTATATCAATTTGCTTCAAGCAATAATTTAATGATCAAACGTTAGCGTAATAATTAAATTTTATTTTCAAAATCGAATTTTAAAATATAATTTGGTAAAACAAAAATGGCATAGTTCAAATGAAAACATGAAAACGCGACGCAAAATCAAAATAAAAAGAACCCTGCGCTACGCCGGGTAGGTACAACTTGTTGTTTATAAAGAAGCATATCAATCTTCCCATCATTATACGATGCGTGAAATGCGTTGTATCATAAAGATGCATTCAAATAAAACATAAAATGAAAAAAACAAAACAAAGAAAAACCTACGTAAAACGAGAAATAGTCGAAACGTAAGGTGACCTCGGTTCCGATACTTCATGTTCTATACGGTACATTGGACGACTGATAGCCATTCGTGGAAATGAGGCCCAAGAGACCACTTGGATTATCCAGCGCATCATCCTAGCTATCACCTGTGGCGATACCAAGTTCATTATGACGTAATCCTACAACGTCCGTGTTGACGAAGAAAACAAACAAAAAAAAAAACCTTGCCCTCGTGTGGAGGCAAGTGAATAATGACTTATTGAAATACATTTTTAGTTCCAAGTTGGTGTCATTTAATTTTTAAGGAGGTGACGGTGGTTAAGTTGATAACGACGCGGACAGACGACCTAGGTATGCCAAGTTCGAATTCAGTCGGTTCCATGGAATCACTTTCACTTAGAAATGTTTGCAACTATTACATTACGTTGTCCCTCCTGCAAAAATTGCGACAACAGAATCAAGCCGTGTTGATTCATAGGAATTTACTATTTACTAATTAATAAATAAATCATAAAAAATGACTTATTTATTAATTTTAGTTTTTTTTAAAAATACTTACACACGTAAGTATTTAAAAAAATAAAAACTTGATATAAAAAAACTTGAAATTATTAATCTCTAAATTATAAAATTTATAAAGGAGGAAATACTGACATGGCGGTCTCTATGCAAAATGGCGCCCGGGTTTGTCCATAGTCGGGTTTCACAATTGGCGACATGAGGGCATTCATGCGACCGCTTGTAATGCGTGAGAACCGAACTGACGACTTGACCCAGGAAAAGAGGCTCATAACAGTTGCGCTATCATATGCACCCAATATTTAAAATCTTTACGGTTCCGTTATCTAATCACCATCATACACAACCCATCCCCAAAATATCAAGCAGACTGTTCGGGTGTGGTCTGTCTTTTCTGATGAGGAACAGCTATGTTAAACAAAGATGACAGGAGTTTACTTCCCCACTCGTTTGTGAGGCCATTTTCTTTGCATCTTCCTTTCATATGACTGCCTGATGATTAGCGGATGATAGGAATAGGCGAGAAGATGGAGTTTCAATAGCTTGCACAAGCGATGCCATTTCTCATTAGTTCGTCGTCAATATCTTTCTTTGTACCCATTCTCCAATTTATTTCCGTTATTCTAATTCTAGTAAAGAGACAAACTATGATGCGAGGTATTAGACAGACCAGGTTGTCTGAAATACAGCATGTTGTTTATGCGTGTGTGCAGGTGAGTTTGTGTGAGTTATTTTCATTTATTATTATTATTATTATTATTATTATTATTATTATTATTATTATTATTATTATTATTATTATTATTATCATTATTATTATTATTTACTCACTAGGAGTTATCACACTGGTCATCGTCAGTGGTCGCCCACTGCCGACAACCTGTGGTATTCCCTGGAGTCCGAGTGACAACAAGTCTCCTCAGGCCTCCAGTATGCTCCACCTCTTTTCGTTCATCACCGCTGATGACCTTGCGGTAATCGCAACAGCCACCTACCAACGATTTCCCGCTGATAAGGGCCATTGGTCCCCTCTGGGGCCCGAGTGGCAACAAGCCTTCCCGAGGTCCCAGAGCTGTCCGCGCTCTTCCAGCGGAGGTCTGGTTTGCGCTTTCCCTCCTCGACCCTCTGTCCATAATTTTTGTGGCGTCAGCCTATGCTTGCGCCTCATTCGTGCGGTTGTATTTTCCCCGGTTCTGTTGTTTTGTTCTCCACTCGTTGCTTATGTGGGTTGGTTTCCGCATTCGAGGACATTTCTCAGGATTGTAGCTGTTTTGATCATTACTGTCCTTTGTATGGTCTCAGTTATCCCTTTGATTCCGATTTCTCCTAGTCTTTTCTCCATGTTTTGGGGGACTGTTCCTAGTGCTCCTATGATTATTGGTGTTATACTGACTTTCTTCATGTTCCATATTCCTTTCAATTCTCTGGCAAGTTCAGTATATTTGCTTCTCTTTTCCGTCTCTTTGATCATCATTCTGTGGTCTGCTGGAACGGCAAAGTCCACGATTTTGCAGGATTTTTCTTTCTTGTTGATTATTATCATATCCGGTCTCCTTGCTGTTATGGGTTTGTCTGTTTGTACATTCATATCCCATATGATTTTGTGTTTTTCGTTTTCTAGTACAGTTTCTGGTTTGTGTTTGTACCGCATCATCATCATCATCATCATCATCATCATCATCATCATCATCATCATCATCATCATCATCATCATCATCATCATCATCATCATCATCATCATCATCATCATCATCATCATCATCATCATCATCATCATCATCATCATCATCATCATCATCATCATCATCATCATCATCATCATCATCATCATCATCATCATCATCATCATCATCATCATCATCATCATCATCATCATCATCATCATCATCATCATCATCATCATCATCATCATCATCATCATCATCATCATCATCATCATCATCATCATCATCATCATCATCATCATCATCATCATCATCATCATCATCATCATCATCATCATCATCATCATCATCATCATCATCATCATCATCATCATCATCATCATCATCATCATCATCATCATCATCATCATCATCATCATCATCATCATCATCATCATCATCATCATCATCATCATCATCATCATCATCATCATCATCATCATCATCATCATCATCATCATCATCATCATCATCATCATCATCATCATCATCATCATCATCATCATCATCATCATCATCATCATCATCATCATCATCATCATCATCATCATCATCATCATCATCATCATCATCATCATCATCATCATCATCATCATCATCATCATCATCATCATCATCATCATCATCATCATCATCATCATCATCATCATCATCATCATCATCATCATCATCATCATCATCATCATCATCATCATCATCATCATCATCATCATCATCATCATCATCATCATCATCATCATCATCATCATCATCATCATCATCATCATCATCATCATCATCATCATCATCATCATCATCATCATCATCATCATCATCATCATCATCATCATCATCATCATCATCATCATCATCATCATCATCATCATCATCATCATCATCATCATCATCATCATCATCATCATCATCATCATCATCATCATCATCATCATCATCATCATCATCATCATCATCATCATCATCATCATCATCATCATCATCATCATCATCATCATCATCATCATCATCATCATCATCATCATCATCATCATCATCATCATCATCATCATCATCATCATCATCATCATCATCATCATCATCATCATCATCATCATCATCATCATCATCATCATCATCATCATCATCATCATCATCATCATCATCATCATCATCATCATCATCATCATCATCATCATCATCATCATCATCATCATCATCATCATCATCATCATCATCATCATCATCATCATCATCATCATCATCATCATCATCATCATCATCATCATCATCATCATCATCATCATCATCATCATCATCATCATCATCATCATCATCATCATCATCATCATCATCATCATCATCATCATCATCATCATCATCATCATCATCATCATCATCATCATCATCATCATCATCATCATCATCATCATCATCATCATCATCATCATCATCATCATCATCATCATCATCATCATCATCATCATCATCATCATCATCATCATCATCATCATCATCATCATCATCATCATCATCATCATCATCATCATCATCATCATCATCATCATCATCATCATCATCATCATCATCATCATCATCATCATCATCATCATCATCATCATCATCATCATCATCATCATCATCATCATCATTATTATTATTATTATTATTATTATTATTATTATTATTATTATTTATTTATACTCACTAGGAGTTCCCACACAGGTCATCATCAGTGATTGCTCACCGTGGTATTCCCTGGAGTCAGAGTGACAACAAGTCTTCCCAGATTTTCAGTATTCTCGACCTTTTTTCGATAACCACCGCAAATAACCTTGCAGTATCGCAACAGCCGCTTACCATTGATTTCTTGCTGGGTAAGACCATTGGTCTTCTCTGGGATTTCGGTGACAATAAGCCTCCCCAAGGTCCCAGCACTCTCCGCACTTCCAGTGACGGTATGGTTTTTGCTGTCCGTCCTCGGTCTTCTCATCCTCCTTGACACTCTACAAATATTTTTTGTGGTATCAGCCTACGCGGACAACATATATTTAAGGGGGAATAAGGGGGAGGAGAGGGGGAAAAGGGGAATGGGAAAGGGAAGGAGGAGCGAGGGAGGAGTGCGGGGGAGGAGAGTATATAGCGTTTCTTACAATTTCTCTTTCATTGGTTCATTTTTGTGTGGTGTCAGTTGAGGCCGGTGTAATTTATTTGGGGTGGGGGAGCTTATAAAGTGATGTTTCTTGCATTTTCTGTTCCTTGGTTTGTGATGTGGTGTTCTTCCTGTGGTTTTGTTTTCTTCCTGTTGTAAATTCCATGTGACTAGTACCCTTCGTAGCTTATGCCGGTTGGTTTCTGCATTCGAGTATTTTCCTTAAGATTGCAGCTGTTTTAATCATTGTCGTCTTTTGTATGGTTTCAATGATCACTTTGATTCTAATTTCTCCCAGTTACTCACTAAGGATTCTCACACGAGTCATTATCAGTGATTGCTCATCGGTAATAACAAGACGTGTTCTTATCTTTCGGAATTTTTTATATGAGGGATCTGTACGGAATTTCAAACGGAACCCTTTATTAAATTCACGGCGGTAGCTTGCTCTCATTCCGATAGCCATGGAAGAAATCTCAAGTTATTTATAATTGAATTATTATTATCACCCGTAATGAGAACTGAACCATCAACCTCCGGAAGATTGTCACTTAGGTCTCATTATTACTTAACACTTATATCCTTTGCGCCACAGACCCGATGTGAACAGTAGTCCGAATAAAAAGTAGTGTTCCCTGGAATCTGAGTTACACCGAGTCTCCCAAAGTTTCCAGAACTTTCGATAACCATTGTAAATCATTTTGCATTATCGTATCAGTCGTTTATCATTGGTTTCTCTCTGGGAACAACCAGCCTATTTTCCTTTGCTCTTCATTTCTTCCTACGATTTTTTATTAATATTATTTCTTACTCACGATGAGTCCTCACAAGAGTATTACCAGTGATCGCTCACTTGCAAGAACAGGTGGTGTTCCCTGGAGTTTGAGTGACAACACGTCTCACAAGATTTACAGTACTTTTCGCTTCATTCAATTGTTGTTACACATCACTTGGTGCTCTTGCAACTGCCGTTTACCATTCGTTCACATTCGTAATGGTCGTTGTATTTTTAATGTAATTTGAGTGACAATAAGCTTTCCTACGATTTTAGTAAGCTCCGTGCTATTCCAATGGAGGTCTGGATAGTTTGCCCCCCCCCTGATCCTTTTATCCTCAGAGATCCTTCATTTAAATTTTGTGTGGTATTAACTGATGTTGACAGTTTAAATTCCCTTTAAAATTGGCATTGAATTGCTTCTATGAAATAATTGGTATACGTTTCAATGAATGGAAAACTATTTTTCTAAATTCTCTATATTTTTTGCCAGTTTGAATGAAGAAATGGTCCATACTCAAAGTTTCTGCTGGCTTATTTAGAGTCATAACCCGTACTCCCATTTTATGTTAATTTGAATTAAAAATGTTTCTGTGACAGTAAATGTAAATTTTAATGTTACAAAGTTTATTTCCTGATTTAAGTTTACCTTTGGAACTTGGAACATGAAGTAAAAATAAGTTTGAAAATTTACCATACCGGTTGCCCCATTTATCATGGGAGAGTTTCAAATAGTAATAACTCGGCCACTTCTGAACCGATTTTAATGAAATTTTCACACGATATAGGTACACATTACAAGCTTTTATAAAAGCAGTATCAGAGAAATAGAGCACACGTAAAATTAGTTATGCACTTCAACGTGATTGCCATAATTTTCAATGATTTTGTTCAATCTTTCTCGGTATCCAAGGGAAACTGAGTCGCTGAATAATCTCATCACTCTCCAAGGACCACTGCGTAGGCGGCAATTTGGCATGTAGGGATTTTTGTGCCGTATTTTATCTACCAGACTGTGACCAGCGAACAATATTTGGTAATGCTGCGGGACGAGTTCTGGCCTGATGTGGTGCAAAGTGGAATGAGCTGCTATTCATACACTGCCCGAGCGATAGATGGACCGCGAATAAATCACGGGTAAATTGAAATAATTTAACACAACATAATTGAAATAAAGAAATAACAAAAACTGTCAGGGTAACAAGTATCGGTTGATTCAACAGAAAATGTTCGAAAAGTGTCTGGAAGTCCGGAGCGGGAGAGAATCATCCAGACTTTCTCTGTGAAGGGCACGTAGACAACTAAAATTCTGATGAAGCTTACTAAAATTTAAATTCCAGGGAAAATTAACGGCCTTTATCAACGAAAGCTTAATGGTATAAGGCTGTTACGAAAAGGTAAAGTGATTTGCAACGGTGAACAAAATTAACAGAAAATCACTAGCAATCTAGGGAGACTTGCTGTCACTCAGACATTAGGGAACACCGTCTGTCTATTTTTTTTTCAAGTGAGCAATCACTGGTAATGACTCGTGTGAGAACACCTCGTGAATAAATAATGATAACCTATTATCAACAAAACTTGCTAAAGCAAGCAATACGAATATAAAAGAAAATGCCAAATGGCGGCGCAATAGCATAAAACAGATGAAAATACAATGAATGATCGTCTACAAAAGCTAACACCGCACATTACGTTATTAAATGAAATACTAAATGTCACCACTATAGTAATAAGTTTAGCAGCCATTCTCTTTATGTGGTATATATATATATATATATATATATATATATATATATATATATATATATATATATATATATATATATATATATCGTGTATTTTGTCTATTCTCTTTATGTGGTATGGCTGCTAAACTTATTACGATAGTGGTGACATTTAGTATTTCATTTAATAACGTAATATATATATATATATATATATATATATATATATATATATAATTATTAATAAATAAATATTTTTAATATCATTCGACATATAGATATATATACGTTTCGTGTTTTTTACATTTGTCAGTATGGAATTACGTAACCTCATCGCCGGTCAGAGGATTCGAACCCCGGATCCAAGCATTATGAAACCTGACTTCATAACCACTCAATAACTGGAATCGAGTAGTTTTGGGCTTTGATAACTGATGAATCATTAGTCGAAATTATAGAAACGAAAACTCTAATAGATTCCCTTACTCCCGAAGAAGTGATAATATTTTGGCATAATATATAGTCAAGAAAAAATAAATACTAAAATAGCAAAGGGATATATATATATATATATATATATATATATAGCACATCTTGAGTTCGTACTAGTCGGGAATACGTCCGCGACAATAAGTTCGACAATGACTTTGTTGCTGTCAGGCTGAGGTATTGTTCCTTTCAGTCCTATAAGGTCTACTATCCCAGGCTTTGCATTCTCTCTGATAAGATGTTTATTGCTACTGGTGAATGCCGACGGGGCTGTTATGGCATTTTTTGTAGGCCAGAGTGCGCTTATCCTAGTGCGCTGGCTTTTCAAAAGCACACATGACCTTGTGCCTAACTCCCCGGAGAGGAGGCAAATAAATAAAAAGAATTGGTAAGTCCTGTTGGGATTTTTCCCGTTAAAATGAAGGACGAAGACTGTAGTCCGCTGGAAGAAAAGTTGGTGGCATAAAAACGTGACTAGACAAGAACAAAGATAACAAACAACTTGGGTAGATAAAGAAAGGGTATTTATATAGATAAAAAGAGAAGAAAGAAATAGAATGTTGCTTGCAAAAGAAGTGCCTTTGCGGACTCACTGAAAATGCCAGTTGTCTTGTAACAGGATGCTGTGAAGAATAGTTGTAACATCAAGAGGGCTTCGCGCGTATTATATACGCTAAAAAAGCATGAGCCCGCTCTCACCAGACATAGCTGAGAAAAACGTTGTTGACGCCTGCGAGGCTGAAGAGAAGAGAGGGATATTTAAAAAAAAAGGCGCTCTCCTGGGTTTTCTTCGGAGATTGAAGCAGTGGTCTTTGATTGGCTGATTTTCATCCAATCACAGGGCACTTAGAATTCACTGCGCTAAATAATACCAATAGACCTAAAAAAAAATTACTGAATTACAGACACACGAAGATATAACAACAGCACATATTGAGGATACACCTAAATGCGTACACAAATAGAAATCAGCAGACATAGATAAAATAACAAATAGTTGGCTCCATCGTCTAACCATCAACTAAGTTATTTTCAGAAGATATCAAAGAACCCTGAAAGATGACTGATTGGCCCTACCGAAAGCGTAGCATATCTAATAACCAAGACAAAAATGACAAACACAGAAACTACAGACCTATCACCTGACTCCTCACAACATCCAACACGCTTCCAGATCTTCATTAATGATCTGCCAAATCATACACTGAAAACATTCGTTGACATCTACGCACCACACAACTCTCTATGGCTCCACCTCGAAGAGCACTGGAGATCTATATATCGCTGACTCGCCGATTCTTCGGACATTAAGCATATGATACAATCTGTGTGCTTTTAACACATTTAAACCCAAGCTTCTCTCCTATCACCACCAATGTTCGGATCCCAGTTTTGCCCCAGTCAAAATGAAAGTATTCTCCCCTTAGAGATGACCCTTGTCTGGATAAGCTGTAAGGCCTGACGCTCAATCCAAATCTACAGACGACTGTAGCTCATGATATAAATTCCGGCGAACCTGAAAGATCCATTCTGATCCCAACCCTTTTCAAGATCTTCATAAATGATCTTCCCAATCATATTTTGAGACCATTTGTTGATATTTATGTAGACAACACAACTATCTTTGGCAGCACTTCGAAAAGCATTGATGGCTAATATCTTTCTGACTCTCTCTCCATCTCTAGATATATCCCGTTCTATCCCTGTCCTTCTCTTCCGACTCGGCAAACGGTGTACAATGGGAGGAAAGGGTGGCTTGTTATATTTAACATCGCTAAAACGAGGTTTCTCTCCTTTCACCGCCATCGCTTGAATCATCATTTCTACCCAGTTGAAATGAATGTCTCTCTAGTTAAGGATGTCCTCTTCTTTGATAAGCTCCTAAGACTGACTTTTATTCCAGACCTGAAATGGGAGACTTAGATAATATATGTTGCTAAGGTTGCTGGAAAAATAGTTAGATCATTCTACCGCTCAAGAAAGTACCTGGCTCCACATTGAATTCTGATGGCTCCACATGCAATTGTCTACCTATATAAGAGTCAGATACGTCCATAAATGGAATATTGCGGCCACACATGGAGAGGTGTCGAACTGTACGCGATTTCTTACTTCTTCAAAATCTAGTCTCTTCTCTTCCCTACGACCTCTTTCTCATTGAAGAGACGTTGCTAGTCTCTCTCTACTCTATAGTTATTTACATGGAAAGTGCTCGACTGAGCTCCAGTTTTTAGTTTCATCCTGTAAGACATTTTACAGCAAGTATTCGTCTTCCACCAATACGGAATAGACTGTCCTTTTTCCCTCATGTCCCGAGTGTCAGGCGGGATATCCACGGACAGAACTTCTTTGCAAGAACTTCGCATCTATGGACACATTGCTGATGTACTGCTTCCCTGCTGACTACAACATGGTCGTCTTCAAATCCATTGTCATAGACCGCCCAAAAAGTAATCAAACGCAGTTCATACCATTAATCAATGTTAGTACTGACAAAGTGTTCCTCATTTTTCGGCTAACATTCATTACCGTCTCATAAACCACAATTTTTGAGTGACATCTGGCCTTGATAAGCGGTCACCTTGAAAAAAAATCAGTGATAGCAGACAGAATTACTACATTCGTTGAGAGAAAGGAATATTCTCACTAGAGTAAGGAAAAGTTTGTACATATTATCATATGGCAAAGATCACCTTATAAATAGAAGGACTATAGAAATTATTATTATTATTATTATTATTATTATTATTATTATTATTATTATTATTATTAGTAGTAGTAGTAGTAGTAGTAGTAGTACTAATAGTAGTAGTAGTATTAGTATTTGCAGTAGTAGCGCAAGAGGAAGTAACATAAATGTAGTACTCGTTATGACACACATATCATGCCGAGGGTGCGTCATGCCAACTTTGATGAAATTCTGACCAATAGTTTTAGAGCCTATACAAGTTTATTTATTTATTTTAGTAGTAGTAGTAATAGTAGTACAACCGACAACTTGAGGATAATTCATGTCAGAGTTGTTGCAATTATGTCGAACAGTTTTGTAACCTATACGTGACCAACAGACAAAAGGCAAAACATTCTCAATCAGCCTTTCGCAAGATGTATACTCATGTTTATTGCTTATATAGGTTTCTGCGTTCATGCGGGTGAGTGGGCGTATTTTTTTGAAAAATTCGTAAATATAAAAGGGTATCTCAATTTTAAGATTTGAACCCCAACACTGAGACATCGTCCATATTGCCTCCTATACGATCACGATTCACGTCAAGTCGACATGATGTTCCGCAGACCGCGAAACATGCTGGAAGGAGACCACGGTAAATAACAATGTGCAGCTTTCGTGTCTTTTTCATAAATAAATATGTCAAAGTTTGGAAAAGAAACAGAACTTCTCTCCCGTCCATTCGGTTTTAAAGAAAAACGCGACGGAGGATAAATAAGCGGTTTCAGCACATGTTTTTAATCACCAGTATATATTCTTAGTGTAGATACGAACACACACACACACACACACAGAAAGATATATATATATATATATATATATATATATATATATATATATATATTAGATCGACGTGGATACGCTTTCTGTGTTTAGCAACATTGATGTGTCGATGGTAACGAAACAGCTGTCGGTGGATGACTATATATGTACATGTATAACATGAAAAATTAATGTCTTGAAATCGGAACAGAGCCGGACCAAGTCTGCAACTCTTAAAAAAGGGTTCACTATCCAATCCGATTGAGTTTTAGAACAAAATAAATAATTAAATTATCGATTAATTATTACCATCTCTCTATATATATGCAAGTGTATATGTGTGTGCATGTTGTATCTACGTGTATTCCCTAGTATATATATATATATATATATATATATATATATATATATATATATATATATATATATATATATATATATATATTATCACAAATAATTGGATACTTGGATAAGACAAACCTTGTTTATGAGTTTAAATGTCTTTTGAGAGACTGTGTCTCCGACAACCAAGAAACAAAAACATATACATTGGTTTGACTACCACGACTTTGTCGAGAAGATTGACGATGCATTTGTCTGATACATAGCCCAACACTTAACTAACGACCACTTCTGCCTCCGATCGGAATTCAGAAAACTCTTAGTAGAAAATACCAAAATCTTAGAATTTAGTACTAACAAACAAAAACTCCATATATTAGGAAGCCCTATATATTAAAACCAAAAAAAACCCTAATTAATAGAATTAACTTTAATATCAGTAATAATATTCTAAAATGTTTATAGCTCCAATATAGTTTCTTACTTATTACATAATTCCCGCCAAAAACCTTCTATAAATACTAACACATGGTCTAGACCTGATTAACCTCATTCCCCCGAAGATGGACCCAGATGGGTCCGAATGTACTTGGGAGACAAATGCAAATTATGGCAAATTCATCAGCCAATCCCCCTCCGAAACTAAGTATATATGTATATATGAAAAAAAAAAAATGATGTAAAAATAAGTTTGCATATTTGTGTACTTTATTTCTTATCCGTTGTCGTATAGGTATGAAGTATGTTTTGTAAAGCAAATTTTGGCCGCTAAAATTCATTTTAAAATTCTCTAAATAAACCGACATTTGGGGAATATTTATTAACTGATGTCTAATATCTATTGCAAAAAACATTACAAAAATCGGAGATATTTTACCGAAAGGCTTCCATTCTTTTTTTTACCTCTTTAGCGTGAAACTAAATTAAACTAAATATAGTTCACATAAACAACTCCTACGCCTACCAGCTGTGTTACGAAATTCATAATGATGTCTTAATTAGTTTTGAAGTGAAGTATGTACATACATCTATGAACATATAAACATACCTAACTTTATATATATATATATATATATATATATATATATATATATATACTATATTATATATATATATATATAAACTTACAAGGACTATATATATATATATATATATATATATATATATATATATATATATAGTCCTTGTAAGGTTTTTTTCAGATGAGTTAATCCGATAAACCTACTGTGTTTATGTAATAGTGCTTAATAAGAAATAGAACTATATTTGAGTATAATTTTTTCATTTATACAAATATTTTAGCTACATATGTAAACACATGTTCTAGCAATACTTTTATTCAAGGCTAAAACCCTTCAGGCTAGTCCAATAACATGATTACGCCACATAGATCGACACACCATCGTCGTACATCTTCATTCTTGGACGGGCCTGCTCCTTCTTTCCCCGACTCTACTGACATGCAGAAATTTAAAACTAATGTAAACAGACGTCTCGCTACACAGCTCACAACTTAGGATGACCCTAAAAAGTTACTCCCTAATTCTAAGTAGGCCCTTACGTCTACAGTGGCGTCCTGCCTTTTTTGGGGTGAACTATGGTATAACAAAAATCAATCCATCTATGAATTCAATAAATCTTAGGAAATCTCTAATTCATGTTTTATTCTTCTCCTTCAGCTTCAGCAATATTGTGCACTGCCAAATTGATGATATATCTACGGGAAGTTCACTTGGTGATTCG
>OY744518.1:35912707-36000207 GCA_963556195.1 Sepiola atlantica
TTGTGTGGTTGGCGGATGCAGTCAGATTATTTGATTTCTGTCAGTTTCAGTTCCATTGGGCTCATATAATATTCTTACTATATTTAGTGTTCTATTTCTGTGTTAACTTATCTGTGCTCCGACTGTTATTGTTATTACAGCTACTTTTTCATATTCCATAGTCCTTTCAGTTTTATGGAAACTTTCAGCATTTGTTTAGACTTTCTGCCTCCTTAAATGTCACCATGTGCTCTGCTGGGAAGGCGAAATCTAAGATATAATACGTTTTTTTTCTTTTGTTGACTATTACCGCATCTGGGTTTTTTGCTTGACGGACTTTTTTCGTTTACCTCTATGTCACAGGAAAGTTCGCGCTTTTGATTTTCAAATACTATCTGCGGTTTCGGTTTTATTATATTCTTTTTGGGCTAGTTTGCCGCATTTACTCATTATGTGAGTTACCTATTTGTCTCTTTGTCCACATAGTCTACATTTATCGTTTTCCTTTTCTTTCCTATTTTGACCTTGATATAGTGCATTTTGGCCAGTTTTTTTCGGCTCTCAGTAGCTATTCCGTTTCTCTGTTCAAGTATCTTTATCGTAGATATGTCCATGTATTTTTGTGCGTCTCTTCTTTGGTCAGTCTTATAAATCGTCCATTTGGCTACTTCTCTTCCCAATATGCTTTCTTCAACTTTTTGCCCCTGGTTTCCCTGTTCTCCGTATCATTAAGTTTCGCGCTTACTCTTGTAGCGGCGATCAGCTTTTCTGTACTTTCAGTTTTGTATTTTTCTAGTTCTTTATCGGGTCATCAACGACATCTTCTATGTTCCTCAGTCCTCTTCCCCTTTCTCTCCCTTTTACATAGAGTCGGTCAGTATCATCTTTCGGCTGCGGTGCATTACTCATGGTCATTAATCTCCTAGTTCTTTGGTGCAAGTGTCTAAATTCTTCTTTTTGTCCAGCCTATGAAGGGTACAGAATAGTGATACTGCCCAGGTGTTTATTTTTTATTAGGTTTCTACTATATAATTTATTTTTTAACAGTTTTTGTTCTTCTCATGTGTTCTTTTCTACTCTTCTTTTTCATTTCTGTTTATTTAATAGCATCTTCTTCCAGAACTTCTAGATACTTATAGGTATCACGTTCGTCAAGTGCCCTAATCTCCTGTTGGTTGGGTAGTTCTATACTCTCTGCATTCTCGAATTTTCCCTTTTTCATCTCCAGTAGTGCATTCTCTTCCATTCCGAATTCCATTCTAAAGTCCTACCTGGAGATTCTAGTTGTAGTTTTGGTTTATCTTTGTTCTGTTTTTGTTGTGGTTGCAAATAACTTCATGTTAACTATATATGTGCTAGTTTATTCTTTCATTTGTGTCTGATAACTTGTATTCGGAATTGCACATCTTCAGTATGTTGTTAAATGGCATCATTGCATTAGTTGTGATAGAGAATATTCTTAGAAAATTAATTTCTGTATTCTTATCTCTGCCAAGTGTTGCCATTCAGATGTAAGTTCCGGTCTCCAGATTTCAATTGTTTTCTTCATATAATTGATGATTTTGTCGACTATTTTGTACATCCAGCAGCATTCAATTATCCATACCTAGGAGATTATTCCTTAGACCTTTTTGTAATTGATCCATGTCCTGGCTTTGTTCTATTTTCAATGGTAACCGAGTTCGGGATCTTTTGATCTATGTACGAGGGGCGTTCAATAAGTAATGTCCCTGACCCACTTTCAGTTGTCTGATCTAGATAGAAATTTTGCATGTGTAATGATTGATATCTGTATGGGTTATGTCGCAAAAACAGCTCTGAACTAATTGTGGTTTCTGATTTACAGGTGTTTGAACTGAGTCATGTGTAGAATGGGGCCAGTTTAGTGTCGCGCAGTGATCCGGTTTTTGTATTTGAAAGGACGCACACCAAAGGAGACTTTTGATGAAATGAAAGAAACGGATGGTCATGATACCCCATCATAGGACCTTGTAAAACGCTGGCATCGTGAATTCAAACATGGCCGGAAGTCTGTGGAAACAGCTCCCAGACCTGGTCGTCCCTCTTCTGCCATTGATGAGGCATCTGTCCGTCAAGTTTAGGCTGCCATTTTGAAAGATCGACGTATTACTATTTGCCAAATAGCCCAAGAGGTCAAAATTAGTACAGGGTCTGTGGAAACTATCATTCATGACCATTTGCATATGCATAATGTGTCTGCTAGATGGATTCCCAGGTTGCTGACCCCTTTCCAGAAGCAAGAACGCGTCGAGTGCTCGAGGATGAATTTGGAGATGTTTCAAGAAGATGAGTCAAAGTATTTCAAAAGACTGATTTCACAGGATGAAACTTGGGTCCATCACTATGATCCAAAGACCAAAGCCTAGTCAATGGAGTGGAACCACTTGGACTCACCACCTGTAAAAAAAGCAAGGGTGCAGCCCTCCGCTGGCAAGGTCATGCTCACAGTCTTCTGGGACCAGGACGAAGTAGTGATTACAGATTTCCTGGCAAAGGGTGCCACAATTACAGGCACCTATTACGCTTCACTTTTGATGAAATTAAGAGAAGCGGGTCAAGATCATCAAAGGTATTGTCCGCTCCGGTCCACAACTCGCATGTCGCCAGATCAGAAGCACGGGCGTGTGACTATGAAATCCTCCCCATCCCCCTTACTCTCCTGACCTTGCACCCTCTGACTTTCATCTCTTCTCTGTCATGAAGTTGTTTTTGAAAGGAAAGCGTTTCCCCGATGATGCAGCCTTGATTTCTGAAGTTACGACGTGGTTGGAGGACCAACCTGAGGTGTTCTACAAAAACGGTGTCCAGAGCTGCATCAAACTATGAGAGAAATGCATAACTCTGGATAGTTCCTATGTAGAGAAAGACTAATAACTGTGCCAAGTTTCATTAATCCATTGCTATGGTAAATGTGTGAGAGGCATTACTTATTGAACGCCCCTCGTATAGCAAGTCATTCAGCTCTTTTGTCGCTTTTCAATATCATTTTCAAAGGAAAGTAATTGGTTTGTAGTGGCTTGGGATCGTTGTCGTCTTGCTGTTTTTTTTTGTATTAATGTGGTCCTTCTTTAATTATCTAATCTCGTATGTTCGTTTCGTATTTACCTCGTTTTATAGTTTGTGTCGGTCTTTCATGCAAGGTCGTAAATTAAAAAAACAAACTAGAATGACTGTATTCCGTCATTATCTGCCAGTTTCCATTATGGTGGTTTTCAGTTTTTCGTCAATTTCGGTTTCTGTTCTTTCTTAATTTCCCGATGGTCTTCTTTCATATTTTCTCATCATTCGGCATTTCTGCTGCTGTCTTGTCGCTTTTCCGCATATATTTCCCCAGAATTGTTTTGTTTCTGTCGTGTCCGGTTGTTCTTCCTCCGCTTACGTTTCATTTATTACCCGAAGTCCTATTTTGTCTGCACAGTTCAGATTGTTATCCGTTGTTGTTGTTTTTAATACTAATATACTAATATACTAATACTACTAATATACTAATATACTAATATACTAATACTACTAATATACTAATATACTAATATACTAATACTACTAATATACTAATATACTAATATACTAATACTACTAATATACTAATATACTAATATACTAATATACTAATACTACTAATATACTAATATACTAATATACTAATACTACTAATATACTAATATACTAATATACTAATACTACTAATATACTAATATACTAATACTACTAATATACTAATATACTAATATACTAATACTACTAATATACTAATATACTAATATACTAATATACTAATACTACTAATATACTAATATACTAATATACTAATACTACTAATATACTAATATACTAATATACTAATATACTAATATACTAATATACTAATACTACTAATATACTAATATACTAATATACTAATATACTAATACTACTAATATATTAATATACTAATATACTAATATACTAATACTACTAATATACTAATATACTAATATACTAATACTACTAATATACTAATATACTAATATACTAATACTACTAATATACTAATATACTAATACTACTAATATACTAATATACTAATATACTAATATACTAATACTACTAATATACTAATATACTAATATACTAATACTACTAATATACTAATATACTAATATACTAATACTACTAATATACTAATATACTAATACTACTAATATACTAATATACTAATATACTAATATACTAATACTACTAATATACTAATATACTAATATACTAATACTACTAATATACTAATATACTAATATACTAATACTACTAATATACTAATATACTAATATACTAATATACTAATACTACTAATATACTAATATACTAATATACTAATATACTACTACTACTAGTAGTGATTGCCATATACAACATAATCATGTTGGCCCATCGGTTCTCGTTAGATACCTAAATGTTAAGCGACGTTGAGCCTGGTCAGTATTAAATGGGTGACCATTTGGAAATACCAGGTGCTGTATGTGGGAGAGCTCTCTGATTATCCTGACATTGTTTCTAGTTGTCTTGGCTTCTCCTTGCCACGAGACTCAAACAATACCGGTTCAGGAGATTGCGCAACCCTTGTTTCACGATAGACTCCGATGCAGGCACTCTTACACCGGTTATCAATAGTATCTCGACTAGTAGCCATGATTTGAATTTCATCCCGGTTCTTAACTAGTTTAAATGTTAACACATTACTTCAACTGAACATAATACAAAACAAATCCCTTTTCAAACTCGTTCGAAACGCGCACCGATCGCTTAATGAAAGAAGACAACAACACACAAATTTACTGTAATTTTCTTTATTCAGAATTGGGACGATTAATATCAATTAGTTTGCTGCAATATCTGATGATTTATTGCTCTATTAAATAAAAAACAACAACCCTATTATAGTTTTTTGATAACAGAAACCGATTTAATATCATTTTACTTGTCAAAGTTGGAGCGATTTAATATCAACCATTTTTCTGTTGCATTTCATCTCTCTCTCTCATCCCTCTCTCTCTCTGCTTATTAAGACTCGAATGTAACAAAGAAAGGAAAGTATAAACAGATTCGAATAGTCCATTATTAAGAATAGGGAATAACATCATTAGTAGTAAAAATATTTAACCCGTAGTCGAGAGGGAAAGAGAAGACTGTGTGTGTGTTGTGTGTGTGAGAGAGGGGGAAGAGAGAGATGGAGGGAGATGGGGGAGAGATGGGAGGGAGAGAGATGGGGAAAAGATGGAATGAGTTATAATGAGTAGAAAGCGACTTATTTGGGGTTTTGTCTGAATGAAGTATGATTCGATTTTGACCTAAGAGGCCATTTTTCCATAATTCGGGAATGGGTTTTCTCTATATCCTGTTTCCTGAGGTGCTCATGTCGGGGAATGCCGACAGTTCGTTCACGGCTTTTTTTTCTATTCTTCGCGAGTGCGCAATCGGAAGAGCCTCGTATTTCATGTATTGAACTGACCTTGTGTCATCTCTTACAGCTACGGGTGGAACGAAAATAAAATCGTTTTTTTCGTTTCTTGTTTCCTACAAACCAAGGCATCCATGGCATGTTTTGATTTTACGGACTGTTATGCAAATAGTCCGATTCTTTTTGTTTGAATTAGGTATTACTCGGTTCGGTCATAGGAGGCTGTTCTCCAAGGTATTACCTTCTTCTTTTTTATTGCTGGTCGCCTTTTTCCTTATTTAAACACTCTTCAGCCATCTCTCTTCCGAAAACATTAAATACAATAACAGACCACATTTCGTCTTTTTTCAGGCTTTCTTCTCACATACACTTGCCTATTACTACAAAAATATTAAAATTTAGACTCGTCTATCCGCAATACATGTTTGCATTCTTTCAATGTCCAATGATAGTCCCTACTTACTTGCCTCCCCACAGATGTAGAGTATCACATAGCGTCGGTTTTTAATGTAGGCAAAAATCCCGCTTCCCTTAAATAACGACTCTGGATCGGAACAAAAACAATTGTCTTTCTGTTTTACTGATTGAGGTCAGAAAAGATCAAGTGCAGTGTTAGAACAGATACTACAATTTGCTCCTAACCACAAAGCCAAGGAATTAGTTTCCTTCTTATTCGTCTACAATAGCAGGTGCTTCTTGTTGGTTATGCACCCTTGAGCTCCGCTTATCTAGGTAGATTTTTCTCAGTTTCCAGCGTAACCAGTTGTTCCTAAAATGAATACAGTTCACCTGTCAGTTCTGGAAAAGTTTTCTTTCTGTGTTTTGCTCTTTATAATCAAGTATTTATTTTCGCAGTAGTTGTCATTTTTGATGTTTTAGCTCTTTCTCCGTTAGCATTTCCGCCAGTTTCTAACCTAAAGCTCGTAAAAGACTGAAAAGTAAAACACACACACACACACACACACACACACACACACACACACACACACACACACACACACACACACACACACACACACACACACACACTCTCTCTCTCTCTCTCTCTCTCTCTCTCTCTCTCTCTCTCTCTATATATATATATATATATATATATATATATATATACAATATTTTCTATCCTTAGTTAATTGTATTTCGTTATAGTACTTAACAATTTTAGAGATTATATATAGAGACCTGGCGACCCTATCTGTGTAAATAAAATGATTTGTTGCTAGATCTGAATGTTTTTAGGTCAAATTTGTCACTATATTTCTTCGTGTACAGCCTTGCGTCCACATCACTTGACGAATCGTCACCAGACTTGGTCAAGATATGAGTTATTGTTAAAATATTAACTGCCTTAATTTTGAGAAATCTAGGTCAAGGGGCAGAGTCAAGGTCACGAAAAATATAAAGGTCACACCTTTGACGATAACATCGGTTCTGTTAATTGTAGAGACTCTCTACTTGGCCTATATTGTAGCCAATGAAGTCTCGCATTTTATACGTCTTGGTCTTGATATTGCTCTTTGACCCTCTCATTGAAAAGTTCAGTCAGAGTTGAAGTTTTGACAGAATTTCAATTTCTGATTCTGTATGGATCTGATGTGGTTTGATAATAGTAAGCACCATGTACAATTTTAACCTGATCAGATAAATAGTTTTTAAGTTGTCAACGTTTCTATGGCATAATTTCGAAAATACTTCATACAATATGGAGAAGTAAGTTCCAAATATAGCATTGACCTATCCTTACGTTATCAGGCGGGGATATGCAGTCTTACAACTAATATATATATATATATATATATATATATATATATATATATATATATATATATATATATATATAGTAATCCAGGTAAAGTAAACATACACAGGGTTAAAACACCAAAGAATTTCAACTTTCCAAATATGATCTGAGGGAAGGTCAGATTTTCTTTCTGCCTGATAAGATCTCACTTTCTAATAGCTGTTGACGGATAATATCGACATGCCAGTGTCGCGGATTATGAATATATATATATATATATATATATATATATATATATATATATATATATATATATATATATATATACATATATACTCGTTATACCTACCTGACGTCACCTGGGGGTTATTTTCCTTTCATTTTTTACGTTGTTATCAGAAAATTACTATTTTTTTGTAGGACCAGGTTTTAAAGTAAAGTAAAATTATTAATGTTATTTTAGTCGCTACTTATTGGATGTAAATAGCTTCAAAATCCTTCAATCTTTTAATACAATAAAAATTGCTTAGAATTTTAAAGCCAAAAAATAAGATTTTATTCAATAGTTTAAATACTTCCAAGCAAGACGAGTGAAATGATGTCAAGTATCTTATTATACCGTAGATACATTTGTTACAGAAATGTGGAAATATATGGAGTGCATACACACAGTTTCGGAATTATGTATAATATAGATATGATGAAAATTATAGAAATAATATTCCAACGTGATAGAAAATGGAAAGAAAAAAAGATTTATATATTTAGCAACGTTTCGTCTTTATTTCAAGACTTTTTCAAGATGCTTGATTTGTACTTGTATGTTATTTCTTCAAATCAATAATCTTGAAAATGTCTTGAAAAACAGACGAAACATTAATGAATATAAGATAATTTTGATTTTTCCTTTTTCATTTTCCATATATAGATATACAGTAAGAGAAAGTATCTATTATATAATTACTGTTTCATATATATAGATATGTAATGTATATATTTTCCCCTAGTATTTACTCCAACAGTGCTCGATACATAAGTAGGTCTACGTGGTAGAATAGAACTCTACTCCTGAGAAATAAGCTACATGAAAACATTTGTGTTTTATGTTTTATTTCCTGAATAAATTCTTCGGTCATTTAGCTAAATAGCTGAAGTATTGATTTAATCCTCTCCAGGAGTTAGGCACAAGGCCAGTTTTTATCTTACTCCCACAATAAAATATTATTTTTATATTTATATATATTATTTTCATATATATATGTAGAAAATAATTAATTAAGGTACGCATATTTTCTACATATATATATATGAAAATAATATATATAAATATAAAAATAATATTTTATTATTATAAATTTATTTTTTTTACTTTCCCACTCCTTTCTTTCTTTCTTTCTTTCTTTCTTGCTTTACTTCTAAATATAGAATCTTTTAACGGCTTTTCTGTCCTAAGCGTTCCTCGTCGGCTCTCCATTTCAAAATTCGGTGTACATAGCGTTTCATAACAGTTAGATGTTTTTTGAAGAAATTCCATCATTTATTATTTCAGACTATGCTGAAGACGACGTGAATCGAGAATTCAACCCGTTTCTTGTCAGAAACCACTGGTCCATGTCTGATTAAAATCTGTATTTAAAAATAAAAATATTACGCTCTTAATTTAATTTAATTGAGCACTCTACTGGTATTTCCCTTTTATTCTTTATTGAGTATATCTTTATTGAGTATTCCTTTATACACTATATATATATATATATATATATATATATATATATATATATATATATATATATACGCAAGCAAGAAGTATTAGGACATTTTTGTGATCATTCTATATACTTCAATGCTTCCAATTATATGGTATAAAAACTTAAAACGTATCTTCAAACTTTAAGTTCAGAAATATTTTAAAGTGTAAACCTGGAAAATCTACGTTAAAAGTGATTTTATATTATTTTCCTTAGTTACCAATACGTCGCTTTCAATTACTGCCAGAAGACATTTTTCTCAAGTGCTTGCAAGCCCTTAGCAAAATTCTTTTTGGAATATTACCAATAACTGTGAATATATATATATATATATATATATATATATATATATATATATATATATATATTTCAGTTCCGGAATGTGTCTGTTTACGCGTCTGATGAGACATATCTAGGTCGAAATAATTTATAATGCTGACAGCCCTCATGTGTGTTTAGTTTATTGTCTTTTAAACTGATTCTTGCACTGTTAATAAGCACATTGAGCTCTTTTATTCGGATTCCCATCGAAACCATTCAACTTGGCACACTATCAATATATATATATATATATATATATATATATATATATATATATATATATATATATATATAGATAGAGAGAGAGAGAGAGAGAGAGAGAGAGAGAGAGCCATCCAGAGATAGACTGTTACGCTGTATCACATATCTTTAGTTCAACTAGACTAGCACTCGCCAAAAGCAGAGATCGAAACTACAACCATCCAGTTGATAGTCGGCGATTCTAATCACTTGACTCCGAGGCGGGCACGGTTCGCAACTGATATCTCAATACTTTTTATATAAACATTGTCATTCTCCATTTGTTTGCTTATAAAGTGATTTGCATCGCGATATCACTTCCCACAGAGCTCAACCTGAAAAGTGGGGTTTACATATATATATATATATATATATATATATATATATATATATATATATATATATGTTTACAAATGAATATTAAATTATTTATACCTACATACACAGGCGTTTCAACTTACGTTCTCATCAGTGTAGGAAGTGACCATTTCAAACGGTCACAAGGCGCGAACCCGATTCACAGAGTCAACCATGACTCCGCACGCTTTCGCTCTATCCCCACGCCGATCAGAAATGATCATGTTATACACAAAAAATTAAGTACTATTTATGCCTAAATAGAGCGGGCAGTAAACATCATACAGTCTAGAGGGTTCAACACACGTTATCGGAACCTTGCTTATAGTTAAGTGACAGTCTGTTCTGTCTTTAATATCTCCGATCAGTGCTAAACTTTAATTTCTTAAAGGTGCTTTATATATATATATATATATATATATATATATATATATATATATATATATATATATATATATATATATAACAGTTATTTATAATAAATTATACTTAGAAAACCATGTTACTGCAGTTTCATGACATTACCGATCCTTGGGTAATGCCTGGGATGAGGTCGTCCCGAAATCGAATAGAATAGATTCTACATATTTATCATAACCTGAGGATCGTATGAAAATGCAATTTATGATTTATATACCTCCCAAGGAGGATCGATTATTTCATAAGGTCGAACATAATTTGGGATATACCCATTTTTGAACACCACAAGGGCGCGGACGACCGGTAGCAAATTACTTATTGAAATTGTCATGTAGGGTTATTCTAGGCGGTGGTTCGATAGTACGATGACCACATGTTTCGTGTTGTTGGCCAATTACTCTGCTCCAACGTGGTTTTAAGTTTCCACAGAATGTTCATGTTAACGTAACTTGGGGAGAAAATGTGACTGGTTCTGAGTTTTGATTGAGGAAGGTTAAAGTTTGTTTTGTGCTTTTGTTACAGGAGGTTGAATTCGAAAAACTCTTTTTCTTAGTTTTTTTTTACTTTCTTGTTTTGATCGGTCACCGACTTCTGTCTCTGTCTAAACAACCCTGAAAGTGTTAGTCCTTTTATTGAGAATTTTCACTTGAGGCGATTCTTAGGATTGGCGAACAAATCACAGATCGTTTCGTATTTCCTACTATTTCATGATTGGTCAGTCAATAAAAGTATTCGTCTCATGTATGTAGGAAAGCCTCCAGTAAAGCCACAATATAGGGCCTGCGTCTATTAAGTATACTAACACGAATTTTAAGTTTGATTATCAGATGCGGTCTAATGCATCGAGTGGCACATTAAATTTAAAACACGATATGGCCACCAACTTAATTCAAAACATTAACTCCGATAATCTTTCTAGGATTAGTCTGACCTTTTTAAATATATAAAAGAAAATGATATTTCAAAAATACTGTTTTGATAATTAAAGTTACTATATTCTGATATAACACACATAATATATATAGTTTGAATTAGAGAGAGTTTGAATTACCTACTAGACACCATCTTCGAGTGTATTCGGTCTCTGTACATGCGTTTGTCGGGACAATCTGACATGAGGATACATCACCCTAAAAGTAAACCCTGACCAAATATTCAAAATAACATAGTATTCGAAGCCCAAATAAGATGCCCTCGAACCGGCTATACACTGCCTTATACAGGGAATGGTACATCTTCAACTGTGATTTTACCTCAAATTAGAGCAGTTACCTAGATACTCCACCAGACTAATTAAATTCTTGTCCCGGAATCATGTAAGACAAAGAAAAGTATACTATACCGTAGTTTACTGGTCAATTGCAGAGAAGACAAATTTTCTTCACTCTTTTACTAAGTCAACGTTTGACAAGTAAAAGAGAACTTTAATGGAACACTCGGATATGTATGTTTCTCATATAGAGATCACGTGTTAGCCCAAGGAAGACGCCCCACTGATTTCTGAGTACTTCCACTAAACTAAAATAAAAAAAGAATATATACATATAAAGAAAGAAAGGTTTAGTTAAAAAATTAAAATTGTTGCTATATCAGTAAGAGAGTACATAATAAAAATATTTTATAAAAATAAGTGAACTCTTATATTACGAATCCCTAAGGTGATGATAAAATTGAATTTCTGAAACGCGTGTACACCTAGAAAATATCGTTAAGTGTTAACATTTTTGGAGTATGATTACAACATTAATGATGTCATGAATTTAATATATAATATTGAAGTTAATATATATATATTATATGGATTAATATATATTTAGCAATAGAAAGACTATTTCGTTGTATCACAGCTCTTCAGTGTTACTTGAAAAACAAGTCTTTAAAACTGAGATTGAAACTTGTCCTGTATTCACGAACGTTTGACCTGTTAGGCTATCAGAATACGCTTATTACAATAAGTAGAATCTAGTTTCATATATTAAGCATTTTAGCAGGTGTGAATGCTCTGTTCTTTGTATGAATAGCTACGCATTATGTGTAAAGTCCACCGTCGAATCCATTACCAGAAGAGTACTCAACTCACAACGGCGAGGACGTATGTAGCCATCAACAGGCAGACTGTATCGCTGTATTACAGCTCTTTGGTGTGGATAAGCGAGTAAGTACTTCAAGCTGGGATCGAAACCCAATATAATGGTAGTTTGGTTTGGTAGTTTTGTTTTACGGCATATCAACCCTTTTTGGGTTATTTAATGCCGAATCTGGTTTTGTTTTCTTCTCTTTTTTGTTTCTTTCCCCTTTTAATATCTGTTTCTATTTAACCCATAGTTGGGACCCTAACAGGTACTACCACTCCGGGTCAGGGTGGACCTGGGAGCAATGGTAATTAAGAGGAGGCTCCACATTCCCCAAAGTCCGTAAGCCGGATCTCACCATCGGATGTAGTTTAAGGTCATATCCAGGACCGGGAGTAGGGTAGGAAAAATAAAAATAAAAAAAGGGGAGGGAGAAAGGGAGAGGGGCTGTTGTTTTTGGTTTTGGTTTTGTAGAACATAATTAAGTTTTACAAAAAAAAAAAAAAAACGTCAATGTAGGTGAATTTCGTTTCAGGGAGCCACAGGGCAGCCTGATCTGGTATCACCAAGAAAAATTTGGTGTGGATAAGCGAGTAAGTACTAAGATGGGATCGAAACCCAATATAATATATACATTTAGTAATACATATATATGGATGCATCAAGGTCTTATAAGTGCTTTGGGGCTGTAAACGAATTAATCTGGCCTTGTTAACTAAACTAAATTGACGTGAGATCAGAATAATGGAGATGAGTGAGCAAGCATACATTAGACTAACAAAAAAATAATCTGTTTTGTTTGTAAGATAAGTGGTCTAAAGTAGGGAATATCTTTGGTCGCTGGAAGCGAGAAAACCGTCATGATTTTCATCAGATTATTAGTTTTCATAAGCAGATTTTCGAAGTAAGTCAACAGCTTAAAGAAATCATTTCCCGCAATTTTGAAAATTAAAAAAAATAATATTATTTCGAATTGTTTTATTTTTCGTCACAGAAAAAGTACCGGAATTTGCTGTAGGCACGATTTTAATATATGCGTCGTCTAGGTTTTCTTTTATTTAAAATAATCAATATTTTAAAAAGTTTCTGGAATAATAATAATGATAATAATAATAATAATAATAATAATAATAATAATAATAATAATAATAATAATAATAACGACGACGACGACGACGACGACGACGACGACGACGACGACGACGACGACGACGACGACGACGACGACGACAATAACAATAATAATAACAACAACAATAATAATAATAATAATAATAATAATAATAATAATAATAATAATAATAATAATAATAACTAGCGGGACCCGTGTAAATTACACAAAATGATGTTTTCAATACTAATTATCTTGTTCCTAACCTATACATGTTTGAATAAAATATGATAAGATTTGACTTGTATATTTATTTTTAAAAATGAACAATACATGAAACAATTTACAAAACTTCTTTATATACAATATTTCTAGTGAAGGTAAATATTTCGACGACTAAACCGTACTTTGTAAATGCTTTAGATTAAATTTAATTTGGATCCAATTCATGAGTAGCATACAAAGATTCGGAAGGTCGTTGCTTTTGATGTAAGCGTGACACACAAAATAACACACACGCTATCGTATTAATATGTGTCTTCCCGGTCGTCCCCCTCCCTCCTCCTCCTTCGATGTAGAAAAAAATCTAAGAGGTTGGTTTGGATCGAACTGTAAACCAGTCGGGCCGACCTAAAAAAAACGACGTCAAAATTCTACGTCGCTAACCGTTGCGTTAAAGGGAAGTACTAGAAATATTACGAAAATTAGGTGACTTGAATTCTTTTCAAAATCTAAGTGCGGCACGCATGCGCAGAGCTTTTGATGTAAGCGTGACACACGAACACACACGCTATTGTATTAATATAATAATAATGATAATAATAATAATAATAATAATAATAATAATAATAATAATAATAATAATGATAATGATTATAATAATGATAATGATTATAATAAAGAACTGAAAGGAATATAGAGCATAAAGAAAGTGAGTATAATACCAATAATCGTAGGAGCACTAGGAACAGTCCCCCCAAAAAAGCGGGAGAAAAAGACTGGGAGACATTGGAATCAAAGGGATCACTGAGACCATACAAAGGACGACAATGATCAAAACAGCTGCAATCTTAAGGAAAATCCTCAAATGCGGAAACCAACCAGCATAAGCTACCAATGGTAACCAGTTACATAGAAGTTGGCTCCATCGATCTCGGGAGATCATGGGGGATGCGCGTCATGGTCTTGGTCAGAATTTGTACCCAGGACTGCAACAGTCTGTGTAGTCTTTGTTTTTTGTTTTTTTTTCTCTCATCTTTCTGTTTTTTTTAACAGTGAGCATGTGATGGGGCGACTCATGTCTTTTGCGCTCTGCGTGATCGCTTCTCCCTCCATCGGGTGTTTCTCCTCTCCTCAGCTGCACTGATGATGTTCTGGATGACGATTCGCCAACCTTGGCGGTTTAAGGCAGTGGTCTCGAGCTGAGAGGAGTTGAGTCCGCCAGCTTTAAGATCCCGCTTGCAGACGTCCTTGTAGCGGAGAGTGGGGCGTTCAGTACGCCTTGTGCCAGTGGCAAGCTCTCCAAATAGCATGTCTTTGGGATGCGGCCGTCGTTCATGCGGAGCACGTGGCCCAACCAGCGGAGGCGTCTAGCTCGCAGCATAGCATACATGCTGGGCAATCCTGCCTTGGCCAGGACGTCGATGTTAGTGACTCGATCTTGCCAGGTGATGCCGAGGAGTCTGCGGAGGCAACGAAAGTGAAAGGCGTTCAGTCTGCGCTCCTGATGAGAGTAGAGTGTCCATGCCTCACTGCCATAGAGGAGGGTGCTCAGCACAACTGCCCGGTATACTTGCATCTTTGTGTTGGTAGTCAGCATACCATTTTCCCAAACTCGTTTGGTCAGGCGGGCCATTGCTGTTGCTGCCTTGCCGATCCTTGTGTTAAGCTCAGAGTCAAGGGAAAGGCTGAATGCGATTTTCGAGCCGAGGTAGGTGAACTCGTCCACAACCATGAGGGTGTGTTCATCAATGGAGATGCTTGGAGCATCACTAACGTTCTGGTACATGACCTCTGTTTTCTTCAGACTGATGGACAGTCCAAACTCGTTGCATGCAGCTGCAAAGCAGTCAACAAGACGCTGCATGGCCTCCTCTGAGTGTGCAGCAAGGGCAGCATCATCTGCAAAAAGGAGATCTCTGATGAGAACCTTCTGAACCCTCGTTTTGGCTCGCAGACGTGCGATGTTGAATAATCCACCGTTGCTCCTGGTGTGTATGAACACGCTGTCAACAGACTCATCAAATGCGTATGAGAGGAGCAAGGAAAAGAAAATTCCGAAGAGCGTAGGGGCAAGAACGCATCCCTGTTTGACACCGTTTTTGATCGGGAACGGTCCAGAGCTCGATCCATCAAATTGGACGGTCCTTTTCATGTCTTCATGAAAGGACACGATTAGACTCAGAAGCTTGGGCGGGCATCCAATCCGCTGAAGGAGGGCAAACAGTCCATCTCGGCTGACCAAGTCAAAAGCTTTGGTCAGGTCGATGAAGGCCAGATAGAGAGGCTGCCTCTGCTCGCGACATTTCTCCTGGAGTTGTCTTATGGAAAAAACCATGTCTATGGTCGATCTGGCGGGTCTAAAGCCACACTGTGCCTCTGGGTAGACGCGATCAGCGAGAATTTGCAGTCTGTTGAGGAAGATGCGTGCGTAGGCCTTGCCGACAATGCTTAGCAGTGATATACCACGGTAATTGTTGCAGTCACTTCTTTCTCCTTTGTTCTTGTACAACGTGATGATCTTAGCGTGGCGCATGTCTTTGGGCACAGTTCCTTCCTCCCAGCAGTGCAGCAAGAGTCCATATAGGTGCTCTAGGAGGGAGCTACCCTTTGCCAACTTTACTACCTCAGGTGGGATGTTATCGCTGCCTGAGGCCTTGCCGCTGGCTAGGGAGTCGATGGCTTTGCTGAGCTCTTCCATGGTGGGTGGGGTGTCCAGCTCGTCCATTCTGGGAAGTGATTTGGTTTTCGCGAGTGCTGAGTCAGTGACAGTGGTCTCCTTCGAGTAAAGTTCCTTATAGTACTCAACCCACCTTTCCATCTGTTTGCATCGGTCAGTAATGACCAGGCCTTCCGCTGACTTGAGTGGGGCGGTCTTGATGACGTTTGGACCGCAAGCCTTTTTCATCCCCTCATACATTCCGCGAACGTTTCCCAGATCGGTAGAAATCTGGATGTTCTGGCAGAGATGGAGCCAGTAATCATTTGCACAGCGTCTGGCAATCTTCTGTGCATCGCTACGAGCAGTACGGAGTGCTGCAAACGTCCTAGTGGATGGATCTCTCTTGTAGGCGAGGAGAGCATCACGCTTTGCAGCTATGGCAGGTTTGATCTCAGCCTCAAACCAGTCTTCTTGCATCCTTTCTTTCCTGACAAAATTATTGAGAGCAGTCTGAAACATAGCCTCTCGAATGTGGTTCCACCTCAGCATGACACTGTTTATTGGACAGTCTTCTAGGGCTTTGTCCATGGCCCTGGCGAAGCGTTCACGCAGCTCAGGCATAGCAGTTCCTACTGTATTGATGCGAGGCAGGGGCTTCTGCTTTGATCGGTGGGCACGTTTGGGGGGGGGGCGTATCTTGCTAGCGACCAGAGAATGGTCTGTGTCACAGTCGGCGATGTGAAAGCTGCGCGTAACCAGTACTTGATCTAGCAGCGATCTACGAGTAATGATGTAGTCTAGTTGATGCCAGTGGCGAGACCTGGGATGTCTCCACGACACCCTGTGATGGGGCTTAGTCGGAAAGAAGGTATTGGTGACGCAGAGGTCACAGTAAGAGCAGAGCTCAAGGAGACGCTGACCGTTTTCATTTAACTTGCCGACACCGAAGTGGCCCAAAGGACGGGGCCAAGAGGCGTAGTCTGCTCCAACTCGGGCGTTAAAGTCACCGAGTAGGAATATTTGCTCCTTTGCAGAGATCTGCTGTATCTTTGCCTCAAGTTCCTGGTAGAACAAGTCCTTTGCCTCTGTTGCAGAACAGAGTGTGGGGGCATAAACGGTAAGAATAGTCGCTGGTCCAGACGAGGTGTTGAGACGGAGGGGGAGGATTCTTGGTGTGCCTGAGGAGGGTGCTTCTATGGCTTGTAGAAGGGAGTTCCGGACGGCAAATCCAACCCCGTAGAGTCGATGGTCATGTGGTTCCTGCCCCTGCCAGAAGAAAGTGTAGTCTCTATCTTTTAGGCTACCATCGCCAGGGATCCGTGTCTCCTGCAGTCCTGCTATGTCTATGTTCAGTCTCTTTAGTTCCCCATTTATGATTGTAGTTTTCCTGGAGTCATCAATTTTTTGGAGGTCGTCAGATAGGCCAGGACACATTGTTCTAACGTTCCATGTTGCCAGTTTCAGCACTGGTGGATTTAGTTTTGGTTTCGTTGGTGCAAGGTTTCAATCCGTTTTTCGGCTTTTGGCCTACACTCCAGGCACCCACTGAAGTAGACGGACAGTGGCGGGCCAGCACCTTATTGACTGGGGGCTGCCCAGCTTAAGGCGGGCGGTAGCTGGCCAGATGGAATTCTAAGATTCCTTCCAACCGACAGAAGACAACCCAAGGCGTCCCAGCTGACGCCAATTTGCCAGGACTTTTTAACCGGTAACTGCTGTCTCCCCGTGTTGTGTTGCCGCAATGCGGCACTGGAGTGACCTCTCCAGGACACGAGCCTGGGAAAAAGATATGGAGGACCTGGGAATGCCCAGTCGTCAGCACCCCCCTCTCCAACCTTGCTGGCGGGATACAACGGAAAGGCGAGCCGATACAGTTGACGTCAGCTTGGCTGCAGGAGTTGCCGGGAGGTCTTGCAGTGCAGGGACCAGCCGCCTTCGGGGCTCCACTCCGGATTTTCTGTCGGGGTTTACTCCCTTAGCCTCACCCGTGTACCGGTAATCCACAAGGCAGTGGAGCTTTGAAATCAGGGGTTTCCGTCCCTTAGATGGGCTACCATCCCAGGTTAATGAGCCCCATCTGCCCGAAGCAACTGGTTTTAAGGCGCCAGAGATCCGCCTTCGCCCTTTTGTCTTATTAGTAAAAGCAGTTCCGCCACGTGCAGGCTAAGAGTTGGACTTTCGTTGTCAGAGGCTATTAGAGACGCATGCCATATGGAGCATTTTACAGGTATTGAGAGCTTATCCCCAACACCACCCCAGGCTGTGAGAATTACAAGAAGAAAAAAGTACACATGAAAAACACCACCGCATAAACAGAAACTGCCCCCCTCCCCCCAAAAAAATGGCACCGGCCTAGGCTAGCACTACACAAAATATTTGTAGAAGGTTAAAGAAGAGGGACAGCACAAACCATACCTCCACTGGAAGAGCGCGGAGAGTGGTGGGACTTTGGGGAGGCCTATTGCCACCAAAATCCCAGAGAAGACCATGGACCAAGGGTTCTTACCAGCGAGAAATCAATGTAATTTGTGGTGGTTATCGAAAAGAGGTGGAGAGTACTAGAAATCTGGGGAGGCTTGTTGTCACTCAGACTCCAGGTAACACCACCGGTTGTTGTCGGTGTGCAATCACTGACGATGACCTGTGTGATAACTCCTAGTGAGTAATAATAATAATAATAATAATAATAATAATAATAATAATAATAATAATAATAATAATAATAATAATAATAATAATAAAAAAAGAAAATTGAAATACTGAGGCAGGAGAGCACCAACCTAACCCTAACCCTAACCCTAACCTTAACCCTAACCTTAACCCTAACCTCCACTAAAATAGTGAGGTAAACATGGGGATGTTTATGGTTACTAACATTCTAGAGGAAAGCAACGGTCGCTACCAGCCAGAAATCAATGGTAAACCGCTGGTAACGAACATCTCAAACGTAGTGATTACTACTACTACTACTACTACTACTACTACTACTACTACTACTACTACTACTACTACTACTACTACTAATAATAATAATAATAATAAACAGTTCCGAAAACCTGGAAAAAAATAGACGAAATTTAAATTAAAAAGACGAAAAACACCATACAACACACTTGACTGATGAAAACAGCTTAGATGTGCAGGAAAATCCTCGAGTGCAGTAACCAACCTACATAACCAGGTAATGTCGATCAAACCACAGGTAAGTTGAAATATAAACAAAAACAAAAATTGAAAGAAAACTACACGAATCCAATGAAACTGAAACTGCCAGAAATTCCATAATCTTTCCTTCGCCAGAAGTGACACCAGATTCGGTTGGTACCGCATAAAATAGCCGTGAAGGGTCAAGGAGAATGAAAAGACAGAGTATAGAGAACACCATCTAAACATCCGCTGGTAGGGTCGTAGAGTACAAGAATCTTGGAAAGGTTTTTTTGCCACTAAGATTGCAGAGAAAACCAACGATAGTTATCAGCAAATAATCAATGGTAAACGGCTGTTGCGATAGAGAAAATACTTTGCAACCGTTATTGAAAGAGGTGGAAAATGCTGAGAATCTGGGGAGACTTTTTGTCACTGAACCTTCAAGAAACAGCACTTGTTAGGATCAGTAAACAATTACTGATAATGGTTCGTGTGAAAACTCCTAGTGATAATAATAATAATAATAATAATAATAATAATAATAATAATAATAATAATAATAATAATAACAATGAAAGACATAATCTTATAAGACATGGAAATAGAGACGGACAAACTCATTCAAGCAAGAAAACTGGACCTGATAAGTGTCAACAAGAAGGACAACCTGCCCAGTAGTAGATTTTGACGTTTCAGCCGTTTACAGAGTTAGGTTCAAGAGGACAAAAAATCTCAGTAAACATATTAAGCTTGCAGTCGAACTGAATGGAATGATGGAACATGGAGAAAAACACTGTAATACCAACAATAGTAGGAGCAGTAGGAATAGTTCCAGAAAACCTGGAAAAATGACAAGGAAAAACTGGAATCAAAATAAGAGTATTGACACCATATAAATTACGACACTGATGAAAACCATGGAAATATTTAGTAAATACACGAGTTCAGTAGCCAAACCAATAACCTGATGACACCAACCAATCTAAAGTAAGCTGAAATAGAATGACACAACTTAAGGTAGACAACAAGACCATTAAAAATGCAGTAAAATATGATTTGATGTTAAAATCTTACACAAGAATACCAAAACACTTGTTAACAAAAGCTATGAAGGAAAAGAGATTGCAAAGGAGCGCTAAAATTATTACATGTTTCAAGAAAAATTCCTCCATTGTAACGATCTTTTCAGATGGAAAGCTCTTCACTGTCGATGCTGTTCTGAATCACAGAAATAACAGATTTATCGCAAAATCAACAGCTGAGGTTAAGGAGACATTCAGAGCAAAACATCCTGCTCAAGTTATGGTTTTTGCTGTTGTGGTTTCCGATGGAAATAAAATGCCTATAAAATTCTACAAAGCTGATGAAAAGATCTATGTTACTACTTATTAAAAGTGTTAGATAAGGAAGGGTGGTAGTGAGAGAACGCCCCAAAAGGCGGGAGGACGCCCTTAAATGTGGTAGGAGTAGCAGAGAAATCGGAAGTGACGTCACACCGGTTAGAGGGTATTTCAACTCTTCTGTTTCTGACTCTCGACCGAGGTGGTTGTGTAAAGGCCCGATACGTGCCAATAAACGTGGGTCAGAGAGAGAGAGAGAGCAGTTCCGGATATTTTCCCCCAGTAATTTCATTCTTCTCTCTATCTCCAGTGCAGAAAACCACTAAATATCTGTCTGTGTCTAATGTTAAATAAATCTTCTGAAACGGCGTTCGCATGAAATTGTTCATGATGCCGATGATGACAGCGACGAACGGCCTGTAGCAGAAAATGGTGGTGGCGGCGAACCAAATAGGCACACACGTGTGTCGTTGCAACGGCGAGCGAAAAACTATTACCTGAAGGTAAGCGAAAACCCAACACAAGACTTTGAGATAGCAGGTATTGCAATGGCTTAAAGCAAACTACCCATATGGTAATTATGTATGGACACGGAGGATGCTTTTCCAGCCCACACAGCTAGAAAAATACAAGATTTCTGCAAATCCAACTTTAGTAATTTTGTGGAATCATGTTTATGTTTGTTTTTGTATGGTTTACATAAAACTCACAATAGCAAGTGTCGGCTATCCCAGAGAGGCTCTAAACCGATGGGGCTATCTTAGTGACCCAACCACATGCGACTGTGGCACATAACCTTATACCATGGAGCACCTCATTCGATGCCCTCTGTTGGGCGGACCCTGCACAGTCACAGTGAAGGACCTAGAACTCTACAATATCAAGGGACAGCAATGTACCAGTCACTGGCTTGACGTTATATAAGCTATACAGCTTTGTCTATGGACACAACAAGAAGAATGTACAATTAGTCCCTCTCATTACAAGAAATCCGGGGATCTACTTATATATAAAAAAAAACTTAACCAATAAAACTAATCGTTATATGCTAAAAATTCCTCATGTTAGGTAATTGATGAATTTATAAAGCAAGTTGATTAAACATTTTTAAATTAAAATTTTTTTTTTACATAAATAAAATAAAAAAAATAAAAAAATAAAACATGTTTTAATCAACTTTCTTAATAAATTTACCAATTTTAATTTGTGTAACTTCTCACGTGCCTGAAGAAGACTTATAGGAGTAGAAAACGCTTGAAGTTTTTGCGAGTCCTTGTTCACACTTGAACAGCACATTAGATCGTTTGTTCACCAACTTGAAAAGATGGATAAAAAAGAAAAAAAACAGAAATTGCCACTGTTGTTGAATCAAACATGCATCAATGAAGAAATAATCGTACTTTTCATTAAGTTGAATGCTCTTATGACATCGAACCGCCGAAATTTGTGTTAAAATTATCACTGTTTATTTAGCTATCTGGGTGTTCCAGGTGTTGTGATTTGAGTTGTAGCCCGGGGTTTCGAATAACTCGACCAGTACTGAATAGTTCTATCTCTATGCTGATGAGTCCCGATTAAAAACGTACATAGATAATAAACAAAAAACAAATTTCAAGTTCGAATATGTTAATAAGATGAACATAATACAAATATTTTCGAAAGTGCTCGATAACAAGTGGAGCATTTATAAAATTACATAAACAATATTACAGTCTTACGTCATCGAAACGTTTACATATATATATATATATATATATATATATATATATATATATATATATATATATATATATATATATATATATATAATGTGTGCGTGTTTTTTTTATTTCCCTCATGCTGAGAATATTTATCTCACCAAAGTAACATTGAATATATATTTTTCTTGTGATATGTTTCCATTTTTTATTACTTGTCTACAAGTTAGAGAGCTGGAGCTGTTTAAGTCACCATTTTTTTTGCAGGCAGATTTCTGTCAGAATCTTGGCCGCAGAACAAGACCGTTTTAATTTGTTTCATTTTCTCGTGTTTTTGCTGACTTGCTAAGTCGACACGTTCATCTTGTAATTTAGTCCATTGAAAAAGAATTATTAATAACGTCACCCTCGCCTCGAACGTCCGGCTGAAAACAGATAAGGCCGACCCTTTCAAAATTCAAAACAAACTAAACATTGATTCGCTTATGGCATCAAATAGGTTTAATGACGACTTTACGGTTGTGTAAAATGTCGAATGGTCTTGTGCCAGACAATGCTAGTCTGAATACTTTAGTTTGAAATAGCATTTTCGTTGCGAAACTTTGACATTTAATTGACGTATCTTATTATAAATGCCGTCATGCATTTGTAGAACCATGTTGCCCCACCCGACGACCATCAACCCCAACGTTGTGTGTCCCTGGCCTTCTTCTTTGTCTTCATCGTCTAGCTGAGTCGTCTATCCACTGACGAATCGTCGAGGGAACAGCACTGGTCCACAAGTTAAATAAAAGAAACACAACTCTCGAGAAAGAACACAAACACATATACGTTGTGTATAATTTAGTTGGAACTATGAATGTGTGTGACACCGTCGCGGACTGCCGAGACCCCTATTGCCGTAACTCAAGTCATCAGCTCATCTCATTGTTTTCCCGGTCCGATCCGCTTTCTCGGGAGGTTCGATCCTAACTCTTCGTCTTCTCTCCAAAACCCAAACTCGTCAACTTTTTGCCATAAACCTTACTGTCGTCAAACTGTCGTACAACTAACTTACCTTACTGTAGTCAGATATCGTAAAACACTGTCACTCCTAAATGTCGTGTCCGGTATTTTTTTTCTTAGTCACCTGTCCTGAACAATGGAAACCGACCACTCTCGCATTTCTTTTGTCTCTGTCGATGAGTCATTTCCTATCCTCGCGCCCTTCATTCTATCACACATTTCTAAAAGATCTTTTCTCCGTGAGTCGGTATCTCACGTCTACGCAATAGATATAATTTTCGTCGCTTTGTTTATCTGCCAGATTATTGGTTTGTCAGATTATTGGTCTGTCAGATTATTGGTCTGTCAGATTATTGGTCTCTCAGATTTAGATCTGAAATAGTATTTTCATTGCTAATAGCGCAGATAGGATAGACATTTAATTTAACGCATATTATTATTCATACGCACTGGTATTTACGTGTCACAAACTAAGTTTTATGAACTTATAGCAATTACATGATTAAACTATTTTCTATCGGTCTACGTGACCGAAAGTGACATGTGATTCGGCTTGATAATTATGTAACCATCGCATCTTCACTATCTGAGATTCATACGCAGTGAATCGTGTTTTGGCGCGAACACAAACCACGTGATGATCGGAAATCTCCAATTCCAGCGTGTATCTAAAATCCGCGCTCTCTACCAGGCCTGCGGTAGGCGAATTATGGAACTCCAGGATGATATTATTTCGTCTTGTCTATGTTAACCAACCCATTGTACAACCGTTCTGTTGCTGTGTTTCCAGTAAATAAATCTGCACACCTCTTCAGTTGTGAAGTCATTGTTTATTTCGTGAGGAATGGTGATCTCGTTCTGATTATTCTATTTTAGTCAGACATGACCAGACAAATTACTCTTCCAAGTCGGCATTCTGATTTTCTTCTCGGTTTAAACTCAATACTAAAATTGCCTCTCTCAACTAAAAATTGATTGATAGAAAATAGATATGTACAGTGAATGAAATTAAAAAGAAATTTCAGCACTTATTCTCACGCAAAACGATATATTTCTTTTTTTATCAAACTCTCTTTCATCAAACACTTTCATCAAACTCTCTTATTATTCCTGCCTATTTTTTTATTTCTTTCCCTATTTTAGTAGTCCGTCTCCGTTGCTACTTTTACCTAAATCACACTAACTTGTAGCCTTATATACAAAGGGGCGTTCAATAAGTAATGCCCCTGACCCACTTCCAGTTGTTTGATATAGATAGAAATTTTGCATGTGTAATGATTGATATATGTATGGGTTATGTTGCAAATAACAGCACGGAACTAATTGTGGTTTCTTATTTACAGGTGTTTGAACTGAGTTAGGTGTGAAATAGAGCCAGTTGAGTGTCGCGCAGTGATCTGGTTTTTGTATTTGAAAGGACGCACACCAAAGGAGACGTTTGATGAAATGAAAGAAACTTATAGTGATGATGCCCCATCATATGACTTTGTAAAACGCTGGCATCGTGAATTCAAACATGGCCGGAAGTCTGTGGAAACAGCTCACAGACCGGGTCGTCTTTCTTCCGCCATTGATGAGGCATCTGTCCGTCAAGTTGAGGCTGCCATTTTGGAAGATCGACGCATTACTATTTGTCAAATAGCCCAACAGGTCAAAATTAGTACAGGGTCTGTGGAAACTATCATTCATAACCATTTCCATATGCATAATGTGTCTGCTAGATGGATTCCAAGGTTGCTCACACCTTTCTAGAAGCAAGAACGCGTCAAGTGCTCGAGGATGAATTTGGAGATGTTCCAAGAAGACGAGTCAAAGTTTTTCAAAAGACTGATTGCACAGGATGAAACTTGGGTCCATCACTATGATCCAGAGACCAAAGCCCAATCAATGCAGTGGAGGCACTTGAACTCATCACCTCCAAAGAAGGTAAGAGTACACCCCCCCCGCTGGCAAGGACATGCTCACAGTATTCTGAGACCAGGACGGAGTAGTGATGACAGATTTCCTGGCAAAGGGTACCACAATTACAGGAGCATATTACGCTTCACTGTTGATGACATTAAGAGAAGCTATCAAAATCAAGAATCGGGAAAAGATCAGCAAAGGTATCCTCCTTTAGCAGGACAACACTTCGGTCCACAACTCGCATGTCGCCAGATAAAAAGTACGGGCGCGTTGCTATGAAATTCTCTCCCGCCCCACTTACTCTCCTGACCTTGCACCCTCTGAATGTTATCTCTTCTCAGCCACGAAGTTGTTTTTGAAAGAAAAGCGTTTCCCAGATGATGCAGCCTTGATTTCTGAAGTTACAACGTGGTTGGAGGACCAACCTGATGTGTTCTACAAAAACGATATCCAGAGCTGCATCAAAGGATGGGAGAAATGCATAACTCTGGGTGGTTCCTATGTAGAGAAAGACTAATAACTGTGCCAAGTTTCATTAATCTACTGCTATGGGAAATGGGCCAGGGGCATTACTTATTGAACACCCCCTTGTATATGCGAACATATAACAAGCCATCGAAAGTGTTCGACAAGAGAAAGGAACTCTGTAATTTTTAACATATTTGGAGGTTTTTTTATTATTTTTATTAAATCGCCCGTCCGTAAATAGGGCTTTTAGATAATTATGTTAAAAATACTTTGTAAATATCAACAGACATATATGTTTCATTTTTATAGTTTTTTCTCAGCTATAAACGATGACTTTCTTCATATTTGGAAAATAAAAAATAACCATAAGGAAAAGATAGAAGCATGTCAATAGTAAGTATTAATGTAATTTTTTATATTTCGGACAGTCTGTTCTTTTTTCAATAATTTACCGGTCTTTATATTTCCAAAATGTTTCTTTGTCGTTTTCTCTTTTTTTAAAAATTTAAGTATTAACAATGTTCATATTAACTGTTATTTTATGGCCCCCTTCGTATTTTCACGTGTCCAGTCGCTTCCTTGAAATTGTGAATTCGAATTGCAAAGCGAATTTCTGTTTATTAATTATTAACGTATATACTTTTTCAACAAATATGCGCATATTATGTACTTATTAACGTCAATACTAAAATTTGATGTTTTTCTTGCTTAACTGCTATATGTGATGTTATGAGGGGCGGTCATCGAATTACCTTTTGGAATCAGCTAAAGTATGATACAAAATAAAGTATTTCAAATCGTCTTAGAAACGATCGTACGCTAAATATTTGTTGTTTGAATTCTTGGAACTGATAAAAATAATGTACTAAATTTTTTTTTATCTCACCTTACCTTATATATATATATATATATATATATATATATATATATATATATATATATATATATATATATATATATGTATATACATATATATATGTATATATATACATATATATATGTATATATGTATATATATATACATATATATATGTATATACGTATATATATATATACATATATATATATATGTACATACGTATATATATGTATATATATATACATATATATATATATGTATATATATATATATATACATATATATATATGTATATATATATATATGTATATATATATATATATATATATATATGATAATTTTATTCACACAGACATGTACAAAATCTGTGACACTGGCATGTAGATGTTATCGATCAACATCTACAGCTGTTGATCGATACCATCGACATGCCAGTGTCGCAGATTTTGTACATGTCTGTGTAAATAAAATTATTATATATAAAGCTCTATTTTGATATTGACCACTTTTTATAAACCCGGTTAAAATTCTTTGGATTACCACCCTGTGGATATCTTTTACCTGGATTATTACCATTATATATATATATATATATATATATATATATATATATATATATATAGAGAGAGAGAGAGAGAGAGAGAGAGAGAGAAAGAGAGAGAGAGAGACGGGGAGACGGAACTGAACGATAAGTGGAGAAAAAGAGATTACTCAGTCAAGAGAAAAATATGTGCGAGTGTGGGTATGTGTCTGAGAGAGAGAGAGAGAGAGAGAGAGAGAGAGAGAGAGAGAAAGAGAGAGAGCGAGAAAGAGGGAAAAGTGGTAGATAGATTTGTCATATGAAATTAAATAAAATAATTATGAGCTAGAAAGAGAAAGATAGAAGTAATTTCTTTGTTTGTTGTGGCCACAGGCATTACCAAAGGCCCCCGGGCTTAATAACATTTTCGACAATAATAATTTAAAAATTCTTTTATGAAGCAAAAAATTAAGAAATGTATCATTTTCCGCCATTTTATTTCTGTCTTTACGCTTGAAAATTTGCATTTAACATCTCGCATAAATATTTCCACCAATTATTCGGACGCCAATCGCTTTATAACTCTTTTCTATGCATTTTCTTTATTTACATGAAAAAAAACAAACAAAAGGATATTTCGAAGGTGAAGAATTGTTGTTATTTAAATTATTTACCCTTATTCACACCTTGGGTGTATTTATATCCACAGAATTTCAGCCTCTGTACCTTCTTGTCTTCTTAAAGTGCTTTTTTTTTTATCGCGTGGGGAGCTACTAATTTTTTCTTTTGTTTTAGTAGATATCTAGTATCGGCTTATTATTTTCTTAAATTCCAGCCCCAGAGATTGAACTCGGTACTTCGTTACAAAATTTACTCTTCATACTGTAGGCTTTAGTTATTTTGAAGGTTTGTTTACTTGGTTACGCTGTGTCTATGATTCGAAAAGTACTACCGATCGCACTGAAATCTTTCCTCCTTCCTTTGTGCAGAAAGATAAGGAATTGTTGTTATTTACATCTATTTGCATATATCGGACCGTTATCGTCATCTTTGTTGTATGGATTGTCACATTTAATTCTACTAAGACTAAGCTCTTTTCCTTTAACAATTATAAGAAACCTCTTTAATCACCAATTGTCATGTCAAATAACACCTTACCTGTGAGGCCATCATTCGAACCCTAAACTTCAACCACCGATTGCCATCGTTCGTATCATCTTACCCGAGAGTCCATCATTCAAACTTTTCGGTAGGATTCACAAGTTACATGAATTCGCATAAATACATAGAAGACATTACCAAGGATGCTACAAGAAAGGTGACCTCCCTACACCGTGCTAGAAAACTTCTCACACCTGCCAGTATCCTATATCTCTACAAAACCACCATTCGCCTATGTATGGAGTATTTTGTCACATCTGTGCTAACGCACTAACATCTAGCCTTCCCCTCTTAGACAGGGTCCGAAAACACAATCCTTAATAGGTTCACACTATTTACCAAGCTCCAGCTCCTGCCCTATCGTCGCAATGTTGCATTCCAGTGTTTGTTTTACAATTACTTTTATGGAATATGTTCCAACAAACTTGTAATGGTTACCTGAGTCTGTGATTCGAAATAACTTACCAATATTACTGACATTTTGTTACAAATTTTTCTAAAAGATATCGAAAACAAAAAGTTGTTGCTGGAATAGGTGCATTTGTAAAAAATATATATAAATAATGAAACATTACAAAATAATGAGTGGCACAGAAATCGATTGCGACGGAAAATAATATTTTATTTAGTGACGAGAGATTGCGCAGGCTATGCTATTTTACTTGGGTCAAGAGAATGTTATGTGTAGAGTACTAGTTTTGGGTAAAATGAATCGTGTTAAATTAATTTTTTGCAAGAACTATTGCGTTTCGGTGTGTCCGGAAGTTGTTTGACCAGAAGTTGTGAGTTATAAATACACTTTGCATAAGAACATAGCTGTTTTGGAATGTTTAGGATGAAGATTGATAATTTGTATTATTACAATTACTGTTCTCATCTTGGATGTTATTCTCACAACGTTTCGGTCGATGTAACCTCCGACCTTCCCACGAGCAGTTTCTTTCCTACAACTACCCGTCTGTGGAACACAATACCACAGGGGCTGCTTCTCAGCTCACAAGAACATAGTCGTATTCAAGTCCAATTTAAACAAATTCTTGTTAAGCTGTCCTCTTAAATAATAAAATTCTGCCCAGTTTCAACCATCGTCTCCAATCCTCTCAAGGTGTTTGTCTCACCTGACAAACTCATTAACCCTTATCCTCGAGTGGCCTTTGGGCCTTAATAAGTGGTGACTCTTAGTAAAAAAAGGTGCGCCTTGTTGATCTCGGGAATTTTTCTATCGAACTCGGGAATCTGTACGGAATTTCGAACGAAACCCTTTATTTTATCTACTGGGGTAACTTGCCCTCGTCCCCTCATCCATGATCGGGTAGAACTCTAAAGTAATTAGTAATTGTATTATTAGTGTCTTTGTTGCTATCAGGTTGAGATAGGGTCTTGTTCAGTTGTAGGTGGTCCAGACTCCCAGGTTTTGCCTTCTCCCTGATAAGAGATTAGTTTATTTCTAATAGCCTGATGCGCCCCTAGCAGTGAATGCCGACGAGACTGCTCAGACATTTTTGGTAAATCTGAGTGAGCTTTTCCTACTGCGCTGGCTTCTCAAAGCCACATTTTTTTTTTTAACATTGTTCACCCAAACAAGGCAGGCCGCCACTGCAAACGTAAGGGGCTACTGAGAAAAAAAGAAAAGCGGAGAAGGTTGGGGGGAGGGTCAACCTAAATTGGGATCTGTGCAGCGAGATGTCTTTTTACATTAGTTTTAAATTTTTGCATGTCAGTACTGTCGAGGAAACAGAGGACAGGGAGGGAGTTCCAGAGGCCAGCAGCACGAGGAAAGAAGATATTTGAGTAAAATGCTCTCCGGCATCTGGGGACCTCCACAGTGAATGAATGGTATTTAGTTGATTGTCGAGTTGGCCTAGTGAATTTACGTCGAGGGGGAACCAGAGTAGCCAATTCATCTGAATTTGTATCTTAACCCCTGGTAAAGAGGTAAATAATATGTATTTTTAGTATCGCCCGTACTGAGAATTGAACCTTCAACCCACAGAAAACTGTCACTTAGAGCTGATTATTATTTATTACTTTTATTCGTTGCATCATGGGTAATTGCAGGCAATATCATTGCAGAGCATAGCTGGTTACAATCTAATTAGAGCAGAGATCAGTTTGATCATATCAACCGATAGACTGAACAGAATCCTGTTTTACCAACGAATGCAAGGGTCGTAGCTATTGTTCTGTGATCTTCTTATACAGGGTGACAAAAGAACGGATATACAATTTCTATTAACCTGAATTCTTAATTTGTTGTAAGAATTAAATGCAACTTTTGTGATAACTGGTTTATTGTGTTTAAAACATCATATCTACACATGAGAGTTTTTGAACACTTGTTTGAGATAACCTCTAGTAAGCTCTGATCATTTCGTTAACAACATTCACATTCCTTTCTGAAATGCAATCATAGTTGGTATAAATAAACCTTAGCCTATGTCTGACTTGTCTACCAAGTTGCATTCATGAATGTCCAATAATATTTGTTTTATCGTCGTTCAATGATATGCGGGTACAATTTGCTCGTCACTTCATAAGTAGGAGGTTTGATCCTAAATGGACCTCACACCCACCGGATCATAATATCCTTACAAACCGACCGAGTTATAATTTTGACCTACTTCCTAATGACTTCCTTCAGTTGTATCCTCATGCACAGCTGTCTTTAGGGTAGCCTTATAGAAAGAAATCTGAGGTATAAGGTCTGGGCTGTGAGGTGTCTATTCAAAATCAGTCTTGAAACTGATCACCCCCTCCCCTCTAAAGTTCTCTTTCAGTAAATCCTTGGACAGGTTTCAAGCATGAGTATTTTCCCATCTTACTGTGATCAGAGCTTTAGAGTAAGCTCATTCTTGCATACCGTGTTTGAATCTCTACTGAACTAATTCTTTCACTTTATCGATCATCTTAGCTGTACACTTCTTGGGCACCTTGAATGGATTATGCGATTGTCACTGGCTTGTACTTCTCGATATGGCACACTCACTCCTCAATGCTCTTCTCAAAAAGGGCTTTTCACATTTGAACTGATGCACGAAAGTTTCCTGCACTTTCTTAAATGATCCTGCCTTGTAATAATGTTTGACGCAGTATATTCTTAGATGGATCTTCCATCGAGATAAAGAAGTGTTTACAGCTGTTGCTTATGAAAAACGATGGTAATTAATAAAGTAATGAAGGATATATGACAAAAGTGTGTGCGAAACGTTTTTTAATAATAATAAAAGAAAGAATCATCAGATTTAATAAAAAAAAAACAACCAGAAAAGTAATTTGTCACGAATAGAAATGGAGTCAAGTTTGATAACCATTACTGGAGAACTAAAGACGAAATAATAAGTGAAATTCTTTTTGTGGTATGCTATACAATGAAAGGATAACAGAGGGTGACAAGCTAAGACTGAGATCAAGAAAACGTTCACTACATAAATTACGATATCTGTGAACTGTCGAATATGATGAACAGTAGAAGTAACGAATATGATTAGTTCTCCTGGAAAGGATCAATGATCTAATGATCCCTCTAATGCCCCAAGCAAAAAGAAGAGTTGATGTTGGTGAACAAATTGGAGAGAGAATGTTCAACAATGAGAGTCTCCCCCTCTCAAACAATTGTATTTCCCGTTTATAGAACGTAAGGGCACTTAGAGGAATAGATTGTGCAGGAGATTTTCTTTTATTAATTTATATACTTCTCTCCTTTAATATACATTAGTTTATTCATTCATATCTTATGAATTAGATGATTCTATTGTTGGTATTAGTTCTCCCGATATCTTTATAGTCGAAAATAAATCGGTTACTTACAAGAGGGATAACGTGAAGGTTGTAGAGTGAAAGTGTTTCTGTGAAACGAGCTGGATTCGAACTTGGCACACCCAGGTCGTCAGTCCGTGTCGTTAACCACTTAACAACGGTCACGTCCATATACTCAAGTTAGATGAATGATTAAAACGAACCTTCACTTAACCGCTATTTCGGGGCAAGTTAAAGCTGAAAGATGATTCGTTATTAAACGATAAATGACTCCTCAATAACTTTACAAAATTAAACATTTTTTCTCGCACATTTTTGACGATATCAGTTTGTTTTTTATTAATATTGTTGTATTTTAATGTCTCACTTACTTGCATTTATTGAAGTCCAAGTATACCTCGTCCTAGTACATGCCCCTGTATCTCCGTTTCCCCTCCATCTCTCCCTTTTATATATATATATATATTCAGATATATGCTAATACTTTTAAACTAACGCTAATAAATAGATAAATTTTATTGCGTAACATGTTTGAAAATTGTCATTAGCTTCTTTAAGGGGCAGACAGAATAGCAAAAATACTTCCATGAGTTCATATGCAATTGTGCATGTGAATACTATTATATTGAACGTACACTTCCTAGTATGTTTTTAGGAACAGACATGCACAGCCAGAGAATTATTCTTGATTATATATATATATATATATATATATATATATATATATATATATATATATATATATATATATATAGTATTTTATTTAAAACAACCTATACATTACAATATTTGTTGGGTGAGACATATTTCCCCTATTTTCCCTATTTTCCTTCACCTACTAAACAGCGTTGAAAAGGTCTATTTCTACCTCGCATGATCAGATTGGTGAAACTCAGATACACCTAACAGACACTGTAATGTACAATATCTAAATAATATCAATTTCTGACGGGCATTATGCTAGTAGATGAACAAGTAAAAACAAATTACAACAGAAACAACAAAACGAAAACAAACATATTCTTAAGATGCGCCTATTCAATCTGTGAGTTTTTCGATGAAAATGCTATTTCAAACTTAAGTCTAAAAGAAGACCGACGGACAGGGCCTATTATAGAGAAGTTTGGACGCAAGTAATATAAGATGCATCCATTCTATCTGCGCGAATTTCAATGGAAATGCTGGTTAAACTCAAGCGTAACTGATCCCCCGAGCGACAAATCGATCGTAAGGCCGACGAGACAAAACGACCGAGGCTAATGGCATATTATAGTAATGTGTAAACGCATCTATTACTAGTGAACATTTGGTATCTGTTTGTCTGAAGCCCAAACTATACTATTATCATATTTTAATGTTCAATTCGGTTTACTATACTATTTCGGACTAATGTATTATATGTCAATGCTCAATTCAGGGGAGGTAATGTAGTATGTGTTTTGTTGTCATGATAGCATCTTCCCAAACATTACCTCGTCTTTTCATAGGAGGGTAGTGTAGTACCTGTTGAATTTTAATCAGCTATTATTCATGACATCACCTCGTCCTTTGGGGGGCATGTCAACTCGTAATATATACTAGCAAAAATATGCGACCCGAGAGAGCATATTTTTTCTAGTCTAAATAAAATAAGATACATTCATTGAATGTGCACGTTTAGCGATGTAAGTCTTTCTCTCCTCCCCCTCTCCCTCTCTCTCTCTCTCTCTCTCTATATATATATATATATATATATATATATACATATATATATATAATTTGTCAACATGGAAGGGTGGATATATATATATATATATATATATATATATATTAAATATGACAGCCCCATATCTTTTTACACGCATACTCTCACTCTCCATTACTTAATATTTTTTTAAATTTTGAATTTTGGTTTTTCCACTGCTAACTTATCTATTTATGTAATTCTTCTGATGATGAGATTTTAATCTTTGAAAAGTTTTGGATTAAGGAGAGAATAATAAACATGTTTTTACCGAGTACACCTTGCATTGAACAATCGAAGTTGAAATAAATTTGTCATCCCTCTTCTTTCATCTATCTTTACATATATATATATATATATATATATATATATATATATATATATATATATATATAAACCAAAATTAAACTTTTAGTAGATAGAACCTATAGTGAAAAGGTTAAGCTCAATATACGAGATAGAGCAATTATAGAGATAGAAGAAATAAGAGTACACCTGGCATTGAACATGTTTATCACTCTTATTTCTTATATATATATATATATATATATATATATATATATATATATATATATATATATATATATATATATATATAAGTTGTTTCTAAAACATTTTTTTAATGAACCGATCATTATGACTTTTAGAATATATATTCTCGGCAACCAATTGACTAACATGAGCATATTATTTTATGGTAACCTTTACCAGTTAAGGGATGCGCCCATCCAAAATCCCCCCACACCCAAAAAACTTTCAAATACAAATCACTTAATAGAGAAAATAATTGCTTTACATCAAATTTTGAGTTATATTAAGCAATACATTTTTAAAAGGAACGATGTGCACGCCTGAGCGTCAATAATAGGTATTGCTTGGTAAAATCAGAAACCATCATTATGAATTATAGAATATATATTCTAGGCAACAGGGTGGGTAACGTAGGCGCAGTATTTTTTTTAATATTTGTAAACTATATCATGTAGAAGGGTGCCACCGAAACCGTACACCCCTCTGAAAGAAATTTAAAAAATGTTAAAATTAATACTATATTTATATCTTATACCCATTCTAAGACGAGGTTTCTATTAGTTATATTCCATGAAAAATGCCAATATACTGAAATCATATGCCCTTGATAGGGTTAAGATGAACATTCATATACACTAAATGTACACAAGCGAGGAAACCTCCAAATTTTTACATGTGAGCACAACAGGGCTATGTATTTTACTGGTAGGAATTTTTCTTCAGCGCACCTCACACACTTCATCCACGCATGCATAGAGATTTATACTGTAGTGATGTGATAATGAAATGCTTTGGTTGATATGTAGTCATACCCTTAATGACAATAAAAGTGTACAAATTTGGGAATTTCCTTGCTTTTGTACATTTAGTGTATATGAATTTTCATCTTAACGCTATTAAGGGCATATGATTTCAGTATACTGGAATTTTTCATGGAATGTCACTACTTTTGTAAAGGCTATGCCTCAATACAATGCCGTCTCAGAAGGTGTTTTGGAATTTTCTGGAAAACTAAGTTATATGGTAAACTGAAATTAAAATTCCATCAACTAGACCCTAGAACCTCTATCTCTGCCAAAAATCAGCTGAATCCATCAAATAGTTGATGAGATACAGGGTGGCACATACGTACGTACACACAGATAACATGATTTCATGATTGAACTTTCTGGATCTCTGTGTTGCCTTGACTAATCATGCTGAAATTCTACACACTTATAGAACCTATCCAATGAAAATTTTGTGCAAAATTTTAACTAATTTGGTTTATTGGTTTTTGAGTTATGATTGATCAAAGAAATGTGATTTCCAGCATAGACCATTCTTGAAGTCTATTAAGGGATAGAGCGCTCTCGCGCCTCCCTTGATTTAAAACTGAAACGTGATAGACCGACCGACGGACAAAGCACCTAATAAGTAAGTGATGGTCGCATCGAGATAAACAATGAATTACTCCGGTACTAAAAAACAAGACAAAAAAAAAACACAATTCGTTTAACTTTGATTATTTTTTTTGGAGGTATTTTTAATCCTTTTCTTATTCCCCCAATATTTTTCCAATCTTATCCCGAAATCAGGCACTGAGTCTCAAAATCGCTTTAATGAATAAAAATGGCAGGCATACAAGTAAAAACTCACAATATTATCGAACTCTTGAAAATCTTCTGGGTCGTTCATTTCCGATCATTTTGTCCCAGGAAATTAGACTTCGATGATAGTTTCTTATTGAACGATTTCAAAATCACCGGTTCCCAATTCATGCAAGAACCGGAAGAAAATACCATTTCATTGTTTGTTTAAAAAAATACCTACTTGCTGACTTACGCTTTTCCTCACCTCCCAAATCGCCTTCCGCCAAGTACACTCCATCGAATATAAAAATGAATGAAGTTCCTTAACAAAAAACAACAGCAAAAAAAACAACGGATTTTATTTACAAACTTTCGTCTCATTATCCTTACAACCGCCATTTTTCTCTTAAATAGGTTTTGAAACCAACCGTAAAATTACTTTAGAACAATCATTATCGCTTCCATTAAAATCAAAACATCGGTTTTTATTATTACAAACAATTATCTCAGTGCGTTTACGGTAATAGAAACGACTGGCTGTTTCTACCAGTGTATGAATACCATGTTTTTTCAACACTAAGGATTTTAGTGACTTGTTCCAGCAAGGATAGCATACCTTACTATTAGTAATTTAGACGAAACGGATATCCAAATAAAATACCAGTCCTGCATAAAATGCGCATTTTGTTATTGTAATGAATCACGGATACCAACGGGTTACGAGTAGTAGTAGTAGTATATATATATATATATATATATATATATATATATATATATATATATATATATATATATATATATATATATAGAGAGAGAGAGAGAGAGAGAGAGAGAGAGAAGAAGGTGAGAGAGATGTGTTTGTGTGAAAAAAATCATCCAGAAACGAGAGATTTTACCGGTTTCGTTCGGATCGACGAACGTCTTCACAAAAAAGTCATCCGAACTAAACCAGTTAAACTCTCGTTTCTTGATGTTTTTTTGTCTGTATTTAAATTTGTTTTTACATTTGTCTTTGTCACACATCTTGTCTTTTACCGCATTTCATTTTATGATATATCGTGCATTGTATCCGCATATATATATATATATATATATATATATATATATATATATATATATATATATATATATATATATATATATATATATATATACATAAACTCTCCCCCATTCTTGGGTAGAGCACTGTCGTTAGGTGATGTCTCATGCAACTATTTAGCGTAATGCACATCTCTTTGTAAATAAGTAAATTGAGCACGATGAAGCAGTGGTCGATGTTTATATAATTAGACATTGTAGATATCATTTACGAGTGCTTTCCTATGGTCTATTAGTTAGGGCTACCGACTATCAACTATATGGTTGAAGGTTCGATCCCAGGCAAGGGAGAAGTGCTCCTCTAGCCGCACTGAAGAGCAGTGATACAGCAAAACAGTCTGTCTGTGGATGAGTATATATACTACACACACACACATATATATATATATATATATATATATATATATATATATATATATATAATTTTAAGGCTAGGTATAGAAATCCTAAAATACATTTTAATAACATGGATAAGAAAAATAACACCTCATTGTCCAAACACATACGGTCCATAAGAGATAATAATAAAGTACCTGTATTGAAGACACCGATCGTCTTGAAGAAAGCTTCAACCCTACACTATACAACCCAAACAGGTTTCTTTGTCTAAATGAAAAACTGGCTATTATTACGTTCCATGATAAAGATAAATTACTGAATCAAAGGGATGAAATAGGTATTAGCTGTAGACACTGCAAACAGTTTGCCCCCAATAAATATTGTAATAATCTAGTGAATTTTCCATAACATTCCATCATTCTGGTATGACATAACAATTAAATCATTCCCGGTTAAGTATCCAACTAATATTACTTAAATCCTTTCATAGTTGTAATTAAATTAAGCTAACTAATTAATTGGTAATTTAAATTTATAAACCGTAATGAAACGTTGTGTGGACTGTAGAATTGAGTCAGTCAATCGAACTAGACTATAGTTAGTAATTAAGCTAATAATTACATTGCTATTAATGAATAATATATCTGATAATATATTTTTAACTTCCACTGTTTTAATCGGCTAGTAAACGTTTTAGAACTCTAATGTCGTTCTGTCACATTGTGCGGCTTGTTTGATGTTTGCGTTAATTTGCATACTTGTGGAATCGTGAAATTATTTGTGGATATACTCTTTGATGCATGTAAGCAGTATTTAATATATATACATATATATATATATATATATATATATATATATATATATATATACATATATATTACTTTTACAGAATTTTGTTTGGTAAGCTCATGATTTTATATTTTCGTGAAATAGGAGTTTATAAATGTATTTATGTATCATATTTAGTATGAAATCAATAGGTTTAGTAAACACTAATTAAATCCTCTAAAAAACGAGTCTGAGTATGAATTTATATATTAAACCCCAGTTAAATATGAATTGTTTTAGGTGACTGTGTAATTTGCGATAGACTTTTCTCTTTAAACCTACGAATAATTTTATTAATTGAGAGGTATATTTGCATGTGTAATGAGTAAATGTGCGTGTACTATTGCAAATTGTTTCCCAATAATCTTAGTATGTAAACATTTAATAAATGGTGAGATGTATGCGTAGGCGGTTGTTTTTTTTATCCATGTCTAGGTAATAGGTGAGTGTGTGTGTGAATCTAGGTTGAGCTTGCCTGCTATAGATTCTAGTCTACGTACTCTCTGGGCATGCGAAGGTAGGGGGTAGGAAAGGTTTATGCGTACTGCGTGGTGTGCGTGTATTTTATGCATTTATATGATTGACACCTATTCCCATCCAATGTGTAAGGCTTGCGAGGAGGAGTGATGTCCGCTAGTCGGTGATAATGACATGATTAGAAGAGTTTTACCTTTTACCACCTCGATAGCTACGACCTTATAAAATATTCATTTTTACTAGCCAATCTTATTCTTGATTCTTTCTTAATTATTTGGAAACAATTTAATATTTACGTGATTTGCAGTCCCGTACTATGTACTAATATCGAAACGCTAGTTAACTCGCGTAGGGTGTTTATATATATATATATATATATATATATATATATATATATATATATATATATATATATACATTTGGTAAAGTTCATTTTTAAGCATCTTTAGAATTTTAAACTTAAAGAAAGTGGCAAAAATGCCTTCAAAAACCATATGTTAGATGCATATATTTTTATTAAAATCAAAATAAAAAATCACAACATTTTTTCTTTTTTATCTTGACTTTTTTATCTAATATTTCGCTTAATATAACAAGCCTCGACAGAGCTGTAGACAAATAAAAGGTATTAACCTTATTTTTTTGTCGTAATAATCCCTCCTGGTTTCTAGAAGTGACGATCGATGTTGTGTGGACTAACGATGTAAATGTCTCTTTTAAATTGAACTTAAATCGCGCATGGTCGCTGGTAGGTATAAATTTGTGTAAGTTCATTTTTTTAAGCATCTTTAGAATTTTAAACATCGGACGTAACTTCCAGAAGACCAGGAAGGATTATTACGAAAAAATAAGGTTAATACTTTTATTTGTCTAAAGCTCTGTCGAGGCTTGTTATATCAAGCGAAATATTAGATGAAAAAGTCAAGATGAAAAAAAAAAAGAAAAATGTTTTAATTTTTGATTTTGATTTTAATAAAAATATCTGCATCTAACACATGGTTTTTGAAGGCATTTTGCCTCTTTCTTATAGATTATATATATATATATACATATAAATATATATATATATATATATATACATATATATATATATTTATATATATATATATATATATATATATATATATATATATATATATATATATTTATATATATATATATACATATTATCAGCTCCCTGAGACGAAATTCACCTACATTGACGTTTTTTTTTTTTTTTTTTTTTTGTTTGTAAAACTTAATTATGTTCTACAAAACCAAAAACAAAAACAACAGCCCTTCTCCCTTTCTCCCTCCCCTTTTTTATTTTTATTTTTCCTACCCTACTCCCGGTCCTGGATATGACCTTAAACTACATCCAATGGTGAGATCCGGCTTACGGACTTTGGGGAATGTGGAGCCTCCTCTTAATTACCATTGCTCCCAGGTCCACCCTGACCCGGAGTGGTAGTACCTGTTAGGGTCCCAACTATGGGTTAAATAGAAACAGATATTAAAAGGGGAAAGAAACAAAAAAGAGAAGAAAACAAGACCAGATTCGGCATTAAATAACCCAAAAAGGGTTGATATGCCGTAAAACAAAACTACCAAACCATACCATATTATCAGGAAAGAGAGAAAATGTTCCGACGTAATGGAAATTGAAAAAGGAAAACCAAAGAATATTATTTATCAACGTTTCTTCTTTATTGTAAGACTTCCTCAGGATGATTATTTTTAAGAAAACATCATAACAGGTACAGAACGTTTTGGCCGCTGGTTCAAAACTACGGCCGTTTTCGGCAGAAGAAATCAAAATATGAGATACAATATAGATGGTGGCGGTTTGTAAGCAACGGTAGGAGTGTGTATCATTCGAGTCACATCTAACCGCGACGAAGTTCGCCACCCCTTTTCCGCATTGATTGTAACAATCCTCACACATCCTATTGAAATTTTTTATTTTAATATTAAAATCGTTTTGCTTCCCAATATTGTTTTATTTCCTGAACAAATATTTAATTTTTGTGTTCAAATTTACCTTTCTTCAGAGGGACTGATCTGACTTTCAAGAAGTTGCGATGTATTTCATAATTGTAAGTGAAAAACAATCTCCCCACACCCCCTCGTTCAGGCAAATTGATTTCTACTTTCTTTCTCCTTTCTTTACGGGCACATTCAACAGATAAATATATTTGTACAGAAAGTATCAAAATGTTAATATTAATCTATATGAATGAATGAGAAAGATTTTGTTTGTGTTTATAACAAAGTTATGAATAAGCAAAACGAGGCCGGCTATCATCAGCGGTTTATTCATCTTACAAGCAAACCCAACAAAGCATTATGTTTTGGGGGTTCAACCCACACCTGAAACCGACGGTATAATCTTGATTTGATCTTCTGTACCACAATTAATACGTAAATATTATGCTCTTATGATTATATAATTGAACACTATCTTGGATTTATTTCTACAAAACTGAAGATAATATATATATATATATATATATATATATATATATATATATATATATATATATATGGACAGACTCTATATTTTGATAACCTTTTTATACAAACACTTTTACACTTCATTACTTGATATTGTTTTTAAAATTAATTTTTTTTTAATTTGGCTATTCCCCTGTCAACTTATCCATCTATGTAATTCCTCTGATGATAAGATTTTAATCTTTGAAAACCCTGGCTTAAGGAAAGAAAAATAAACATGTTTTTATCGAGTACACCTTGCATTGAACAATCGAAGATGAAATAGATTTGTCATCCGCACATCTTTATCTCTCTTCCTTCATTTGTCTTTATATATATATATATATATATATATATATATATATATATATATATTAATTATTTATTACCTACATACATCGATGTTTCATGCTTACGCAATCTTTAGTGCAGGAAGCTAATTCTCGATGGTCGCGAACTCCGATCACAAATCGCCACTGATCCGCAGTCAGGAGAGTTACCAGTTGCCCACCAGAAATTAGCTTAGAATTTAGGAGGAATTTAACTTTGTAAATACAAAGTCGGCAGGTATTCACAGCAAGCGGCGTAGAGTAATCAACAACTACAAATCGTGTTCGATCTCGCAATGAAACTAGTAGTACTGCTTGTTATTAAATTCACCCAGAGTGCCCAGCCTTAGTAAAGGGGGCTATATATATATATATATATATATATACATATATATATATACATATATATATATATATACATATATATATATACATATATATATATATATACATATATATATACATATATATATATACATATATATATATATTGATACTTCTTTGTACCAAATCAGTCGAGTTCAGCTTCGATAATATTATGTATAGTCAGGTTGATGGGGTCTCAATGGGTAGTCCATTGGCCCCCACTTTAGCTGATATCTTCGTCGGATATTACGAATCCGTTTTATTTAGGTCTGTAAAGATGCCCACTACTTATGTTAGATATGTGGATGACACTTTTGCGATGTTTTCTTCACAGAGTGGAGCATTGGCATTCTTTCATAAGTTAAACTCTATTCATGAGGCTCTAAAGTTTACGATGGAAAGTGAAAAAGATAATTGTCTTCCCTTCTTGGATGTTCTTGTTGAACGTTCAAGGGGTGGCTTTCTCACTTCCATCTACAGGAAACCTACTTTTACGGGCCTATATGTAAACTGGTCTTCTTTTGTGCCTAAGTCTAGAAAGATAGGCTTAATTTATACTTTGGTACATAGAGCTCTCGTTATTTGTTCTCCAAATAAATTAGAATGTGAACTTAATAGGATCAGGGATATATTCATTGATAATGGTTATCCCGAGGACCTTATCAATGATTGTATTAATAAAAAGGTTGCTGATTTTAAATCCCCTAAAATATTTGGGCCTGTAAAATGCCCCATTTATTTAAAATTACCCTGGATAGGGGGAAATAGTATTAAACTAGGTAAACAGATTGTTGATAGCATTAGCAATTGCTTCTACTCTGTTTCCTTACGATTAGTTTATGCTACAAGACCTGCTTTTCCTTCCTTTCGCAAGGATAGTGTGCCCTATACAAATTATAGTAATATTGTATACGAATTTAAATGCCAATGTGATGCTGGCTATATAGGGCGCACTTCCTTGCATTTGCAGACTCGCATAAACCAGCACATTCCATCGAAAATACGTCAGGGAAGGGTAGGGTCCTTGTGTTACCCCTCCTCTAATTCTTTGGACTCTGCTATTGGCCAGCATTTGGTTGAAAACCCTAGCTGTGCCAGTGGCTATAAAATAGACCGTTTTGAGGTCTTGCATCGAGCAGATTCCAAGAACCATTTGAAAATATTGGAATCTGTCTCTATTGCCATTCGAAAACCTTCCTTGTGCCGGCAGAAGGAATTTGTAAGATCGCTGAATCTCTTTGGGGAACTTTGAACTCCTTCCCAATTTTTTTTTTTTTTTTTTTTTTTTTTTATCCCCTAACGTAGTGCCTTTTAATCGACTTTTAATCGAAATCATTAAATTGAATTTTAATCGCTTAACGATAATTTTGGCACACTCAATTTCCCCATTTTGCTCTTTCTTTCGACGTTATTATTAATTAAAACTATCGATTTTCTCCTGACGAGATGATAGTCGAAAGGGCCTTAGAGAGATTTCCGCGTATTTTTTTTAAAGTTATCTATAAATTTTGTACCTCAAAACATTTATTTATATATATATATATATACATATATATATATATATATATACATATATATATACATATATATATACATATATATATATATATACATATATATATATATATATATATATATATACATATATATATATATATATATATATATATATATATATATATATATATATATATATATATATATTGTTGAATATAACAGACAACCTATGTCTGGATATCCTTTGGTAGATCTTTTCAATAGTCTACATAATCCACACCAAAACCGTCTATAATAATAACACATGGTCTGTACCTGATTATCTTCATTCCCCTGAAGATGGACCCGGATGGGGTTGAAGGTACTGGGACACAAATCAAATCTATGGCAGATTCATCGGTCAATTCCCCTCCCCCCCGAAACTAAGATTCTGATTCGGACTATTGAAAGGATCTACTAAAGGATATCCAGACATAAGTTGTTAGTTATATTCAACAATACTTGCCTGCAAGAGAAGATTCTGCCTATATATATATATATATATATATATATATATATATATATATATATATATATATATATATATATATAAGATCAGAACAACATCGGTACCGTCGGTTTCAAATCCTAACAAAGGATGCCTATAAACGGCATCTTTTTCCGGACTCTTAAGCCTCTGTTTATGGCTGTCTCTACGGGGAGGCGAACATAAACAGAGGCTGAAAAGAGTTTGTAAAGGAGGCCTATTATAGCTCTACTCTGTTAAGATTTGAACTCTAGTGTACCGATGTTGTTCTGATCTTCTGTAATATATATATGAACTTTTGATCTGTTCATAGCGTAGGATTTGCCATACAATACATTTGATGACCTTGGAAAAAGTTTCCTTCATTTAAAGATATAGAAAATGAGTATAGGTTTTGTCAAATATAGTTAGATTTTATGAGGATAATCTAAGAAACTAGACGTAAACAAAATGGATTTATTAGGAAAATTACTATTGATCAACGTAAATAGACGTTAAATGCCTGAATATAAAACAATGTTAATAGATACTGCATGTATATCACTGCACTAAAATTATTGTATATCCTCATTATTTTCAGAATCATTCCCGATCAAGGATTTCATTGAGTCGTTTATGTTTTGTCGAAATTTGGATACTTGTTTTGTTCCCCTTTGTTAATGAACTTTATTCTTTGTAGAGCACAAATTATTTCTATATCATAGTTATTAAAGCAACTGTTTTCCTCCAAGAATGTTAGACGTGATTCTGTATTTCCATGTGATTTAAAAAAAGGTTGTACGTTCATTAGTATATCGACAACAAAGTTTTAAATATATTAATTTATAGGTATATATCAATTAACTTTGCCTTTTTTAATTGCTAAGCTGAGTTCATAGTGTAGGAAGTTCATAGCTTATGGAGTTCATAGCGTAGGTGTTTTACTGTATATATATAACGGTCATTTTTTTAAATGCAAAAAAAGAAACTAGTAAAATGTAAAATAACCAGTGCATTAAAATGAAGACGACTGATATATAATTGTGATTCCTGCAGTTTTTTCACGTGATTTCTAAAAAAATTCTTTGAACGTAGAACGAATGATGAAGAATATATTTTCTTGTTTTATCTTAAAAAAATGCCTATTTTTTATGACTGTATTTTTCTTATCTCCCGCTCTAACACTATTTCTCTTTCTGATTTGTGAGTTTCTTGTTCTGAGGAAATAGCGATCAATTGGAACAATTAATCAAAGCTAACTTGCTTCGAAACTTTGTGTGTAGAATAGTAGAATATAAAAAAACTGCGAGTGGGGTATGCGTCTTTTCGCAGATATTTTGGTATGGGCTGAATTACAACTCGTAGACATTACAGCGGGCCTAAAATAAGAGCTGGAGTACTAACCATATACAATGGTCTCTTGAGAAATACTTGTTTTCGTATACATATATATATATATATATATTTATTTTTTTTCTTTTTTGAAAAGCAGCGTCCACTTGGCTCTCCTCAACTGACACAGTCAGTCCAACTTTTGTTTTCTTTTTGAAAAAGAGAGGTTGTTACTCTCGAAATACCATTCCGGACCTTTTAATATTTAACAGTAAGCCCACCAATTTTATAATTTACTGTTTTTAGATTTAAATATTTGTAAATATAAATGAATTGATTTGAGATTTACCGTCTCTTATCATTTATTTTTGTTCATCCCATATTCCACCTTCCGGTTCTCAACATTGCATTGCTTCTGCCTCGGAATTGTGTGTGTGTGTGAAAGCCAGCTTATACAAGTTCTAGCTTGCAATATGCGAATTTAGTTAGTCCTCCTAGAATTTAAACCCACTGTCGGTTATAATCAGCTTTAGGTAAGTATTGTTGTAATTAGGGATATGGAAGAGGAAGATGCTTCTATATTGTTAGCAGTATGGGCTATTTCCGTTGATGACGTTTCTTGTGGATAACCTATATAAAGTAGAGTTTTTTGACTCGCATTGTATTATTAATATTGGATACATAGCAACATATATTTGCTCGAAAAAATTAATTTGTAAATTAATTATAAAATCTGTATACAATAAATTGGTTTATAAATTAATTAATTGAACAGCCGCCAGGATCCCGTCCAAAGACATTACGGGTCGCTACCAACAGCTTACAGGTGGTCCCATTTTTGTTTTTTACCCCTCTGCATAGGGTTGCAGTCGGCGTTTTTGTTGCCCCGCCGACAAAGAGAAATCTGTACTTAAAGTATATTTTTAATATTAATTCTATTTATCTTCCTCCCACAAGGTAAGATGTAACACAAGGTCGGGAAAGTGGGGTTTGAAAAGCCAGCGCTCGACAAGGTGAGCACTCTGGCCTACAAAAATGCCTTGGCAGCCCCGTCGGTATTCCCCGGTAGGGGCGCCTCAGGCAGTAAGCAATAAATTTACTCCTCCCCAAAAAGAGGGGAGGCAAAGCCTGGGAGGGTGGACCTCTTAGAACAAACCCATAGACAGGCGGAAATCAAGCCCCGAAGGCCAAGACAATACCGGTCTATGGGGTGCAGTATCCATCGGAACAGATACTACACTTTGATTTTAGCCAAAATTGTTACTATAACTATTATTACTATTACTACTGTTATTATTATGCGAACACTTACAAGTAAAAAAAAGGTAATTCTCTATGACGTACCTGAAGAAGGTCGGATTTTTACATTGTCCGGAACTTTCTGAGAATAATATCCAAGATAAACACAGTAGTCCAAATAATCCAAATAATATAAATTATCCACCTTTTTTGTTATGTAATACTGAAACACGATACTTATTGTTAATGATTCATTGATTGTCAGGGTTTTCTTTGTTTTATAGTACATCAATAATTTACATTAATGACAAAGAACAATTGTTATTGTAGACGGTTCACTGATTATTTTTTTAAACTTTTGGTTTTACAGCAGATCAACCATATTAAGGTTATTTTTCTGGTTTTATATTAAATAAGCCTGTATTAAAATTAAGCTTGTTTATTTTCCCGAATATTAATTGATTTGTTTTTTAATACAAAGTTGAGACCTAATTTAAACTTTTAAAGTATCGTGTTGTCATGCAATTATTAATGTATTAACATGTTTTATTAAACTGTAATTATTTCTGTTGTAATCGTCCCAACCGTTGGGCTGCTTCTGATCGTTGTTTTTTGTTTGTAAAATAAAGACAACGTTTTTAATATGTTTTCAGAAAACAAATCATTGTACCGCCTATTCTAATATTAAAGAAATAATAAGTAATACATAGTTAAATATGTAATCTTAGAAATTGTAATTGTTTATCTGAAAGCTATAAAATATAAACCTATGAAGATTTTGTTTTTATTAAAGGTTTTTCCCTCATCAGCTCAAATAGTCTCTATTTTAACCATTTTCCTAGCCGGAATAAGTATTTCTGTAAACAAAGACAGGATTCTGAATATGTTTTCCAGAGCTAATTATTGTACCGCTTATGGTGATATGCAATAAATATTAATAAGTAAATAGTTTAATATTTGATCTCAGCAAATGTAATTGTTTATCAGAAATTTGTGCGATACAGAGTAAAATTGATCTTCTTTTCTATTAATTAAACAGCAGCAGAAGTCTATGTTTTACAATATTCCTAGCCAAAATACGTATTTTTAAAAAGCCATTAAATTGAAATACATTAATTAGATTCAAAAATTCACTAAGTAGGATAAAATATTGATATTTCAGATAAAATGCTATAGAGGTTTAAATCTGAGAATTCGACTAACTTTTGTTTATATATATAATATATTCAAATATAAATATATTCATATATATTAATTCATATATATATATATTTATTCATATACATATATATATATAGAAAGAGAGATTCACACACATATATATATATATTCCCATATATATTCATATATATATATATATTTGTATACATATGTGTATATATGCATATCTATAGATAAATATATATGTTTGGGTGCACAAAATGTCCATATACTTTTTATTCATTGGCTGTTGATGTATTTGACTCTGGTCAAGCCGTGCGCACCAAGCAAGGCAGTAGAATGAAATAATAAAAATAAAATATAAAAACTTTTGAGAAGCGACCAAAATCGTAAATGTGAATTAATAAATATAGCGCCATAAATCAACGCTACGAACGGGCGATTTTGTGGTGAATGATGGCCAAACCAGCAGAGATTAAGCCACCATCACAAAGATATTGAAAGTATAAGCAGTAGGAGGAGGGAGTTAAGAGAATTATTTGGTAGAAGAGGAAGGAAGAGGACATGTAAAGAAATCGAAAAGAAAAAAGATTCATTTTGCGCGCGTGTGCAGAAATTGTTCTTTGTTCAACTGATTTTCCCCTGTCTATTCTATTTATTGTTCAACAAAAAACGATTAAAAATGGCATTTAAAAGTATTGTAGAAAAAAACAAATATAATAATCGACAAATGACAAAAACAAGTGGATTAAGAGAATACATAAATACGGGGTATCTCAACAAAAGGTTTCCACAGCAAAACCTGTTGATTTGATGAGTTCATTTTCAAATGGTTTCATTCAAACTCTTTTTTCATAAACATTTCTTTAACAATGAATCAGTTACAATTAATCGTTTACAATAGTTTTTGTGTTTTTGGCATTAAATAACTTGAATATGGTTGAAATGCTGTAAAACAAAAATTAAAAATAAATAAATATGTGAACCGTCTACAATAGCAATTGTGCTACCTCATGAAATTGTACATTATTGATGTACCGTAAAACAGACAAAAACAATCGCTTAATCATTAACAGTATTACTAAAAACAATTGCTTGATTATTTGTATTATTTGGATTATTCGACTTAGTATTCTCATCTTGAATGTTATTCTCACAACGTTTCGGCCGATGTAACCCCTGACTTCCTTTATGAGTGTCTTGTCGAACTCGGGAATCTATACGCAATTTCGAACTGAACTCCTTATCCAATGAAATTCCTAAAATTGACACTATAATTGTTGTGGCGTAACGAATATAAGTATTAAGTAATAATCAGTTCTAAGTGACAGTCTTCTGAAGGTTGAAGGTTCAATCCTAAGTGCGGGCGACACTAAGAATACAATTACGAATTACTTAAGATCATGGCCGACGGAACGAGGGCGAGCACCCCTGAAGTGAAATAAAGGGCTCCGTTCGAAAATCCGTACCGATTCCAGAGTTCCACCTGAAGTTTCCATAATTCGACAAGATGCACCCGAAGAAGGTCGGAGGTTTCATCGGCTGAAACCTTTTGAAAATAAGTAGTTTGAATAATCCAAATAATACAAAATAGCAGCAGAGGTTAAACTGATCAAATTTAGAAGAAAAGTTGAGGGCAATGTTAAGTGGGACCGACCTATCATACGATCGACCGACGGACAGACAGACTGACGGACATAACTAGTCAAGCGATGCGATAAAGTCATCTAACAATTCTGTTGACAGAATCTCAAACGAAGTCTCTTTGTGATATCAACATATGTAGACCGCTTAGCAATTCGGTGACTTGCCATGAAATTGAATTGATGAAAATAATTCTAGATAACTGTGCCAATATATAAAACGAAATAAATATTAAAAAAATATCCAATATTGGTAGCCACCTTTATGACAATGCGATTATTCACTAATTCCATTAAAAAATGAAATCGGCCGATCGCCAATGATGAAAGTAATTGAGTACTTGAATGACTTTAATTCATTTCAGAATTAATTGTTCCAAAATCGAATTCTGTTGTTCGCTTGATTAATCCGTCTCGCACTGTCTACTAAGCTCTACCCCCTGTACGATCGCCGCAATGTTGCATCCCTGTGCTTGTTTTACAATTCCCTCTCTGCTCCCTGTTCCACCGACTATGACAACATGCAGAAATTTAAATGTAATGTGAACAAATATCTTGCTGCACAACTTCCTTAATTAGGATGCCCACTATAAATTTGGCCCCTAATCACGTAACCCCCTTAGGTCTCAGTGGCAATATATCTTGTTTGTGGTGAAATAAAGTTTTTGAAAACGTTCTAAAATTTAATATTTTCATTCTGTTTATTTAAATGTAATTTTAATACTGGTGTATTTTCTCTCTTCCGATATTGAGCACTTGGTGCAATCTGGAAAAGTGGCTTGTGACTGTTCACACCGCCAAAACGAAGCTTCTCTCCTTTCACCACTATCACTCGGATCCTGATTTTGCCTCATTTGAAATGAATGTCCCCCTCCCTGATGAATCCGCTTCTTTTGACAAACTCTTATGACTAACTTTCTCTCCAGATTTAAAATGAAAGACCTATCCAATCTGTTCCTGGAAAAAAATGTTTGATACTTCTATCCCCCCATCACTTACCTGCCTCGTTGGATTTGAAGATAACTATGCTGTCCATCACAGGAAAGCAATCCTGCGGTTACGTGTTGCATAAATGTAAATTTCTTTTTACATTAACAAAGATAGATAAATATCGATATTGCATCGTCTAAAATGATATTTTATCTGATGATAGTTCTCAGAACTTCCAGAATGTTCAACAAATTACCATTGACAAGGAAAGAAAACGACAACATGTGCTTGAATTCTGATACATTCAGGAGAAAAGTTATGTTCGCATATAACACAAAAGAAGAATATTTAAGAAGACTAATCACTCAAGAAAAAATTAGACTCTGATCAAATGAGAATCCACAGATGTTTGTAGCTCACAGTGTTACATTTACTATTTTAATAATGGTATCTGGGGACAATCACAGCTAACGTAAATGCCACGTTTCCAATTATCGACTACACTTTAAAGAAATGCGACGAAATATATTGATGTGTTGTACGAAAATTATATAAGGTGACCGTAAAATCTGGACGCATGCGGTAATTGAATATTCACTGATTCGACTTGGCATCATTCTGGCAACCTAGGAGCTGGCGGAATGAGGAATAGTTCGATTTAGTCTTAGATATGCATACTCCCGAGCATTACTTCTTTCTTTCGGTTAGTTTATTGCCGATCACTGGTGGCATCGGTACTATGGAAATGTCGACATGTGCGATCGTGCTTAGGAGAATGCATTTTAAATCGCAGACAAAAAGTAAAATAACAACAACTAAAAACAAACAAACGAGGAGAATTTTCTTTATTTTATGGAAATTGCTCCATACAATGGCATGAAGCCACTTGATGTAAGGAGAAACAAACAAAATACTACTTCAAAGTCAAAAACTAGCCAACGATAAGTATTAGGTGGATAGATTCTGATCCAGAAAACAGCAATTCTTCCCCCTTTGTCGGAAACATCTCTCATGGAATGTGAGGACTAAAGGACAAAATAAGACAAGCGAGGGTAACGAGGCTGATGAAAGCACATTAGTGTTAGGGTTAGGATTGAAAAAAAACCCAACAAACTAACAAGGAGGATTAATACGTGTTTCATTGCATTATAAAGTGTCTTATTACGTTTTGGAATGCTCTTAGGATGCGTCTACCCAATGTGGGCGTTTAGCGAGGTAAATGCTTTTTCTAACTTCAGCGTGACAGACCAGCGGAGAGATTACAGACTTACGAATAGTCCCTCTTATAGATACGCTTTGAAACATGAGATAAAAAGAAATCCCTGTAAACACGATGTAGTAAAGTGGACCTCAAATTAATCAGACAATAAATCCAACAAAATCATGTTATTATCAATCAAAAGGATATTCTAGCAACCAAGGATATGAACATCTCAGGGATGTAAGGATGTAGGGATATAATAGCAACTTGTTGATCAACTTTTAACCGCGCTTATGAGAATGAATTTTGCAGACAAGAAGTTAAAAAAAACTACAAAAAAACAACAGGAAAAAACTATGTTTTTCATTGCATGCTCAAGTGTCCATTTACGTTTTGAAAACATAATTTAAATTTTTTAATTCAGCAATTTTTCATTATTCTAAAGTTTAAACAAGAAAAGGTGCCACTAGGATACATCTACCCAATATGGGCGTTTTGCGATGGAAAGTCTTTTTCAAACTACAGCAGGGGAGACCGACAGACTGACGAACAGCCCCTTTTATAGATATGCTTAGAATCATATAAATAAACCTTTTTGCAAGCTTGAACATGAGATACCGAAGACATTCAAATCTCTGTAAAACATGTTTAACAAGAACTCGTTCATCTATCATCATGAAAAACTTCCCTTTCTTCCTCTGTGAGTTTAAAACATCACGGAATTTCCACGAAGAGAATTTCTTTAAAAAAACTTCCTATCTGTGAATTTCCACGAAGAGAATTTCTTTAAAAAAAATTTCCTATGTGTGAAACGCAATTCTACAGAACTGCTTCTTTGCTGGTTACAAAATGCTCGTCGTAAAGTCCAATGTTAACAAATAATACATATACGAGCTTAAGTAATTAAATTCTGTCAATTCCACACATCGTTCCCAATCTTCTCATAGTATACGCCTAGTTTAACATTTAGATAAAACAATCAAACATAATCAAACGTAAATTTTTAGCACAAAATACTTATAAATTTATGCATACTAGCAGAACAAGTGCCCAGACGTTTCCCTGGAAAATTAAGGAAACCAAGAACTCCAGAACTAAACCAACCGAAAATATCTGTAAAGCCAGTTTTCACCTTAAAATTGATTTAAAAAATTATTTGATGGAGGTACTCACTGACTTGTTTAATTGGCCGCAACGTGTGTGCGTTGCAGGGTAGTTGGGCTTTTAAAAAATATATAATTCGAAAAAATTATAAAATAGCTGACTTGTTTACAAATGAACCGAAATGAATAGTGGTAGAATTTAATTTCGTAATAAAACATGTCATTTGTTGGGTAGAGATTCACAATGACTTGTTTTCTTTTCTTTGTTTGACCGTTGTGGGTGTTAGCTTGACAAAAGCGGCTCTGTTTTAAAATACGTTCTGGAACTCTTTTCATCCAAAAATACTAGGCATTTATACACGATATGAAAATATTTGTAAATAGAACTATGCTTTAAATTAACATGAAAACAAAAATAAAAAAATAAAAACGAATAGTTAATTAATGAGATGTCCTTTTGCAAATAAGTCAACCTTCATACGTCGATCACATACCATGATGAGTATATTAGAAAGTTATTTTTATTGTATATATGGATTTGGTGTTTTAATCCCACTGTTAGTGCTACAAATGGCCAACTTTATAAATATACAGATTAACAAAAGATTTAAATCGTAAATAATTAAAAATTTAGTACTCAATGGCTTCCAAAACTTACACTATTTTAATATTTTGCTAAGAATGTTAAAGCGAGTTTAAATTACTTCTATTTGACAATTTAAATGCTTCAAAATTAATTTAAAATTTCGAAATGTGATGGAGTAGTTAATTATTTTATTTACATTATTAACAACAGAGTAACATGGCTAAAAATGTTATCTGGACGATGGTGTGTGTTTGTGGCGAGAGAAAGCTTTGTTTAATACTTAAACTTTAGAAGTGGATCGCCATTACAATACTGAATGTGTACAACAGTAGATATGTTGCGAAAAATAACTTTTGAGAAAATAATTCTACTATTCGTATGTTTTATATTAATAGATTTAATATATTTAATAATTCAAAAAACAATAAAAAGAATAGTTAATTAATGAAATGTCGTTTTGTAAATCAATAAGAAGATTAGTTGACCATCCGACGTAGATCGCATATACATAAGCATCAGTATATCAGAAAAATGATGGTTTCTGTTTTTTATCATTTTAATTTAGTTTATCTAGAGAGATCAAGGGGCCCCCTCTTGAGGCTAACACTTGATTTCCCTATGAGTAAAATTTATATCCGAGGGCTCTCTTAAGGATAGATGTTGTTCCGTTTAGGGCTGCTATCTGTACTTCCTTACAGTTTGGTCTTCCCGGGATAGTTTCTAAGTATTTTCTTAGATTTATTTTTACCAGACCAGTTGCCCCCACTACAACCGGTATGATGTTTATTTCATCGAGGGACCATGTTATTTTAAAATCATTTTTGAGGTCTTGGTATTTTGTTATTTTTTCCCGTTCGGCTCTATTGAGGCCATAGTCATTTGAGACGGCTACATCAATGATGAGAGCAGTTTTTTCTGGTTTGTTCCAGATGACAATGTCTGGTTTGATGGCCTTGTCTTTTATGTATCTGCTCGCTTGTATGTCTTTATCATGAAACACTGTCACGTTTTCTGTTGTGTGAATGTGAAAATAGCGTTTTAATGTTAATGTAAGAGAAATATTACAAATCTTTATATAAAGAAGATGGGTGTGACTATACTTTCTGTATGTATGTATGAATACACACACATATATATATATATACATGTATTACAGAAGATCAGAACAACATCGGTACCGTCGGTTTCAAATCCAAACAAAGGGTACCTATAGTTGGTCTCTTATGCCGGACTCTCTTCAGCTTCTGTTTATGTCTGTCTCCTTCTCTTCTGTGTTAAGAATCTGCCTGACACATCTCCGTTCGAAGTGTTCGTAGATTATTACACACTTCTCCTCAGGTGATACTAAAGCTAAACGGAAGTGATTAGGAAACCAGTACAACTTTGTATCAGACATTCCCCACAACATCCTCTAACAGCTGATCTTCAGTGCTGGAGAGCACTTCTATCTATCAGGGATGATTAATAAACATAACATTTGATACGGCTCAGTCAATAACCCACACGAACCCCACAAACGTCCACAGCACAAAAGTTACTGTCTAATGTGCAATTGGTGATTTCGGCCTGTGTATGAAGGACCGTATTTCTTTCGAAGACGAAGATGTTATTTTAGATATTGTATTTATTTTTTAAAACTTTTATTAACCCCAAACAAGGCACACGTCCACTGGGATGTGAGGGGGCTACAAGGAATTAGGGACCAGATTCATAGAGAAATCCTAAGTGAGGGGTGTGCAGCGAGATTTTTGTTTACATTACATTTTAAATAGGAAATATTATGATATTTAACCAATTAAAATACTAGACAATAGGAAAAAATCCCAGTCAAATGGATCACATACTTGTATTAACTTTGCACTTAGTTTTGTATTCAGATGAAGTAAATAGATACCAACAGTATTAATGACGTAAATTATGTAATGAGAATTATCTCCGAGTTAATGTAAGTATTTTCTAAATATACAATAATTATCACATAGCTAATACATCATAATGAATCTTTAATAATGATTGCTGGAGGAAGTTTGTGCGAATTAGTGCTGACTCTAAACAGATGTTTCAAGATGGCAGGCTGCAACACATAGTGGAGTACTGCCGAAGGGCGAATGTTGATTTCACAGTTTATTTTTTGGACATTTATCTTTCATGTCACGCTAATGTGTATAATTTTCTAAACATAGATTTTTGTTGTTTTTCTGAAGAGGATAGATTGACATACTAATGTTGGTTGGTCTACTTTTAGCGAAACGAATTCGTAAAATAATTACACTGAAGAGTATCTGTTTTGAAAATGCTTTTGTAAGATAAAATAAAATTTTGAATTTTGGAATGTAAATGAAATTTGCGTACTTATATATGTTCTGTTATTACTAGTTGTTCTTAAGAGATTGGTAAACATAAAATATGAAAAGTACATGCTAAAAACTATATTTTCACACACACGCAACACACACACACCCACTCACACACACACACACACACACACACACACATATATATATATATATATCAGATATACATTACATTTTATAGTTAGACTGATTTGATAAACAGAAAACTTCTAATCTTAGTGTCGACGTTACGGAGCCGAATTTCGTAAGAGGGGACAACATTGCAGTAATTGTCAGCGAAGAATTTTTCATTTGCCAGTTTACAGGGTGACGTAGGTAAGCGCGAAGGTAATGGCAACTTTATTACCAAACAACATGACGATTACAGTCGATATTAAGTGTCAGCTTGTATTCTGAAAAGCCGACTTGTTTAAATAAGCCGAGACATTTTCAATAAAACATTTTGAAATAACTTTTCACAAACGAGAATGTGCATTCCTTATGTTTTAATCTTCGTTGGCGATATAAATAAATAAATAAATATATATACATATATCTATCTAAATATATATATATATATACACATACCTATATATATATTTATATATATAAATATATATATATATGTGTGTGTATGTATGCATACATATATACATATATATATATATATATATATATATATATATATATATATATATATACATATATATATATATATATACATTTTCGATAAAACATTTTGAAATAACTTTTAACAAACAAGAATGTGCATTCCTTATGTTTCAATCTTCGTTGGCGATATGAATAAATATATATACATATATCTATCTAAATATATATATATATATATATATATACATGTGTATTTATGTATACATGCATACATATATATATATATATATATATATATATATATATATATATACATTTTCGATAAAACATTTTGAAATAACTTTTCACAAACAAGAATGGGCATTTCTTATGTTTTAATCTTCGTTGGCGATATAAATAAATACATATATATACATCTATCTATCTAAATATATATATATATACATATATTTATATATATAAATATAAAAAATATATATGTGTGTGTATGTATGTATACATATATGTATACATATATATATATATAAATGAGTTAAACAAGAAAAGCGGAAGCCTTAAAACTCAACGTCTCGTCCAGCTGTTGCGTGGATTTTATCAAGAGAGAAAAGGTTAAAAGTAGCAAAAAAGTCAAAGCTGGCATATATTCGGCCCCTTGTATGGATTGTGATAGGGTCTACACTAGGGAGACCCAACGCAACCCAGACAAGAAAGTTTAAGATCACAAAAAGCCATTAAAACTTACAATACACCCAACGCCTTATGTTCTCATGCTATGGAATATGATCATTGTTTTGACTAAAAAAACGCCACTTTAATTAAACCTATACAAAATCAATCTACACGACGATTAATGAAAACAATATAAATTTACATACTAGTGATTCCCTGCTTTTAAATAAAGTTTTTTGGATTCTCTTTTGTTTTCTGTCTTGCTCTTATCTCCGATTTTGCTTCTGCTAATACTACGTATAACTTGTATATTTTGAATGCATATATGCATATGTGTTTTTATTTTTTATATTTAATTTTTAAATTTTTAATTTTAATTTTATTTTTATTATTTTTATAAATTATTTTTCATTATTTATTTATTTTTTTATTTATTTATATATGTATATATGTATGTATGTATTTGAATATCTTTCCTCTCTACATATATTTAGATTTATCGTACCCTATCACTCTACATATTCTCAAAAATTACAGATCTCGTTTTTTGCCACTTTTAGCTTTTTCTTTCTTGATAAAGCCCACGCAACAGCTGGGCGAAACGTTGTTTTTAAGTCTTCTGCTTTTCCTTTTGAACTCATACCGTCGAATTTATTTTATCATTTTATTTGGTATATATACATATATAATATATACATAAATATAATACCTATACATATATACTTTTAATGCCAATACTCTATTAGTACTACAACCAATTATACGGTTCCCGCTAAAACCATCACTGTTAGATAATAGCCCTATGGGAATGGACGTATCTGTTGGAGATCGGGTTTGATTTGCGCGAATTAACGCGGGGCAGTCGAGTGCAGAACAGGGCTTGTTCTCACAGTCGGAGCTGGCAGATGCGACAAGGTTACGTGTGACGAGACCTCAGATCAAGGGTCAGTCTACACCTGCGAGAGGCTCTGTGACTTCGCGGGCCCTGCGTGAGAAACAAAGGGATCTGTGACGTCACTCGTTCTCGTGAGAAGCGAGTTTTTAGTCAGTCTGTTTCGGAAAGCGAACTGAGAGGACGTGCGATTCACAATGTAAAGACACGGAATATATCCCTTTAGAGGAGACAAGCGCGAGAATTCTTTCCCACCCCTCTCTATGAATAGTTAAGAAAACATTAATAACTAACTACGATAAAGTAGGATTTGCTCTCTTAGTCTCTCTCGGCGTGGTGAATTTCCCCCAGATGAAATAACAACGCTTGAATAAATGAATTAAATTCAACAGAAGAGTTTGTCTTTGGAGTACAGAACATGGCTTTTATTGCAGACAACAGACGACCACTCACTGGACGACACGACCAACCCTCAAGCACGACGAGTATACGAAACGCGTACTGCCGCGGTCCAGGCAGGAGTAGTAGGCAACATCACTACATATATAAAAACACACGTTATTCATTTGATACATTTATACCCACCCGTGAAAATGGCTCCCGATTGTTCCAAAAGTACTAGGGTACACGACGAGTACAACAAATACATTGGCTAATTCCAAGATCAAAGAAAAGATATGCAGATACAAGTTGCCCGTTATTTTTAATGACATATGTCTTAATGACAAAATACTGCCCATATATATATATATATATATATATATATATATATATATATATATATATATATATATATATATATATAATATTTTGTTTGTATTCGAATGTATTTGTGAGAAGATTTTCGTGTTTTAAAGTGCGGGGTCACCAAATATGTAGGTGACCGGGGTTACCATTTTTTTTGTATTATGTGTGTTTGGATGGTATTTCTCAGAAAGGTTGCATGGTTCGAAAAAGCTGAGTCACCAAATATGTAGGTGATTTTGTTTTGTTTGAATCAGAAAGATATATCTGTGTGTTTAAAAGGAGCGGGGTCACCAATTTATGTAAGAACGTAGACCTTAGCTTAGTAAGATGTGTCTTAGAAAATATGCTAATATATATATATGTATATATATATATATATATATATATATATATATATGTTTTTTTCTTTGTCGTACAAAACTTTAAAATGGCATTGAAGAGACAATATTTATTACTGATAATGAATTAAGAAATTAAAAAGATGAAAGGGCAGCTGACCGGTTTCGTACCTCGCTCAACAGAGCCGAATATCGAGGTAATGTATAAAAAATATAAAAAAGATGCTATGAGAATTATAGCGAGGGAAAGGGGTAAAAAAAAAGAAAAAAAAGAAAAAAGTTCAATCAAATAGAAACAACATTAAGCCCGAGGAGATGTTCTCTTTGCTTGCAAGGAGAAGGTCTCAAGGACTTAATATAAATTGTTTCTAGGATCTTGAGATGATAAGGAGAGTGCGACTTACTAAGAATGGAGAATAAGTCGACACTGAATTTTGAGGCATCATATATATATATGGTATAATCACGTAGATCCACCGGATTCCATTAGATTACCGATCTTAAGCGACGTTGAGTCTGGTCAGTACTAAAATGGGTGACCATTTCGGAATACCAGGTGCTGTATGTGCTCTCCGCTAATCTAGGAATCGTTTTCAGTCGTCCTGGATTTCTCTTTGCCACTGGAATCAAGCAGTGCTTAATCAGGAGAGGTGTGGTTCGGATTGCGCAACCCTTGCTTCACAATCACACGGACAGGCACCCTTGCAGGGAGTATCCATTTTATCTCAAGACTGAACGGAGGCCATGATGCACACACACACACACACACACACACACACACACACACACACACACACACATATATATATATATATATATATATATATATATATATATATATATATATATATATATATATATGCGTATACACACGTCCGGCTTGTCCAGATGTTCGAATCGTGTGAACGGCTTTAACAGTTATCTCAAACTGAAGATTCCGCAAGGATAAAACGTATACGTATGTGGATAATGATTAAATATGTATTATCAAATAATTATATATATATATATATATATATATATATATATATATATATATATATATATATATATAAAGAGTAAATGAAAGAAGAGAGATGAATATGTACGAATGACAAATCTATTTCAACTTCGATTGTTGAATGCAAAGTGTACTCGGTAAAAAGCATGTTTATTTTGCTTTCCTTAAGCCAAAGCTTTTCAAAGATTAAAATCTTATCATCAGATGAATTACATAGATAGATAAGTTGGCAGTGGAAAAGCCAAAATTCAAAATTTGAAAAAATATAAAGTAATGGAGAGTAAGAGTGTGCGTGTAAAAATATGGAGTCTGGCCAGTTGGTGAATGTCCGTAGATAAAGTGTCCAATGAAAGGAGATTTAAAGATGGAAAAAATGGTTTCGTGAAGGCAGCATTGAAAAGGTTCAACAATGAAGTAAATCTAATAGAAATATATTTAGTTCAATCGTAAATGAAACGCACTTATTCGGATGTAATTTTGAGAATTGGGGTCATTTTAAAATACTTCCGTGGACCGAGAATGAAAGTAGTTGTTCAGAGGTTGAGAATGAGCTGTGTATATTAAACGCAGGCAGTCGGGGATTTAAGAAATATATATATATATATTAACAAGATTTTGTTACATTCCAAAGGGCAATATCTTATTGATCTTACGAAACATTTTTGTCGAAACAATCACTTTTAGTATAATTTTACATAACCGTAAATTGCACCAAAAGTTATTTAAAAAAAAAAAATCATAGTTAGATAAATGAAATCTTGCTGTTTGGAATGTAACCAAATATTGTTTATTTATATACGCTCTGTTGTTACAAGTTGACAATAATCGAGCTTTTAAGTGGAAGATGTAGGTTGGTATGCATAAAGAATGGAAGGTATATGCTAAAACATATATCTGCACTATTATATATATATATATATATATATATATATATATATATATATATATATATAAATTTAAATAAATAAGAAAAAAGTACCTACGTTTTGCCAAACACTGATCTGTGATATTAAACTTCTGCTTATTAGGATTTATATCAGCTCTGCATATTTTTATTTTGATATTTGTATATATTGAGCACTTTTAATGTTTCTTATTTTTTGCAGCTATCAATTTATTCTTATTTTTTCATCGGGTTGTCGAAAATGTTATTTCAATATGTATATATATATATATATATATATATATATATATATATATATATATATATATATATATATATATATATATAATGTGTGTGTTTTCAAATTTTTACGGCTTTCAAAGTGTTGGGGTAGACATTTAATCTTTATTTGTTCGAAGACTTGATAACGTTTGTTTTATGGCTCGTTCGTTGCAACACCAAGTCAGCAGAACGAAGTCCTAGAAGCCACAAAACATTAACAGGGTAAGCAAGAGAGTTTTATTTGCTCATATTGACGAAACGTTCTATTTTTTCTTCTTTCAGTCTTACAGCTTTCTTCTTTTTCTTCTTCCTTTTCTTTTCTTCTTTTTTCTCTTCTTTTTCTTCTTCTCCTTTTCATTTTCCTTCTTCTGTTTCCCTGTCTCTCTTTCTTTCTTGTTATTTTTTATTTCATTCTTTATTTTCCAGTTACTTTATTTACTTCTTTTGGCAATTCACCTTTTCTTTCTCGTTTTCTTTTCATGAATCTTTTTCTTTTTCGCATAATTTCTTTATTTTTCTCCTTCAATGAGCCACTTCTTTTTCTACTGCATTTAGGTGCACAACTGAGCTTGAACCCCTGCCCCCCCCCATTCACAACAAGAACTCGTCTAGCTACAACCACAGCAAATAACTTTCCTTTCTCTCTCAGTACCAACACCCAAACAGAAAATCCATGAACAAAGTTTATTACCTAGAACATCCTATATGTGGAAAAAAATACAACGAAGCTTCTTCCCAACCGACTACAACATGGCCATCTTTAAGTCTAATGTAAATAAAAACTTGTTAAGCTGTCCTCTTAGATCAGGAGCGGGCAACCTTTATAGAGTGAGGGCCAGATAAGACTTCTGGAAAAAGATCGCGGGCCGGAGTGAAACACGAAATCTCAGAATCACTATATTTTGTTTACATGAATAAATTGTACAAAAATTGCATTGAACACTCTACAAATCTGATATTTTTTCTCAAGAGATTTCTGTATATGATGTTATAAAAGGCGCCGACGAAGAGCCATTTTGGAATAATAAAAAATAATGACGGGGGAAGTAGCAAGTTGATCCAGCATTCGTTTTGACACACCTCACATAAGTTCTATGTTTCATGCCCTTTCCTCGTCTCTCGTTTCCTCTTTTTCTATTTTTATCTCAGGCCAAGGATTTGAAATTAATAGTTTAAAAAAATGAAATATACATGCATCATCGCTCGCTGATATTTATACATTTTTATCCCACTGTAAATCTTAATTGAAACCTACATTTACGTCTATGTCACAAAATGATATGAGTTTTACTGGGAGGTCCGCGGGTCGGATTACAATAATAAAGCATAGCAAGGTGGTGGGCCGGACGCTAAGCCTTCGCGGGCCGTATGTGGTCCGCGGGCCGGAGGTTGCCCACCCCTGTCTTAGATAATCAATTCCGCTTAAGAAATATTTTGCCGATTTCACCCATTGTCTCCAATCCTCTCGTGGTGTTGTTCATCGTCAAACTGGCAATCTTTTTAACCGTTATCCTCAAGTGCCCCCCCAGCCATTGATAAGTGGTGACTCATTATTTAAAAAAAAGACAAAGCGTTACTGTATTTTTATTTATTTTTTTATTTATAATATAAAAATTAGAAAATCAGAATAAAAATGATAATATGGGATTCAAGAGTACTCACGGTTCCTCATTCAATCCCGGACAATTCCAGGTGAGCCTGCTTATAACCTTTAATATTGTATGTTACTCCAATTCTCCTGAATATTAGCCCAGTCTAATAATCCTCAACCAGCAGTAACAACGACGTATACATTTATTATCAATATCTGGTATTAATCTTTTTCACTTCTGTCGATTTCACCCATCGTTTCCAATCCTCTCATGGTATTTTTCATCGTCCAAACTGATAATCTATTTAACCCTTATTATCGAGTGGCCCCCGAGCCTTGATAAATGGTGACCCATTAGTGAAAAAAAAAACAATCTTCGTATACAGTTTCTACAGTTTCTGCAGTTTCTACTGATTTTTAATCAGTTCGAATATTAAAATGCTATCTTTTATTTTACCACTAATTGCTCGTAATTGTTATTAAGTTGAGTGATGTCACCTTTCACTGTATATTAATGTTTGTAAAAGTTAATTAATGATTATGAAAAATTTATTAATAATAACTAGTGACAACAGTTGCATAAAAATAGTGTACCTGATTCTGCTACCTCTGCCACCTCATCAAAGAAGATAGTAATGCCTGGGAGGATGATACCATGAGAAGAGAACATATACTACACTACTCCTCAAATAAATAAATATAATAAGATTAATCACAGTAAACATAGTATGAAGAGTAATTCTCTCCCACCATACTTTTTCAGACTATACTACACTCTCTACCTTATACTATATTATACTAAGTACAATAATACAATAGTCTTAAATAGTATAGTTGTGGATTCAGACGAATCTCCATTATTAATAGATTACATAAACAAAGAAAAAGGCGTTGATTATATAAATAGAATAAACAAATATTATCAGGATCTGTTCATCCAATCTGCGCGTTTAGCGATGACAATTATATTTCAAACTTAAACATGCTATAATTGCTAATAAGGTTCTCTTTTAAACGAAGCCTGACATCCCAGCAATAATGTCATTTCAAACCAGAAGCGTAGCCATCTAATTTACAAACGTGTATCTCTACACACTACAAACCTGTATGCAAATTTAATGCCAAAATAATTATTCTTTTGAAATTGCCAAATTGTAGATTTTGCCGTCTCAGCAGCAACATGGTAAATATCAAAGAGGTGGAAAAACTAAACAAATACACGGAAATTGCCAAAGAACTGAAAGGAATATGGAACATGAAGAAATTCAATATAATACCAAAAAATCGTAGGAGCACACAAAAAAAAAATAATAACAACCTACCAAATCGAAAAAAAAAGGAATTAAAGGGAAGACTGAGACCAAATAATGTGCCGCAATGATTAAATTAGCGAACCTTCTATGAAAAGTCATCGGATGCGGGAACCAACCCACATAAATAAGTAGCATTCACAATGGCACAGGTAAGTTGAAATAGAAACAAAACAAAAACATTAAAAGAACATCACATGAACCCAAACAAAGTGAAACTGTCAGAAATCCCATAAACATCCTCCTCCCTAAAACACTCACACATGTTGTGGCACTAGCTTCGGCTGGAATCAAACGAAATGGCTATGAAGGGGGATTGAAAGATCAAGCAGAGAGAACACTGTCATAACTTCCCTGGAATGGTACGGAGCATGCTGGAACCTTGGCGGATGGAAGAGCTTGTAGCCACTCAAATTCCAGAGAATACCAACAGTCGGCAAATCCCCTCCCTACTCCCCAACTACAAACCTGTCTTGTCCCTAAATATCTATAAAAAAACGCAATTAAATAGGTCACATATTCCTTACTTCCGGGTGTGGCTTTCAATTAGACCAAAGATGAAATCCGGCATCTATAACTTAGCTAAGTTTACGTTTTCCACTTTTTTCTGTTTCTTGTTTTTAAATTATTCATCCCCTAACTTTCTTGCAATTTCTACTTTTATTTAAATTATTTTTTCATTCATATATTTCTTTCTTTTACGTATTTTTTTCCTTTTTTCTTCTATTCTGAGACATCATAGCTAAGTGTTCTTTCTCTGATTTATATAAAAGAAGATTAGTCCTCTCACCCACCGTATTAACCGGTAAAATGTCTCCGGAATAAATAAATCCTTTGTGAGGGGAACCACCCTTTAATTTTCTGTTATCTCTGGAATATATATGTATATGAATTTTGTTTAAATACCTGCAGGGCTTAGAAATACCTAACTAGTACATGGGCGAAGGATACCCCTCTCGGTGTGATGGACCCGTAGATATTGTAAGGTCATCCATCCAGGAGAAGGAAAACTCTTATATAAAAACTGTGCTACTGACTACTTACGTCTTGGCAGCAAACCGCTGGGGGAGGGAGGCCTCATTAGTCCTGATTGACAACCTTCCTACAGCTGGAAACTCGAGCAAAATATTCGGTTTGCAAACCTAAAATTGCTAAAGGAGTAGACGGGCTCTGCCTATCTCACGGCATTTGCACCACTTATTTGTCTTAGGCAGGCGCGCAGGTACTTACGCAGGGACACCTCAATAACACCCAGTGCTTGGCCTTGTTTTCTTGACTAGGACAATGGACACCGTCTCTTTTGCTCTCTATCTCGGCAACTTGAGGAAAATGTTTGTCACTAAGTCTCACATGACTGCTGTTTCCGACTGGTAGTACAAGAGCCCTAACTTTTAGGTAGCGCTAAGAGCGGCTGTTCTATCCACAATTGAATAATATCGTAACTATACGTGTCATGTCATGCATGGAAAGGGACCCTACAGTTATCCCCGGTGAGCTTTCTAGAAGTCACAACCCCCATGGATCAAGTCCCAACTAATGGTCTGGTTATGTGAGCTTATTTGCACCAACAAAGCACACATTTTTCCCTCCTCACTCTATCTGAAAGCAAAATGATAGTACAAAGAAAGAAAAACCTACACCAGACACCCACCAAAAAGATCAGCGCTTCAGCCTTTAAGTTTAACATTCACAAATATCCGGGACTTAGAACAATTACGTAGTACACTGCGTGAAACAAATCTACAATCCTCAATCTCCGAACACCATTTTGATATGACTGAATACTTTCCACTATATTGTAAAGACCCTGACAAACATATGCATGGCCTACGAGTTTATGTTCGAAACACTCTTCCCTTGACTAGAGAACGTAGGCTAGAACCAGATGATCAAGTCTACATGTGCCTTAGATTAACCTTACTAAGCGTTAGTTACTTATATTTCTTATACTATTCTCCTTCGACACAGGAAAGTACTCTGCTTAACTTTGTATCTAAAAGCATTGATGCAGCACTCTCACTTGACTCAAGTGTCCAAATACATGTATTTGGGGATTTTACCTTGACTGGCTTGCATTCTTCAGCTATACAGACACAGCTGGTAACTCCACGTATAGTTTCTCCATAGCTCACTTCCCCTCACATGATCTTCTGGACAAGCAAGCCTCACTTCTCGATCTGTTCTTGACCTCACTGCCCGAGGCTTGTGCGATGAATATCAATAGCCTGCTCGAGAACGTAGATTACCTTGGGTTAATGATTGATATCATCCTAAAATCTCGTCAGAAAGCTGACCAGCCGTTGCTCAAAACGACGAGATACTACAAGTGAGCTGATTGGGAATCCATCAGAAACTACATCAGAGGCGCCCCATCGACTAAAACTCTTTCTCTCCCTGCTGATCAGTGCGCAAATGAGGTAACGGAAGGGGTAAAAACAGGCATTGAAAAACATGTCCCCATACGAAAATTTTACATCAAACCCCACTCTCAACAATGGTTCTACCTTGAACTGCGCAGCTACCATTGCTACTAAAATTCAACCGCCATAAATCAACTACAAATAGATAGAAACTGATAGCGTCAATAAATCAATGTAAGACTGTAGTAAATGAAGCAAAGAAAAAGTATACAAAGATGATTAGAAAACGCATTCAGTCACAGAAACTAGGTACTGCCTTTTCTCTTGAAAATATTCAATAGTGTGGCAAACAATGAACAATCAACAATTCTCCTGCTATCCAACAACAATGATGGCGTTTGAACGGCAACTGATAAGGCTGAACTACTTACCCAGCGTTTTACCCCAAACTCCACTGTTGACTCCGCAAACCACTCTTACCCAAATTTCCAATTGCGGACTGAAATCACCCAATCTCATGTCTGAGACATCATATAAAACCATGAAACCTCAAAAGCATGTGGGCATAATCTTATATTAGTAATATTATTAAGGAAATACTTTGCTGAACTGGCCACTGTCCTTTCCAAACTTTACAACAAATGCCTTGCCGAATCTTGCTTCTTTGATATCCGGAAAATTGCCTCTGTGGTCCAGAGATAAAAGTGACCCATCGCTAAAATCTGTGAATCTTTAGTCCGCTAGCTCGTTAATGCTAAACTTTTTCTGACCATCGGTCTACTGCGGATACCCTAACGGTAATATCTGAACGCATATATCATACACTGGACAAGGCAGGTGAAGCTAGGGCGGTAGCCCTTGATATATCCAAGGCCTTTGACAGAGTCTGGTGTTAAAGTTTTCTCATAAAATTAATTCATGTGGTATAACTGGACGAATATTCTATATAATTATACCCTTCCTATCCAAAAGAAAGATCCAAGTTATCCTCGATGGCCGTTCATTCAAACAACATGACATAAATGCAGGTGTACCCCAGGGATCGATCCTTGGACTTTTTTGTTCCTGATTTTCATAAACGACCTTCCTAATAACATTATGTCTGAGATGGGTATGTTTGCTGACGACACCACGCTCTAATCTCGTCATGTGGGTAAAAAGGACGCGCACATATTCGAGGCAATGGCTGAATTCTTAGAAAGTGACCGCCAGTCTGTAGTGGAATAGTGTCATAAATAGATGGTAATATTTGATGCTGCTAAGACAAAGTTCCTTTCCTTCAACAACTACAAGAAACCTCTTAAACCACCGATTGTCAGAAAAAATAACACCCTACCTGAAATTCCAACGTTCAAACTCCTCGGCTTAACATTCACAGGTAACATGAATAGGAGCAAAAACACAGATACATTGCCAAAGTTGCTGCAAAGAAAGTGGTCTCCTTCTACCGTGCTAGAAAACTCTTCACGCCTGACAGTATCCTATATCTCTACAAAACCCCCATCCGTCTATGCATGGAGTATTGTTGTCACATCTGGGATGGTGCACCATCCACTAGTCTCTCCCTCTTAGACAAGGTCCAAGAAAGAGTCTCTAATCTAATAATTCCTTCACTATCCGCCAAGCTCCAGCCCCTGTCCCATCGTTCCAATGTTGGATTCTTGTGCTTGTTTGACAAGTACTTCAATCGAATGTGCTCCGATGAACTTGCTGCTTTTGTGCCCCCTCGACGTAAATACACTCGACTAACCCGACAATTAGCTAAATCCCATCCATTAACTGTGGAGGTCACCAGATGTCGGAGAGCTTTCTACTCCAATAGCTTCTTTCCTCAAGCTGTCGACCTTTCGAACTCCCTCCCTGCTTCCTGTTTCCTCGACTGTATCGACAAGCAGAAGTTTAAAACTAATCTGAACAAACATCTTGATGCACAGCCTCCAATTTAAGATGACCCCCTAAATTTCCACCCTAATCCTCAGTAACCCCTTACATCTACAGTGGCAACTTGCCTTGTTTGGGGTAAACTAAGTTAAACAAAAATCAATGGTAAACGGCTGTCGCGATAACGACTTTTTTCAGGTGCGTTTTGTCGAAATCGGGAATCTTCATATCAATCTCGACCATCAGTATAGAATTTCGAACGGAATCCTTTATTTAATTAACGTGGGTATCTTGTTCTCGTTCCGTCAGCCAGGACTGAGTAGCAGTCTTAAGTAATTCTTAATTGGTAGTTTTGTTTTACGGCATATCAACCCTTTTTGGGTTATTTAATGCCGAATCTGGTCATTATAGTGAAAGTTTTTATGCTTCAAGTTCTTTATATCTTCAAATGTTTAATCAGGGTTTTTGGTTTGGTAGTTTTGTTTTACGGCATATCAACCCTTTTTGGGTTATTTAATGTCGAATCTGGTCTTGTTTTCTTCTCTTTTTTGTTTCTTTCCCCTTTTAATATCTGTTTCTATTTAACCCATAGTTGGGACCCTAACAGGTACTACCACTCCGGGTCAGGGTGGACCTGGGAGCAATGGTAATTAAGAGGAGGCTCCACATTCCCCAAAGTCCGTAAGCCGGATCTCACCATCGGATGTAGTTTAAGGTCATATCCAGGACCGGGAGTAGGGTAGGAAAACTAAAAATAAAAAAGGGGAGGGAGAAAGGGAGAGGGGCTGTTGTTTTTGTTTTTGGTTTTGTAGAACATAATTAAGTTTTACAAAAAAAAACAAAAAAAAAACGTCAATGTAGGTGAATTTCGTCTCAGGGAGCCACAGGGCAGCCTGATCTGGTATCACCAGAATTCTTAATTGTATTCTTAGTGTCGCCTATATTGAAGATTGAACCTTCAATCTATTATTATTATTATTGTCTTTACCACCACATACTTAGGGTGTGCGTGGTCGGACTGATTGAGTCAGCTAAGGCGAGTTCAAATCGATCATTTACACGTTAATATTTTTAGGAAATGTACGAATCAGTAATTTCCCCCATTTATGAGTGACTTAACAACTCGTGTTCAGCTTATTTGATACAATAAATAATTCAAAATGTGAACTATGTTCCGTCAGTAAATAACACCAAAAGGGTTGATACACCGTAAAATAGATTTAAACAAAAACAAATGTTTTGACTTTTTATTTTTATTCGTTTTTTGTTCCATCGTCTTTAATTATTTTTGTTTTTTGCCTTTGAATTTCTGCTTGTCTCCTGTAAAGAACAGTTTTCTGTAAGAATCTATAAAACTCTCTCATTTCTAACAAACCAGCGAGGATAGGGGAATTATTATCAGCGTTAGACCTTCAGCCGCCATATTTCCCCCGTTTATCGTCTGATTACTCAACCATTTTTAATCTTTTCAATGTAGATTAAACAAATAGACATACGAGTCTAGCAGACATTCTTTGACCTGGATCGGGCAAAGCAAAAATATTCCTAATGGGTGGGGCCCATTTTATGGGGTGCCAATAAGAAGACTCACATCATGAGATTCGTGATAACTTTTGATAGTTGGCTTTATTTTAGACTGGTAGTATTCTCGTAAAATAGAGTGGTAGTTGTATATACTCTGCTGAAGATGAAAATGTTACTTTAATGCCCCTAGACCCACGGCATACGATCACCATGCAGTATTTATTTCGAATTTGATATTTGCAAGAAAATTTTACAGGACAGTTCAAATTATAGGTTTAAATTTTGTTTATACACGTTACAAACAAAGGGTGTTCATTTTTAAGATGCGTCCATCCGATCTATACGTTTAGTAATAAAAATGCTATTTCAAATTGTAACGTGACAGACCGACTGGATGAACGACCGAATGACGGACGCAGCACCTTCTCAAGATGCGAGGACGCGTCCAATAAGCAGTTATCTAAACAAAATCAACTAGTTAAAATTATTTAGAATCTATTTTCTTCTTTGTGTTTCTTTTAAGTAAGTAGTCAAATAACAGTATTCGTTTTTTTTTACGCAGTCTTTTGTATTATTATTGCATTCTGCAAACTCTTTCAAGCCGTACTGGTTAGGCAGTACAGAGCAGAGATGTTAGTGTTGCATTGTATGGTCCTCCTCTCCGCATTCGCAGATAGTTGAGTCGGTTTTGTAACCACGTCTTGTCAGCAACTTTTGATCGCCGCATTCCTGTTCTCGGACAGTTGAGTGTTTTCCACTCGACCCCGGTTGCTTCTAAGTCAGGAGGGCTTAAGAAGGGATATTATCATGCAAGTATGAGGGGGTCCTTCTCTAGCCCTCTGGTCCACAGCTGTAGTATGGTATCTTCATGATCAAGGAAGCTTTTTCTTGACTTCAGTCGTTAGGCCTTTGATTCATGTCCATTCATCACCGGTAGCCTTTGTGACTTCAACTCGGCTGGCAACTTCCCGTATACGCTAAGGAATTTCATGTTCGTATGTACGTTACCACTTTCATGCACATTTAAAAAAATGAGATCGTCCGATCAGCAAAAATGGTGATTGGTTAATAATCTAATGTCGCTAACGTTACCACTTCCGACTTTAAAATGAATTGTTCCAATATCAAATTATAACGTCAAATAGTACAATTTTAAATATATACATCACAAAAATTGACGTTCGTTTTATGGATTAGAAGAATATCTATCTGACAATTGTTTTACGGTAGAAAGGCAAAGAATATTTATTCTTTGTAAAAGAATTAAATTGCTACACTTTTTAACAAACAAATAACGAAGGAACCTATTAGTTTAATTTATTTAACGAATATTTAGCTGACAATGGCAATTATTTTTACGAAAAAATAAAGAGTATTAAAAATGGTATTGACCCTGACAGCCATTTATTATTTCAAGGGCATATTATTATTAGCAGTAAATTATACAGATTGATGTCGAAGACACCGTCGAATTTTCACGGGGTTTAGCTAGTTCAAATATAATTAGTTGTGTAAAGTGTACTTCATGCAATATCTGGTACAATTCTGACCAATAGCTTTAGAGCCTATAATTGTCTTTGTTTTAGTAGTAGTAGTAACTTTACCGGTATTAAATTTTTACAAACTCTATCCCTTATTCGGCGCCAGAATGAATGCTTCATTACGAATTTGGTACGATTCTGTCGAGTAATTGTGGAGCCTATACGTGGAGAACAGATACAGATAATAATCAATTATAATATAAATTAGTGATAAATAGATTATAAGTTATTATTAAATATTTAAAGTATATATTTGTAAGGGAGATGGATTTTCCACAAATTAAAAATCAACTTTTTGTTTAACACAACCGTCGCGGGGAGGCAAGTAAATAGGGACTTATCAAGTATAATTTGCACCAAGAGAATCTTCCATCTTTCAACCAGCCCCTAGATTTTCCAAAAAGCTGCCCCATATTACAACAAGGCCTCCGCGAAAGTGGTTATACAAGAACCAATATCTTACACACACACCCAACCTACCAGACAACACAAATCCAATAGGAAAAAAAAACATTATCTGGTCCACCACCTATTCTCTCATTGTAAAATCTAGCATAGGTAAACAATTCTTCCAATTAATAGATAATAACCTTCCACCATCCAATAAGCTTCACAAACTCTTTAATACGAATACGATCAAAACGAGTTATTCATGCTATCCTTCCGTAGGATACTTGTTAACCTCACCCCTCAGTTACAATAAGTACCGTCCCCCAAACCTCAAATGTTCATACAAAAGAGGCGACGTTTTCCCTTCCTCATGGAAGTGGGGTTCCACAATCAGATTCATAGTTTACGAAGCCAAGGTTATATGAGGTGTAAACCCCAGGAAAGAGGAGATCTACATCGGAATGACACAGAGGCTCTATGCTCACAATAATACCTTCAGATACTGGAAGAAACGAGGCATCACCTCCCTAGCAACCACCATATGGAACCTCAAAGATTCCAATACACCCTACGAAATTAAATGGAGAGTCATTGAGAAACAAATATATAATAACCCCACCTCCAGGAATTGCCCACTATACACCACAGAAAACGTTAGCATCTCACAAACTAATAATAACCCTGTCATAAACTGTATGAACGTCAAAACGGAAGTCTTCGAACTTTTCTGCCACAGACGGAAATTTCTATTAGCCAAATGGTCTCGTAACGGAAACATATAACCCACTGAACTCCTCAACCCTTCCCCCTTTCTATCCGTATATAAATGTAATACACATCACATCATATGGAAAATACAAAGCCTATCCACTCGCCCCCGTATACTCCCAATTAAATTACACCATATCTATCATTTAAGTTGAATATTAATTTATATACAGGATAACAGCCCCTCCCTTTCCTCAGATATAGTTTATACATCATCTACACAACTTTTCCTAACAAGCCAAATATAACCTACATTCTCATTCCCATTAACCCAACCAATCATGAATAACATAAATAAATGTATACTTAATAATATCCTAATATATGTAAATATATTACTATATAAATAGCTAAAAATATATTTATAAAGTTCGCTTGAACAAAATTAAAAAGTTATATATGACCAATAATTAAATTTAACCGATACACACATCCCCTCTGATAGACATATGTATACATATATATATATATATATATATATATATATATACAGACTGTTTCGTTTATCAAAGCTCTTCAGTGTCTCAAGCCGGGATTGGAACTCAACCATTGAGCTGACAGTCGGCGCTCTTACCAATCCGCTATCATACGACATTGACTGAATGTAGATGATATCTCAATGTAAACATTGTCAAAGCTCGAATTAATTTTACTTAATGAGCTATGCCTTAAAGCTAATGGCAGTTGGCGATATCCTTACAAATAAGCTCTACCCAAAGGGAGCTTTATATAGTAATCTACATACAGTGCGGCTAGACCAGTTAGTGTCTCAATCCGGAATTGAAACTCAGCCGTCGAGCTGACAGTCGGATCCCCTACCCCTGCGCTATCATACGACACTGACTGAATGTAAGTGATATCTCAATGTAAACATTATATATATATATATATATATATGAAGGTTGATGGTTCAATCATAAGTGCGGGCGATACAAAGAATTACTGAAGACTTCTTCCCAGTCATGGCGGATGGAACGAGAGCATGCTACCCCTGTGAATTTATCAAACGTTTCCGTTCGAAATTCCGAAATTTGTATGGATCTGCTTAGTTAACTGGACTATTTAGTCTGATCGCAACGCATCAGCGCTTACATGTGTATTCCATATATTATGCATATTAGATTTCTCTACTAATGTTGGCCCTCGCGATACATTTAAAACAACCATCATACCCCAAAACATGGTGACATTTTTATGATCTTAGTTTGATTTTTCATTCATTTCCAAACCCTGGTCAAATTTAAACCCAAATTGAAGCTATGTCAATCAGTGTGAAATGTTATTGCGTTCCCATATCTCAGGACAATTTATCATGCACAAGGTTGATCAGTTTCTGTATCATTTAAATTTATAATTAAATTTTTAAATACATTCGTGTTTGAAGCAGTGACCACTATATATTAATCACTACGCCTACTGACAGGGCTAATAAAAAAGGCTTTTCAAAGTTACGTTTTAAGATTAGAAATAACACACAAACATCCACAATCTTCTTTCCAATGACTTTCTTAGAACTAAACGTGTTCTAAAACCTTTTGTTTTCAACTCCTAACTAATAACAATTACGTATTATTTTTCACTTTAGGTTGGTACGCGTGAGTGTTTTCGGTTCTTAGTCTATTTTCTGAGAACAATGAAGGTTAAATATTCATCGTAGTAGCAGTCACTCGCTTTGCGCAAGAGCGTTCCTTGTGCGCCGCTTCGAGTTAGCAAATACAACTTCTTACCAGTCAGTTACCACAGAAACGAGCGTAGTGGTCACGTCGTGCGAGAAAATAGGTTAGTTACCATAGAACCGTACGTTGATTAGATGATGGCTGATCTGAGTTATAACATAATACGAACGTTTAAATGTTCATTTTTATTCATACATACAAAATATTCGCTTACTTTTCTAATTAATTGCTGATCTTAAATTGACTTTATTCACAAATACTTGTAATCCTATAAGATAGTATCTTCCTTCCAGTGTTTGTGTATAGACATGGTTATTTACAATTCCCATCTCCAAAACACACAAAAATGAACACAAAATCCTCTACGTTTGTGTTGTATCCCATTTTAAAGCAATAATGAATTTCTATAGGGTGATACGAAAGTTTTGTTTTCACTACCAACAAGTACCAACAATAGCCGAAAAATAACGTAGCAATACAATAAACATGTTTTAATACTAAATAGTGATAAATTTATTGAAACAATTATGTTCTGGACTTAGTGTATTCACTTTAAGAATAGTAAAAATAGAAACAAAAGAACAATAGAAGAACAAGTAATTAATTAGTAGGAACAATCATGTAATGGGTTCAGTTTATTCACTTTCGTTGACACCGTCATACGTAAAGAAGATGTAGGAATAATAGAGGAACAAGTAAAACAGCACTACAAAACATGTTTTGGATGTAGTGTATATATATATATATATATATATATATATATATATATATATATATATATATATATATATATATATATATATATATATATATATATATGTGTGTGTTCATTAATATGTATATACATTTGTATATATGTGTACATATATATATATATATATATATATATATATATATACCTATACATGCATACATAAGCATATATATATATATATATATATATATATATATATATATATATATATATATATATATATACCTATACATGCATACATAAGTATATATATACCTATACATGCATATATATATATATATATATATATATATATATATATATATATATATATATATACATATATATATATATATAGTCAATATATCAATTGTTAATATTGTAAAACCAAAACAACAACAAAATAACAACATTTATATGTTATATATAATTCTTTTCCGCTACTAGCAAGCGTCCGTAGCCACAGTCACTGGGGTCCCGGGTTCTAATATCGCTAGATTCAGCTTAGCTGATGAACCGTAAAACGGCGGAACACGTGTCTGTGGATAATTCTCTGTCTGTCTGTCTGTCTGTCTCTCTCTCTCTCTCTCTCTATATATATATATATATATACGTATAAACAAATTGTTACATATATTACAGCTATTCTGTACGGCTAGACTAGCATCTATCCCAACCATTTACTTCTTAGTCGTATACAGAAGGTATATTTACAGATCGTCTAAGGCTTCAATACTAGAAAACTCATTAAGGAAATAAATAATTGTTCTATGATAATTTTATTTCATAGATAACGTATAACAGTCTATACTTGAAAATTCAGATGAAAATAAAATGCTAATACAAACATTGTTAAACAAGAAATTAATTGATGTGCTTATCAGAATTTAAAAGATAACAATATTTATTATGATTTTGTCAATATAACTCTAATTGATTTTCCCTAAAGCAGTGAACTTGAACGCCATTTAAATACTTAAACAATTAAGTGAAGAAGGATAAAGAAAGAATAAAACAAATTCTCATTCAGAGAACGCACAAACAAACCCAAATCTCAGCCGGCGGCAAATGATCTTTTAACTTGTGTCCTGCGGCTATCAAGAGACGCAGAGGCAGGAAATAATGACCGGCCTAAAACGAGGTTTCTTCACCCAATACCAGAAGTTAACTCTCTTGGCCCGAAGCCTCTGCTGCTAAAACGAACTTACTATTAAACCGTTATATTGTTGCTCGCATGAAACCGGAACGCATTCCCGCAACTGCTCATTAAAGAGATCGATATTTTCCAGCAGGAACTTACTACGACACAAGACCTATATATATATATATATATATATATATATATATATATATATATATATATATATATATGAATAGATTTCTGTAGGTACAAAGTTTTAATAAACAGTCAAATAATCTTAAACGCATTGCCATTATTATCTAGTGAGGATTTTTTAAAATGATTTATATTATAAGAGAGGAATAAAGAACCACGAGAAGGGGAACAAAGATGAATCACTTCGTAACTTTCTTTTTTATTTTCTCTATGAGGATGTTATTTTTTTAAAACGAGTATTGAGAAAAAAAAAGGTAAGAAAATAAATAAAATTACCGAGACGTCTTTCAATCGACACTTTTCAAGGTAATCGTCGACTACGAGGTGGAATCACGATTAGAAACGGGGTCAAAAGACCATAAATAATTATCGAGGGTATAAACAGATTTTTAAATAAAATCATAAAAAAGAAAAATGGGAAGAGACATTCTTAACGTAAACCCATTAGTTCTAAGTTATGCGTGTACTCTTTTTGTTTGCACAGAGACGGTTGTCGTAAATTGATAGCAACCGCTTCGAGAATCTTTAAATGCGATTTCGAACGAGCTCTATGCAAAATAGAGAATGCCTCTGAGTACCCTCCAGTGCAAACTTGGCACTGTAATTAATGTTCACCAATCGCCGACTCGTGGGCTTGTGAACGTCCGGATGTTGGCAACTGCCTGTACCTGCGTATCGAAGGGAGGATTTGCTGGGAAATTCTTACCTCTAAGCGGTGTTAAATCTCCTGCAGTTTTTTTGGAGTATTTTTTTAGATTATGTGTGGTTTTATGACCCTACCACTTTAACTTAGGGTTAGTGGTAACATTTTTTTAAGTTCCCTAAAAAAATGCAATGGCTCGGAAATGTAGGGAACATTTTATGTTAAATATATATATACAACTGATCCCTCACCTTAAATTCTTAAAATATTTGTTTTCTTTCCGTTTTCCATGGTGTAAACACGTAATCCCCTAAAAAAGCAGAATGCCATTTTTTCGGAGTTGTGGGTTATTAATGGAGGGTGTTAATCTGCAAACTTACCCGTATTTAATTTTTTTTTTAATCTCATACTTTTTTGTTACTATACGTCCTTTTTTATTTTAATTTTAAGCAGTTGATTTTAGTTGTGTTTACCTTTCCGGTGAAAATTAAATCAATAACTTTAAAATGATCTAACTAATTGAATATCTTATTTTTATGGCATCAATAAAAGTATTTAAATTTTGGATATTATTGTAAATTAACACCCCCACACTACCCGACACCACCCCGATAAAATGAGATTCTACTTTTTCAGACAATTACGTTCGAATACAATGAAACACCTGTCCGAAGAAAGAACAACAAAAAATATTTTAGAATTTAGAAGGAGGGATCAGTTTAGCATATAAAGTTAAAGTAAAATAATCCTCTATTTTCATGCCATTCTAGGGTTTTATGGCAGTTTACCATTTTTTTGGCCTTGAAGATGAATTCTGTGCGTTGTGTTTTTCTTGGGGAGGGGGGGGCTTTTGTGACGATTGCGTGTGTTTTTACGACCTTGCCAGTTAAACTTCGGGTTAGTGTTAAAAATATATTAACTAACAATCTAGATGCTAAAAAAGAATCCCATTTTAAGGGGGGGGGGTAATTTAGCTGAGGATGTTAATCTACAAATTTACCAAAGTTTATTAAAATTATGGAATTCTCTGAATAAAACATTTTTATAAATTATCTTACCCCTCCCAATTAATTGCTGCCTGGAGGGCGGGTAGGCTTTTCTAGTATATATATATATATATATATATATATATATATATATATATATATATATATATATATATATATATATATATATATATATATAACCTTCCAAAAAACACATATAAATGCTCTGTACCTTGTAACCGAGTATCATCGAGCTTATTTTTATTAGACTAATCCCGGTCTTCACTGAATAAAGTATCTTCCAAGTGAAAAATCTACATATATATATATATATATATATATATATATATATATATATATATATATATATATATCTCAAAGAAATTTTCAAATATATCTACTAACGACGCTTCTAAAACTGTAGTAACACTTATATTATTCACCTCGGCCAACCAGGGCCTTCACTACAATATCGGACATATAAAAAAAAAACTCCCCAAAAAGATCGGAGGAGATCGTAAATCTTCGGCCACGCCGTCAGATTTTTACCAGGAAAAAAAAGAAGAAATACAATGTCTGTTTACCATGATTATGGTTTGATAAAACCGAAAATTTGGGATTATAAGAAAAGAAAAAAAATGATTAAATAAATTTTCATTTATTGATATAAATTCACGCGTCTGTTTACTGGTTTCTCAAAGAAATTTTCATATATATATATATATATGTGTGTGTGTGTGTGTGTATGTATAAACAATTAGTGTAAATGATATATAGCTGTTTATATACTTTTCATTAATTTATTATTTTTTGACGTATAGGAATACAAAATGTGTTTAAAAATATCTTTAAAACAGATCTTTCGGTCGCTTTCATTGTCCTTCCTCATCATAAAGAAAAGTGTGTTTGTGCGGTGGATGGTAGTAGCATGGGAAAATAGTATAGCTAATGAGATGAAGAAATGCTTACATATGCTCATCCACATATCGCTGAGCTCCTCTTGAATCTTCATACCTAAAGGAATCGGCAACATGGGTGATATTGTGAATACTTACCAAAACATAAGTAGAAAAAAGTCATAAAAAGTTAAGTGGGAGAATAGAGTCGGAAAGCTAGTATTGATTTTCTGTCTGGGGAGGGGGGCGCTGACGGAATCAGGCGATGTGTTTGAGCCATGTGAATGAAATTTGAGAACACACAGACACTTTGAATTAGGGGAGAACTTGAATGCATAATGGAGAGAACTTGAATGCATACTAGACACTTTCCTCGATTGTCTAAGGTCTCTGTGTATAAAGGCTTGGCAGGAAAACCTGACACGAGGAAACTACCTCCTACAAGTAAACCTGACCAAATATTCAAAATAACATAGTCTTCGAAGCCCAGATTAAATCCCCTCTGTATGGCTAGCCACTACTGGCTTATACGAGGAATCGTGTACCTTCTCCAAGTGATGTTGTCTCTACTAACACCACTAACCTGGATACTCTACTAGACTAATTCTTGTCTTAGAATCCGGTAAGACCAAAAAACCACGAGAGATATACACAGTAAATTGGAAAGAGGAAAACTAATGTTCTAAACTTTTTTACTAACTCAATGTTTGCCAGGTAAAGGAGCACTTTATTCAAATATTCGAATATCTATGTATCTCATATTGATATCAAGTGTTAGCCCCTTGATTTCTGAGAACTTTGACTGAAGTAAAATGTAACATACAAGAGAATATATAGTTTGAATTACCTACTAGACACCGTCCTCGAGTGTCTTCGGTCTTTCTGTATATGGATTTGTCAGGATAACCTGACATGAGGATACTTCATCCTACAAGTAAACCCTGACCAAATATTAAAAATAACATAGTATTCGAAGCACAAATAAGATCACATCAACACGGCAATCCACTGGCTCATACGAGGAATGATGAACTCTCACATAGTGATGTTAACTCAAGTAACAGCATTTAGCTGGATACTCCACCAGACTAGATGAATTCATGTCCTGGAATCCGGTAAGACCAACAGACCAAATCAAATATATACTATAACATAGTTAACTGGACAATTAGGGAGAGGAAAACTAATGTTCTAAACTGTTTTACTCAGCGTTTGAGGGGTAGAGGAGAATCTTTATTGAACATTTGGATATCTATGTATTCCATATATAAATCAAGAATTAGCCTCAGAAAAGAGGTCTCTTGATTTCTGACTACTTACGTAGTGAAATAACATGAAAACAAGCGATATGTATATATATATATATATATATATATATATATATATATATATATAATAATCCAGGGAAAACATCCACAGGATAGTAATCCAAAGAATTTCAACCGGGTTAATTTTACTTTTATTTATATTTTTTGATTTTGATTTTGATTTCGATTCTTAACGGTCCCAACCACGTGACAGTAAAATTTAAAATTTCTTTTCTTTTTTCTCCATTTCATTCTTTCCAAATATGACATAAGGTTAAGATCGGATTCTAACTCTGCCTGATGAGATCTCAGTTTATAATATCTGTTGATCGATAAAATCGACATGCCAGTGTCACAGATTTTGTACATGTCTGTGTAAATAAAAATAATCATATATATATATATATATGGGAAGAGAAGGATGAAGGTAATCCGACGTGATGGGAAAATGAAAAAGGAAAACCAAAAAATGGATGTTTTTTTATGTGTACATCAACGTTTCGTCTTTATTTATAAGACTTCATCAGGATGATAATATAGAGAAAAAATGTCATGCAAGTACATGACATTTTTTCTCTATATTATCATCCTGATGAAGTCTTATAAATAAAGACGAAACGTTGATGTACACATAAAAAAACATCCATTTTTTGGTTTTCCTTTTTCATTTTCCCATATATATATGTATATATGGAGAGTTTGAATGCAAAACGCGATAAATCAAATGTGTTTAAATTGAGACATTAAACAATAAAAGGACGAATATATAAGACCCAAACTTTGACAAAAACCTGAATTCAATTGAAAGCAAAAAGAAATTATGCCGGTGTCATATTACATTAAACATGATCGAGTGTTGAAATGTAACGTATATGGCGTCTTTTCCATTTCTATCCTATCTGCAATTAAGCAGTCACGAAGTTAAGTAAAAATAGAATCATCACACAGGTACGGTGAAATCAACCTTGAAAATGATTGTTAATGTTACATCCATTAAAAAACAATCTATTCTTAACAAAATAAATCTGCTAGACGGCAAGCGCCATCTAGAACATTCAAATCTTCGTTTTGGGTAAAGTCAACACAATTTGCCGCCCGAATTTTGTGGAGCGGTTATTTTTGGCGAATTACCAAACTATGAGTCTGCTTCTATCTACTACGTTGGTTTCTAGGGAATATTTTGCAAGTTATAAATGCTTCTTCTTCTTCTTCTTCTTCTTCTTCTTCTCTTCCACTTTTATTTCTGTCTATTCTTTTTCGTTTTCTCTTTTATTATTACTAGCATATATACGGTATAATAACGTTGACACACCGGTTTACGATAGATCACCGAAGTTAAGCGATGTTTCGTCTGATCAGTAGCAGATGGGTGACCATTTGGAAATACTAGTCGCTGTATGTAATCTCCTCTTACTGGGATATACACACGGCTGGGGAAGCATGTAAATTCGTATCCCCTAGAAACTTTCTCTTCGGTGGAAACTTGATGGTCGCCAAGAGCAAATACCACACCAGCTATTACCGAAATTACTCGTGAAACCCGTGCACGGGCGTTTCCCGGGGGAATTGCAAGATCAAATAATCACCCACTCCCAGTTTTGCACTCCATTTTTTTAACCGATTTGTTAAATATCTATAACAATTAACTATAGTTTTTTGATTATTAATTTTAAAGGTAATAATAAACATTTAAAAGTTGGTATTATTTAATATCTAGAAAAAATAATCCTCACAACAGCATACGTACGTAAAAGCGAAGATTTTTTTTTTATCTAATTGTTGTTTCGAAGGTGCGAATTTTAAATAATAGTGTTTATACATAAACACTGGAAGGAATATACTATCTTATAGGAAAATAAGTATTATTAATGAAGTCAATAATATAGGTATTATTATTGAGATATACAATTAATTAGAAGAGTAAACGAATATATCGTGTTAAAAAGGATCTGTGTTTTCCTGACCCATTATTTTGGTCAGTCGTCGTCGTCGTCGTCGTCGTCGTCGTCGTCGTCGTCGTCATCATCATCATCATCATCATCATCATCATCATCATCATCATCATCATCATCATCTAAATAAATAAATGCGAAAGCCCTTTTGCAATTGTAACATCTTTATAACTATAAAACGGTCCACTGCTATTTAAATCAATAATACAACCTATTTTGAAAAACTGTTTATGTAGTAGTGACGAACATTCTAAACACAGCCCTCTGCATGCCATGCCTAATTTGCATAGCTAGTTTTTCAACATTTCATGATGAATTAATATTTGGTTTTATTCATTTGTAATTTTATGTTCCTATTTTTCATATATATATATATATATATATATATATATATATATATATATATATATATATATATATATATATATATATATATATATATATATGCAAGAGTTTTGTCAATATAAACAGAACTCAATTAAGGTGATTTAATATAAAAAGGATAAATGAATAAATTTGTATAAAAATGACCAAAAATGTTTATGTTTATCTATTTATATGAATAAATGTAAATGTTTCTCTATGAATAGATGCAAATGTTTTGTATCTTGTTTACAACAAACTTATGAATGAAATATTTATCATTGAACATTTTTTCAATTATTTGAAGTATCGAACTTTGCGAAGCTATAGCGAGCTGGCAAAGTTAGCTAGTTATTATTATAAAATGCGAGCCGAACGTGCTAACCAGCTGAGCATAAGCACGTACAAGATTTGGTCAATCAGATAAAAACGTAATTGCTTATTCATGCATTAATAGACGCCATATTATTTTTATACCAAACTTTCTGTGATTTCTCTCTGCGCCCCTTTATTTCACCAAACATTTTCACCTCTACCCTTTCTCCCTGCATAAAATCTTTCCTTCGTTTGTTCCTCTATTCCTTCAATTATTCCTTCATTCATTCCTTCATTTTTGTCCGAATCTGAGCAAATATCGAAACTTTGGTCATTTTGTTTTCTTTCTGTTGGTTTTAGTATAACTTTTTCTTTCTTTCTTTCTTTCTTTCTTTCTTTGACTTTCTCTCTTTTATTTGTTCTTTCTTTATTTCTGTTTTTTCCTGACTGTTTATCTTCCTTTCTTTTCTTTCTTTTTGTATTTCGACTTTTTAAAAACTTTCTTTTCTTTTTGTATTTCGACCTCTTTTTTAACTTTCTTTTTTCTTTCTTTATCTGAGTTTGCTTCTTACTTTTTTTTTTTATTTCTGTATGTCTTTTTCTTCGCCTTTTCATTTTTCTAACTTTCTGTCTATCTCTCTATCTCTCTTCTTCAAACTGATTATCTGCCTTTATTTCTGATTGGCCGTTTGCTTTCATTTCTCACCCTCTCTCTCTCTCTTTCTCTGTACTTATTTCTTTTTTTCTTTCTTTCTTTCTTTTTGTCTTTCTTACTTTCATTCTTTTACTTTCTCTCTTTTATTTGTTCTTTCTTTCTTTATGTTTCTTTTTCTGACTGTTTATCTTCCTTTCTTTTCTATTCTTTTGTATTTCGACTTTTTTAAAAAACTTTCTTTTCTTTTTGTATTTCGACCGTTTTTTTAACTTTCTTTCTTTTTTCTTTCTTCTTTTAAGTTTGTCTTCTTATATTTTTTTTAATTTCTGTATGTCTTTTTCTTCGCCTTTTCATTTTTCTAACTTTCTGTCTATCTCTCTTCTTCAAACTGATTATCTGCCTTTATTTCTGATTAGCCGTTTGCTTTCATTTCTCACCCTCTCTCTCTCTCTTTCTCTGTACTTATTTCTTTTTTTCTTTCTTTCTTTCATTTTGTCTTTCTTACTTTCATTCTTTTACTTTCTCTCTTTTATTTGTTCTTTCTTTCTTTATGTTTCTTTTTCTGACTGTTTATCTTCCTTTCTTTTCTTTTTTTTGTATTTCGACTTTTAAAAAAAAACTTTCTTTTCTTTTTGTATTTCGACCGTTTTTAACTTTCTTTTTTCTTTCTTCTTTTAAGTTTGCTTCTTACTTTCTCTGTACTTATTTCTTTTTTTCTTTCTTTCTTTCTTTTTGTCTTTCTTACTTTAATTCTTTTACTTTCTCTCTTTTATTTGTTCTTTCTTTATTTCTGTGTCTTTTTCTGACTGTTTATCTTCCTTTCTTTTCTTTCTTTTTGTATTTCGACTTTAAAAAAAAAAACTTTCTTTTTTTTGTATTTCGACCTTTTTTAACTTTCTTTCTTTTTTCTTTCTTCTTTTAAGTTTGCTTCTTACTTTTTAAAAAAATTCTGTATGTCTTTTTCTCCGCCTTTTCATTTTTCTAACTTTCTGTCTATCTCTCTATCTCTCTTCTTCAAACTGATCATCTGCCTTTATTTCTGATTGGCCGTTTGCTTTCATTTCTCACCCTTTCTCCCTCTCTTTCTCTCTTTCTCTCTCACCCTCTCTCTTTCTCTGTACTTATTTCTATCTTTCCTTCTATCCACGTGTGTGTTTTTCTCTCCCTTTCTTTAATCCTTTCTTCTTCATTCCTCTTTAGCTGGCTGATAAAATTTCACATACGCAATTATAATTTTACCTGAAAAGGGTTTATTCGGTTTCTTACTCTTTTGAAAATCACCTGCCCCAAATAAATATTTGATCCCTATTTATTCATCCCAATTGCATATATAAAAACTGAGAATAATTTGGCGTAAAGCACAACAGAAAAATAGACTGGAAGAAGAAGACTCGATACTAAGCCCGAGAAAATGTACTGGAAAAGTTTTTTTTAAATCTAATAAAATTCAGTATTATTCATTTGTTATAATATTGATTATAAATAACTAGATTCATCGTTCCGTCAAACAATCAGTAGAATAAATTAAGCATTAAAAAAAAGCAACAACATTTTTTATCACAATAACCTTAATTTAAATTCTAACCCTAACCCTAAACCTAACGAATGGACAATTTACATCGCCAGTGTTTTCTTGTTTACTGAAATTTAATTTTGGCTGTAATAAAAGAGATTCAAAAACACAACTTATAGATTATGCGTCTTTTGTTTTTAATACACCTCTCACACTATTCCCCCTTTTAAAAGACTTATAATCCCATGCGCCATTCGTTATCACCTGTTATTTTTATGTTCAGTAGTGATCCGACGGACGCATAAACACATGCACCACTCGTCATTATGTTTAGTAAGATTTCAGTTTGCATAAAAATTACGTATATTTATTACTTGTATATGATTTGGAGGTGTTGGTATGACCATCATCGCCCTGAACCCTTCTGACGGTTAGACGATTTGGTCCTTCCTCCGGCAATGTATTCTGATTCTGTTTGATAGTTGATGGTTTGTTTAATTCTACCATCGCTTACTTGGTTGGCATTATATGTTTTTTTTTTAAATTTCAGGCAAGGGTTGGATATACATTGGAACTATGGAGTAGTGGACGAATGGAATTGGTAGTTAGGTTACCAATGTTCTTTATAAAATAAGTAATTACTAGAATCATAAAATATATTTTTATATCAGAAATATTACAAGTGAACAATCTTTCCCGATGTTATCGACTAGTTAGACTGGAACCGGCACGTCAAGTAACGAAATCTGGCGATATTGAATTATCTTACTTAGCCGCCGCTATTCCGAATTCGTGATTGCTGGCTGCTATCAGTGGACTATTTCTCTTGAACCAAACTGGCATAAACAACGGTTTAAGTGTAATTTAGATGATTTTAAACCGATATAAATGATTGAACAGAAATGAATCAAATAAAAAACGGCTTTTTTATCGAATTACTTCACGGTTTATAGTAATCATGTACAAATTCTATTTTTACTTGATATTTAATTTTCACTTAATAAAATAAATCCGCTGGACGGCGAGCGCCATCTAGAACATTCAAATCTTCGTTTTGGGTAAAGTCAACACAATTTGCCGCCCGAATTTTGTGGAGCGGTTAATTTGGCGAATTACTAAACTATGAGTTTGCTTCTATCTACTACGTTGGTTTCTAGGGAATATTTTGCAAGCAAATTTCAATAAATTTTCATTATAAAATTTTACCTGAAAATTTTTTTAGGTCACTTTTTATCATAAACGTTTGACGCAGGAGAGGCGGTCTATTGATGGCGGCTTTCGGTTGTGAATTCGGTATAGTGACGTCTAGGTGAGATAATTCAATATCGCCAAAAATCTTTATTAGTATCTGACCTCTAAGCTGAGGTGTCTGGCACAAGAATCAGGAAGCGCTCAGTATAGTGGATTACTGTGGCACGGAACTCGTTTTCTCTCGAGACCCCAAAAGTGACTGCTTATATTACGAATATCTTCTCACTGGAATTTGATTTGAGAGGTGTTGAGATACGTTCAATTTTCTATGAACAATTTCCTCTCATACCAAATTCCCATTGAGTATCTTTTTGCAATTTTGTATTTCCAACTCCGGAGCATTTTTGTCGCAACCCATTTTTATTGGTGAAACGCTCCTCTACTTCGACTTGTTTTAATTTCTATTTCTCACCTACACTTTTGTAAGGTTGTCCGCGGATTCCCCCACTCCACAAACTTTCTCTATCTTCAATGTAAACCTTTTTAGGGAGCGGTTCGCTGTTTTCTGTGACAAATCTACGCATTTTTGTGCGATGGGGGAAAATGGTATTCCGAAATTAAATCATTAATTTATTTATTTATAGCGTCGGTACACCCTTAACAAAAAGAGACTTTCATTTTTTTCCGAAATAAACCAGACGTTTCTCTTATTTGATTTTCGATTAAAAATGGCCGCGCAGTTTAGTAATTTGTTTATTCTACAACCGCCTGTCTTTACTGCGCTAATTTCTTATTAATAAACTTTCTTTGTACGCAGATTTCTTGAGAATATTCTCGATCTATTTACACAACTCGTTATTTCCGAGTCGACTCGGCTGATTAATGTTTTCGTACTTTCTTGGCACCACAAAACAAAAATCATATTTTCATATCTAGTTACCAATTTAATATTTCTTTAATGCACTTTATCGTTTCTATTTTCTACGTGCCAACATCCAACACTGTAAGATCTGTTTGAAAAGTGTTCTAATCTAAATGAATTAATACGAAAGATTTTTTCATTTACCACACCTATATTAGCATTAAAAACAGCTCACTGTTATTTAAATCAATAACATAACATAGTATTTTTAAATACTGTATATATAATAGAGAGAAACGACTCAAAAGCAACTATTTGTATGCTTAATTTACATAACTTTTTATAATAAATTAATGTTGGTTATTAATTTGTAATTTTGTTATCTTATTTCTTATATATATATATATATATATATATATATATATATAATGTTTGAGCAATATTAACAGTAATGAATTAAAGTTTTTAATTATTAAAAAATACTTGACCAAAAACCTTTCTTAAATATATCATTTTAATTAATTTCAAAGAAGGTAATTTAAATGAGAACTCATACATTTTAGCTAGCTAGAAAGAAAGATATACCGAGGAGGAATAATAATGATAACAGCAAACACTAACCGGCCACATGGAAATTGTAACAAAAATAAAACCAAAACACGAAACCGACGGAACTGAAACTCCAAGAAAGTTATAAACTGCCCCTCCCCTTAAAATTACCACACAAAATAATTGTGAAGGGTCAAGAAGGATGGAAAGAACGAGTAAAGAGAGCACTAATCAGACCTCCACTAGAAGAGTGCAGAGAGTACTGGGACCTTGGGGAAGCTTATTGACACC
>OY744518.1:36002707-36012707 GCA_963556195.1 Sepiola atlantica
TAAATTTCCTACTGGAGAGTTTAAATTACCTACAGAGGAGTTGGAATTACCTACAAGACACCATCCTCGAGTGTCTTCGGTTTCTCTGTACAAGGGTTTGTCAGTACAACTTGGCATGAGGATACTTCAAGCAAACCCTGACCAAATATTCAAAATAACATAGTATTCGAAGCCCAAATAAGATACTCTCGACACAGCTATATACTGGTTCATACGAGGAATGGTGCACCTTCTCCAAGTCATGTTACCTCAAGTAACACAACTTAGCTGGATACTCCACCAGACTAGATGAATTATTGTCCTGGAATCCGGTAACACTAAGAGACCGCAAGAAAGATGTACAATAACATAGTAAACTGGTCAATTGGTGAGAATAAAACTAATGTTCTTTACTTCTTTACTGAATCAACGTTTAACAGGTAAAGGAGATTTTTAATGGAATATTCGAATATCTATGTATCTCATATAGAGATCAAGTGTTAGCCCCAAGGAAGGGCCTCTTGATTTCTGAGATCTTCGACTGAAGTAAAATAAAACAAAAGGAAGAATATATATATATATATATATATATATATATATATATATATATATATATATATATATATATCAAAAGAGGCGCGAGAGCGCTCTATATCTTAATAGCCTTCAAAAACGGCCTATGCTGGAAATCTCATTTCTTTGATCAATCATAACTCAAAAACCAATAAACCAAATTAGTTAAAACTTTGCAAAAATTTTTTTTGATAGGTTCTATAAGCGTGTAGAATTTCGGCATCATTAGTCAAGGCAACCCAGAGATCCAGAAAGGTCAGGCATGATTTTGTGTTATCCGTGTGTACGTACGTACGTACGTATGTGCCACCCTGTATCTCATCAACTATTTGATGGATCCAGCTGATTTTTGGCAGATATAGTAGTTCTAGGGTCTAGTTGATGGCATTTAAATGTCAGTTTACCATGTACTTTAGTTTTCCAGAGAATTCCAAAAAACTTTAAAAATGACCATTGTAACATATTTTACTCACCAAAATTTTGCGTGACGGGATGCAAGTATATATATTTATTTATATTACTCGGTTGCCGGGGCAAAAGCTGTCTCTTCAGCAGTCACCATCGGTACTTGTTACTTTCGTCTCTTTCGTTTTTGTTACATTTTTTTTTTACTTTTTACGATTTATTTATTTATTTCTATTGCGTTTTCATTTTTCAATTACGTTTCGTCTCTCTCTCTCTCTATCACTCTCTTACGAACACACACACTCTTTCTTTCGTACGCGCTCTCTGTGTTTCACTGAAAAAAACAAAAAAAACATTGCTTAAAAAAATCATTCTGGTTAACATTTTTGAAAAGTTTTACCAGGAAAAATCCCAAACCGTTTAAATAATAAAATTTATTTATATCAAGGGTGGCACGAGAGCGGGATCAGTTAATGGTTTAATTAAGTTAATTTTGATCTATTTAACAACTTAATTTTGTTAGCTCAGTGGTAACGTCACCGCTTTTCAGCTAGATGTTATGGTTTCGATTTCAAGTCTCTCCGTCCAATACATTTGTTGTTTATTTATTTATTGAATTTCTTTAGGAGCGTGACACACGTGCGTACACCTTAGCGTATTAATATATAGATATGGCGGATTCAATGGAGGGGTAATCCTATTTTGATTTACCATTCCTACAGGGCGCCACATAGAACAGTTTTATACAGGTAATTCATCAACTTCTTGTCAATTTCTCTTTTTTTTTCTTGCTCAGAAAAGTACTGATTTTACAAGAATAAACCATAATTCTAAACTACACCTAACATTTTTTAAAAACATAACTCAATCCCATAACTAATTAACATTTTAGCATAGGAATAAGAAAGCATTAGAGAAAACAACGTTGATTAACTCATAGTTAATGTAAGTATATATATTAACTGTGAAAAAATGTGTTCTAGTTTGAATTGTATCATGAGTAAATATACACTCATCATAATTTAAAAAAAATATTTACCTGTGAATATTGAAAGAAGCATTGATTAGTCAAACTACCAACTATATCAGTTATGAGAAGGCATTGTATTGAGGCATAGCCTTTACAAAAGTAGTGACATTCCATGAAAAATGCCAGTATACTGAAATCATATGCCCTTAATAGGGTTAAGATGAACATTCATATACACTAAACGCCAAATGTACAAAAGCAAAGAAATTCCCAAATGTTTACACTTTTATTGTCATTAAGGGATATATATATATATATATATATATATATATATATATATAAAGTTAGTTATTTTGGAACAAAGTTGCTAGATGTAAAGTTTCTTAATGTGGGCTATCTTTAGTTTAAATTAGTTTTATACAAAGGGGGAAAATGGCGTGGAACCTTTGTGAAAATTTAGATATCTCCAATTTTTATGAAATATTAAAATAAATATTATACACTAATTAATAAATATTCCCCAATTTTCATAATATAAAAATAATAATGGTCAATAATGATTAAATAATAATAATAATAATTATAATAATAATTATAATAATGATGAGAAAAAACAAAAATATATAAAAACCAAAATTATAAACAGGTATTAATAATAAGAAAAATATAAAGAGAGAATTATTGACTATTATTATTATTATTATTATTATTATTATTATTATTATTATTATTATTATTATTATTATTATTATTATTATTAGTAGTAGTAGTAGTAGTAGTAGTATTGATAATTTTATTATTAGTAGTAGCATTATTAATAATTATATTATGTTATTATTTTAAATCATTATTTTTAATGTCTATTCTTTATAATTTTATTATTATTATTATTATTATTATTATTATTATTATTATTATTATTATTATTATTATTTTAGTAGTAGTAGTAGTAGTAGTAGTAGTAGTAGTAGTTTTGTTCGACTTAAAATTGTGAAGTTAATGAATCGGTGCGGACGAAGTTCTAATGGGAATTTGATAAATAAAAAAAATCCTTTCGCTTTGGAAACGATTGCAAGCTCAAAATATTCTTCCTACCCAAAACGTTACGAATGAAGTAAAATTTTAATGACAATAATATGTCATAATTTTGTTTATTTCAATTTACTAGTAATCTACTGATAGACTGTTTGGCTGTAAGAAAGATTTTCAAGCAGGTAACTGAAACTATGATCGGAATCTGACTATGTTTAACAGTCGAACTTCATACACATACCACTATCGGTACAAGCTACGAAATAAGTGAAATCTTAACGCTTATATTAAGCATATCAGCAGCCGTGAGTGCTCTATTGTTTTACAAAATTCTATACCTTATCGCCAATGAGTACTGGCGATCTCGCTTACAGTGCTTAACCCAAGAAGGTGAAGGGAATATGTAGTCGTATTATAACTCTTCAGCGTGGCTAGACAAGTAAATACTCCAAGCGGAGATCAAACCCCGATGTTTGGTTAAGAATCGGCCTTTTTACCGATTACACTATCGGCACAAGTTACGAAGCAAGTAAAATCTTAATGATTATATTGAGCATCATCAGCACCCAGGAGTGCTCTACTTGCTAACGAAAAGCTATACATTCACACATTCTCGGCAAATAATATATATATATATATATATATATATATATATATATATATATATATATATATATATATATATATAAAGATAAAGAGAGAGAGGTGAATAGATCATATATATACTCTAAAACAAACAAATCAAGGTGTGCATGATTCGGGATTTATTTTACCATCTAATTAACAATGTGTGTTCGTACACCTCTTAAAAAGGTATGAGAATTTAATAGGAAAATAATGAGTCATTTTACTTCCATGAACACAATATAGAAGAACAAAGACTTATTATTTTTAGTTATGTAAGAAGAATGTCTAAACACACAGTCTATGAAGTTTTGTACTAAAATCTAAGTTGAATAGAAGAGTTCGAATACAAAACCCGATAAATCCAATTTCTTTAAATTGAGAAATCAATCAATAAAAAGACGAGCACATCAAATCTACCCTTCGAATACAAGCTTGTTTTGAAAGCAAAAAAAAAAAAAATTATGCCGATATCACATCATATAAAACATGATTTTGGGATGTGATAGAATGTTGAAATGCAACACTTTTTGTAGTGATAGCTTGGCAATTTTGAAAATGGAATTAATCGCGTTTTGCACTCGAACTCTTCAAATACCAGTAGTTATTGTGATTCACGGGGCACGGGTCGTCTAGTGTCAATATCTATTATTATACTCACGCTGAGTTAATCAACGTTTGTTTCCCTAATTTTTTTTGGTATATTTTTATCCGACAAAATACATGGTTAAATATTTCTTGGCTTTGGGATAAGGTTACGCTTAAAAACAATCAATTTTTCGTGCTTTAATTAGCCGTCATTTGTAATTAACTCACCAAATGATCCATCTGTTACTTAGATTCTGTCTATTACTTTCACCCTCTCTCATTGTATGTTGTTTGACTCCCCCGCTCTTATTTAAACAATCTATACCACTCTCGCTTCTGTCTGTCTTTCTTCTTTATCGCTTTTTGTTTATTAACAGTCAAAGTTAATAAAACTAACTGTAAGTTAATAATAATAAGGAGTATTGCCAACAGTATTAGTACTATTTAACTCATATCTGGAGAGAAAGAAAGAGTGAGCCTATATGTGTGTGAGAGTGAGAGTGTGTGAGAGTGAGATTGTGTGAGAATAAGAATGTGTAAGAGTGAAAATGAGAGCGTATGTGAGTGTGTGTGTGAGAGAGAGAGAGAGAGAGAGAGAGAGAGAGAGAGAGTGCGTGGGAATGAGTGTGTGGGAATCAGAGAATGTGAGAGAGTGTGCGAGAGTGTGAGTTTCTGAGTTTGTGAGACAGAGCGTGTAAGTATGAGAGAGAGAGAGAGAGAAAGAGAGAGAGAGTTTGTGAGAATGCGTGTGTTAGAGAGTGAGGAAGACATTGCCAAGGCTGCTGCAAAGAAGGTATGCTCCCTCTACCGTGCTAGTAAACTTCTTACACCTGACATTATCCTATACCTATATAATCCCCCCACGCATGGAGTATTGTTGAAACATCTGGGCTGGTGCATTATCCACTAGTCCCTCCCTCTTAGACAATGTCCAAAAAAGAGTCGCCAACTTAATAGGTCCCCTACTATCCACCAAGCTCAAGACCCTATCCCATCGTCGCAATGTTGCATCCTTGTGCCTATTTTACAAGTACTTCAATAGAATTGTGCTCCGATAAACTTGCTGCTCTGGTGCCCCCTCGACGTAAATACACTAGGCCAACCCGACAATCAGCTAAATCCCATCCATTCACTGTTGAGGCCCCCAAATGCCGGAGAGCCTTCTACTCCAATAGCTTCTTACCTCGTGCTGCCGGCCTCTGGAACTCCCTCCCGGCTCTCCTTTTCCCTGTTTCCCCGACTCTACTGACATGCAGAAATTTAAAACTAATGTAAACAGACATCTCGCTCCACAACTTAGGATAACCCCCAAAACTTACACCCTAATTCTCAGTAGCCCCTTATGTCTACAGTGGCGTCCTGTCTTGTTTGGGGTGAACTATGATAAAAAAAGGTGATTTAGGTAGATGTTCATATGAAATGTACACCAAATATCAGTTAATTATCATAATAGTATAAATACTAAGTTATTACGTTGGCGATTGGAGACAATAGGTTGAAAAATGAACATTTCTTACGGAAAATAAGCGCGTCTTTCTTCTTTGATGTATAGAGTTGTTTATTTACTTACGTACGTCCATTCGTGACTATCACATATCGCAAGATCGTTGAATGCACGTTCAGCTGAGCCGAGGTCATTCGGTGCATTTCTGGACTGAATGAAACGGTCTTGTTAATCTGATTCTAAATCCAATAAAAGATAATCCTGGATCAATTAAGGAAGTTATATTGGGCAAGGGTCTTCAATGCATTATTCAAGGGTCATTAAGTGCATTGAAGAGAGGTCATTGAGTGCAGTAATTCAATGTATTCAACTAGAAACACGCATATCGTATATATAAACACACTTTAGTAAACTTTCAAGCATTTATATAAAGATGGAAACCAAACATTCATTCTCTCTCATTCACTTTACCCCCCCCCCACACACGCACACAAACACACACATACTATTATATATATATATATATATATATATATATATATATATATACATACATTTATGTATGTGTATATATTTATATATTCATATATAATATATAAATATATACACATACGTAACTTTATATATATATATATATATATATATATATATATGTATATATACATATATATATAAGATTAACTCTTAAACTAATTAACGGATCAGGACCATACAGGGTATAAGGACCCCATATCAATGATACAGCGAGAGGAACGCCTTTCCGTCTTCACCGATGTCTTCCGGTTTACGTTTTACAAAACCTTTTAATAAACAAACGAAACATCGAAGCATCCGAAATAATATATATAGATTTGTTGCGTTTAAAACATGTCAATATTTTTTTGGGGGGGTGGAGATATACATTATATATTTATTTTTTTAATGTAGTGTACGTTTTTTTTATTTACACACCTTTTTGATAATAAATAAATGTATTGAAAACGAGTAATCTTAAACGAAACATTGCAGAGTACTCGTTCTAAAATGTTTTCGTGTCACTATTAACTTGCCTTCCTACGAGAGCAGAATGCATGATAAAATAAAATCTTATAGCGTGTCTTTATTTTTACAATAAGTTTTAATAAACACAGACAATTCTATTTTTCGTGTTGTGTATTTTAAGAAATTTAAAAAAAATCGGCGGACTTGAGTAATCTTTCGTTTTGCCTCCCCATAAGGGCGGAGTTTGGCTTTAAAAATAAGTTTACAATGTTATCGATCAACAGCTATTATAAACTGAGATCTTATCAGTAAGAGTTAGAATCCAATCTTAACCTTAGATCATATTTGGAAAAACGTTTGTTTAACCTTAGGGTTAAGATCGGATTCTAACTCTGCCTAATGAGATCTCAGTTTATAATAACTGTTGATCGATAACATCAACATGCCAGTGTCGCAGATTTTGTACATGTCTGTGTAAATAAAAATAATCATATATATATATATATATATATATATATATATATATATATATATATATGAATTATGATAATATATGTATTAGCATATACTATCAGTACGATTTATTTAGCAATTTCTTTAAAGATTCAGCTCGATGATTGTCAACCAGTAACAGAGCATATATTAATAAGTAAGGTTTATTTATATTCCACTTACCATGATTTAATTTTTTCAAAATATTCTAAAAAAAAAACCCAGTTCGTCCCAGTCTGATATATTTTTACGATTCGTTTCGCTTGAAGTAAACAGACTAATAATACAATGTCAATATAAGCTCTCTTATTTTTATGAATTTTCTGATGAGTTAAAAATACTCACTTAGCTTTACGCAAGGTTCCGACAACGTTCCTTGAACCCTCTCGATTGTCTACTCTCTGTTGCAAGCTGTCTTAGGCACACATAGAACTTAATTTCCCTTAATAGAACTTAATTTCTGTGGCCATAGCGTTAGAACGCTAGCTTGCAGAGTCTAGGATGATTCTGTAACTGGGTTCAAATGCCCCGACCCAACGATATTATTGTACTATTTTGGGATAAAACAGATACTACACGTTGATACTAACCCGAAGGCCAAGAAAGTGTATTTTCGTTCGAGTTTAACTTTCTACATATAGTGGCATAAAAATATTTCCGTCTAATATTATCACTTCCTACACTTATTATAGAAAAAGCTAGACACACCAGCGTCTGTATATAAAAATATTTTAATATTTACTATACATATATAAATATGTATATATATATATATATATATATATATATATATATATATATATATATATATATATATATATATATATATATATAAATATATGTATATATATATAAATATATGTATATATATATATATATAAATATATGTATATATATAAATATATGTATATATATATAAATATATATATTGTTATATTTATATATATATATTTATATAAAATGAAATAATAAAATAAGGTGCGAATTAAATTTTATTAGAATTCAATGTTCAGGCAAAGTACCTTAAAGTCCTTAACTCATGAGTTTTCAAAGAAAATTCTTCTCCTCAGAGGACCATTACCGCAATGACATTACTGCAGATAATAAAATTAAATTTTGAAAATATATAAAAATATATATAAAAATACAGAAAAGTATATAAAACATCAAATATATCAGCCCAAAACATACTTTTTGTTAACGCTATACAATTCATCCAAGTCATACAATTTAAAACATATTCAGGAAAGACACCCAAAATGTTGATTGAAAAGTGATCCAAGAGGTGAATGGTATTCCAAAGACAAAAAAGTTATCCAAGCAGGAAAACCGTAACTAAAGAGCGAATGATAAGAGAAGTAGTGTGAGAATGCGAATGGCGTACATAATTAAACGAGAGAGAGACAAAGAGAGAGAGAGAGAGAGAGAGAGAGAGAGGGGGGGAGAGAAAGTTGAAGAGAAAAGACGGGTGAGAGGCCGAGAAGGAGAATGAAAAGAGCGGATGAGAACATATGATTATACAATAAAAAAATATATTTACTTGGAAATGGATGACCTTACAAAATGAGCATTATTCTTTTCATCATATGTTTTCAAAAGTTGCCATTTCTCCTTTATGACGCTATATTTCTCAAGTAAATACTTACTTGTACAACATGATCAATGTCAAAGTTAATAAAATATATGTTTCATAATGTATATAACAAATACTGACCCATCGAGTCCCGAGTTGTATCTCATGCAATAATTCTCATTATTAAACTTCAATTCTTTCCTTAACTTTAAATATCTCAATGATTGTTTCATTAACGAAATTTTCTTAAACATCATAGCTTAAACTTTCTTATGTCTAATTCTTTGCGTTTGAAATCTTTGTACATTACATAACCGCTTCCTTGACCCATCTAAAAAGGCCAATAAAGTTTTATATGTGACGATTTGGTTGTAGATTCAATTGAAATATAGCGATTTACACACTTTTGATGCTTATCAACATACCATTTACTCAAGAAAGTTTGTCATGATGATTAAAAAAACCCATCTGTGTCAGATCCCGCATATTCTGGTCTTCATAATTCCTTCCAAGACGGCTTCTTTAAATCCTTCTAGAATTCTTGAAGAAAGCATTCGCTAACTATTCACTTCAGTCGAGGTTGATCAATGTCAGACACATTAAAAAAAAAAAAAATTTCAACTTTACTTTATGTAGTTTCTGTTTAATGTTTTGAACTGTCTTTTTGATTGTATGTCGATTCCATCGAACCTCTTTAACAAAGAAGTATGTTTTTGGGTTGATATATTTGATGTTATATATTTTTATGTATTTTTGTATATATTTTTATATATTTTCAAAGTGTAATTTTATTACCTGTAGTGATATCATTGCGGTAATGGCCCTCTGCGGAGAAGAATTATCTTTGAAAACCCATGAGTTAAGGACGTTTAGATACTTTGCATGAACTTTGAATTCTAATAAAATTTGATTGGCACCTTATTTTATTATTTCGTTTCATATTATGATATTAATGCTCTATCCAGTATATTGAGCTTCAGTTTTTATCCGGATGTTTCACTAATTATAAGATATTAGTTGAAGCTTATATCTTTTGTTGGATTACTTATATATATATATATATATATATATATATATATATATATATATATATATATATATAACAATTTTTTAAATTATTTTAATTTTATTTCTTCACATTTCAAAAAAACAACATTTCTTTGAGATATATTTTTTACGGTCCGTTTCATTTGGTAAACAACTGATGATCCCTTAAATAATGTTAAGACTAGCGTAAATTCTTTGAAGAAAACTAATATAGTGACTGTAAAAAGTAAATTGACTCACAAGAAAAGTAATTTTCCGCCGAAGACTTGTGACTAAAGTATTTATTTATTTT
>OY744518.1:36017707-36035207 GCA_963556195.1 Sepiola atlantica
ATCTATCTATCTATCTATCTATCTATCTATCTATCTATCTATCTATCTATCTATCTATCTATTCCCCCCCCCTCTCTCTCTCTCTCTCTGTATATCTAGGTCGCATCTTCTCTGCAGGCAAGTATTGTTGAATATAAGAGACAACTTATGTCTGGATATCCTTTGGTAGATCCTTTCAATAGTCCGAATCAGGATCTTAGTTTCGGAGGGCGAATTGGCTGATGAATTTGACATAGTTTTTATTAACCTTAACCCTAACCCATCCAGGTCTATCTTCAGGGGAATGAAGATAATCAGGTACAGACCATATATATATATATATATATATATATATATATATATATATATATATATATATATATATATATATATATATATATATATATATAAATTAATGTGTGTGACTGTGTTTCCTATAGAAAAGAAGGTTAGAGAATCTACATAACTAAAAGTGTATTCATATATACACTTTTCCGTGGAAGACGAGTCTTGTAGTCACGAATCTCTAAGTTCCCCCCAAGGAAGCTATGGGTGTAGAACCCCTTTCAAAACTTCAAATATTGCCTATTTTTATAAAATTTACATGTTTATATAATTTTCCGAATAAGACTATGTAAGTGTTCCCGAATCTCGCATTTCACTAGTTTTTTTACTATTCTCTTTTTTTTCATCAAAATGGTAGGACTTCCGACCGACTTGATTCTGTTTTTTGCATTGTTTTCTCTAATTTTTTACTCGGTACTTACGGGAGAGACTAAATGAAGATCGCCAATGTCCATAGTGAAAGTGCTGACATGGAACCGACAGGATTCGAACCTGGCACGCCTAGCTAACGTCGGTATCTACGTCACCATCACCAGCTCCGTCTTTATCATTATTTTCCTAGATAGCTATCTACCTTCATCCATGAGACTGCTTCAGCGATAGTCACAACAAATATGAATTCTCGCAGATATAGATGAATTTTTTTTTTTAATTTGCTCTTTGGAACACTTTCAAATGTCAGCTAATATAGCCTTTAGCATTGTATTACTTTTCATGGGAACATATTAAATCAGCTATAGGCAAAAACCTTGAAACTGGCTTCGTGACCTTTAAAGGAAACAGATCGATTTTATTAAAAATCTTTTTTAAATAATGGGGACTTTTTCAACTATTAGAAATGTTCAGTGTTTATTAGTTCTTTAATGAATATTGTGTATGCATCAATTATTTTATTAAGAAACGCCGATTTTTAGGTCACTTAATTTTCCCCTTTCGACATTTCATTCATCGGTTGACTGCTCGATAAGGAATCATGTTAGTGGCATAACAAGCAAAATCCGAAATCAAAGGAGGCACGAGAGCGCTCTATCCTTTAATAGACTCTAAAAACGGCCTATGCTGGAAATCTCATTTTTTGATCAATCATAACTCAAAAACCAATAAACCAAATTAGTTAAAACTTTGCACAAATTTTTCTTTTGATAGGTTCTATAAGTGCGTAAAATGTCAGCATCATTAGTCAAGGCAACCCAGAGATCCAGAAAGGTCGGCATACTTTTGTTATCTGTGTGTACGTACGTACGTATGTGCCAGCCTGTATCTCATCAACTATTTGATGGATTAAGCTGATCTTTGGCAGATATAGAGGTTCTAGGGTCTAGTTGATGGCATTTTAATTTCAGTTTACCATATACCTTAGTTTTCCAGACAATTCCCCCAAAACTTAAAAATGACCATTGTATTGAGGCATAGCCTTTACAAAAGTAGTGACATTCCATGATAAATGCTAGTATATGAAATCATATGCCCTTAATAGGGTTAAGATGAAAATTCATATACACTAAATGTACAAAAGCAAGGAAATTCTCAAATTTGTACACTTTTATTGTCATTAAGGGTATGCGAGCACAACAGAGCTATGTATTTTACATCCACTCATGCATAGAGATTTATACTGTAGTGATGTGATAATGAAATGGTTTGGTTGATATGTAGTCATACTCTTAATTAATGACAATAAAAGTGTAAACATTTGGGAATTTCCTTGCTTTTGTACATTTAGTGTATATGAATTTTCATCTTAACCCTATTAAGGGCATATAATTTCAGTATACTGGCATTTACCATGGAATTATAAATAGGTAACAAAAATGTTTAGATATTTTTCATGCTATCATTTTCATTTTAAATTACATGATCAGTACTTGCAATAATTTCAGTTCTCACGGAGTCAGTTCCGAGTACTAACGGAGAATCCCGAATCAGTCCCGAAATGGACGAATCAGTTTTCAATTTGAAAGCCAACTTCTTTTCTTTTTAGAAATGTTTTTTTCAAGAGGCATTTTTTAAACCCTCACCCTAACCTAGTGTCGTCTGCCTTTTTACATTTCACACGGCTGCTTTCAAATCATAAACATCTTCGGCAATTTCTGTGACTGATTTAGGATTTTCCGTCAATACTTAGAACTGATTTCGTAAGTATTGAAATACCCTGTATGTTTATCTCTTGAAAGTACCACATGATCTTGTAAATTATATGAAAATATTTTTAATAAAACATTTTCTTTCTTTAAATAGCATGTATTTTAATTTTAAAATGAAACAGTAAGTTTTATTCATAACTAGTTGATACATGTAAATTTTGCATTAGATAATGATATAAGTTTAAACATGATATATTTTAAGATATTTTTAAACAAATATATTTTACGTGAAACAGTATACAAACTAAATACTGGTGTTCCAAAATTGCAAATATCATAGAAGTTAAAAATGTTTACCATTGAATGTTAATAGGAAAAGGAAATTATGAAATAAATTTTACGTAGAAATGAGAAAATTATATAAAAAAGAAAACTGTAAAATATGAATTTTACAAAAAGATAAAAAAATATAAAAGAGAGAAAATTATAAAATTAAATTTAATAAAATATAGATAAATTATGCAAACGGAAAACTATAAGAATGACATTACACAAAAAGAAATAAAAATTTAACGCAAGAGAAAATAAATCTAATTCACAAAAATAAGGTGCCTTAAATTAATACAAAACAGACTTAATTTAATTGGACAAAATCAAGAAGCTACAAAAAATGAAAAGTTAAATTAAATTTGACAAATTGTATGAGAATAAAAACTATTTTTTATTTAAATTGCGAACACTTGTTCTCTACATTTGCTGTGGATTTTCATAATATTTAAATATTCTTTATTACAGCTCTAGTTCTACACTATCGAACTATTACGTTTTTAATTCTTGCTATTAATAGGGGTGGGACGTAATGGGTGAACATTTCAGATTCATGCGAGTAGTATTTTTTGTGTTCATTTATACATAAATAACACTAAACAATCAAACATTTTGAAAATTTTGCAAAATTCAAAAGGTGCAGGCCAAAAATAGCCGTTAGGGCTCCACGGGACTCAAAATCCATCACTTTTCGGTGAAAAAGTGGTTTCCTGCGACATTGCAGTTCTTAAAACATCCTCAACCGCTATGAATGGATATTGATGGTTAAATCTGATATAGTACTTTAATTTAAGACCATTTTCAGGCTGTGAAAGGCTTTTCATGAATGTAAAATAGCTAAAAACTAGTGAAAAATAGCCCAAATTAGCAAAAATCCTCCGTTAAGCAACCTAATTGGTTCCCAAGCCTCTACAATAGTTATGAATGGGTGTAGATAGTTTAAACCATTGTAGTATCGAACCCATTGCATTGTATTATATTCAAGCAGTTTAATAACAATTGGTACATCGGAATGACTAGAAAAAAGGTTGACGAGAACAACTACACGGTGAGTATCTGGAATGTTTCAACCGTGATTCTGCAAGGCGTTCATGGAGATACTCCCAGATAGATGATGAACAGAACACGAATATAATCCAGATCATTCCATGCAATGTGTTCGATGCTTGGGACATGAGTACACGCCAAACCAAGTTCGAAGTCGAGAATTGGGAAATCATTGAAGGTTTATTTAAGTCGATGTACAAGTAATTGGCTGATCTCCTGTGCAGTTCCCCATGGATTTCCACAACTTCAATTGACTATTTCATGACATTTCATAGCCATTAAGGATGTTTTATTAAATTGACTGCATTATCCACAATTCGGTTTATATGATTCCAGCGGTGTCATTTGGATACGTACTTTGTGGCGCATTTTAACCATTTTGGCTGAAATTTGACCCCCATTTCTACCTTGGGGGCTCATAAAACCCCAAAACTGGTGTTAAACCTTATTGTCTTGTTAGTTTTAATTATCTACAGCTATGCATAACCATTGTAGAGGCTTGGGAACCAATTAGGTAGCTTAACAGAGGATTTTGTTAATGCAATACTTTAAGCACTTTTTGTAAAAAGTCTCAAATAACGGACATTTTAAATATATGATCTCACGCCAAAGCTATAATCTTTTGTTAATGCAATGTCTTAAGCACTTTTTGTAAAATGTCCTAAATAACAAACATTTTAATTATATGACCTCACGCCAAAGCTATAATCTTTTGTTAATGCAATGCCTTAAGCACTATTTATAAAAAGTCCCAAATAATGGACATTTTAATTATATGACCTCACGCCAAAGCTATAATCTTTTGTTAATGCAATGCCTTAAGCACTATTTGTAAAAAGTCCCAAATAATGGACATTTTAATTATATGACCTCACGCCAAAGTTATAATCTTTTGTTAATGCAATGCCTTAAGCACTATTTGTAAAAAGTCCCAAATAACAGACATTTTAATTATATGACCTCACGCCAAAGCTATAATCTTTTGTTAATGTAATGCTTTAAACACTATTTGTAAAAAGTCCCAAATAAGCCAGTTGGTAGAACCTCAGACAGGATCTCAAAGTGTCGGTTTCGATTTCCGGTCATGGCATCCCCTTTATTTTTGCGAAATTTTTATTTAGTATTAATGCAATATTGTCCGTTTCTAAAAGTAGTTAAGATCTGAGATTTAGAAATGAGACAAATTTCGCAATGTATTTATTACGTTTGAAAAATTGTGACTGACGGACAATATCTATATTTATATAAGAAGTAATATTCCACTATAACTTATTAAATTGCAATTGTACATTTAAAAAGTGTATAACTTTCTCTTTTTATGGTAAAATACCAAAAATAAAAGGTACTTCTGAACTTTTATGACTGGGGAAATTTTGTTTCGTTTTTTTTAAAAGGTTTTTATTGCCTATTACTACGGTGTTACGTTATTTTCAGTACCTTAGAAAAATAAGACCGTAATGAGGAATATGTTGGTGCTTGTATAATAAAAAGACGAAAAAAATTTTTTTTTGTCTTTTAGTGTTGGAGAGGTAAATAAGGGGCAGATAACTCTTACCACGCTTTTTAAACACGATTTTCTCTGAAATTAGGAAAATTGATCTTAACTCTTTCAAGTTCGAAGATATTATTTATTTTACCTCAGACAGTACAAAACAAATAGATTTTTTACAAGCACACAGATTAATTTCTGGTGCAGAAACATGCACCTAACCCTAACCCTAACCCTAAACCCTAACCATAACCCCTAAACCCTAACCCTAAACCCTAATCCTTGTTGCGCATTTATTATTAAGTAAATTGCTTTAATTTAGATTAATAGAACAAAAAAATTGTATTTTATGGAAAAATATTGTTTGAAAGCTAGAGCTGATGAGAAGAGTTATCTGCCCCTTATTTACCTCTCCAACACTAAAAGACAAAAAAATTTTTTTCGACTTTTTATTATACAAGCACCAATATGTTTTATTTACACTTGTAGATTTACATCGTTCGCTAAATGTATCTAAAGAGGATGGCTAAATACAGATTTGAATTGAGAATTACCCACATAAAACAACACGTAAACTAGCAGAAAAGCGTGACATATCAAAATCTACAATTCATGGGCATTTAATTAAATATTTAATGGCATGTATTTTTTATTTTACTTTTCATTCCTTTTAAAATTCAACAGGAACTTTTAGGTGCTTATCGAGATGAGGTCACGTATAAAAAATCGGTGAAAATCCTAGTTCCAAATAAATTAATTGGAATACTCTTGAATATACTTATGTATCAGACAAAAAATAGGTATCTACACCAAAAAGTAGCAAACATTACTGAGTAGAATTTTAAATAAAAAAAAAATCAGTCGTAACCTATATTATTGATCCGCAAGTGATTACATGAAAACAGGGGTACGTAAGTAAGTCTGTCATATTAACACGTAATAAATCAATATACGATAAAACTGATTTTTATTTTTATTAAACATCTACTCGATAATTTTTCCTATTTTCTTCTGTGTATACTAATTATTGCCTAATACGTAAATATAAATAAGAGGTTTTATTTGGAATTGCGTTTTACATATGTGACCTCATCTCGATAAGCACTGGTTCTTTTGTTCAGCCGAATTACTAGAGATACTGCCGAGGTATTCTTTCTATTTATGTTTCTACTATATCATTTGGTTTCAAAGAGTTTGCTGGTTCTTCTCGTGATTCTCTCTTGATTTGATGGCGTCCGTTTCCAGACCTTCCATATATTTATAGCTATCATATTCACCAAGTACCCTCCTCTCTTCTCGGTTGGGCAGTTCTATGACCTTTACTATCCAAGTTTCCCCCTTTTCATCTCTAATAGTGATCACTTGTCCATTCCTAATTAGAATATCATAGCTGAAGATTTTGGTTGTATTTTTAAAATTTTCTATTTTTTGTTTTGTTTTTGCAAACAATTTCAGGTCATGCATATTCGTGAGGTGGTTTACTCTTTTTTTGTGTCTTAGAATTTCTATCCGGAATTGCACCTCATGGGTTGTTAAGTGTCATCATAACGACGATAAATAATGGTCGAAATAAAAAATGCTGCTCTGTATTCTTTTAAATCTATGTCAGGTGTTGAGCGCCAGCTGTTATTGTCAGTCTACATGTTCCGATAATTTTCTACATAAAGTTAATAATTTACTCAGATATTTTGTACATCTTTACATATTCTTTAATCCATACTTGGGGGATGTAATCGTAGTCTTTCCATATATTTATAGGTATCGTATTCGCCAAGCTCCCGCATCGCACATCGGTTGTGCAGTTCTATGCCTTCTGCTGTTTTGAGTTTTCCCTTTTTTATTTCCTGTAGTGCACACTATTCTATTTCGAATTCCGTTTGAATGTTTTGGCTAATAATTCTAGTTGTATTTATTACATTTTTTTAACTCCTTTTGTTTTTAAACATAATTTCAAGTCGTCCATATAAATGAGATGGTTTATTTTTATTTGGTATCTATGAATTCGTATCCGGCATTGTATCTCATGAATATATTGCTGAGTGGCATCATGGCTATGATAAAGAGTAGTGGTGATAGAGAATCTCCCTGGATATTTCCTTCTATATTCTGTCAGCTGTTATCCTCCAGCTCATTAGTTTCAGTATGCATGTTTGTTTCCAATGTTTTATCCATACAGTTGGTAATTTTGTCAGATATTGGGTACATTCTTTAGCGTGCTTAATGGGTTGTGTCGTAGGTGTTCTTGTGATCAATCCATTGCTTTACGTCATGTGTTCCTCCTGTCGCTTTCTGACATTCATCTAGGAATAATAATAATGATAATAATAATAATAATAATAATAATAATTATTATTATTATTATTATTATTATTATTATTATTATTATTATTATTATTATTATTATTATTATTATTATTATTATTATTATTATTATTATTATTATCTCACTAGGAGTTTTCACATAGGTAAGTATCAATGATTGCTCACTGACAATAATCAGTGGTGTTCCTTGGAGTTTGAGCTACAAGTTTACCCAGATTTCCAATGCAAATCAATTTGCATCATCACAACAGCTGTTTACCATTTATTTTTCGCTAGTAACGACTGTTGACCTTCTCTGGAATTTGAGTGCCCCCCCCCCAATGTGTTTGTACTCTTCGCATGAAGGTCTGGTCGGTGTTCTCCCTCTTCGGTGTTTTCATCCATCTAATCCTCTTTGACCCTTCACGATAGTTTTGTGTGTTACCAGTCGAGGCTAACATCATCATACGTGTGTCTGACTGAATTATTTTAGGGGGAGGCGGTTTAATGGATTTCTATCAGTTTCCACATCCTCAAGCTCAAGCTCCAAAATTATAAATCGCTTAAATGGATATAATACAATTAACACTACTAATTATCATATTTAAATAAAGGCCGAAGATTCTTAAACTAAAAGCCTCGACTTCCGAACTAGCTGATAATTAAAATTAAAATGCAGGAAAAGGCCGAATGATCTCGCTGGCTTTCGTACGAAAAAAGACAAACAAACATGCCTACATTAAAAGTATGTAATTAAAATAGAAGGAAAGGGCGATTAACATGTTTGCTGCATCACCATTTTTAAAAACATTTTTTAACCCCAAACAAGGCTGGACGCCACTATAGACGTAAGGGGCTACTGAGAAAAAAGGGTGAAGGATTTTTTTTGGGGGGGGGGGGGTTCACCCTAATTAGGAGATGTCTGTTTACATTAGTTTTAAATTTCTGCATGTCAGTAAAGTCAAGAAAGCAGGGAGCAGGGAGGGAGTTCCAGAGTCCAGTAGCATGAGGAAAGAAGCTCTTGGAGTAGAAAGCTCTTCGGCATCTGGGAACCTCCACAGTGTATGGATGAGATTTGGCAGATTGTGGGGTTGGTCTAGTGAATTTACGTCGTGGGGTACCAGAGCAGCAAGCTCATCAGAGCACAATCCATTGAAGTACTTGTAAAATAGGCACAAGGAAGCAACATTGCGGCGATGGGACAGGGGATGGAGCTTGGTGGATAGCGAAGGACCTATCAAGTTGCCGACTCTTTTTTGGACCTTGTCTAAGGGGGGGAGACTAGCAGATGATGCACCAACCCAGATGTGGCAACAATACTCCATTTCTGGGTGGATGCTGGCTTGGAAGACATATAGGATATGAAACCATTAATTATTTAAATAGAAACTATTCGAAAGTTTACGGCAAGACGGAATGGATTTGTTAGTTTTTGTTTTTGAATAGTCAGCGTTTGGTTTGCTTCCTGGTTCGTACTGTTATATGAGCCTCAGTGGTTGTGTTACGTATTGGAGTATGTATGTGGTTCGTCTCTGTCTTCGTGGCTCAGGGTTGTTGCTGTTCTTTGGGTAGTTTTCTCTTTAATGGACCGATGCCTTCATTAATAAGGAAACAACAACATTCACTTGTCATGCATTTCATTAACTTAACTCTGGATATCTTTTTATCCATAGCTACGATTACCTTTAGGTTATCTTCAGAATACACATGAAGAATATAAATTCCCTATCTAGCAGGTCTTTAAATTATAATATTTTTTCTCTTTAACGTTTTAACTGATATCTAACTTCAAATCCATTCTATATAACATCTCTAAATTAACCAATCTGATATATAGCTTAGCATATGTGTCGACAACTAAATCCATTGCCCAACAGTGTAAATCAAAACAATTAGCCTTTTGATTTGGCAAAAATATCTACTAAAACTGAAAAGGATGTTATTTCTAAGTAATATTAAATATTAGGATCTCAAAACGAATTACACAGTTGTTCTCATGAAAACTATATGCCCCAAGAGTTTATTTATTGCGCTTCGATGTACTCATATTTGGACCGTACGTAATCTGCCTAAGATAAGAGTTAGCGTGTATCTATGGCGGCAAATGGAGTAGTTCGTTTTTAATTTAGTTTATAAACTAGTGTTAATATAGAACAATCAAAAAGTTTTCAGCACCTTCATTGCATTACCAATTTGTGGTTAGATTAAGTCATTACATATTCCATGATAAATGCCAGTATACTGAAATCATATGTCCTTAATAGGGTTCAGATGAAAATTCATATACACTAAATGTACAAAAGCAAGGAAATTCCCAAATTTTTACACTTTTATTGTCATTAATTAAGAGTATGACTACATATCAACCAAACCATTTCATTATCACATCACTAAAGTATAGATCTCTATGCATGAGTGGATGAAGTGTGTGAGGTGCGGTGAATAAAAATTCCTACCAGTAAAATACATAGGCCTATTGTGCTCGCATACCCTTAATGACAATAAAAGTGTAACAATTTGGGAATTTTCTTGCTTTTATACATTTAGTGTATATGAATTTTCATCTTAACCCTATTAAGGGCATATGATTTCAGTATACTAGCATTTATCATGCAATGTCACTACTTTTGTAAAGGCTATGCCTCAATACAATGGTCATTTTTAAGGTTTTTTGGAATTGTCTGGAAAACTAAGGTATATGGTAAACTGAAATTAAAATGCCATCAACTAAGCCCTAGAACTCCTATCCCTGCCAAAAAGCAGCTGAATCCATCAAATAGTTGATGAGATACAGGGTGGCACATACGTACGTACATACACACGGATAACACAAAATCATGCCTGACCTTTCTAGATCTCCGGGTTACCTTGACTAATGATTCTGAAATTCTACACACTTATGAAACCTATCAAAAGAGAAATTTGTGCAAAGTTTTAACTAATTTGGTTTATTGGTTTTTGAGTTATGATTGATCAAAGAAATGAGATTTTGTGACATAGGCCGTTTTTAGAGTCTATTACAGGATAGAGCGCTTTCGCCCCTCCCCTGATTAAAAAATACCCAGAAGTTTAATGCGGTCATTGGTACTTGTTTTAGAACAGTTCACCGTCCGAAATTTTCGCAGTTTTCTGGTCGATAAGTTCATGTTAAAGTTGTGCCAGTTGACACGGTTAAGATTCGGATAAAAATTGTTGTTTGGGATAAATACAATTTAGGCGCGCAGTGTGAATATAGTTGTATTGGCGCGTGAAAAATAAAAAATAACGCCCACGCAAATTCCGGCGTGACCTTATATATTAAATCAACTCAAAACGAGCGGACGTAGTAGGGAGCACACCACGTGATATGTCTGTCCAATGGGATTTCTCCAAAGACATTTTTCTAAACTTTTCTCCTTAAGCTCGCTGGAGCCTATCCAAATAGTATTTAAGCACACACAAACATCAAACCCTCTCTCTCAACTGACTCTTCATTCGGAGGTTACACGCGTCTTACTATCACTCTTCCATTTCACCTTTCGCGCGCTTCATACAATTTCACAGGCGAACATTACCTATTGCCTCTCTTAACATTTTATAACACATGAGCATTTCAACAAAACAAAAGACATTCTCCTTTTTACTTACCCTGAAACTAAAGAAAGGACTTCTGAACTCATTACAAAAGGAAATATGTTATATTTGTTAATGGTTTATTTCAGTGAATAAACTTCCGTTGGTTTTGCATGTAAGTCTTCTTCTTATTATTTTTATTTTTATTTGTGGAGGAAGTTATCACCCAAAAAAGGCATGACGACCACCACAAGTTGGTGACCCGACTTAGAAAATTGCATGCACAACGGAATCCCCTTATAAGCTACACGCGGTTTCCTAACCTACTGGCGATATCATGCGTGCGGTAACACTCAAAGGAAGTAAAAAGACGATGCGAATCTCAAGGGATGATACAAGCCGTCAGACGAAGCGTGGATCTCAGTACAATATAGCAACAAATTAGCGAGTTATGCCGATAGTCGCTATTAAATCGAAATTAAACAAATCAACCGACAGTTTAAAGGCTTTAAAATCATTTTCAAACGAAAAACAGAAAAATCGAAGCTCCCCGCGTTGAAACACCTCTAGCTACATTAACGCTAAATATTCCAGCTTTTAATCCCACCAATATAAAGACGTGGTTTATCCAGATCCAGGCCCTTTTCGACGCAAAACGGATTACGTCTCAGCGAACCAATTATTGTTATTTGGTTGAAAAACTCCCGGCAGACGTCGTCGAGGAAGTGACTGATTTATTGGAGAACGTACCAGAAAATAATCCATACGATGAACTTAAGGAGGCTATTTTGAGACGGACTGGCTTATCAAACGAGACAATGTTACGCAATCTCTTCACCCAAGTAGAATTGGGAGATCGCACACCGTCGCAACTTTTACGATACATGCGATCATTGCTAGGAGACAACAAAATGTCCGAAACTATAATGAGAAGTTTGTGGCTGGATAAACTCCCAGACACAACAGTACAAATTCTGGCACCCACAACGGAAGAGACAAGCACTGTAAAGCTCGCCGACATGGCAGACCGAATTCATGAAAATCTGAGGAGCCGCAAAGTAAACTCAGCACAAGCACAGCCAAAACAGACGAGAGACGACGAAGTGGCCGGACTAAAAACTACGGTCGAAAATCTCACTCGTAAATTGCAGCAATTAATGCAAATAAACCGTCGTTACTCATTTAATAATCGACCTAACTACCGAAAACGAAGTTTTAGCAGAGGTCGAAGCAACACACGAGAACGAGCGAACGAAATTAGTTTTTACCACAAAAAATTCGGCACAGAAGCGAGGCGTTGCACTTATCCTTGTACTTTTGAAAACAAGAATCAGGGAAACGATCATTCCAGCCAGTAGTGACGACAACTGTTGCTGGATTTTCCACTAAAGGTCGTCTATTTTTCATTCGTGACAGTAATCACGGATATAACTTCTTAATAGACACCGGAGCCGAAATAAGCGTGATACCAGCGCTAGGTAAACAGAAAGCTACTCCACAGCCTTACCACCTCCAGGCAACTAATGGCACACAAATACCGACATATGGTGAAAAGTACTTAAGCGTCAATCTCGGCTTGCGTCGCACATTTTCGTGGATTTTTACCATAGCCAACGTGACGACACCGATATTAGGAGCAGATTTCCTAGCACGATTTAATCTATCAGTAGACATGACTAATCGCACACTGACTGATAACCAAACAAAAGTCGTAATTAAAGGTATCACCACAAGATACCAGTCTACTGGGATTAGTTCTGCCTTTCCTGAAGAGACGTACATTCGTCGGCTGTGTCAAAAATACCCACAACTTACTCAGCCATTCACAGTCGCGGATGATATTAAACATAATGCAAGACATTATATTAAAACGAGTAGACAACCCGTCTACGCCACCCCCAGACGTTTGAAGCCGGATAAGTACAAGATCGCAAAGGACGAATTCCAACGCATGTTACAACAAGGAATTATTCGACCTTCCAAAAGTGCGTGGTCATCTCCTCTACATATGGTACAGAAATCAGACGCGACAACATGGCGTCCTTGCGGCGATTTCAGGAGATTAAATGCACAAACTGTACCGGATAGATACCCTATCCCACACATTCACAATTTCGCAATCGGACTGCAAAACGCCACGGTATTTTCCAAACTGGATTTAGTGAAAGCATATCACCAAATACCGGTGGCGGAAGAAGATATCCATAAAACAGCACTGACCACGCCATTTGGACTTTACGAATTCGTCAGAATGCCATTCGGACTTAGGAACGCCTGTCAAACCTTCCAAAGGTTAATAGACGAGGTTTTTAGGGACCTTCCATTCGTATTCGCATACGTGGACGATGTCCTAATTTCTAGTAGAAACCTCGACGAACATAAACAACACTTGGAACAAGTTTTCCAAAGACTGTCCCATTACGGTTTAAAAATAAACTTGGATAAATGTATTTTCGGTCAGCAAGAAGTAAATTTCCTCGGACATTCAATTGATAAGGATGGAATATCACCATTACCCGAAAAAGTAAGTGCCATTACGAATTTTCCACAACCTACGTCTGTTAGACAAATTCGTCGCTTCATAGGTGTAATTAATTATTACAGACGATTTTTACCCAACTGTTCCACAATCCTTGCACCGTTAATGTCATTATTGAAGAACAAAACGAAAAACCAACAATTAAAACTGGAAGGATCAGCTTTAAAAGCTTTCCATCAAGCTAAAACTGCCTTAGTCAATTTCACAAAATTGAATAATATTAAGGACAGTGAGGAATCGAAACTTACACTTACAACAGACGCATCAGACATAGCTGTAGGAGCAGTTATACACCAACTGACAGGGAATACAATGACCCCTATTTCGTTTTTTTCAACCAAACTGAGCAAGACACAGACAAAGTACAGTACCTTTTCAAGGGAACTATTAGCAATTTATTTGTCAATTAAACATTTTAGACATCTGTTAGAAGGAAGAAACTTTTGTATTTACACTGACCATAAGCCGTTAACATATGTACTGCATACACATGTAGATAAATATGGCCCAAGAGAAATCAGACATCTTGATTATATTGCTCAATATTCTACAGACATCAGATACGTGAAGGGACAAGAAAACATCGTGGCGGACGCATTATCACGAGCTGCAATAACTTCGATAAATTCCAGTTCGCTGAGTATGGAATTAATTGCACAAGAACAAAAGACGGACGAGACACTCATTGACGTACAACAGAAAACGTCTTTGCAACTGAAGGAAATGCCTGTACCTTTTAGTACAACAACATTTTATTGTGATACAGCAAAAAAACAACCACGTCCATACATACCGCCAAGCATCAGACGACATGTTTTTCAACATTTCCACAATTTATCTCATCCAGGCAAACGAGCCACGGTAAGAATAATAGCAGACCGTTTCGTTTGGCCGAAAATGAATACAGATATTCGAAATTGGACCAAGACGTGTGTATCCTGTCAAAAGAATAAAATACACAGGCATACAAAGTCACCACTGGGCACTTTCAGTACGCCAGATGCTAGGTTTACCAATATCCATGTTGACTTGGTGGGGCCATTACCCCCCTCGAAAGGACACACCCACATTCTCACCATAGTCGACAGGTTCAGCAGATGGTCAACAGCTATACCCGTGAAGGACACATCGGCGGCGACAGTAGCTGGAACAATATTAAAAGACTGGATAGCGATTTTTGGAGTACCGTCAGTACTCACAACGGACAGAGGCTCGCAATTTCAATCGAAACTCTTCGCAGAGTTCAACCAATTGTTGGGAACAACCCACATAAAAACAACGGCTTATCACCCTTGCTCGAACGGCCTCGTCGAACGCTTCCACAGACAGCTAAAAACTTCTTTGGCTACGAGTTATAGCAACGCAGACTGGTCAGATAATTTACCATTAATCCTATTAATGATCCGAAACACGATAAAAGAGGATTTACAAAGCACGCCAGCGGAGGTAGTTTTTGGATCAGCAGTCACACTACCTGGACAATATTTTGATGCATACGCAGGCATTTCACCCACAAATACATTTGTGACGGAATTAAAGAACAAAATGTCTTCTCTCAAATGTACACCCACCAGGAGGGCTGACAAACAAACACATATGCCAAATGACCTTCACACATGCAAATATGTATTTATTAGGAATGATACAGTCAAAAAGCCATTTTGTCTAAATTACACAAAACCATACCAAGTTTTGGACAGCAGTGAAAAATATTTCACTGTCCAAAGGAAAAACAGGAAAGACAACATCGCGATCGACCGAATTAAACCAGCATACATTGAGGAACACCCTCAGACAATTTCCCCACCAGAACAAATTCCCTTAGAACATGGGAGTCCAGCAGAAAATGACGAGAACATCAAACCTACGACAAAAACAGGTAGGAAAGTCCACTGGCCGAAACATTTCAAGGAATACATTACATATTTAAAAAAAAATTTTTTTTTCCTTTTTTTCAATCTGGGGGGAGTATTGTGCCAGTTGACACGGTTAAGATTCGGATACAAATTGTTGTTTGGGATAAATACAATTTAGGCGCGCAGTGTGAATATAATTGTATTGGCGCGTGAAAAATAAAAAATAACGCCCACGCAAATTCCGGCGTGGCCTTATATATTAAATCAACTCAAAACGAGCGGACGTAGTAGGGAGCACACCACGTGATATTTCTGTCCAATGGGATTTCTCCAAAGACATTTTTCTAAACTTTTCTCCTTAAGCTCGCTGGAGCCTATCCAAATAGTATTTAAGCACACACAAACATCAAACCCTCTCTCTCAACTGACCCTTCATTCGGAGGTTACACGCGTCTTACTGTCACTCTTCCATTTCACCTTTCGCGCGCTTCATACAATTTCACAGGCGAACATTACCTATTGCCTCTCTTAACATTTTATAACACATGAGCATTTCAACAAAACAAAAGACATTCTCCTTTTTACTTACCCTGAAACTAAAGAAAGGACTTCTGAACTCATTACAAAAGGAAATATGTTATATTTGTTAATGGTTTATTTCAGTGAATAAACTTCCGTTGGTTTTGCATGTAAGTCTTCTTCTTATTATTTTTATTTTTATTTGTGGAGGAAGTTATCACCAAAAAAAGGCATGACGACCACCACAAAGTTCACTGATTTCTAACTACTGGAAAAGGTTCCCACCCAGGTAATACCAATGCAAATATATATAATACTAATAACACCCCCCGCCCCGAAAAAATGATTGATATGCTGTAAAACAACAAACCAAAGCAAAGCTTTAAAACTTATTTCTCAACGTGGAAATATCAATAAAAATATTTTATTTGTAAAATTACTTAAACATTATCCCGTCACGTGGTTTTAGTCTTGAGGATGTGGGATGCCAAGCATACTCAAGTTAATAATCTATCGAGCAAAGGATCGCCTCTGCGCATGCGTATGAAATGTCAGAGTAGCAAGACTTTTAGTTCACCGCCCGACATTTTCGCAGTTCCTGCATTTGCCTACGGATTGGGCGTTTTGTGGGTATGGGTTGTTGGAGCAGAAATGCAGATTCGATTTGTGTGCAAAAATAGTGCAGCAGTTCGATGGGTGCAGCATCGGATTATTATGCAAGTGTGACAAGGTCGGAGTAGGGCGGCCTGGAAGAGTGGTGGTGGTGGTGGTGGTGGTGGTGGTGTGCGTGACTGACGTTTAGGCTCAGGCATGCAAGCTATGCTGATCGTGAAAGAGTCGACGAAGAAAGAAAGAGAGAGAGAGAAAAGGAGAGAGAGAGAGAGAGAAGGGGAGAGGAATAGGTTTTTTGTGCAAAGCGGAGAACTGAATGACTGGAGATTAGCTGTTCAATATAGATATACACGCAAAACGCAGAGACACATGTACAACAAAAACACACAAACGCAAATCGTACATGCATGTAGACTGACACATGGATACGTGCATCGTTTAGGAATAGATAAAACACATGCACAAATTACATGAACACAGAAAAACGCATGCGCAATTACACCCTCACACACAGACATGTATATACATAACTGCTATATGTACGTATATGCATATATATATATATATATATATATATATATATATATATATATATACTCATACACGCACATGAATGCATATATGCAATATATATATATATATAACTACAGCACACGCATACGGACACACACATGTATACATTTAGACGGATACGCACACATAATCTATATCCAGGTATGCACTAACCAAAAGGGTCACATGAGACCACAACCCAAATATTTATAGTATTTATTGAGTCTATTCATAACTATCTATTTATGGTGTTCCGATGTATCGATTTCATGCAGTATTTGGAGTATCAAAATGCTTT